>JAJGRX010000789.1:0-1200000 GCA_025461125.1 Carex kokanica | reverse complement strand
TGTGAGGGGGAGGAGAGAGAAATGGGGGTATTTATAGTGCCCGAAACAGAAACAAAAATACCTGACCGACTATTTTTTAGTTGGTCCTAATTTTAAATCCAAACGGCCAAAAAATGGCCAGTCTGAATATTTTTAAAATTTCCCACGAAACCTAAGTATATTTCATATTTTTTATTTAATGTTGGATATTAATAAAAAAATCGGCATAAATTAGCATAACTGCCGGTAAACTAATGTTAATAAATTAGCATAACTCTTGAATGAGTAACTTACCAATAAAATAGATAAAATTGCAAAGTAATAAAATAGATAAAACTATTTAAACAAGGATAAAAATGTTAACTTAATGAAAAGTCTAGAAGATGAAATTATCCCTTAAAGAACTCATGGCTCTTCATGCATGGGGCTTGGTTTAGAATTTCGGTCTTCAAAGACTGTGAACTAAAATTCCAGCTCTTCTTCTTCATTTTAATTAGAAAAAGAAAAATCATGTTTATAGGACGAAATTTGAAATTTAACCCTTGTTATGGCCGGATTTTGGAGTTTCACAGAAAAAAATAATAATTAGGTGAATAAATGTCTGAAAAGAAGAGAATCCAAGGGTATATAGGCAATTTCACCTTTAATTATGGAGTCCCACTAGCACGTGGCATGGGCTCCAAAGTGCGTGAGTAGTCAAGTCAATTACCTCTCATACTGGCTACAGCCAGGCTATACAGTCCTACTTGAAGAGCACGTTATCCTTTGCAGCATGCATGCAGTAGCGAAGCATGTGATTTGATTTTATCAGTGTATCTTGTTTACCTTCAACGCTACAACTTCTAATTTTAATGACTGGTGTGGTGTGGCTTCACCTCTTCCTACCACAGGCTGTGCTAGCATGGCTAGAGAAAATCTATATGTCTCACATTTGATTAGTTCTTGTCAGTGCTTTTTCGTACGCTAGCTGCACATGGCATAATTTACTGTTCGTCCTGTGAACGCATTTCTCTCCTTGGCAAACCAGAACGCGCTTGTAATTCTAAGTAAAAAAAAAAGGGGAAAAAAAATGAGCCATTGAACTCGATCAAATATCCCACGATACCATCTAATTTTGGAGTCCGAATTTGCTGCGATTATGAGACGGATTGCAGGATTCTAAAATTCCGAATCAATGGTTCAAAATTTTCTGTGCACGGATCTCGAAATTTTTTTAGAAAAGTAAATGTTCATGCACGCATCTCAAAAAATATCAACAGTTGAGATCGGAGATCGCAGGATCCTGTAATTTCCGAGAATCACAGCAGATTTATTTTTCTAATTTTGTACCATTCCTTCCCACTTTTCTGAACTTTTCTAAAATTTCTTCAACTTTCATTGTACGAAAATAAGAGAAGAGAAGAGAAGGCCAGCCATGGTGGCTGTGGCGGCCGTTCTCACCCCCTTTGGGTGGCTGGTGGCCCCATTGATAAAAATGCTATTCGACAAAGCGCATGACCATCTCGGCACTAACATGGATGAAAGAAGGAAGATACTTGAGGCCACAGTACTTCCTTGCCTCTCTCTAGTGATTGAGAAAACGAAAATACTTGAGGCCACAACACATCTCAACCCCTTTGCGGGATGCCATGGCACATCTCAACACTGTGAAAAAAACAAAAACAAAAAATTCTAAGTGAGCCATGACACATCTCAACACCGGAAAAAAGAAAAAACAAAAAAATGGCGGTGTATCCCAACCTTAGCCCATTTTTGAGATGTGCCATGGTGTTATACTTTGATTTATTTTATTTTTTTCATTTTTTTCATGGTGTAGCTCGTTATTGCCTTTCCATTTTTAAATTATCTACGCAACAATTCATATTTTTAATATATTTTTTTAATTTTCTTATGAATAAAAATTTCGGCCTCATCTCTATCAGATTAAATTGGTAAACTTGTTGGAGAATACATGACCATTCCTACTAGCTTTAACGGATATTATTGGTTTGGATGATACACATGTTAAAAGCATGACACAAATGACTAATTTGGTCAATTATTTTGCTTGTAACAATCTGATCTAGTGCAGGTGTATTTCGCACATTCCTAAATGTGTAACTAATATATTGGCTAATTTTGAAAAATATGGACTAGTTCATAAAAATTACAGAAATGGAGAAAGAGGTAATAGATTGTTTAAGAGTATATATATAACTAATATATTGGCGAAGAATGTGATTTAACTCGATAGCATGCTTATTCTTCAACGGTACAACATCCAGTGATTGTGTGGCTTCACCTCAACGTACCACAGAGTGTGTTGTACAGTCTAGCCAGAGCAAATTTATACCGAGATTTTTATATATAAGAAAATATTAAAAATAAGAAACTGTTCACCAGAATTTTAAAAATAAGAAGGCCGCCATGCGGCATGGCGTCCCTCTTCCAGACTACGGCCCGTGGAAAAAACGTAAAAAAAAAAAAAAAAAATCAATTTTTTTTTCTGCTGTGTTCAGTCAGAAATTCAATAATTTTGATCAGATTCAAAATTCATTTTAGAGAAAATGGCTACATGGATTTTTGTGTTCTTTATATCAAAATAAATGTACGAAAGTCTAGTTTTTAGATAATATAATTTCTCTATACAAAAATATTACAGATTGGTACAGTTTTAGCGATTAATTGACAGAGGTCAGAATTATTGGACTGCTCACTGAAATTTCAGCATTTCTGAATTCTGACCTCTGTCAATTAATCGCTAAAACTGTACCAATCTGTAATATTTTTGTATAGATAAATTATATTATCTGGAAACTAGACCTTCATACGTTTATTTTGATATAAAGAACACAAAAATCTATGTAGCCATTTTCTCTAAAATGAATTTTGAATCTGATCAAAATTATTGGATTTCTGACTGAACACAGCAGAAAAAAAAATTGATTTTTTTTTTTTTTTTTTAGGGCTGGAGTATGGGATAGCGTCCCGTTTTTTTTTTTTTTTATTACGTTTTTTACGTTTTTTCCGCGGGCCGTAGTCTAGAATGACGTCCCTGAGGGACGCCATGCCGCATGGCGGCTTTCTTATTTTTGAATTTCTGGTTAACAGTTTCTTATTTTTAATATTTTGTTTATTTATTTTCTTATATATAAAAATGTCGGAAATTTATATGTCACACGATTAATTAAATAATTTATTAGTTCTATGCAGTCCATTTTTGCGTGCAGCACATGCTTTCACTGCCAAACGAGAACGCACTTCTAAAAGTTTCAGATTAATTATAGGTCCTTTCCTTTCCACTTTCCTCAACTTTTCTCTCAACAGTCAACATGCGTCAACACTCTGTTTCCTGCAAAACACCATTGTTCTAATTTTAAAGTAAAAAAGAAAAGAAAAGAGAACATAGAAAGAACCATTGAACTCGATCGGATCAAAGTTTGTTTCACCTTGCTACTCACCCACAAAATTTCCCACATTACCATCTCATCTCGAACCATTAATTCCTTTCTACTTTTCTCAACTTCCTTCAACTCTCTCCAAAACTAAGTGACACAACTTTCCTTAAAGCCCGTACAAAGAGAAGCCCAGCCATGGTGGCTGAGGCGGCTCTTCTCACCTCCTTAGGGTGGTTGGCATCCCCCTTGTTCAAAACACTATTCGACAAAGCGCATCACCACCTCGGCACTGGCATCGACGAAAAAATGAAGATACTTAAGGCCACAGTACTTCCACGACTCTCTCTGGCAATTGAGCAAGCAGAAAAGAGCCCCAACAAAGAGAAGGTAGTGGAATGGCTCAAAAGGCTCAAGGGTGCATACTATGAGGCTGAGGAAGCAATCGACCTATGTGAGTATGAACGGCTTAAACAAAAGGTAAAGGATGATAGAAACACAGTAGAACAAAAGGCAAAGAATGAAAGGGTAATCCCAATTAGTTTACCGTTAAAATCTGTAGCCCGGCCTATTAAGATTGCTGCGGATAAGTTAAAATATGGCTTATCTGTATTATCTACGGAAAAAAAAATGCTAAAGCGTTGTATAGACAACCTTATAAAAATTGCCGAGGAGGCCAAGGATTTCTGTGATTTGTTAGGGGGCCCAGAAAATGCTGATAGGGAAACATACTCAGATCCCCACGTCAGAGTTTTCGGTCGTGAGATAGATAAAGAAAAAATAGTTAGCTTACTCACGCAAAACCCATCAAATTCTGAGCCTGGACCAAGCACTAGGCCACCTATCCCTCTAATTGCCATCACAGGTCGTTCTGGTGCTGGGAAAACTGCACTTGCCCAGTATGTTTATAACCATATGGATGGACAAGAGCATTTTGATCTTCGTGTGTGGGTGTATGTCCCTCGCAAATTTAAGGCCACTGAGGTTATTAAGAAAATGATAGAAATCATAAATGGAGAAGAATGCGTTAGTAATGAGGTTACATCTCTTGAAGCTCTTTTAAAAAGAATAAGAAAAATGTTAGGGTCTAAGAAATTTCTACTTGTGTTAGATGATTTTTGGAGTGATACTGAGGATTTTGTTGAACAATGGGAGAAATTCATTGGTTGCTTAAGTAGTTGTTTACCAGGGAGCAAAATTCTACTTACAACTCAATCCAAAAATGTTGCACAACAAGCTGGCCTTACCCATTATTTGGAAGTAGAGACCTATAGTTTAGAGGAGATAGAGGAGGCTCAATTTTCGGAACTCTTTATGCATCATGCTTGGCCTAGCAATTGTCATTTGCAAAAAGAGGAATTCGAAAAAATAGGTCGAAAAATAGCTGTGAAGCTAAAAGGAGATCCTGGTGCGGCAAAGCTAGTGGGTCATCAATTGAGGGGAAAACTTGACCTAAGGCATTGGGAAGAAGTAGCAAAAAAAGATTGGTTGGGAGATAACATGAAAGCGAGGATCTGGAGCTATCAACAGCTGCCTCCAGATCTCCAACGTTGTTTTGCAATCTGTAGCTTATTTCCAAAAGGCACTTTCCCAAGAAAGTTTTTAATTAATTTATGGATGGCAGAAGGTTTTATAAGGCCAAGAGATAAGGAAGAAAGGTTGGAGGATATCGGTGAAAAATACTTGGATGAGCTTGTATCGAGGTTTTTTATTCAAGAAGTTGATAAAGAGCAAAAACGATATCAACTTCATGACCTGTTTCATAATCTTGCAGAGGGGGTTCAAGGTGATGATTTTATCAGAATAGACTCAACCAATTCCAAAGAAGTTTCTTCCCACATAAGCAACATTTTATCTAGATGTGAGAACATTCGCCACATCCTTTTGCCCTCAAGCATGATAAACGAACTAAAAGAAAAATTATGCCTCATGCACAATATACGCACTCTTTTGGTGGAACCTGATGGTGGTATTGTCCCAAAGAATGTATTGCAAGAGATATTGAAACACATGGAAAAACTACGGGTGTTACATCTTTTCAAATGTGTTGATGATTGGCCGGACTCTATTGGCAATTTAAAACATCTCCGTTACCTCAATATTGATGGCTCTCAGTCTCTTAAGAAGTTACCTGATTCCATATGCAAACTTTACCACCTCAAAAGGCTTGAACTTCAAACTTGTAAATCCCTACCTGACGATTTTTGTGAACTTATTAGCTTGAGGTGTTTTTCTACCAGTAGGAAGATAATGTCCCATATTTCTCATGTTGGAAGGCTGATGTCCCTCCAAGAGCTTGATCATTACTTCGTTGTAAGGAAGGAATGTGGGTATGAATTGCACCAACTAGAAAATTTAAATCAGCTTAGAGGTGAAATGCGCATTGCAGGTCTTGAGAATGTAGCGAGTACAGAGGATGCTATAAAGGCCAATATGCAAAATAAAAAGCACCTCGAGGAACTAAAATTTGAGTGGAACTCTGATGAAAGAGACACTAATAATGCTACATGTCTCTGTACTCAACATGTTGAATTATTGGAGGCATTGCAACCTCATCCTCATATAAGGGGTCTGACACTTAAAGGATTTGGAGGAGATAGAATTCCAAATTGGCTCCAAAGTAAGAATTCACTAAAGCATCTCACGTCGCTCACATTAATGGGTTGTGATAAAGTAAAAGAAATCTCATCCATTAAAGAATCACTTCCCAATAGTGAAAGATTTATACTACGGGGGCTTAAGAACCTTAATAAAATGCCTACCTTTCCACCAAATCTCACTTCTTTAGAGATTAGCAATATCCCTCAAGTTAGTTATTTCTCTGAGGATGATTTGTTGAAGAAGGAAGAAAGAAACCAATCCAAACGTGAGGTCGTGAAGCTAACAGTAGACTGCTTGAAACCAGAGGATGTACAATTATCCAGAAATATTGAGTCAAATGTGAAGCATTTTTTTCTTTTCGTGAAACACAGATTGGAAGCAACATTTCATGATTCTCCAGATCCGCTTTTGAATGAGTGGGAAGAGATATTGACAATTGACCCTCGGAATAAAGATTATTCTCGAGGTCAGCTTATGGATGAGTGGGTCATGTTCATGCATTGTCACATGGAAACAATGTTCTATAAAAAGGAAGAGTCCAAGTTGGTTTTACCATCTTCACTCACTTACCTTGCGATATCATCATGTAGCATTACTGATGATGCATTATCCACCTGCATACAATGCCTTGTTTCCCTATCTAAACTGAAACTATCTGATATTCAAACAAGAACCTCTCTTCCTCCCAAGGAAGTCCTATGTTCATTGAAGAACCTCCTGTCTCTTACCATTGAAGGATGCTATTTGCTCAGTTCTTTAGGAGGTATTGGAGCCTTGACCTCTTTGATAAAGCTCAGATTAGTTAGCTGCCTCAATTTGAACATATCAAATGATTCTTTGCCTTCCTCCTTGGAGAGGCTAGATTTTTATTATTGCTCCAGTGTTATTCATGCCCTTAATGTCTCGGATGTTATTCGTTCCCTTGATGTTGGTAACCTGTCTCTTCTCAAGGAACTGGTTTTAGTGGGATGGGACGGTCATTTGGAGGGATTGAATTCATTAACTGCACTTCATCGTCTGACGGTAATACACTGCCCTGCGATCAACCTCTCATCTCCCATGGACAAGTACACATTTTCACTTCAAAATGTTTTTGTTGGTGACTTGAAACTATTGAGGTTGATACTATCAAATGAAACTATTTCGTCATTACATAGTTTGTCAATTTTTTACTCTCAAGGAGATTCCTCAGATGATGAGGTTTTTCAATCTCTTACCTCTTTAAAAGGTTTGGGCTTTAATAACACTGGAGATGATGAGATTCCTCAGACTAATCTGCCGAAGAACTTGAAAAATCTTGCATCTGTCCAGTATCTGATTCTAGATGACTGTCCAAACCTATGTAAACTGGAAGAACTACCCAGTAATCTTTGTTTGTTGTTAATTGAAAACTGTCCAAAGCTATGTGAATTGGAAGAACTTCCCAGGAATCTTTGTAAGATGAAAATTAAAGATTGTTCAACTCTGACGGAGAAGTTCAAGAAGGGTGGCCCTAATTTCCAGGTCCGGTTCGAAAAAGGATATACCATTGTAACATTTCCAACAGAAGGTAAGCTACTTTTGAGACCCCACAATAAACCACTTCTATTTTTAATTTCATATCTTCTATTTATTGATGGATACATCATTTTGATCAGTCCTTAGAGGGAAGGAATCATAATCTAAAATAAATGTTTTTAGCGCCCTCTATCCATTTGGTTCGCCAAAGCATTTAAATTCCTGTTTGTTTTTCTGTGACTGGAAAATCAATAATCTCATAAAAAAAACCTTACTGGTATGACCTTGGCACTTGACATTAAGAAACATAATTGCCCATATTTTGGCAAAAGCTATTAACTAACAGAGGAGACAAGGCATCCTCCTGCTGGTCTGGTTTTGTGCTGGACTGCTAGTATGGTTTAGCACTCATGAATGGTATACCACTGTACCAGACATCTTTTTCTTTTTCCTTTCTCAAACTCTGATTTCTATTGTTGGTATACCGTGCTTGTTCTTCCTTGGCCTTTTATTTTAAGTCTCAAATTCTCACTGTGGTTGTTCCGAACTTGCAACTTGTATTCAGTAAATATTTACATATTTAAATATATATCGGATGGTCCAGAATCTCCTTAAAAAAGTGATTTTGTACATATCTAAAAAATAGTAAAAAAAAGCTAAAATAATATAAAATTTGGTCTCCAAGCATATTTTATTATGAAGATCATGTTGAGCGGTTTGGATCGACTATTCGGACTTTGAAAATAGAGATAAAGAATGTGGAGCATATTGGAGCACAAAAATTATGGTGCATTTGAACCCTCCTCCAATTGTTATGAAGCATATTTTATTATGAAGATCATGTTGAGTGGTTCAGATCGACTGTTCAGACTTTGAAAATGGAGATAAAGGATGTAGAGCATATTGGAGCACAAAAATTATAGTGCATTTGAACCCTCCTCTAACAGTTTGTGAGCTTGTTATATTAAAGTTATAAAGCATCAAGTTATATTAAAGTACACTGTGTAGTGCAAAAGAGACAAGATAGTAGATATATTTTGTACTATTGTTGTAGTAAGTACTTGTAATTATATAAAGTGAATTTGTCTATGTAGTGCAAAAGAGATACAAGATAGTAGATATATTTTGTACTATTGTTGTAAGTACTTGTAATTATATAAAGTGAATTTGTAGACAAGGTTACATATTAGTATTATATGAAGTTAATAGAAAAGTGTCACACCCCGACAACAGGGCCGACAACCCGCTGTGCTCAACAGCACAAGGCGATTTCTATCATCTTAAAGAATCACATATATATACATATAAATTACCAATGACATGACTTACTTTTCTTCGTTGCAAGTCCCGCAGTCTTCTAGTTCGAAATCATATTCCTTGTCTCGTGTTTTGTACCTGGAACCCACAAAGTGGAAAGATGAGAGATTGAAAATCTCCCAGTGCAGTATTCAGTTCCAGTCGAGTTATCCTTAGAAACAACCAACATAAACCAAACAACACACCAAGTTCAAATATAAGAAAATAACGTGAGCAATACAAGTTCAAGAAACATTTTAAAGAACTGAAATCAATCAAAGTAGCATATAATTAAACCACTTGCTAAGAAATATGCATTTGTCTTAATGCCTTATCCTAAACATTTAACTACTATTAAATATGCAATGCCCATTTTTAATGCCAAATGCACAATTAGTCAAGTAAAATTAATTATCATAACACAAACAGATCACCAATTCCAAACCATATAACTTTGATATAAATTAACATCTCATATCAAATACTCGAATGCTCATGAATCTTACTCAATGCACAAATGTTCCTGTAAAGCAATTATTTTAATTTTTGTAAAGCAATTCTTTTAACATTTCTATCTTGCGATCCAGATTCGACACTTTTCTGACTACGGGTCATGCGCTACCACGAATACGGCGCCTACACAATTTCTGTTATGCGCATAACCTGAAATTGTGCGCTTACCACGAATACGGCGCCTACGTGCCTTCAGTTATGCGCTTCCACGAATCAACGGCGCCTACATAACTAGATCACGTGCTACCTCAAATACGGCGCCTACGCAATTTCTGTTATGCGCTTCCATGAATTAACGGCGCCTACATAACAGAAATTACGCGCTTACCACGAATACAGCGCCTACATGACTCCGGTCATGCGCTACCACGAAAAGACAGCGCCTACATGACCGGTCAAGTTTCCAAGTTCAATATTCAATCAAAACATGACCCCGGTCATGCGCTACCACGAAAAGACAGCGCCTACATGACCGGTCAAGTTTCCAAGTTCAATATTCAATCAATACATAATCCCCAGTCATGCGCTACCACGAAAAGACAGCGCCTACATGACTAGTCAAATATCCAATTTAATATTCAATCAAGTGCACATATGACTATATGTTATGCTTCATGAGAAATACTATGCATCAATATCATGCCAACGGTTCATTTAAATCAAACTCATGTGTTTAGTGGAATTGCTTTGTATCATGTCATGCACTAGCTTACGGAATATATGATCATGTAAACATTTCAAGCATTCATAGCATGCAATTTGAAAACCATAATAAGTACCTAACTGTAATCCGATAAACAAACATGAGGCCGACCAACAATAATAATGAGAATAGCAATCAATCAAACCAAATTTTTTCTCAAATAGTGTTAAACCAAATAATTAAAACCATGACATGCTCTAGACTCAATAATTGATACGGGAATCACCAAATACCGGACTTAAGTTTTATCTCTATAGTTTGTCACCATACCCACTGGTTTGATTAACAAATTAACGAGGCTGTTATTAAACATCTACTAATTCTAGTGCAATCCATTCATATCAATTCCAGGGCAGTCCCTTAATACTTGGTCAATACTCATATGCTATGTTAATTATAAATGCCTTGCAAACATGAACCGTTACCCAATAATTGATCAATACTTACTCTATAACAATCAAGCAACCAAATCGACAATTATAAACAAGCAATCAACAATCAAGCAAACTAAATCAGCAATTATAATCTAGAAATCAACAATCAATAAAATTAGTTGGAAGGAGCTAAGAATAACTCGAAATCCGCACCTTTTAACGACGGCACAACGTGGTTCGAAGTCGAGTCCGCTGCTCATAATCAAGCCTGTTGAGTTATTCGAGAGCAGCCATAGAATTGCAAGCAAACAATCGATAAACTTCCTTCACCTCCGTACCTTTCTTGTCATCCTCATCGCATAGGGCTGCTGATCGACACCTCGCCTTTCTTCTATCTTTTCCCGTTCCTATGTCCACCATTTTTCCCCTTTTTTATCTCTCTTCCCTTTTCTCTCTTAATTTCCCTTTTCTTTTCTTTTTTTTTATATATGTGTCATCGATTAGGTAGAAAAAAAAAAAATTTATTTATATATTCTTTACGTCTTACTTTCCAAAGAAAGAGAATTATGGTGTTTGACCACATTATTATATTAATTAAATGGAGTACAGCTAAGGTAACTCAATTTCAGCCAAGGAATGTTTTAGAGTGAACTCGGATAGGTTAATTTAAGTACTTTTGCTCCTAGACCACCAAATCATTCATATTTTCAATTTGACCCTTTATGATTTCATGTTTCAAATTTTTAGGATGTTACAACTAAAGTTAAATTGCACTAAACCCCTTCATACTTTTAAATTCCACAAGAAATTTTGTACCATTAAAGATGTATTATTTAATCATATTAAATTGCACTAAACCCCTTCATACTTTTAAGAATAACACTTGACTTATTAAGATATTATATATATTAATTTTGGTTACAAGTTGAATATGTTATAAATTATTTCAACATTAAAAATAACCTCCATAATCACTTATGTGGTTTTATATAAGAACTAGTGTTAATTAGTTATTGATCAGTTTCATTGACAAAAGTTAAAGGTGAGTTTCAACATAATATTACGTTATAAAAATTCCTTCAGTGCGTGTTTTAATTAATGTCACATAAAATCTTCAAATATTCAAAATTGGGATGTTACATTTAAAAACGGAACCATAAGACAATTTAACCCTAATTTTTATACATTTTAACCCCACCATATTATCATTAATTAATCATGGATGCTAGCTATTAAATATTATATATTATTAACTGTTCTATCTGATTCTATAAATCATGGATGAAATCCTGAGAATTAAAATATAGGGGGGAATTTCATGTATATCCCTCAAAAGTTTCAATATTACGTATTTATCCCTACAAAATTAATAATTAAATATTTATCCTTGAAAATTGTACAAACTCACATTTTTGTCCAATCTAACTCTATAACATATCAAATATCTCTCCAAAAATAATTAAAGAATATTTTTATAAACTTTAAAATTTATTTTACAATATTAATTAAGAATATGTTGACCATTATGCCCTTCGTTTCAGTCTGCCTGAGTTATTTTCTCTTTAAGGCACCAAACCTGCGGCCTCTTTCTCTAAACATGCCAAATTACATCCTGCCTCTCTCTCCAAATGTGCCAAATTACAGATTTCTCTCCATCTTTCCTCGTCGCCTCCCCTCTCATAAATTTCTGTCGCCTCTCGTTGCTTTAATTTTTCCATCTTCGTTTAGAAAGAGAGGCGGGAGGTTTGACGTCTTAGAGAGAAGAGAACTCAGGCAGACTAAAAAGACAAAAATGAAGGGGCATAATGGTCAATATATTATTAATTAATATTAGAAAATTAATTTAAAAGTTAAAAAAAGTATTATTTAAATATTTTTGGAGGTATTTGGTATGTTATAGAGTTAGATTGGACAAATATGTAAGTTTCTACAATTTTCAATAATAAATATGTAATTACTCATTTTGGAGGGATAAATATGTAATATTGAAACTTTTGAGGGATATACATGAAATTCCCCCTAAAATATATACAGATATGTTCCTCTTGCTCCTATTTGAACATTCCCTGTTACACTTGTGTCAGTCAATATTTGCATGAATCAGAGATCTTCATGCCAGTATCTGATAATGCTAGTATCAGTCAGGGGAAATGAAACTCCATGTACTCCCTTTTCGCACCAGCAGGCGGACTGATATAAACCCAAAGCAGAGATATAACAATCGAAAGCAGCCCCAACCAAACGAACACAATTGTCGGCACCTTCCCTCTTCGCCCCATCAGCCCCATTGCAAATGGATACAAATGGCACAAAACCCAGAAACTAAAAGAACACCCCGCCGAGCAGTTCACTCCATCTCGGAAACATACTGTAAACTGTTCTCATAACAGCTACTGCTATTGCGATTGCATTAACCATCATGATCGTGACAGGTGGCACCATCAGAAAGCTCCATTTGACTATGTATAGGTCAGCGTACATGTCGTCAGTGTTATCTCCTGCTGATTTGCTTGTCAGAGTGAAGGAGATGTTGATACCAGCTATCACTTTTAAAAGGCCATGTTGAACAGCTGCTGGGTGCGCACTGGTGCCACCAATCAGCCAGAACTGTTCATTGCACCACCACTCATGAAGTGTTATCCCGCTCCACTTTACCTCCAGCAATGCCAAGAGGCACATAGTGGTAGTGATTATCGGGAGAAATACCAAAAAGGTTACATTTAGACTCTGTACTATGAATTTACTGCTGAATAGAGAAACCGCTGGTAGGATGCAGTAGAGCAGGAGAAACACTGATGTGAAAGGATACATTGCTCCATTGAAGAAAGAATATCTCGATGGAACCCGTAAAGCGCTGTCCTTCTAAAGATGCATCCGGTACTGACATGTGAAAAGGTGAGCTGTAGAGGCGCCAGCCAGAAGATTCTGCCAAGATAGATATGCTCCTAAAATAAGAAGATAGCAATCTTGCGCATTTAATTCTTTCCCGTGTATACTTACATTCCTAAAATAAGAGAAACTTGGGAGACAATCCTGTGTTCTATAAAGGATAGTCTCATCTCCTGTAAAAAAAAAAACATTGAAAAGAAATAAAATAAGGGAGGGAGGTTTGGGGAGTCTGGTGTTATACTGGGATCTGTTATGAATTTGTGACATGACATACATGGGTCCCTGAAGCCCATCCATGGCCCGCATGGTTACATCGAAGAAAACAAGGTTGTGGTTAGTGTACCGGTCACTGGCATCGATGCCTTCAAATCGCTGCGGAAACTGCACGTAGCAGATGCGGTCCCCGCCATAGTCAAGCATGAAGCACATGCCTTCACGGAGGGCACGTGAGTTGGCCACGTAATGGTCACAGTCGAGGTTTAGGATGAACGGGCCGTTTGACATCACTGCACTTGTGCGCACCAAAGCATTCATATCCCCGGCTTTCTTGTTGTGATCGTAGCCGGGCCACTTTTCCTGTGACATGTAAACCAGCATAGGGAGCCGCGTATCGACTCCACGTGTATCAATAGAGCATGTGGTGGTTTCAGGCGAGGATTCACCTCCCATGACGGGTTCAGATGGCGGTGGGGCCAGCATGACCTGAAACATAAGTCAAGATGTGCTTAATTCAAAATCTGCTTGTGCTACATTTGAAAGTACAGTGGGAACAGAGTTTGATACTGGTAATAATTTGTTGAATAAAATGTATGTACTACGTTGATTTCAGTTGTTGCATTCTGTAAATTCTGGTAATAACAAAAAACACTAGTTACTGATATGTACTACTACTGTTTAAAGAAGGGTTTTGTTACTTGTTAGTGGGGCTTATTTATAAAATTAATAGCTGCTTAACAGACTATAAATTCAGGTCCATATAATTACCAAATTCTAATTTACAAAAATATTACATTTCTATAATAATGTCCACATAGCATGGTAAAATAGTAAAAAATAGTAAGAAATTCTAACCTGAATGATACCAGCATGGTCACCTATTGAGTGATTGGGCTCAGCCGAAAGTCAATATTTGTTGAATAAATGCATACTTGATGCATACATAGAAGAAGGATACCTCACACGCAATATATGAAAGCTGAGGGACCTTTTTGCACACAATACTCAGTTTTAAATTCACAATTAACACCTAAGTTTTTCTCAAGTATGTTTGCAATTGACAACTAACCACTAAGTTGCGGTAGTTAATGATGTTCTTATTGGGTAAATATTGACTTTCTTAATTCTTGCTCTAATTTTGCCTTTTTCGTCATGCATAAATGAATTAACATTCATTTTAATTGTACAAAGTACAGAGAAGTTATGATATTTTGGTACTTTCTTTCATGGTTCTGAAACTCGGAATCGGAATCCGAATTGGGTTTTTGACCGTGGAATCGGAATCGGGTGAATCAGCTGGAATCAGCCGAGTTGACTCGGTAACTTGGATTTTTTTTGCCAGAAGCTTGTTTTGTAGCCAAAAAATAGAAAAAAATTGGTAAAAGAATAATTTGTAGAAACACTATTTTAATACAAAATATTAAACTCAAATAATCCACTAATTATATAATCAAACACTATGTTAAGACAAAATATTACACTCAAACACTATGTTATATTCCGCAAATTTTAATCTCAATTAAATGACTAATAATCAAAATTTTCAACTAATAAAAAATTTGTTTTAGTTAATTAATTAAGCTAGACATTAGTTAATAAATTAGAATATAAATTGGTGATTATGAAATCAATTTATAAATTTATTATTTTATAAATTGATTATGCGAATTTAAAACGTTAATAAATTTAAAATATATTTACGTAAACGATTAGTAATTTAACAAAATTAGATATGATGAGAAATTAACTTAAATTTCGTGAAGGGTTACAAATTTGATTTTATCGCGAAATCTAATTAATTAATTAAGTGTAATAACTAAGATTTTACAACTAAATAAAATTTTAAATTGAATAAATTAGTTATATAAATTAGTTAATAAACTAGTTAGTAATTATAAACAAATTCTAGATTTAATTTAACAAATAAAAAAAAATCTCTTAATAAGAATGCAAATGTGAACGAAATTATTAATTAAACTTCGATGGAGATACAAATGAATTCGAACGTTAAATTCTGATCACTCAAAACATTCGTATTAAATTTTAAATGCAAGCATCGTTAATTTTGTTGATAGAATGCAATTGATTAGGTTATTAAACAAAACCAATTCAATTCCCTCCTTAATTTTTGTGAGATCTCAACCATTCAAAATATTCTGCACGAATCTCTATGTCCCTGAATTTTCCTGTTGAAAGTTGTAAATCCTTTGTTTTAATCAAATTGAAGAATATTTCGGGTCCATCTCTTCAAATCGCCTCCGCCTCAGCAACTTCAAATCGGTCCAGGTTGGTCAGAATCGGCCTTGAATCGGCTTGACTCAGCCTAAAAATCGGCTGACTCGGCCGAGTCAAGCACTGTTCATCCGAGTTTGGCTGAAAAAATCGCACGGGCGAGGAAATCGGGTGAAAATCGGCTGAGTTTCGGAACCATGGTTTCTTTTTAATAGTGGTACTTATATTTTTTTTTTGGTGCTCCTTATTTTGGGGTGGCTCTTGAAAATTGGAGCTAGGGTTGTTAAACGGGTAACCCGGTCGATGTGTTGTTACTTTGTTGCTATTTGGACGATTTTGAGCTTTACACAGAGAAAGGAGAGTAGTCCAGTTCAACTTTCCAAGGTTCTCTCTCTCTCTCTCTTTCTCTCTGCACCATTATGTGTTATAATTAAGAAAAAAATGTTTCTGTTCTACAATTAGTACTTTAATTTGTACATGTGCTATTCTAAGGTCAAGTATACAACTCAAACTCAGTTAGCCCTTTATAGTGTAATTTAGCCTCAATCTTACCAGTATAGGCCTTTATGTACCTCAATTGTGCAAACCAGACGTAGGTTTTCTTGATTACTTCATTCTTGAATTAAATGTCAAATTACCATTTTTCTGCCCTTGATTTTAACAAATGATCCCTATTGTTCAAACTTCAAAGCATTAAATCAAACTTATTAATTATCTTATTTGCATTATTAACTTAAAAATGGGCTCTTTTTTTTCATACAGTTCCTAGGGCATGACAAAGACGAAGGCGTGCAGCGAAGTGCTATTTCTGGTAAAAAGGTATGGCATTTTATTCATCTCCTCTGCAATTTTACTTGTATCCTCGTGTTCTCTAATTGTTTTTTTTTTTTTAGAGGATGTGGGAAATCATTTGGAAATAGTAATTTAAGAGTTGTTTTATGTCCCCAGCAAAGCCTAATTTTACTCCCAAATTTTCAATACATCAAACATCCCTCTTAAGAACGCAAATTTTTTTTATACCTCTTCAAAAAAAAAAAAATTCTTTTGGAAACCAATTAATGACCAGCTCAGAACAAAAATTTAGTTTGGACCTTACTATTGACCATTTGGGTGGACTATAATTTATTCGTTTCTTTTAAATTTGTTTGGCTTGTAGATTTTACTGAAGGTGGATAAAACGAAGGAGGACACGGAGGCAGAGAGCAAGCGAAATGAACTATTGAAATTTCTCAATGCTAGCTATGATTAATTTGCTGTTTATGATTAATTTGCTGGTTGTGTAATTTTTTTTAATTATCTTTTACCTACTTTATCATTTACCTCTTAGTCTGTCATTTACTATTTTAAAGTTTTGAGTTTAAAAATTAGTGGTGTTTTACCAAACTCCACTTCGTGTATATATATATTTGTTTCAGAGCTTGTGTTTATTTTGGAGATTCATCAATTATGGTTATTTTTAATTTGGAGTGAGGGGTTTTGCTCATTATTTGTGTTCAAATTATGTTTTTTTTAATTATCTATAGCAGAGTTGGTGCACATAGGTCTTGTCTGATTGTATTGTTTCAAATGTTTCCATCGAAATTAAAGATGAAAGTAGAATTTTCTGCTGAAATTATGTAATTACTTAGCATTGTTATTGCATGTAAAATATATGTATTGTATTATTCTTCACCATGAATTTTTGCTTGATTACATTTTAAGGTACCAATTGTGCCTAATTACAAGAAAGCACATATAACTTGAATAAATTTTGTTGGGTACAAGCAAACACATGAAATGGTAAGAATAATACACGCCTGTTACGACCTCTTACAAGTAAACACACATAACTTGAATAAAAAGAGAAGAAAAAAAAAAGAAATGAGTAAAATTGAAAAAAGAAAAGAAAAATATATTCATATATTAAACATCAAATATATTCATAAATTAAACATCAAGACCTTCAAAAACGAGCACTCTTGTTGCTGGTGTGCGGAGTAATTCCTAACGAGTTGCATGTTCATTTCTTGATCTTTTGATTTTCGGGCCAAAAATTACTATGGCAAATCCGGTACCAAATCCTGTACCAAATCCCAATCCAACGAAAAGGCACAATAAAACAATTGCAGTCATTTTCTTAGCAAGTTTTGTGGGAGGAGAGGTTGAATTGTTTCCAAGGATTTGAACATTGCACAGCTTAGATAATGGCACACCGCATAATCGGGGGTTCCCTTCAAACGATGAATTCTCGAATGCCAGGAACTGGCCAGATTGCGGGATTCTCCCGACCAGATGGTTAAATGAAAGATTCAAGTTGGATAAAAAATTCAGGGAGATAAGGTCCTGTGGAATCTCTCCAGAGAATTGGTTCCAAGAAAGGTCCAGTGACTCGATTTGCGTCAAGCGTCCAAGTTGATGCGGAATGGATCCAGTAAAAGCATTATGTGACAGGTTTAGTGCTTTTATTGCTTTGAGTTCTCCAATCGCCTCAGGAATATCACCAGTGAATCTGTTTGTCGATAAATCAATCGAAACCATTAAATTAGGTAAGTCATTCTCTAGTGTCATTTGTGCCCCTTTATCCGTGATAGTAATAGAGATCCCATATTTTTGAAAATGAAACAATGCAAGGCCTTTACCAAGAAAGGCATCCGAGGATAAATTTTGCATGGACAAGAAATTTTTGAACCATAGAGTTGGTAAACTTCCATTGAAGTTGTTTGAAGCTAGATCAATTATTCTTAACAATGGGAAAGAATAATTCATTTTTCCAAAATATGAAGGCAATTCAAGTGTACCATGGAATCTATTGGATCTTAGAACAATGACTTGGAGAATTGGAAGCTTCCCTAGTGAAAACGGGAAAGTGCCACCTATGTGGTTGTTCCCTATGTCAAGGAGTGCCAAATATTTACACCTTGTTAAAGATCTAGGCAAATTGCCTTCAAGATTGTTGTTGTTCAAATCCAATATGACGAGTTCACAAGACCTGCTTATGTGACGAGATAGTATTCCAGAAAGTTTGTTTCCTCTTAAACTCAGGATCTCTATGCCTGGTCTTCCTATGATGCAAGAAGGAATCGATCCATTCAAGTTGTTGTGTGATAGATCAAGTATGTTAAGAATTGGTTCACAAAATGAAGATGGGATTTCTCTAGTTAGCATATTTCTAGATAAACTGAGATATATAGTGTCCCACAAATAGAGTGTATAGTTCAGTGGGATTTCTGAGAATTCATTGTTGGAATAGTCCAAAAAGTGAGCACCCACAAGTGGGACTGCTCCTTTTAGCTTGTTAAAACTAAAATCAACGGAGCCAAAGGAAAAACCTGGGGGAACATCTTCTACACTAGTAAACATGTTGTGCGAAAGGTCAAGCCTTCCCTCATAATCCGTCATCCTCTCCCATATCCACCTTGGTATAACTCCGTGCAACTGGTTTTTTGAGAGATCAACATCGTTGAACAAATCTGTATATCTCAGTAATCGAGGTATTTGGCTGAGGTTGCACGATGCTAAACCAAAACTGTAAATTTGTGGAAATGCTAATGGCAGTTGTTCATCTGATACATCTTCCACAGATAGCTGATTATGTGATAGAGACAAATAGGTGAGGTTGCTGACGTGCCGAAGTAAGTTAAGGTCAAATGTTCCATTAAAATTGTTTGAGCTCAGGTCAAGAGTAAATAGACTTGGGAGCCAAACTATTGAATTTGGAATTGGTCCACTAAACTGGTTCCTACTTAAATCAAGTATTTCAAGATTTGAGAATTTAAATATTTTCCGGGGAATTGATCCATCCAATTGATTGTTATCAAGGTCAAGCTCAATCAATGGAGAAAATACAAGAGAAGACTCTTTTAGTCGGAACTGGCCTGAGAGCTTGTTGTTAGAAAGATATAGTGTTTCCAAACTTGGAAGAGAAAACAAACTTTGGGGGATTGAGCCAGAGTGTAAGTTATTGGAAAGGTCCAATATTGCTAACTTACCAAGTTTTTCGATTGAAGAGGGTATTTGTCCTGAAAAGTTGCAACTTGAAAGAATGAGCTCAGATAAATTTCTGAGGTTGCCAATTGAATCTGGTATGCTGCCAAAAAAGTTGGTTTCTTTGAGAACCAAGCTCTCCAAAGAACTCACGATTGGAAAATTAGGTAAAGTCCCAAATAGCTCTCCATTTTCTGATAAATCAATCTTGGTCAATGTTGGGATTTGAAAAATCTCTCGTGGAAACAGCCCTTCAAGGTCAGAATTGTCCAATAGGAGAACTTTTAATGGAAATTCAGCAAAGTAGTCAGGAATCTGGGTTTTCAAGCTGTTGTCACTGAGGCGAATGACAGTTAAGGAACCAAGTTGGGAAAGAGAAGATTCAATGGGGCCTGACAGCTTACAATTAACCATACTGAGAACTTGTAAGTGGGATCGACTCAGACAGAGCTCTGCACCATTCGGTTCCATTCTCAGAGATATCAACATCATCAAGATAGAGCTCTCTTAAATTGCTCAATTGGCTAACCAATATCCGCAGATTTGGTTCTTGCAGTTTCAAACCATAACATGAAAGGTCAAGTGAGATCAAGTTTGTGAGGTTGGCTATGCCAATTGGGATTTGACCGAAGAAATTTGTGTTGGATAAGTTGAGATATGTGAGCATAGTTAGCTTTTCGAACCCATGAGCTGGAATCTGGTTTTGTGAAAAGTCATTGTATGCAAGGTTGAGGTGTTGGAGCGAGGTGAGATTAAAGATTGCGGCACTGAGGTTACCTTGATTGTTGCGGTTGCTGATGTCAAGAGAAGTGACATGGCCGGTTGCTTTGTCGCAAGACACTCCCTCCCAATCATGACAACAGTCTGTTCCGGGTTGCCAAGAGGTAAGATCAGAGTAGAAGAAGCCTCTTTTGAGTTGGAGAAGGGAAGAGCTTTGGTCAGGAAGGCATGAGACATGGGTTGCCACAGAAGCAGAGTGAAGCAAAAGAGATGAGAGGATGAAGAGTAGAGTGTAGAGACACAAGTGCAGAGAGTTTGGCCAAGAATTAGCAAAATCCATTTGTTCAATCTGGTAGAAACAGCAGCAGAGTAGTGAATGGTGGATTATGAAATTAACTTGTATATATAAAAACCCAGCTGTAAACAGTACATGTAATTTTTTCATGCACGTTGACTGAGAAAGTCATTTAGAGCTGTTAGGCCATTCAATATGAACATTGTTCATTTGTTTGGTTAGGCTCACAAGTCACATCAGCTTGACTACTACTTGACTACTCTTCAGTTGACTTGGGTCAACCCAGCCTCTTTTTGGAAAGCTTTGTATTTTCTTTTTGACCAGCCTTAATCGTCACTCCAAAGAAAAAGCTTTACGACAATCATCACTAGCAAACAAGTATTTAACAATAAAAAACAAAAAAAATTCCAAATTTTTTCTTTCAAAGGTATTGTAGATTATAAATAGCGCAGCATTTTTTGTATGTTTTGTTCTTATAATATTCGTGATATTCTTGAAAGTTTGCCATACATTTATATGTTCTACATATTGTTCTCAACATGAAAAGCTATAATATCAATTATTTGCAGTATCAATTACAAAGAAATTGTTCCAAAAAGCACAACATTAAATAATAATAAATCAAAATGAGTGACATTTTTGTAACTTTTTCCAACAAAAAGTATTTAGCACTGACGAATGAGTGGGTTTATTCAATCATAAATTATGTAAATTTGGAGCCCAATAGAGATCTTTATGAGTGCATTACCTTCTTAGTGGGCCTCACCATCTGCGCCAACCCACTTGTAATGTGAAAGATGAACATTCAAAGGTGCGTTCAAAAGTTCTCAAATTTTTAGCAATAATTCATAGTGGTGACAAAAAGTATAGTTATCATAGTGGTGACATGTGTCCTCCACATGCATCCTTTTATCAATTAAATTCATTTAATTTTCTTTCTTATTTAATGAAAAGTTAATTTACACTAAAACCCTTATATTATTATAAATAAATTAACTTGTAAATATATGTTTTCAATTAACATGATGTTACAATAAATTTTAAAATACTTCAAACTAGACTAAATATTTAACAAATATAATTGAATTAATTAACATATATAAGTAATTTACCATTTCGTAATGTAAATTTAAATAAATATTTCCATATTTCCAAAATTTCTGATTTTAACACTAACAAAATTTATCCATCAAAATTTTGTTAAGGACTTTGCAATTACCTATTTCTAATTACATTTTCCTATGCATTTCTAGTTTTGATTCCAAATCAAATATATATTCAGCATGTACAAAATTGGGATGTTACAGCGCGAGACTTGGGTAAAACTCGGACCTGACATGGCCGATACCGAGTTGACTCGGACTCGGCCGAGTTTCCAAACCATAATAGTAAGGATAGCGTGTATTATGCTTATTAAGAGGGTTTGGTGAGTACAGCTCCAAAATCTATTGAATTTACTTTAAACGACGAATCGAAACCGTTAAAACTAATTTACTTCATTAGTAATGCATGTACAATGTTTTGAAATTTTCAAATTCATTTAGTACAATGTGATCAAGCGGTAAAAAAAAATTTGCTTGACTTCGTTATAAGGAACCAATTGTGCCTACTTACAAGCAAACACATACAACTTGAATAAAATTTGATGATTAGAGCATCTACATCCCAGCAACTCAAATGAGTTTCTAAATAATGTTAACCACTTTTTAGAAATTAAGGTCTCTAAAGTTTCTAATTCTCACATTCTTGAAATTAATTTTAGAGTTTCTATTAAGCCACATCAGCAACAAATTAAAAAAGAGAAATAATTTGAGCCAATTATTTTGCCAACTTGGAGTTTATAAACAGTTTCTTAATAAGAAACTTTACTGCATAGTTTCTAAATAAGAAACTCTCCCACATCTCTGAAATTAGATTAGAAACTGCCACATCAAATTAGAAACTCTAATAATACCAGGGATGTAGATGCTCTTACAAGCAAACACATAATATAGTTGTAAGAATAATACACGCCTATTACGACCTCTTACAAGCAAACCCATTAAATGGTAAGAGTAATACACGCCTGTTAGGACCTCTTACAAGCAAACACATAAATAAAAAGAGAAAAAAAAAGGAGAGAAAGATAGATTGAAAACAAAGAAAAAGATATTAATATATATAACATCAAGCAGGAGAATAGTTGTACTAATCCCTAACGAGTTGCATGTGCAATTCTTGCTCTTTTGATTACAGGGATAACAATTGCTATGGCAAATCCGGTACCGAATCCCAATCCAATGAAAAGGCACAAGAGAACAAGTGCAGTCATTTTCTTAGCAGGTTTTGTGAGAGGAGAGGTTGAATTGTTTCCAGGACTTGTGACATTGCACAACTTAGATAATGGCACACCGCATAATCCAGGGTTCCCTTCATACGATGAATTGTCGAATGCCACGAACTGGCTAGATTGCGGGATTCTCCCGACCAGATGGTTAAATGAGAGATTCATGTTGAGAATAACGATAGTTAGAGGTCTAAAATAGAGAAAGGGTAAAATTGTAATTTAGAAAAAATAAGAAGTTACCGTTGCAATTAACGGTACAATAAGCCATGAGGTTATAAATATTCATAGGAGAGAGATTGTAAGAAGAATTTCATAACAAAAATACTCAATATCAATAGAAATATCCAATATCAATAGAAATCTTATTCTCATAAAATTCACATGGTATCAGAGCCAACCTTTCCTCCTCTGTTTTAGTTAAGATTCATTCGATTTCCCAATAACTCAATAACCCGACAAACTTCCGATCACCCAAAATACAAAATACAAGTGCCAGTTAGGTCACTTCATCCAGAGCCACAGCCAAAAATCAGATTCTCACAAAAATCAGATTATGCCTTTTCATATCAAATCCTCATAAAATCTCTTGTCAATACCAAAAGAAATCAGCAAAAAACTCTGAAAAAATTACCAGTACATGGAGCGCTCCCAGTACCCGGTCAGAGGAGGCGACGCTAATGGCAGCACTGGCGATGGTCACACAATTGCCCAATCTAAGCCGCCGATTAGGCTCACAACCATCGATCGCCAAAACCATAACTTTAGAAACAAAGCGACATGCACAAATTGCAAAAAACCCGGTCACAATAGAGATGGATGTTGGTTTCTTTACAGAGGTGATCGGTGGAATGGCGCTAAGGGGGAGAAGAAGAGAGGAAGGTTTCGTGAGGCGGCTCAATTTTTCGAACCGAGCGAAGCGAAGGCGCTAACCAGGTCCGCCTCAACTCATATCGGGTTCGCCTCAACTAATAACGGGTCCGCCGATGGCGTTGGGATAACACAGACAGAAATACACCAACTCCTCTCTTCATTAAGCAGTTTACTAAACCGGGCCTCTGAGCCCATATCAGGTTTTTTTAATACTCAAAATCTAACAGAAGCCCAAACCAAAAAAATAAAATAAAGGCTCAGAATAGTGAACTGAGGTTAAGCCCAAACCAGAATAAATACATAATACCAAATAAACGAATTAACAGAAGCCAAGGCTGAAAATGTACAAACTTAGGAAATTTAAATCAAGAGTACTCCAAAAATAGTTTGGATTGGATTTTAGACTCCGGTGCAACCGATCACATGACCGAAAATAGAAATATATTGTATAATTACCAAAAAAGCAAAGCTCAAGAATTTGTATATGTTGCAAACGGTGAAAAAATAGAAATTTGTAGTTATGGCTCAATCAAGCTTTTTTCAAAAGAAATTAAACATGTTTTCCATGTAAAAAATTGCACATCTAATTTGTTGTCTATAGGAAAAATTTCAGAAGAAATAAATTGTGAGATTATTTTTTTATCACAAAATATTTTTTTCATGATATGACATCCAAGAGGATGATTGGTGAAGGTATCTTTCAAAATGGACTCTATTTTTTAAATAACCCAAAATTCAATTTTAACACCAAAATACAAGACATGGAAAGTTTATGGCATAAAAGAATGGGGCGTCCTTCCGATAGAATCTTAAAATGTATTTTTTATTTTTCAAATTTAGATTGTAGTAATTGTAAAGTATGCAAACTAGCTAAACATACAAGACTTCCTTTTCTAACTTCAAATTCAAAAAGTAGTCAAATTTTTGAACTTGTTTATTCCAATATTTGGGGACCCGCACCAGTAGACTCTTATAATTGTTTTAAATATTTTGTTATATTTATAGATAATTTTTCACGATTAACTTGCTTATATTTATTAAAAAATAAAAGTGAAGTTTTTTCTCTCTTTCAAGAGTTCTCAAATTTAGTTGAAACTCAATACAATACGAAGATTAAAATTCTTAGGACCGATAATGGAACGGAATTTGTTAATCAAAATTTCTCAAGTTTTTTTGAAACAAAAAAGAATTATACATCAAACCACTTGTGTTTATACCCCACAACAAAATGGAATTTCTGAAAGAAAAAATCATCATTTACTTGAAATGACAAGAGCACTAATGTTTCAAACCAATGTTCCAAAAATTTATTGGTCGGATGTCATTCTCACCGCAACTTATTTGATAAATAGGTTGCCAAGTGTTGTTTTAAATTGAAAAAGCCCACTAGAAGTTATATACCCAAGGAAAATAATCTTTAATCATCTAAGAATTTTCGGATGTACTTGTTTTGTATACCAAAATAAATGAGATAAATTAGATCGTACTTCTATAAAACTATTTTTCTGGGATGTTCATCTCAAAAAAATAGTTATAAATGTTATGATCCTATAAATCATAAATTATATATTTCTAGAGATGTAATATTTTTTTAAAATGAGCCATATTTTAAAATAAATAAAAATGAGATTGATAATCAGGTAAAAATGATTTTGTCTTTCCTATGTCTAGTAATCAAATTTTCAGCAAAGAATTGTACGAAATGATGAAGAAGAAGAAAATGAAGACAAAAATAACAACACTTCTCAAAGTGGAACCGGGGAAGAAGAAGAAGGAAATATTGAAGAAGAAGTTACAGCAAGGAGGTCAACCCGTCCTACTCAACCACCCACAAGGTTACGAGATTTTGTAACCTATAAGATTCAATATCCTATTCAAAATTATATTTCATATAAAAATATTTCAAAAAATCACCGTGCATTTTTAGTTCAATTTCCAAAATAGAAGAACCAAGAAATTTTGAGGAAGCATGTTCACGCAAGAAATTTTGACCTTCTAAAAAAAGAAAAAAATTAGGATCCAAACCGGCCTCAACACTAATAGATAGTAATTGTAAATTAAATTCTGAAGATGGAGAACCGTTGGAAATATCAACCAATTCCAACGGCTTGTAGGTAAATTGATTTACCTAACGGTAACTAAGCCGAATATATCATTTGCAGTAAGTCAAATTAGTAAATTTATGCATTCACCAAGAAAACCTCATTTGGATGCAATTGATAGAATTTTGAGATACTTAAAGAAATCACCCGGAAATGGTATATGGATGAAAAATAATAAATCTAACATAGTGTGAGGCTATTCTGATGCAGATTGGGCCAGGAGTTTCGATAGAAAATCTACAATCGGCTATTGCACGTTTGTAGGTAGAAACTTAGTCACATGGAAAAGCAAGAAACAAAATGTCGTGGCACGTTCAAGTACGGAAGCGGAATATCGTGCTATGGCATCCACCGCAAGTGAACTCAAATGGATCAAACAATTGCTCGAAGAATTGAACTTCAAAATAGATAAACCAATGAAGATGTTTTGTGATAACAATGTAGCAAGGTATATTGCCTCGAATGCGGTGTTTCATGAAAGAACAAAACACAACGAAGTTGATTGTTATTTCACAAGAGAAAAAGTTCAAGCCAAAGAAATTGAAACACCTTACGTGAAGAGCCAAGACCAATTAGCCGATATTTTTACAAAGGGTCTTATTCCGAAGCCGTTTGAAGAAATAACAAGCAAGCTATGATTAATCGATATCTATAATCCTAGCTTGAGGGGGAGTGTTGAGAATAACAATAGTTAGAGGTCTAAAATAGAGAAAGGGTAAATTTGTAATTTAGGAAAAATAAGAAGTTACCGTTGAAATTAACGGTACAATAAGCCATGAGGTTACAAAATATTCATAGGAGAGAGATTGTAAGAAGAATTTCATAACAAAAATACTCAATATTAATAGAAATATCCAATATCAATAGAAATCTTATTCTCATAAAATTCACAATTCAAGATGGATAGAAAACTCAGGGAGATTAGTTCCTGTGGAATCTCTCCAGAGAGTTGGTTCCAAGATAGGTCCAGTGACTCGATTTGCGTCAAGCGTCCAAGTTGATGCGGAATTGATCCAGTAAAAGCATTATGTGACAGGTTTAGTGCTTTTATTCCTTTGAGCTCGCCAATCGTCTTAGGCAAGTTATTCTCTAGTGTCATTAGTGCCCCTTTATTCGTGACAGTAACAGAGATCCCATCAATTTCAAAATAAATTATAGCAGTGGACCAAGGACTTTACCAAGAACTGCATCTGAGGATAAAATATGCATGGACCTGAAATTACTGAACCAGAGTGATGGTAAACATCCATTGAAGTTGTTTGAATCTAGATCAATCATTCTTAACAATTGGAAAGGAGAATTCATTTTTCTAAAATTTGAAGGAAGGTCTACTGCACCATAGAATCTATTGGACCTTAGAATAATGACTTGGAGATTTGGAAGCTTCCCTAGTGAAAACGGGAAAGTGCCACCTATCTGGTTGTTAATATTCCCAATATCAAGGAGGGACAAACCTTTACACCTTGTTAAAGATCTAGGCAAATAGCCTTCAAGATTATTGCTGTTCAGATCCAATATGATGAGCGCGCAAGACCTGTTTATGTGATGTGATAGTGTTCCAGAATTAGCGAAGTCCATTTGAATCTGGTAGAAACAGCAGGAGAGTACTAAATGGTGGATTATGAATTAACTTCATGCACGTTGACTGAGAAAGTCATTTAGAGCATTTAGGCCATTCAATATGAACATTGTTTGGTTAGGCTCACATTGACTGTGGGTCAACCCAGCCTTTTTATTTAAAGCTTCGTATTTTATTTTTGACCAGCCTTAATGGTCACTCCAAAGAAAATGCTTTATCACAATTATCACTGGCAAACAAGAATTTAACAATAAAAAACATAAATTTTCCAAAAATTTTCCTTCATATGACATCATCATTTATTGGACATCATTCAAAGATATTCTATATTATAAATAGCGCGGCATTTTTTGTATGTTGTGTTCTTATAATATTCTTGATATTTTCGTTAACTTGAAAGTTTGTCATATATTTATATGTTCTATATATTGTTCTGAACATGCAAATAAAGATCAAAATCTGCTAAAAAAAGCTATTATACAAATATCAATTACATTTGCAGTAAAAATTACAAAGAAATTGTTCGAAAAAGCACCACATTAACTAAATTCTCACTTGAGGATATGTGCACATGCTAATATCATAAGTGTCTGGTCCGTTAGAAACCAACCACGAGAGAATTTAATATTACTATGTTATTCTTGGGTAATTTCATAAAGGCAGTGTACTGAGTTTCTCTAGGCAGTAGGCACTGTACTTAGTTTCTGAAGAAAGAGATCGAGATTCTATCTTTAGGAGGGTTTTAACAAGAAAGAATGAAGGAAATAGAGCCAGAAGTCGAAAGTCATTGGTGAATCCGATTTATTAAGAAAAGCAATGATGAAGGAGAGGAATTAATTAATTGTACACTGAAGCTCTATCATGAGAAATTGCTTGGTTCATCATGTGAGGCGTAATGGACCCTGTTCATGGATGGATATGGTGAACATGTTGTAGCCTATGTATGTAGGCATAAAGAAAAAAGAAACAAGATTTTCGCAAGTGCATCGATCAGACAGGACCATCCATTAAAAAAAGAAGAACAAAGACTTAAAGAAAAAGGAAAAAAAGACTTAAAGAAAAAAGAATAAAGAAAAAAGAATAAAGAAAAAAGACTTAAAGACTTGGGCCCTATTCGGATGTATGGTTTTACGTAGGAATTCATACTCAATGGGGGCTGTTTTCGTAGAGCCATTCGGAGACCCACTAATTTCTCAACTTTATTCCTATGATGCACCCACCAACAGCCGAATTCATAGGGAAAAAAAAAATATTCAAGTGAATAATTTTTTTCCCAACTCCCACTTTCTTCTTCCACGTGGGTGGGTCCCATCTTCTCTCCCTCTTTTTCCTCAAACACAAACATGTGGCATATTCTAAATATAAAGAGCTAAAATTTATATAACTTCTCATTGTGGGACTAATGCTACTATCCAATTTTCCAAACCGATATATATATATATATATATATATATATATATATAGAGAGAGAGAGAGTGGCTAATATCAAAACGTTTGCACCAAGGCTCTCGTGCAATCAAGTCGTTTTCGGATTTTCAAAGTCCAAACGGTCAATCCAAACCGTTAGATGTTCAATCTATATTAAAATTTGCTTGGAGACCAAATTTATTTTGAAATTTTTTTACTATTGATTAAGCCACTTTGAAAATTGCTGATCTGGGTGAACAGTAAAAACAGTGCAACAAAATTCTGGACCATGTGATCAGTAATTTTCAAAGTGGCTTAATAAATAGTAAAAAAATTCCAAAAAATGTAAAATTTGGTCTCCAAGCAGATATTAATATAGAGATCACATCTAATGGTTTAGATCGACTTTTTGGACTTTGAAAATCCTAAAACAACTTGGTTGCACGAGGGCCTTGGTGCAAACGTTTTGATATTAGCCACTCTCTCTCTCTCTCTCTATATATATATATATATATATTTACAGCATATTAGTCTAATATATAGGTGAAAAAAAATTTCTACAAATTTTTGTGTACAACATTTAATTTTTTTTATAACCCATTTTGTAGAATATTTAATTATTTTTGGTATAATTTGTTTTGTACAACATTTAATTATTTTTCTACATTTTTTTGTACAACATTTAATTTTTTTTGTATAATTTTTTAAATGTAAATAGAAATATTTATTTTTAAAATAAATTAAGATTTTTCACAACTGATCTCAAGGTACAACCGAGGATCTAGACATATCTTTTTATCACATATTTTAAATGTTTATTTGTTTATAATTATTTATATTTTTTATAAATGTTTATCAATTATAAAATAATAATTATAAGTAATGTGATGTTATGTTATTATTTAATTTATAAAATAATAATAATAAAGAAAATTGTATTATTTATTTAATCTAGTTAATTAGTAATGTTATGTTATAAAATTATAATTAATAAGTAATGTGATGTTATGTTATTATTTAATTTATTTATTTAATTGCATTATTGATATTTTAATGATAAAGAAAATTGTGTAATTTCAAAACATTTTAGAAAGAAAAATAGAATTTCCCACAATTAATCTCACTATTCAACCGAACACTCATTTCAACACATTATCATAATTAATCTTGTGCGTACCCACATCCATGGGTTCCCGCCTTTTCAAAAGTGGGTTCCCATCCCGTCAAATCTCATGTCGTGTAACCCCGTAACATCAGAACAGGCTTAAAGAAAAAAAGCCTATGAATATGGTGAACATGTTGTAGCCATTTGCAAGTGCAGCCTATGTATGTAGCTAGGCTTAAAGAAAAAAGACTGGAGCTCTCTCTCTATAAGAGGGGCATTCTGGTACTTTATAATGTGCAGTATAGAATTAGCTTTTTTGTAGTAGTGTAGAATTACGATGGACGAGTCAAGGATAAGGAGAAATATTAGACTAGTGTGAAGAAAACCTTAGAGGGGAAACCACTAGTTGGAACAACAAAACGCAGTGCAGAAGTTCCGGCATTTGCGCATCGGTAGATGAAACATCACGGTGTCTTTATAGTAACTTTTAGTAAAGAGATATGGCATTTGCGTAAGTAACTCGCAATGTCTTTATAGTAATCTCCATGGGAGTTCCGGCATTTGCGTAAAAGACTCCCAGTGTCTTTATAGTAATTCCCATACAACAATTGGAAACCAGTCCCAGTAGAATTAATATATCAAAGCGGATTGAGTAGCAATGGAATGTCAAAACCCCAGAAATTCACATCTTTTTCTTTATTTTACTTACTTTAAATTTTCGCCGAATATACATTCATCACAACTACAACTCTTAATTTTTAGATTTCATTTAGCCTTTCGAAAGATTGTGATTTGATCGCTCAAGACTCTAAATCAATATTCCCTATGGATCGACCTCGACTATACTACTTAATAGGATTGTGTGTTTGCGATCCGACCCGATAGCATACCGAGTTTATAAACATTAAAAGTAATAGTCGCTCCTTCCGGAGTGATTAGCAGGATCATGAGACTTGCGCATCTCCCGTAACATTACATATACCTCCTAACCCAACCACCGAATCTGAACCTGACTCAACCACCAAATATGACCCAATCATCGAATATGCACAATTCCCTACACAAACTCCTGACCCTACATCATCTAGTCCACCAATTCCTGCTTTGAGGCCTCCACCGCATATCGCAGATCATGATCTTCCTATTGCTCTTCGCAAAGGATCATGCACCAGTACCAGATATTCCCTTGATCACTTTTGTACATATGCAGCCTTATCCATTGATCACCGTGCCTTTAATACACATCTTGACAGTTACTCTGATCCTAAGAATGTGGCAAAGGCTCTGCAACATCCAGGGTGGTTTAGCGCTATACAAGAGGAAATGTCAGCTCTGTGGAGAAATGAGATTTGGGATCTCTGTTCTCTCCTTCTTGATAAATAAGCAGTCGGTTGCAAATGGTTATTTATGAGCGTGTCGGTATTACCGACAGGAATATCCACGAATCCACGAAGATATCGTCAACAAAAAACACCTTTACCCACTCGGATAGTGAAAGATTCTTGTAGCATCACTACAAGAATGGGACAGTATCCGCGAGGGTAAAAGTGACTATCCACGAGGGCATACCGACATAAAGGTGATTTTTCTATTAGCGACGGTAGTATCCGCGAGGGTACACCGACAGTATTGGTCGCGAATACTGTCCCATTATTGTAGTGGATATGATGCACTCAACTAAATATATGATGAAAAAAGAAATGCTCAACAACATTTTTTTGTGATAAATACAAGTTCACTGATAATTATATACAAATCTACAGTGCTATTAACAAGGTAAGAGTCTTTCATCTTCCTCTTCTGCAATAAAGGAAACTGATTATACAAAGATAATTCCTACTGCTTTGATCCAAGTAGGAATTATTGACAGTTTAATCTAGAGATAAACAGGCCCAGACTAAATCAGGGCCCAAATAATGAGCGATGGAACTCACTCTAATGACAGCTAACAACGGCCCAAATCAAATATTATTGTATCCAAGCATGCATGCTGTGGCGAAGAATGTGATTTGACTCGCAGTTTGGACCCAAGCAATTATATTCTTACAGCCTGGCCACGACTAATTAAATAATTTATTAGTTCTAATGCAGTCCATTTTTTCGTGCAGCACATGGAATCATTAGTGGTAGTCACGTGTGAACGCATTCTCACTACTAGAATCTGGATTTTTTGCATGGGTAAAATTTGGCTTGTTGCATGGGCTTACCCTTGCAACAACCCCCAAAAATGTCAGTTGCATGGGTTACCGTTGCAACAAGTACCCATGCAACAACCCCCGTTGCAACTACTCAATTTCCGACTTGTTGCATGGGTTACCCATGCAATAACTTATGGAATACTTGTTGCAACGGTGTGCCCATGCAATAAGTACCCATGCAACAAATCTGATACAGGAAGTATTTGCAACGATATAGCATTGAGTAGTTGCATGGATAAAGTGCGTGGGTCCCATGGAGTATTTGCAACGATATAGCATTGAGTAGTTGCATGGGTAAAGTGCGTGGGTCCCATAGAGTATTTGCAACGATAGAGGATTGAGTAGTTGCATGGGTAAAGTGTGTGGGTCCCATGGATTAGTTGCAACGATAGAGGAGTGAGTAGTTGCATGGGTAAATAACGTGGGTCCCACATGGTTAGTTGCATGGATAATTAACCTATTAGTTGCATGGGTAAAGAAGGTGGGCCCCACCAAGTTATTTGCAAGGATATTGTCTGGGTCCCATATTTGTATAGCTTTTCCGATGCAAAAAATTGTCGTTCCTGAAAAAAAAATTCAGGCCCAATTCTATAATTCACCCCGTACCAATTTGGTACCTGTACCGATTTGGTACCAACCCATAAGCAACCAAGAAATCTTTTACATTACACATTGAAACATAATAAGAACAACAACACAATAAAACATGGAGAGTAACATTTTAATTATCATTAATCATTATAGTAAATTCAAGCTTTCCTTGAAACATCACCAAAAAGGATTGCAACCACATAACTATAAATAACTTGTTTCTATAAACAAAATATATGCACAACCCATCTCCAAAAAATCTACAAATAAAGACAACCTTTTATAGCTGCACTGTACTATGTATAACAGTGATAATGGTTTACAACACCCCATTATCACAGCTGCCTTTCTTTCCCGAACCACTCGATGTCAGACCTAGACATGTTGCCACCTCTTTTTCAGATTGCGCATTGAAGAGTGCTTGGAAAGTTCTTCCCCCATTTGATTCTATAAAATCAAGCACCTAGACCCTACATATACAACATTAGCATAGAGTGGAAGTTAATATTGATAATACATTGTAGAAACACTCGAAAATCATTAAAATAAGCATAACAGGTATATCTTCATAACCTAGGCCCTACACATAAAAAATCAGTTTATCTTCATAACATAGGACTAAATGATAAAATAAGTATATTTTTATTCTCAGTTTATCTTCATAACATAGGACTAATTGATAATTATCAGTTTAGCTTCATGCATGATATCTAAAAAGCCACAAACAAGGAAATTTCATAATACAACATATGTTCTTAAAAAAATTAAAAAGATTCCAACTTTTGAGGGCTCAACACTTTAATTGTGATTTCTGAGTAAAATTTAAATCGACTAGATCCAGCAGAAAACCTTGAGTTTACAAAGGACTCGAGGGAGTACACTCTTACACAAAAACTACTACAAACAAAACTGGAATTAAGCCCTCCATCCTCAAAACATGTGAGTTCATTGACCGGACACTAGAAATAGAAACTATGTCACTCAAACTACAGCAAGCTCTAGACAAATTACTGCTTTCCAACAATTTCCGCTCTAAAATTCTCAGTGAGAAGGTATTACCTTTTCTGAATGTGATGTGGTTTACGAAAGGCGTGTACCAAAATCTATAAGCTGAAAATTTCAAAACAGTAATTTACATACCAGACATGTATCTCTCTTGCTGGATGTGTAGTCTTTCTTGATGCTGTACTGTCATCTTTCTTGCTGCCTAAGAGACAGGTGTCGTCTTTCTCTCTGCTTCGTAGGATCACAATGCCCCTGGACTTGATAAATTGGCAAATAATGACTTAAATTCCTCATTCAGAAACAACAATATACTGGTCAGCTATTGTCCCAGTTTAACCCAACACCGAAATAACCAGAGAGATAACTCTTGATTTTCTTAATTTGAGATTTTTATATATATAATGAGATAAAGATTCTTAACAGCTCTAAAGCAGCAACATACCTCTTTACTCTTTAATTCTTGTGGCTTCATCCTACTGAGCTCAGCCTCAAATAAAAACTCTTCCTAATAGAAAATATTTAGCATTTTTTTTTACTTCTTATACTGATCAAACGCAAATCAAGTAGATAACAATCTTCAATATCAGTGGCATTTTTAGTCAGGTTATATTATCTGCAGGTAGCATCCAGAAAATGACTGTGTTGCTTTTGATCAATTTTTAACATTTGAGGGTCCAGTTATAGGATTGATGACAAATTGCGGCTAGGTTGATTTAAGTTGATGATTTGTTACGTACTTGAAAACAATTTAGAAGTCATTTGGGCTAAATTGAATTGCAATTACACAACTAATGAGAAAGTGCAAATGTGATGTAGTGAAGTAGTTGATCGATTAAAGAAGATTTAACTAAGAAACTTAAGTGCTAAAAGAGAGCTTCACCTCACACCTCTCTTGAAGAAGCCTAGCTGGGAGCAATGAAGCCTCCACTAGCACCTTTGTCTAAAATGACACAAGTAGAAAAAATATTTTAAAGGAGATGATGTTGATACATGCTGGCACCACATGAGTAGATCGTCTTCATTGGGTTTAATGCATACTAGCGGCAAGTTTGTTTTCAAGGCAGAATTATGGTATTATGGTAATACATTAAGGATTATCTGATCTCTAAAAAATAAAAATTATTTATTACACTATATTATACAAACAAACAAAAATACAAAATTTCATTTACCATTTTGAAAGTATCAGTCTGGCATAATCTTACTATGTCAGTACCTGATAAACGAGGCATTTCCCTTCTTTTCATGTTTACATGCCTATTTCAAGAACATATTAAATTAGCAACAAATAATTTACAAACTAAAAAATTCTACACGGAGGAGAAAACAATTATTAGCGACAATTACTAACCCAAAATCAGCAAATCAGACTTCACACGAACAAATTAGCACAGGAGAAAACTTGGATTGTTAATTAGTGAGATTAACTACCTCGAGAAGCTCAGAGTTGACCGAAAGCTGAATCGCACCAGAATTGCACAGCTGCGCATGGGTCTCGCCTTGAATCGCGCTGGCCGAGCTCGTAGGACTCCGCCTCTTTTTCTAACGGAGAGTGCTTCTCAGAGACGTAGGGTTTTAGGGTAGTAGAGGGAATCAAAATTTAGGAGGGAAATGAAGGAGGGAAGTGAAATTTTAGTTTTAGAGATCTTTCAAGTGAAATTTGAAAAAAAAAAAAAAAACGTCAAAGTCCAGAGAGGAAAGATGGGAGGGAGATCTATCCACAATATACTCTAAGGTAACATAATGTTTGTGTTTAAATCAGAACCGTTTGATCATCATTATGCACGACTCTTAAAGAATCTAGTGTGTCACCTAGGGCCAAATATAAACAGAAATATTATGTTACTGCAGTGAAGATCGTAATTCTCTCAGTACTGTTTGGATGTTGGATGATTTTGTGACCAAAAGTATTTGGCGGCAACTAAAATATTGTGCAGGGAGTAGCTAAAATTTGGAGGGAATCTAATAAATTGATGCTTGGACATGATATTTGGAGGGAGGTTGACAAAAATTTAGATGGAAGTTTATATTTTGGCAAATTTTTCATGCATGCAGGATATGTAAAAGAGTACAATTTATATAGGAAATGAAAAAAAATTAAACTTAAATGATTTTTAAATTCTTAATGTCTTCTAAAAAAAAATTATCCGTGAGATCCTGATCGTTCCAGAAAAATTAGTTTATTTAGATTTAAATTTATCTAAGAAAAATAATTCTTACAAAAATATGAGAAAGTAGTGAAAATTTTGAAAGTCAGAATAATTTTATAGAGTCAATTTTGTTAGAGTCAAAATAAAATTAGAAGTAAAACAAAATAAATTTTATGAATTAACATATTTCAAAAAAATATAATTTCATCATTATTAGAGGGAAGTTTACAAGTTATGATTTATTTACAAGTCAATTAAATTGTGTGTTGTAAATAAGATGAAATTTACTTACAATCATTTAATTAACTACGAACAATGTGAACAATGAGTATATTTAGATTTATTGGTAAATTTTTCTTGCATATAGGGTGTGAAAAAATTGATACTCAGTTTTTTAAATCCTTATTGCTTTTCTGAAAATATTGATTCTTGATAAAAGAAATTAAGTTGAGTGATCTTTTATAAAATCAAAATATTTTTTATTATTTACATATGTACAACAGTTTTTTTAGAAGATATTATGGTTTCAAAAATTTTAAGGTTTCTATGGCCAAAATAAAATTAAAAGTACAACAGATAATATCAAAAAAATGAAAAAATATATTTTCAAATTTTTAGTGAAAACAGTGGTGCATTTTTATTAAAAGTACAACAGATTGATAAAATGGCAATTATTAAAATGACAAATGATATTTACATCAAAATATAATACTAGAACATTTTTATTGCATTATTAAATAATTTTGACAAATTAAATTGTATAGTTGTACATACATGTTGCATCAATGACTTGTGTCAAACATGCATGACCATAGAACATCAACTCTTGCTAGGTGAGTTAATGAAGGAACAAAGACAAACGTCGTCCGTTGGTCGATCGGAACCGTTCAAATCAAAGAGTATTCCATTAATTTCATTGCAGGTAAGTTTGATCTAATTTGATGTTCATTTACTCATCCATCTAAGCGACGGAATACAATGACATCGTAGGGCTATAAATACTACACATTGGATCGAAACTTATAATTGTTGGAACTCCAATTTTTTTTCGATTTTAAGGTTCCTGGTACCAACTTGATCATTTTAAAAGATATTAGGTGTTATTTTATTGTAGATCGACCGTTGAACGCTCATGCGAAAATCAACGGCTGATAATTTTTGGCTCAATTTTGAAGAGGCTACAAATAATGAAATTCTACAAAATTGTCAATGGTTGTTATGATTTGTAAATAGAAAATGTAAACAACGAGTTTTTTATTTTTTTTATTTTTTCATATTTAATTATGTACAAGTGTTTAGAATCAGATTAGGGCTGTGAATATGAGCCCTATGATCTGTGATGAAGTGTGCATATTATCAATGGATTTCAATTTCATTTCCTTTTTTTTGCGCCACACAGAATGAATTTTGGGTTCTCCCTCTTCTATTTGCCTAAAATTTCATTTCCCTCTCGAATCTGGATCCCCTAAAATAACCCAATTTTTATTATGAATGCGGATCGTCCAATCTGTTCTCACACGAATACTGAGGGGACCGGATTCCGATCGGATGGTCCAGATGAAAAGAAAAAATTTGGGTTACTTTAGGGATTTAGGGATCTGTACCCCTATCGTCCCCCTCAGAAAATTTTGCTCACTCTCCCGGACGAGATAGGTGTAGGTCCGATGGGCATCGGACGTACATTTAGGTTCAATTAGCTCTATCACCGTACGATTAGCATTAAGATCTTTGCGCACGAAAATTGATACATATTTGCACGGATGTTGATGCACACCACACGAATCTTGATGAGATCGAATGGTTATCACACCCATCAAACCAAGGTAGGTCCGATGGGCATCGGACCTACTCTGCTTCTGACGCCGCGTAGAACTGATGATTGTTCTATAGGCGCGCGATACCAATAATCTTCAGAGATTAAAATTCAGAGAACACCAAAACAAAGGGGAGAAAACGTCTCTCCTTAATTTTTTTAACATAAATAATTTCCAGAAAATTGTCTGTTTTTTTTCACCCACAAGCCGGGCAATATAACTACTACTCAATGCAGAAAATTATTAGGAAAGCTACTCATTTTGGTAACATATAATAGAAATAATGCAAATTACTTAAGTAGAAATTAGACAGCACGGCCAAAGGCTAAATTTAGGAAATAAAAATCTAAATTGAAAATATTACCATAAGACTAAAGTAAGTAAATATTTTGCTGATTTGCTTGCTGAAATTAAGCTTCTGGTTCAGATGCTCCTGCATCAGTCGCTCCGGGTGGAGAAGAACTCGCCCTCGAGTTCGCATCAGTTTCAACGGGCTCTCCAAAGCAACGGCTCAGGTGCTTCACATTAAACACGTCAGAAGTGTTCAAATGACTTGGAAGACGCAACCTATAGGCATTATCATTGATCTTTTGTAGTATCTCGCAGGGTCCAATCTTCCGCTCCTTGAGTTTGTTATAACCCCCAGCAGGAAAACGGTCACGAGTCAACACTGCCCACACCAAATCACCAACCTCGAACAGTACCTGACGACGATGACGGTCTGCCCGTGTCTTGTACTCAGCATTGTTCTGATGAATGGTCAGTTTCACCTCCTCATGTATGCTCTGAAGATGTTTTGTCATCTTATCTGCTTTCGGGTTCAGTCGACCGACTCGCGGAATAGGAGCTAAATCCAGCACCCCTGATGGATTTTCACCATAAACAATCTCGAATGGACTCAACCCTGTGGTTCTGTTCTTCGATCGATTGTACGCAAATTCGGCTTGTGGTAATGCCAAATCCCACTGCTTGGGCTTTGTCCCTGCTAAACACCGTAAAAGGTTGCCCAAACTCCGGTTCACCACTTCAGTTTGGCCGTCCGACTGTGGATGATAGGCACTGCTGAAATTCAGTTGTGTTCCCAACTTTCCCCATAAACTCCTCCAGAAATTACTAACAAATTTTGTGTCACGATCCGATGTAACTGATTGAGGAACACCATGCAAACGCACAATCTCCTTGAAATAGAGGTGTGCTATTCGGGCCGCATCCATCGTCTTTCTACATGCTATAAAATGTGCCATCTTCGAAAACCGATCAACCACCACCAGAATGGAGTCCGCGGCTCGTTGGGTGCGAGGTAAACCTAGCACAAAGTCCATGCTGACATCACGCCAAGGGCCTTCAGGAACAGGTAAAGGAGTATAGAGGCCCGCATTAGTGAGGGCTCCCTTAGACCGCTGGCACACATAGCAACGCTTAACGTACTTGGATACATCGCTGGTCAACTTGGGCCAATAATAATAAGAAGATAATAAAGCCAAAGTTTTGTCTCTCCCAAAGTGACCTTCACCATGTAATTCAGCAAGTATTTGCTGCCTCAACGAACAATCTGGAATACAAAGCTGAAACCCACGAAACAAGTAGCCATTATGGATTATAAAATCATGTCGCTTACCATTAGTGACCTGCTGAAATATTTCTCCAAATGAAGGGTCAGCTGGATACATGTCAGGGAATGCCTCAAACCCGATGATTCGGGTGCTCATAGTGGTCAGAAGTGTTGTGCGACGACTCAAAGCATCAGCCACACGGTTTTGACTCCCTGATTGGTGCCTTAGTGTAAACGTGAACTCCTGCAAATATGCCACCCATTTGGCATGTCGCCTGTTTAGTTTGTGTTGGTTGTTAATGTACTTCAAGGCCTCATGGTCAGTGAAGAGAATAAACTCTCGCTGCACCAAATAGTGACGCCAATGCTTTAGGGACTGCACAATAGCATAGAACTCTAGATCATAGGTGGAGTAATTTTTCTTTGATCCGCATAGCTTCTCACTAAAAAATGCTACCGGACGTCCCTCTTGGCTTAGAACACCACCAATACCAACTCCCGATGCATCACAGTTTAATTCAAATACCTTCTCAAAGTCGGGAAGTGCCAAAACTGGTGCCTCTGTCATCTTCTGTTTGACTAGTTGGAAGCTTGCATTTGCTTCATCGGACCACTTGAAATCCTTGCCCTTGAGGCACTCAGTGATAGGAGCAATCACAGTGCTAAAATTCTTAATGAACCGACGATAAAAAGATGCCAAGCCATGGAAACTCCGAACATCATGTAGGGTCTTCGGCCTGGGCCACTCCATGATTGCATTCACCTTGGACGGATCAGCATGAACGCCGTCCGTGGATACCACAAACCCAAGGAATGTGACAGAAGTTGTGAAGAACGAACACTTCCTTTGATTAACAAACAAACACTCTGATCTCAGCTTTTCAAAAACCGCACGAAGGTGATCACAATGCGCCATTGTTGTCTTACTAAAAATGAGGATGTCGTCGAAGTAGACAACAACAAATTTTCCCATGAAAGGGCGCAAAACCTGGTGCATAAACCTCATAAAAGTACTCGGCGCATTGGACAGCCCAAAAGGCATCACAAACCACTCATATAATCCATGTTGCGTCTTAAATGCTGTCTTCCACTCATCTCCAGGCCTGATTCGAATCTGGTGGTATCCGCTCTTAAGGTCAATTTTGGAGAAAACCTTAGACCTAGACAGCTGGTCTAACATGTCATCCAGGCGAGGAATTGGAAACCGATACTTCACGGTAATTCGGTTAATGGCTCTGCTGTCTACACACATGCGCCATGACCCATCTTTCTTTGGTACCAACAAGGCAGGAACCGCACAAGGGCTCATACTCTCACGGATGTAACCTCGCTCCAACAACTCCACCACTTGTCGTTGCAACTCTTCTGATTCTTTAGGACTGAGACGGTATGCTGGTCGGTTCGGCAAATTCGACCCTGGGATAAGGTCTATTTGGTGCTGAATGTCTCGCATAGGTGGCAACCCAGGAGGGAGATCATCGGGCATCAGGTCAGAGAACTCGTCTAGTAGTTGTTGTACCTCTGCTGGAATTTTGGAACTGAATTTTTCTGCACTGTTTTCATGGGGCAGCAGCGCATAAACTACATCTTCTCGCTTCATCTCAACCAGAAAATTAGATAGGGACAGCAAATTACTATTTTTGGATACTGGACTTGAAGTTGGTTCTTCCCGTCGAGGCGCTAACACAATCTTCTTCCCCTTGATGCTAAGGGAGTAAGTGTTCTTCCGTCCATCATGAATGACACCCCTATCATACTGCCATGGGCGGCCTAACAGTAGGTGACAAGCATCCATGGACACTACATCACACCATGCATTGTCAAAATATTTTTTACCCACCGAAAATGAGACCAAACATCTCTTATCCACCTTAATTTCAGTACCCTTACTCAACCAAGATAATTTGTAAGGTTTGGGATGGTTGTCTGTCTTCAAGTGCAGCTTTTGGACCGCTTCTTCAGACACCACATTTTCGCAACTGCCACTATCAATAATCATTTTGCAGACCTTATCTGCGACTGTGCAAGTGGTGTGGAAAATATTATTCCTCAACCATTCGTCCCCTGAGACAGACTTAGGGGTTAGTAGACTTTTGCGAATGACTAGAGTCTCTTGCCCATCACCATACAATACATCATCTCCATCATCATACTCATCAAATATAGGTTCTCCCACTTCCTCAGTCTCATCTAGCATATCATCCCCAATCAAGAGGTTTTTGCCCTTGTTGCTGGTGTGTTTCCAACAGTTGGTTGCTATGTGACCTTCTTGACCACATTGATAGCATTTAATGCCAGAGTTTTGTTTACCTTGTAGAGATGGTTGGCTAGAACGGCTCTCTTGTGGCCGAACAGGTCGGCTAGACTGCTGCTGGTCACTACCGGCCATAACTCGTCTCTTCTGCTGCTTCTCCACAGCGAGCGCACGCTGATACGCCTCAGAAACAGTCCATAACGAGTGGAGGCTGAGGGCTTCCTGTAGGGGCTGTCGTAAACCCCCCAAATATCGCGCCACCAACTGTTCCTCTGACTCGGATAAATCATTTCGGGCCACCAATTGATAGAACTCCTCTGTGTACTCGTCTACTGATTTTGTACCCTGTCTCAATGAATGAAGCCGTTGGAACAAGGACTGAGTGTAGCCAAAAGGGAGAAAGTGTCCTTTCAGCTTCTTCTTCATCTTCTCCCAATCAGTTATCTTGGCCTTGCCTTGCTTTTCATGCGAACGCCTTTGCTGCTCCCACCATGCAGACGCTCTGCCTTTGAGTTTGATGGCAACCAGCTTAACCTTGACACGATCTGGGACCTCTTTGTAATCAAAGACTCGTTCAACTTCATTCAACCAATCGATAAAACCATCAGCCTGCAACGTACCAGAAAAATCAGGCAATTCCATCTTGAAACCAAAGTCTCCTTGACGGTTTCCACAACCGCGTTGCACTGGGACAGCGCCACGGTTTTGGAACGGATTGTCGAAGGTTGAATCCGAATCAGTTTCGCGATCTTCCGCCTCAGGACGGTTTCGATCTTGTGCCGCTAGGCGTTGGGTTAGCTCTGCAATTTGTCCCTGCAGATCCTCAATCAGCACAGCGTCTTCGATGCTGCGATCACGGTATGGGGCTTCCTCCATCGGACCCTGCCCACGGCGACCACCACGACCACCACGTCCACCAGCCATTAAAACTGATGAAACAACACCAAGACGAAGGATTTCGGCTCTGATACCAACTGACGCCGCGTAGAACTGATGATTGTTCTATAGGCGCGCGATACCAATAATCTTCAGAGATTAAAATTCAGAGAACACCAAAACAAAGGGGAGAAAACGTCTCTCCTTAATTTTTTTAACATAAATAATTTCCAGAAAATTGTCTGTTTTTTTTCACCCACAAGCCGGGCAATATAACTACTACTCAATGCAGAAAATTATTAGGAAAGCTACTCATTTTGGTAACATATAATAGAAATAATGCAAATTACTTAAGCAGAAATTAGACAGCACGGCCAAAGGCTAAATTTAGGAAATAAAAATCTAAATTGAAAATATTACCATAAGACTAAAGTAAGTAAATATTTTGCTGATTTGCTTGCTGAAATTAAGCTTCTGGTTCAGATGCTCCTGCATCAGCTTCCCTCCCGGACAAGTATCCTCTCCAGTAATTGTAAAAGTACCGGGGAGGATGTGAATTCCTCTCTCCCTCTCTCTCACTCTATTCTCCTTCACTCTTTTTCTCTTTCAACTCCGCCACTACTCCCCCGTTCTCTCTCTCCCAGATCGAATCGAGACACCTAAATCGCTCTTCGTTCGAATCGCCTCCTCTCTACCTATATTCGTCATACACCGCGTTTTCCCTTTTTACCCTCGTCGAAACCTAACCCTAATCCTAACTTCACGGTAAGAGCTCATTTTTTCTTTGAATTTCATAAATTTTGTCAATTTTTCTCTGATTCAATTCGCCATAAATTATGAATGCACTTCAACCTTCTAATTTTGAAAAGTCCATTTAACAGCTATGCACACATCTGGTAGTCCGGTACCAAGTCTTCATTGAATAGGATTACAAAGCTTGATGAGCTAGTAGATGCAGGAAAGAGGTTTCTTATGAGGTTTAACCAAGAGTTCGGTAATTTATTTAATATTACTTTTTTATTTCTAAGCAAATAACAGATTCTTAGATAAGCACAAGCTCAATTCTCAAGTTTAGTTGTTTCACGACTGAGTCAGAGCACAGCTCAGAGCAGTTTTCAAAATTTAAATCATCATGGAAAGGTGCTGTCATCAACCATTTTTGGGAATCTAATTTCACTCCTCAAAAGTTCATAAGATAAAAGCTGAAGTGTTTTATTTTTATTTTATAGTTCCATGCTTAAAGTGGCGATTATTACTTTACCAGTAATTGTTGGTTCTGGTATCATGGTAAGTTATATTATGAGGTGTATTACATGGTACTGAATACTGATGTGTCCTTTTGGATTTCTTTGTCTTTGAGTTTTTGTGTGCTTGGTATTTCCAATTGAGTTGGGTTATAACGGTAAGTAACATGTATATGACATAAATCAGTTTTTCTTTACGATTTCTTCAATAAAGGACTTAATTATTTCTTTTGTTTAGTACAATGGCAATCAACAAGAGACATGTCGTGCCAGACTAATTACTTTTCTTGTCAATACAGAGGTCTGGGCCCATGGGGCCGCAACATTGTGCAAAAGTACACTGGTAACAGATTCGGTTCCTACTCTCAGGGGGATCCATTGACTGAAGGGGGATCCATTTTCTTGAAATAGGCAAGTAAAAAAACATCACATTTCTTGTCCTGCTTTTAAATTAAAAAGCTATCAATGTATACCTTATTACTTGACCATAGTATTTGGTAATGGTATACCTTATTACACGTTTTTTACCATTGGCCAGTGAGTAGCTTCAATGTGCACACCAGGTGTTTGAATTATTGCTTGAGAGAATTCTGTGAAAATTATCAGAAGTTATTTTAGTGGTTCTCAAAGAAAGATAATTTGTGTTTTGTATATTGCACCATTTAAGAATGGTACTTCAACAAATTTGTTTGGTACCAAATCTGACCGATACAGTTATAAATTTATAATTCAGTAGCAGTAAGATGTGGCTGTGTCATTCTTTTGACAACAAGTCACATGTGTATGGTTTACCAGAAAACAATAATTTCTTTGTAAAGTTTAGGGTGTTTCTTGAAAAAGACCCATTAATAATAAATAAAAGTACAAGAAAGAAAAAAATCAAGCACTGACAAGCACCACGAGTTTAATTGGATAAAAATAAAATTTTGGTTCTTATTTGGTATTCTAGCTGTGTATTTGTGTGAATTTTGATAAAACCCAAGGCTTGAGTATATGGAGTTGGTAATTTGCGATAAACGCCTTGATGGTTGATTCTCTTGTACAATTTGGACCTAGGAGAGGAGGAGCAATAGAGAGCCCAGTAGGTGGGTGTAAGATCAGATGAGGAGATCAATATGGTTAGACTATTAAATGAAAACAAAAAAGTGTTATTAGTCATGATTAATTTCCAGATAAAAGAAAACAACTCTTCCAGAAGAGTTTCCTGTAGCTTATAGTGTGGCAAATAAACTACGAGTAGAGTATGTGACATCTGATTTCTTTCTAAACTGTATTTGTAACTTTAATGACAAATCACATTGAATTACGTGAAATGGAGGTTAAATTAAGTTTGTAGGATATAATGTTTATATTGAGGTGTAGAGTAAAAAATGATATTTTTAAAGAATTGCAAAATTTAATTGATGGTCAATTTAATTTATCTGATTAAGCAATGAGCATCATGTAGATAGATATTTTAATGCAGGTTGCACTAGAGAATGTTCAGGTGCTGAACCCTCTAAGCCGTTCCTTACCTTTTCCTGTTACCACTTTTGACGAGGTGAAAGACATGGTCACTGAAGAGATTCGTTCGAGGTATTAGACGGTTGCAAATGAGAACCACAGTACCACCTGTTAGTACAACAGTCGTATATCAAAAGATTACCAACAATTGGATCTTTTTTTATTTTCAATTTTTTTTGGGCTTTTGTTAAACCTCAAGTGACACTAGTATCCGTATTGATACTGGCTTGGCATTGTTCTTGTCTGCTTTTCTTTTCTTCTTGTTTCTTTTTTCGAGTTGAAGATAATGGCTTGAAAAACTTGTGTTTAGGTTTTGTGTGCTAGACTTGAGGCGGCAGCAGATGTAGTCAAGCAAATAACCCCTTAAATGATGAAATTGAGAGTCCAATTTATTTCAATTCGATCGATCTAGGGTATAGTGTTTCTCATGTCTTCATGGCAGGCTCTGGATGCTCAATGCTGTACCATGAGAGAATTTTCTTTTCTATTTTTCATTTTGCAATCAACAAGTCAATTTAATCAGTTTAGCAACTTATTTGCAAAAAATCATGCCAATTTAATCATAAATGACACGTGACATTTATATCTAAATGTTATTTTAATCTAATATTTGTGTGTCTAGTATTATATGTTAATTATGTGAAACATAAATAATTGAAGAATTAGAGAAGTAAGTTTCGGGCTAGAATTTAAAAATGAGGGTTCAAATGCCTCCATTTTTTGTGCCTCCATCATGCCTCCATTATTTAAATCTTTAATAACTCAAAATTTAAAACTTAAAATTCAAATAAAACCATTGGATATGAACTACATCATTTTATCTATGCACGTGTAAAAAAATTATGGCATTCCAACTTTGATTTGGTTGTCATCTTGAGCTTGTAAAAATGTATACTAATGTGGATAATTTCTAGATGTTAATTTTTTAACTTATTGATTTACATAAAAACAAAATTGAAATATGATAATTTTTTATGAGCACAAAGAGAAAATAACATAGATCGCATCTAACGGTTTTATTTTGACGTTTAAGTTTTAAACTTATTGATTTACATAAAAACAAAATTGAAATGTGATAATTTTTTATGAGCACAAAGAGAAAATAACATAGATCGCATCTAACGGTTTTATTTTGACGTTTAAGTTTTAAACTTGGAGTTATTAAATTTTTTAAAAATGGAGGCATGATGGAGACACAAAAAATGGAGGCATTTGAACCCTCTTTAAAAATATCGAACTCAACTAAGGCAAGTTCTCTGTCTGTAAAACTCCAAAAGCAAATACTATATATCTATCTATCTATCTATCTGTACTTGGAGACCAAATTTCACATTTTTTGGAAATTTTTTACTATTTTTTTAGAATTTTTGAAAATCACATCTTTTCATTAAATAAAAAATAATAAAAAATTAAGAAAAACACTTATTTTCAAAAATTCAAAAAAAATAGTAAAATTTTTCCAAAAAATGTAAAATTTGGTCTCCAAGCACATTTCAATATGAAGATCAAGTTGAAAAGTTCGGATCGACTATTTGAACTTTGAAAATGGAGATATGAGCAGGAAGTAAAACACCCTCTTTACTTCCCAAAGCACCGTAGCATTACCCATATATATATATATATATATATGAGTAGGGTTAAAATGCACCATTGATTTTGCGCTCCAATCATGTTCCACGTTTTTTTCTCCGTTTTCAAAGTTTTAATAATTTATCCGAACCGCTCAATATGATCTTTATATTAGAATGTGCTTGGAGACAAAATTTTATATTTTTTGAAATTTTTTTACTATTTTTTTAGATAGGTACAAAATCACTGTTTTGGATAGTCCAAAATTTTCTGAAAACACTGATTTTGTACCTATCTAAAAAATTAGTAAAAAAATTCCAAAAAATATAAAATTTGGTCTCCAAGCACATTTTAATACAAAGATCATGGTGAACGGTTTGGATCGACTATTCAGACTTTGAAAATGAATATAAGGATGTGGAGCATGATTGGAGCACAAAACCAATGGTGCATTTTAACCCTACTACACACACACACACACACACAATCTACACATAATAAGAGGTGATTTGTGAAGTAAGAGGTGATTTTTACTTAACGCTCATATTTTCATTTTGAAAATCTAAATAACCGATCCGAACCGCTCAACATGATCTCCATATTGAAATGTGCTTGGAGACCAAATTTTACATTTTTTAGAATTTTTTTACTATTTATTAAGCCACTTTGAAAATCGCTGATCCAATGGTCCAGAAGTTTTTACTGTTTTTTTACTATTCACTTAAATCAGCGATTTTCAAAGTGGCTTAATAAATAGTACAAAAATCCAAAAAAATGTAAAATTTGGTCTCCAAGTACATTTCAATATGGAGATCATTTTGAGCAGTTCGGATCGATAGTTTGGATTTTTAAAATGAAAATATGAGCATGAAGTAAAACGTTATTTTACTTCACAACTCACCATAGTCTATATATATATATATATATATATATATATATATATATATATATATATTTATTGTTGAACGGTTGATAAGGTAAAACGACTGATTTATTGATCGGTTGGTAAAAATACAATTAGAGGTGCTTCAAGCACTAGCTAGCCGTTTAGGTTAGAGCGACAGATGAAACTTTTTTTTTCAAATGACTTGCTTAGAGTGTTCATCGGTTCTGTTCAATTAAAACCGAAATAAAATAGACAAACTAAAATTTTATTCAATTTTTAAAAATACATCTGAACTGATCGAAATAAACTTATTAACCGAATTAAAACCAAACCAAACAAATCGAACTAAATTTCGGTTTGTTCGATTGATCGAAATAAGAAAGATTATATACTCTTTTCGGTCAATTCAGTCTAACCAATTTTAAATTTTCTAAACCAAACCGAACCGAACCGAACCGAATCAAATAATTAAACTGGTTTTAAAAATGAACCGAAGTAATCCATTTAATCGGAACAATCGAACTGTTTAATCCGAACTCTCTTAATTCGGTTTAAAACCGATTAAACCGGACCCGATGAACACCCTTGTAGCTCACTATCAACCAAAATCTAGGAAAACTTTTGGAATATCGTTGGGGTTGGTAATTTTATTTTACATATTGACCGTTTTACTTCATATCAAACCCTTATAATATAAATACAAATCATTTTATCTATATTGGAATTTAGAGGTTGTGCCTTCAGAATTCTCTATAAAAACCTATCTTCTATTTTATTCCATAATTGGGGACTGTTCAACAATTTGAAAACCTATTCTTGCTTAAAAATATATTACAATTCCATCTTGCTAAATCATTATTCCTGACAAGAATTAAAGTTTGTTCGTGAATTGTTAATAATCTTGTTGTTAGACATTTTAATAAGTTATTATTGGTTTGAATAGATTGATTGTATTCCATTGATCATAGTGAAATGTCTAACAACAACCCTTGTAACATTTATCAGTTGGAAAGTATATTTTACTCTATACTCTTTATCTTTATATACTTTACATATTTACATAAAATACACTGCTGCTTACATTAAAAAAAAAATCCAGCTTTTGATATCGCTGCACTAATTAATTATCAGTAATAACATGCACAATAAAGAATTCGTACTGCTTTGATGCAAGTACGAACGAATAATTCGTGTGTTTAATATCCAGAGAAACAGGCCCAACCCAAATCAGGGCCCAAATAATCAGCGTTGGAACTCACTTAAAAGACAGCTAATAACGGCCCAAATGAGATACAGGTTATAGTTCCCAATGTTAAACATTAAAAAGATGTTCCAAAAATAATTAGATGGATAAATGTCTGAAAGGAAGATATGGGTGGCAACGAGCTGGCTCGGTCCGAGCTAGGTCCTAGCTCAGTTTGTTAATTTTGGACTGAGCTACAGCCGAGCGAGCTGGACTTAGGACATCCGAGCTAGCTCGCTAGCTGACGAGTTGGCTCGCTGGATCTAGTTGGATCTTGTTTTAAGAAGAAAATAAATTCTACAAACTTTTTGAATCGAGCTGAACCGAGCTGGACCGAAGTAGATAGTATAAAATGCACACAAAGTCATACAAATTCACAAATTGATGCCTACCCAAGCTAGTTCGTGAGCTGGCGAGCGAGCTAGGCTCCAGCTTGAACTCATTAATTCTGGACCGAGCTAGTGGCGATATGGCTCGTTAACAGCTCGGTCCTGTAACAAGCGAGCTACTAGCGAGCGAGTCAAGTGTGAGTCACGATCGAGCCACGAGCTGTAATTCTTATATATATATGTGTGAGTCACGATCGAGCCACAAGTGTGAGTCACGATCGAGCCACAAGTGTGAGTCATTAACTCTGAATATTCTTCATATATAACATTAGTATGAATTATATATGAACTGTAATTCTTTTATGAGGAGGGATCCAATTACACCTTTTTTGGTGACACATCATGACACCGTTTTTTATATAGGTCAATTTTGCGATTTCAAAATCCAAACAGCCGATCCGAACCGTTCAACATGATCACCATATTAAAATGTGCTTGGAGATCAAATTTTACATTTTTTTGAATTTTTTTACTATTTATTAAGATGGTTAGAAAATCGTTGTTTTTCAGTGGTCTGAAAACAACGATTTTTGTAACCATCTTAATAAATAGCAAAAAAATTCAAAAAAATGTAAAATTTGATCTCCAAGCACATTTTAATATATCCATCATGTTGAACGGTTTAAATCGACTATTTGGACTTTAAAAATGGTAGGTGTCAAAGTGTGTCACCAAAAAAGGTGTAATTGAATCCCTCCTCTTCTTATATATATATGTGAATTTTATTAATTTTACTTGTAGTCGGGGATAAGGTTCGTCAGCTTTGGAGAATGTCTTTGGATTGTTAGATATTTGTAGGAGTTGGCTACACCCACCCCGTTTCTAATCCCTTTTATTAATTATATATCTGTCAACATTAAGTGTGACCATCCGCTATGAGCTATTTTGCCACCCCTAAAGGAAGATATTCGAGGGGTATATAGATAATTTCACCCTTAATTATAAACGTGTGGTAGTCAATTTAATTGCCTCCTACAGGCTACAGTCCTACTTGGAGGGCCTACATTATTATAAAAAGTATACTGAGCAATATGGAACATACATTGCAAACAACGTGTTACTAACCCCCAACCAACCTCCATTAAAAATAGATAAACAAGAAGTGACATCAGATTTTAATTTAATCCAATGTTATATAACATTGAGATCTTCGACGTAACGTACGTATTTAAAACAATGAATAATTAAGTTAGAATGCAAGTCAAATTAACGGATGAAAATATGATAAAGTCTTCTGGATGAAAATTGAATGTTCAACATTACAATGAAATTTACAAGACTAGACTTTCATCTATTTTTGGAAAAAATAATAGTCGGACGGATGAGTTTAATCAAAATAAAATCTGAGTTTCATAACTCTGAATATTCTTCATATATAACATTAGTATGAATTATATATGAACTGTAATTCTTATATATATATGTGAATTTTATTAATTTTACTTGTAGTCGGGGATAAGGTTCGTCAGCTTTGGAGAATGTCTTTGGATTGTTAGATATTTGTAGGAGTTGGCTACACCCACCCGGTTTCTAATCCCTTTTATTAATTATATATCTGTCAACATTAAGTGTGACCATCCGCTTTTCATTTCATTTCATAAGTTTTCGTATATAATAAGTTTTCCTCCTACACGTTGTTTCCTACCATAGCTAGCTCGCGAGCTGACGAGTTGGCTCGCTAGATCTGGTTGGATCTTATTTTAAGAAGAAAATAAATTATACAAACTTTTTGAATCGAGCAGACCGAGCTAGATAGTATAAAATTCATACAAATTTACAAATTGATGCCTAGCCGAGCTAGTCCGTGAACTGGGAACAAGCTAGGCCCCAGCTTGAACTTATTAATTCTGGACCGAGCTAGTGGCGATCTGGCTCGTTAACAGCTCGGTTGAGTAAAGAGCAAGCTGCTAGCGAGCGAGTCAGGTGCGAGTCACGATCGAGTCACGAGCTACGAGCTTTTTTGCCACCCCTTAATTATAAACGTGTGGTAGTCAATTCAATTCCCTCCTACAGGCTAGTCGTACTTGGAGGACCTACATTATTATCCTGTGCAGCATGTATGTGGTGGCCAACGATCTGATTTGATTCCATCGTTGCAATCCAAGAAACTTCGTCAATGAATCTGTTGAATCTTCAACAGTTCAACTTCTACAGATTGGTGTGGCTTGACCTCTACCCACCACCCACAATATTTCCCACATTATCATCATCTCATTTTAGAGTGGAAAAAACGTGCCGTGCCGTGACTAACACGCCGTGACCAAAATGTCAAGGGGTGGTCACGGCACGTGAATGGTCACGCCACGTGAGTCACGCCGTGCCTAACGTGCCGTGACCATACGTGACTCGCGTGACCATTTAATCATAATATAGGTTAGTTTATTCAAGATTCACCATTAAATCAATATCTAATGGTCCTAATTACACGTGACTAAAGTGAAATACGTGTTGTGCCATGCCGTGACTAAATAGTGCTGTGCCGTGCCGTGCCAATTAAAGTTTCAAAAGATGGGCTCAGCACGTGAATGGTAATGGCACGGGACAAGCGAGTCGCAGCATGTAACTAACACGCGTGCCATGCCATTCCGTGACGGAGCCGGCTCCGCTGTGCCATTTGTGCCAGCCGTGTGTAAACATTCATACAGTGGTTTTTCATTTGTGCCAGCCGTCATGTTAATTTACACACTGATTTTACAAAAACTCAGATCCGTGTGTAATTAGCCCTTTTGAAGTAGTACGACTACATAAGTCGGTAAGAGGTTTGAATTTTATAGAATGGGCTTGGCCTTCTTCCAATTTTGTTACTAGATTTATTATTCATAATTAAAATAATCTTCAAAGGAAGTTGGTCGTGCTGCTAATTATAACAAATCCTGCACATCTTATACATACTCCAGGGGCAATAGATGGCGCTTTGTATCACTATTAATTCATAGATTAAATGTAGATTTTGACTCTGTTAAAGCTTTGAAGTTTGCACTACGTACTTGGAATACATAAATCACAAACCACAAAATGCACAACATAAAACAGGAATAGAATATGACAATATACCCGACATGCATGATACACATAATCCACAAATGACAATCAGACAAGATTACAACATCCCACAAAATAAAATTGTACTTCATTGTGCAACTTAACGGATCTATTTGTCACTTAATTTGGCCATTTCTTTACACTGCTACATTACAACACATAACCAAAGAATACAAAAGATATATATTCCGAAAGCTTTAATATATAGTTAAAGCTCGTCATTAGCCATATCCTTTATTACCTTGCCTATCCCACAAGCTACAAAAAATGTTATAACCATCACAGATAAGCTCGCCAATATTGTTGTAATAGTTTTTTTAACTTTCGGCACGCAGAGTTTACCCATCCAACTTCTTTCCCAATTTTCTTCGCCCAAAATTGGGTCGATGAAGATTATTGAAAACAATTTAATATAATATTTACACCATAGTATTAGACCCACAAGCGTGAAAAAATAAATGCACATGTCAAATGTTTGGTTAAGAAAATGACTATAGTATGTCACCTTGCTATCTGTGTGGACTAATATGGATAAAGCATTTCGAAATGCTAATACCATGAAGAACATTGAACTCCACATGACCAGTGGCAACAATGTCACCGTGTAAGTATTTGTTATGTATTTACTTGTTGGGATAAGTCCAGGTAAGCACATTAGAATAACAAATAGTGATGACAATAATGCCAAATAGTCGTAAGTGAAGAAATTCTTCAGCGCCAAGAAGTTAATGGGACTTCCTGCAGGAGGGTTTAATGCTGCCGTAAAAGTCAGGGTTGCCACTAGTGTTGCTACCACTATCAAATTCTGCTCACTGTTTTGAGTCGAGAATTGTATTTTTTGTGTGGTCTTATGTGCATCAACAGAAGTGTACTCGATATGGTTAGTTTCAGAAGCCTGTAGTTCTTTTGCGGTTTTCCCACCAGCCGCTCTTAACATCTCTGCAAGGTAAAGATCTCCCATCTCGTGGTTGGTTATCAGAAGTATATCAAGTGGAGTGAGACCCGCTGAGTTTACCGGGTTGAAATCAATGTCGGTTTGGCCTAATAGATGCTTAATTACCTATAATAGATCATGTGAGTACTGGGCTTCTATTTGTCAGAACTCAAAATTAAGAAAAGATTACAGTTGTGTTTACCTTTTGTTGCCTCCCTGCAAAAGCAAGATGCAAGATGGTATTTCCATTACCATCTTTTGCATTGAGGACAAGCTGTGTATCACCGCATGCTGTCAAAAGTTCGACAATTTCTGAGTGCTTTGCTTTTATGGCAAGATGAAGAGGAGTCTCTCCGAAACTGGTAGACACAATTACTGAATCCTCACATTTCCCAACTAGCAGTGTGACAAGTTCGAGTCTTCCTTTGATCGCTGCTATGTGAACGGGCAGATAGCCGTCTTTATTTTGAAGATAGAACAAGTTAGCGGGCAGATTGTCAACCTAAAATTTTATATATATTAATATGTAGTAAAATAAAAAAACAATATATAACAAGCATGCAAATTTGTAATTTAAATTTGTTATAATGGTTTTGGGAACGAGTTATCAGAGTCCCAAATTATACTCCATGCACAAAGCACTGTTGTGAGTATTAATAAAAAAAAAAAATGCAGAAACTAAAACGACCTTGAGCAGCTCCTCTGCAACCTCTAGGTGACCTTGTGCTGCAGCCAAATGCAGTGGTGACATGTGCTGGCTATTGAACTCAAGAGCAAGTTTCGGCTTCCACGAGAGGATCACCCTTGCAAAATCAGCATGTCCAAGAGTTGCTGCAATATGGAGAGGGTTATCATTCACCTCAGTTGTGGTGACTACCCTATCCAAAAGTAGGTTGTCTTCTTCAAGTAACTCTTTCAAGGAATACACATCTCCGGCATATGCCGCTTCATACAGACGTTTGAACCTGAAATCCATTTTTTCCTTTTTCTAATGTGGGGATTATTTATTCTTTACACCTCTCTTTGGGAATGTTCACTATAACTCAGTCACAGGATTTAGGGATACAATTTTCATCCTTGGCTTGCGCATTTTATAGCTTAGTACTCAACAGAATGTAGTCAAACGAATTGGTCATAACAAGTTTGAAATGGTAAAATCTCATATTAACAATTCATTTTATTGCGTAGTACCCTTTTTCTTCTAGCTAACGTAAATAGTTATTTATATTTCAATTAAAAGAAAAATTGACATTAAAAATCTTGGATATCTAAAATATTTATTGGAAATAGAAGTAACACATTCATAAAAAGTTCTATTTATTTCACAAAGATAATATACACTTGAATTGTTAAAAAAATAATGATAAATCAGATTGTAAGTCGATCTCCACCTCTATATATAGATAACAAATGTAAATTAAATACCGAAAATTGTGAAATATTAGAAAATATAAATCAATTTCAAAAACTTGTAAGAACTTAAATTGAGCTTATTGTAACACGACCGGACATTTCTTTTGGTCATCCAGTCTGGTTTTGTGTTGTAAATAACCACTTTCTTTTTTCTTTTTTCTTGCTTGGATTACTGGGTTGTTGATATACCGTATACTTTATTATAATTTCTTGGCCTTTTTATTTTAATTTTCATTGCGTCTTTTCCGAACTTGCAACTTCTATTCAGTAAACCAATTCTTCAATCTTTCAATCATATAAATTTTTCATGCTACGAATGGGATCAATTTCATAGTATCTGTTAAAGGAAAAAAAATCATATTAACAATTCATTTTATTGCGTAGTACCCTTTTTCTTCTAGCTAACGTAAATAGTTATTTATATTTCAATTAAAAGAAAAATTGACATTAAAAATCTTGGATATCTAAAATATTTATTGGAAATAGAAGTAACACATTCATAAAAAGTTCTATTTATTTCACAAAGATAATATACACTTGAATTGTTAAAAAAATAATGATAAATCAGATTGTAAGTCGATCTCCACCTCTATATATAGATAACAAATGTAAATTAAATACCGAAAATTGTGAAATATTAGAAAATATAAATCAATTTCAAAAACTTGTAAGAACTTAAATTGAGCTTATTGTAACACGACCGGACATTTCTTTTGGTCATCCAGTCTGGTTTTGTGTTGTAAATAACCACTTTCTTTTTTCTTTTTTCTTGCTTGGATTACTGGGTTGTTGATATACCGTATACTTTATTATAATTTCTTGGCCTTTTTATTTTAATTTTCATTGCGTCTTTTCCGAACTTGCAACTTCTATTCAGTAAACCAATTCTTCAATCTTTCAATTCTTCAATTCTGCAAGTAGGAATGAGGAACCAATAATTCGGTGTTTAATCTACAAAGAAACAGGCCAAAACCAAATCAGGGCCCAAATAATCAACGTTGGAACTAACTCAAAAGACAGCTAACAACGGCCCAAATTCCATATTGTACCAATTGGACATAAATAATTGTTTTTCTTTTTGGGTCTCAAAATGCACATGGGTCTCGTCCAATATTTACTTCCCTTGGAAAGCAAGTGGTATAATTGCCTGGAGGGAGACGTAAAAAGTCAGGCAGTCATTGAATATGTTACGGCATGGTACAGTTCACGACACGATATAGTACGTGTGTTAGTCGTCACATGCCATGATTATTTGTGTAGCGTGACAACTTTTTGTGAAATTGACACAACACCATGGGGCGGAGTCAGATTTTCAAACTATGAGAGTCAAACGTGAATGAGAGTCAATCATATAAATTTTTCATGCTACGAATGGGATCAATTTCATAGTATCTGTTAAAGGAAAAAAAATCATAGTAATTAGAGCTGTAATTCATACCTTTTCTGTTTTAGATTTTTTTTTAGGATTTCCTTTTCTCTATATATATGTACATAATTGTTAACTGAGAGATATATAGAAATTCCAATTTCACTTTTATGATATCAGAGCCTTGACCGAAACTTAGCTGCCGCATTGTTCCCTCACCGTAGCACCGCACTGTTATGTTCCGCTACTTTAATGCGCGCACTGTTCTGCCACTGTAGCACCGCACTGATCAAATCAAAGTTTTTTTCCCCTAGCTAACCACCAACAAACTAAGTTTTTCCGCATTACCATCTCATCTTGAACCATTAATTCCTTTCTACATTTCAATTGTGATTAGATTAGTATTAAACAACAATTAAGGTATAAAATATGTATTTTTTAAATGAATTTTTGATGATTCGTTTTTAAAAAAATCATTAAACTTTGTAGTTTTGATATAAATAAGTATTATCGATTCTTTTCCAAAAAAAATCATTAAACTTCTTGTTGTAGTCCCTTATAATTATATTCACCATTCAAAAGAAGAGATCAAATATTCACCATTATATTTACATGGACCTTTAGGATAAAATAATATAAACATAATCATAAACAAATTGCAATTGTAGGCTCATGCAAATAGTTAGGACCTTTAGAATAAAATAATATAAACAAAATCATAAAAAATATAATAGTTAGAAACTTTACAATAAAATAATATAATTAAACATAATCATAAAAACATTTGCAACGGTGGGCCCATGCAACTAATATGTATCACCAGTTCAGACTTATTTGCAATGGCAGATATGAGACATTTGCATGAGTAACATCATGGATTTGCATGCGTGATTATTTGCATGTATCTACTGTTGAAAATATAATAATTTAATCAGAAAACAAATTTCTTTTGCATGGACCCTTCCTACCCTTGTAAATAGCAGGTGCTACCGTTGCCACTAGTAGTGTGCTATCTTCTCCGGATTATCTCTGGCGTTTCCTATGTATTATGAGATAATGAGACTTGCCACGCATAGAACTACGCTGGAATTGCCACAGAATATATAATTTAAACCGAACTGAAATATAAAAATAATAAATTATTGATATCACACGGTTGAAATCATCAATCATCAATAATTCTCTCATTTATCCCGAATTGGGCTCATTTATTTGGTCCAAATCAGAAACGTGTTGGTCTGAATCATGTCTATCAAATTATAATTAGTTCATGTGACACAACTGATGGTAAATGTCACCACTTCAACGACATCGGTCACTGTAGTTGTAACATCCCGAGAATTTGAGTTGTTATTATTATTGCTAAGAAGATTTTTTTTTTATAATATAATAAAGATTCTATGGTGTAAATAAAACTTAAAATTTGAATATATAATTTCATACCATCTAATTATTTTGTTTAAAAATTTATTTGGCTACTTAAAATATTGTTTGGTTATTTATTTTTTTAATCTTGTTACAGTTCGAGAAAATACAATGTTAACTATTTATTCTTATCCATTAATATTAATTTACACTTTTCGCTAATGACACTTATATACTCCTTCTCTGACAACCGTTTGAACATTAAGTCTTATATATACAAAGTTAAAATTATTAATTTGCAATTAGATATACATTAACTGACACCCTTTCGCTCCAATTAGATGTGCATTAATTGATCATAACCGCCCCCTTTTTAATAAATTATCTGCCGTAACTCCCCCTCTGTTTTGTCCCAAACCAAATTATTTCAATTCTCTGCCACGCCTCTCTCTCTCTCGCACCCCAAAAGAAAAGGAAAAAGAAAACCGAAAATAAATGAAAGCAATAAAGAAAGAAAGCTTATCGTGACAAATATATTGATATTCGATTTCAATGTCCGATTTGAATTCTGACTACGTCGCAGTGATTCTGAACTATCGTTGCAATCCGATTTGAAATTCCGAACATCTCGCTATCAGGTAACCGGACTTCTCTATAATCTGTGTTTTCGTTTTGTATGATTGATTTGAATATTGGTATTGCATATTGGATTATGATGGCATATTTAACGGGATAGCGGGTCTGAGGTTGGAATTTGAATTGTGATTGTAGCCTCCCACTGTTGGTTGGACTTCCCAGTGGGTTGGCAGCCTTCCAATGTTGGATGGATTTCCCATTGGATTGGCGGTTTAAAGGAATTGTGTTATGAGAATGTGGGAATCGCCTGTGGCAGGGATTATGCACGTGTGAATATGATGTGACTTGTTTTACGGATAACCTAGATCGACGTGCTATCGCCGATTAAATATGTATGCATAATATAATGTGTATTTGTGTAGATTAATCCGGTCTGTTTGAATGATTGTTAAATTAAGATAATTATAGAGAAGCGCGTCGTTAAATAACTGGTTATTGAGCTTTGTAGCTGACTCCGTTTGCTATTTTGTTTTACTTTCTGTTGGCGACGTAGGTTGACAGGCTAAGGAAAAGTGCAATGATGATGTTATAATTACGCTCTGGATGGTAAAAATCTAGGGTGTGACAGTAGTGCAACCGATGTCCAAGAATCATTCAAAACTAACTGTCGGATAAAATTAACCAATAACAAAGGAAGGACCTATCAATGCTATTGGTTGGTTAGACAAAAATAGCTTCTGAAAAGTTTTTTTTGTAGTATTGCATGTAATTTATCATTTTTTTTTGGTTTATGTTTTTTCAAGAGCCTTTAAAACCTTTAAAGTATTTGTATCAAGCTAATAAATATTACATGTAGCATATCATTTTTTTTACAACAAAAGCCCGTAGGCAATTTAAATTTTGTTTCTCAAGCTTGTAAACTTTTGTCTACAACTCTTTTAAGTAATCATGTCAAGTGTTTAAACCTAACATGTAACTTATAAAAAACAAAATATATAGTAAAAGCCCGTAGGCACATTGACTGGTGGCTTCATCGTACTGGTCACACTTGTGCTTTGAATGGTGGTTGTCGATGAAGAGAGGAAAATTGATGGTAGCCAAGAGGAGAGAAGAAAAGGAAAGGAAAAGGATGTCTGCAGTACGATTAAATTTAAGATAGTTGTCAGTTGAAACTGGTGGCTTTGTCGGCTGAACTAGTTTGGGGATGCATTGGGGGACAAGGGCTTGGAGGGCCAGGACATTATTATATGTAAATACAGCAACCCATTTGTGCTTGTTGCTAAATTCAATCAAGTCTCTGATTTCTACGGATGTATGATGACAAATGAATTAGTCACAGCTACAATGAGACATGTAGCTTAGTGTAACACCATTTAATATACTAGCAGCTTAAATACCTAAAACTGTTAAAAAAAAAAAAACCACACTTCCCATTGATGTAAAATTTAAAAACGAAAAATATAATAATGAAATATTTTTGCGGCCTAGAGTTTATGAGTGCAGCAACTAGAGTTTATGAGAAACAAGAGATAGACTAGGAATTGTATCAAATATCACTTATTCTTGCTGGTGGGTTTCTCCATTATTGAGGGTGATAGGACCTTTGCCTGCTCTAATCTAATGGCATGATCTAATTATTGTGCCTAATCTTCATATATAAGAAAACAGAGAAGCTAGTTTTAAACAAAACCCCATCATTGTGAGAACAAATATTCTCTGGGTTGCATTTAGATGAGGCAAAGAATAGTGCTAACCCGGTTTAGCGACTATTCAGAACTACTATTCTACGTTTGGATGTGTCTGAAATAGCAAAAATGGATTATTATTCTTTGTTTGTCTTTTATGGGTTAGCATGCTATTCTATTGACCCAATGAAAAGTTGGGTTAGCTCACTATTCTCACTAATCCAAGCATTCATCCAAACACACCCTGAAATAATTTAACATTTTGGAAATATAAAACTTAAATTATCAGCAAAGTAATGGATTATTTATTTTTTGTTCCCATGGAAGGGTCCCTTTTTGGGGCATTTATATTGACTAAATCAAAGATTTCAGTCCCTATACCTGCCCCAATGATCCGGAAATTTTCTGTAATCCAAAATTTTCTTTATAATCTATTGTGTTTAAATATAAAATATTTCTAATTGTAAATTTAATATATAGTAAACATCACTAATGTTATTATTATTAGAGAAATTTAGATATTTTCCCATCATCATTCTTCAATTAGCTATTTCCCCTATCAAATTTGAACACTTTTGTTACTAATTATTATTAATTTGAAGTTCTATCACGCTGAGGTACTAATTATTACTATTAATATTGTCGTCATTAATATTGCTATTTGTTGACAATAAATAAGCTTCTATTGAAAATAAGTTCAAAAAATTAATAAAATAAATTTTGTGACAATAATTAAATTTATATAATGGCCGCCAATAAATTTCCTTAAAAGGACCATTTCGAATGAAAGTAAATTTTTTAACTGTGAAGATTAGAAACTTCAACAAAATTTGTGAGGCTTCAGATGATCTGAAACTGTTGATCTCATTGCAACGTTTTGTGAATGGGATGATAATAAGGAATCAATGTTTCTTTTAAGAAGTTACGCATGTTTAAAGTATGAATTTGCATTTGCATTTTTGTTGAATAATTTATATTGATTAAAATAAATTAATTTTCAACAGATTAATTTATAATTCAAATTAATTTTCAATCAATATAATAATAAGGGCCAAACCCTTATTCTTTGGGAATCAGTATACAAAACACATGTTTCTGTTTGCCGGTACACTGTGTTGACGATGAAGTCAAATAAGTGATAATAGAGCAAATATCAAGGTTGTGCGAAATAAGAGAAAGGAGGGGAAGAGGGTAACTGGGAGAGAGAGGGAGAGAGGGAGAAAAATGGACTCACAAGAAAATTTTGTTAATAATTTTAGAGGATGAATATTTTGTTTGATAATTTTTGAGAAAATGATATTTTATAAAAAAATTACCTTTCAGTCTTTCACCCACACTTTTTTCTCTCTGATTATTTTCGTCCATGTTTCCAACGATCTGTGAGGATTTTGCGAAACTTAAATTAAGGACGTTTTCTACCGATTTTTTCTATCAAATGAGATGCATAATAAGATACTTTTGAGTTATATTTGTGTCACTTTTTTTTTCAAGCCTTTATAATTCACATTGTAAGCCTTAATAGTACTTCTCACAAATATTTATAGTGTTTTTAGAAAGTCTTAATAGTTATTTTAACAAATCTTAATTGTGGTAACTATTCTAAATAGACTACATTAACAGTGAATTTTGCATGACTTAATTTGTGCTTTTTGACAAGTCTAATATTGCTTTCATAAAGTTTTAATAGTTCTTTAGAAAGGCTTAATAGTGCACCAAACCACATCTTAAAAGTGTTTTTCTTCTCCATCACCCTTTCCCTCTCCCTCTTCATAAAAAACTTTTATTTCATCTTGTAAATCGCCGAGCACGAAGAGGTTGGAGGTGGAATAAGGTGGTACGGTGGTCGGAGAGGCAGCTATGATAGGATCTTAGAAGAGAAAAAGGGGAAAGAGAAGACCGACGAGGTTGTGGCCGTAGGGTGAAACTGAGATTGTTTGCGAGCAATCCTCTGAGCGGCATCACAGCTGAGAGGGGATTTGGCGGAGGTGTGGGAGGCAGAAGTGAAAGGAGATCGAGGAGAGAGAGAGTCGACTTTTCTTTTTGAGAGAAGATTGGGATCCGAGTGGGACAGATGCAACTTTTTTTTCAAAATCTTAGACTTTTAACAATAGAGATTGGAGTGGGAGAAGAGATTGGGGAGACGTTGGGAGACAGAAAGTCTGGGACCGTGATATTTTCTCTTGAAAGAAATAATTTCCCTTCTAAATTTTGTAATTCGACAGAACTTCAAGTTTTACCCTTTTTTCTGGTTCCTTTCTTTTAGCAAATTCCTAACTTTACAGCGAATCTTTGTTGCGTGTCTATTAACATTGGATTTCTTTATTTGACAGGGATAAAGAAAGATGCTCATGAAAGTCCGCACAATGCAGTCAGCAAAAGGAGATAATTATCAGTGCAAGCAAAGAACAAATCCGATTTTTGGTTTTGGTGTAATATATTTCCACATTCCACTAATTCAATGTGATGTTTGCGTAGTCGTATAGAAAATGTGACTATACACGGTCTGAAAAGCTAATGACACACGGTTACATGATCGTATTCACGAGCGTCGTGTATGAATAGGGGGTAGTTTTCGACACGGTTACCAAACCTTGTCTATATAGTACTAACATACACAGTTAAAAGAATTGAACCTTGTTAGTTGTAGAAAAAAAAAGGCGCTGAAAATGGTGATTTCTACACGGTCAAAGTAACCGTGTACAGTAAAAAGGGTTATATACAAGGTTTCTACAATGTATCCATGTATTATATTGGAAACTATTCACGGTTTGTTTTTTAGAACCATGTAGGTTTTTTTTTTAAATTCGATTCATAATTGAGTAGCATCCATATTTGCTAGCCATTAGACATACAATTAATTTTACACATTTATAATTCAATAAATATTCAATATCACAACATACAAAAAATAATAATCAATTTTATATTACAAATCAGCAACTACAAAATTACATCCACTATACATGAAAGAACAACACAACAATTAATAAACAAATCACAAGCATAAACACACAATGTACACTTAAACTACTAGCTATTTCTTGAGAATCGAAGTGACTTCTACTTCAATTTTATATCTTATAATTTTAAAAGCTCCCCCCTACCCCTCTTGGTGCCATTAGGGACTACAAAAAGACCGTGTATGAAGTGGTGCAACTATACACGGTTCGATATTAATGAACAATGTACAAATAAACGTGACTTACGGACACGGTTCAAATCTTTTAGACCATGTGTGTATGTTGGAGCTTTTTCTCGCGCGAGTGACTCCTCCCATTACACACTGTTAATGTGGAATTTTTTCACATCCGTGTATGATATGCCGTGTATGGTCACGTTTTCTCTACTAGAGGCACACCTTTGAGTAAAACATAAAAAGAAGAAAAAGAAAAAGAGAGAGAATCTATTTACTCTTAGAGCAATTATCCTCAGCTATTTGTTAAATCGAAGCGATTGGGAAGTACAGGAATAAAATAGAAGTATTTGCTTCTTCGTAGCTGATGCTTCTCTCTCTTCAGCAAGGTCTCTCTCCGTCTCATTTTTATCTTTCTTTTCTTTGAACAGGTGATAGATCTCTCTCTCTCTCTCTCTCTCTCTTCCTCCTCTCATTATCAATTCTAAATTTGGTAATTATTTGATAGAAATAATTTCCCTTTTTTATCTTTTACACTAAATGAATTCCTGTATTGGATGTTGGCAACGCAGAGGAAGTTTTTATATTGGATATCACCAATAGGCTGAATTCCAGCACGAATTTTGTTGCTTAAGAGTACTTAACGGAGAATTACAAAGTCAGAACAACACAGAGAAAATAACGGATTGCAAGCTAGATCGAGTAGCAACTTGGAGATTCTTGAATACAAGAGGTGAACAAATCTCTTCCAAGGTAAAACTTCTTTTGCTTGGCTTGAATTAATCTTCTCATTTTTTATTATAACGTTATTTACTTTAAATCCTATGAGAATTTTATTTAATTGAATGAATTGATTGCTTTATTGAATAATTTCTTATGTTTGCAATGTAAAAACAATAACTATTTATACAAATATAAGACTAATTTAGCTGTTGGTGAAATTTATAAAAATAGCAATAACGTGAATAAGAAATTTTTTGTAAATGGTAAACATCAGGAGCACGTTGGAAAAAAGGGTAGTATATATATATTATACTTGATGCATGTCTGCAAGAATTAGATCTCTCAACATGTGAGTTAATTAATGATCTCTAACACTCCCTTTCAAATTATTTAGAAGCATATATATCTATCGAGCCTAACTTAATTATGTTCTATTTCTTGAAAGTTTGAATTACTTAGTACTTTGATAAATATGTCAGCTAGTTACTAGTCCAACTTGATAGGAACTGCTTAAGCATGTTAATCTTTTGAAAATTGGAATCCGTACACAATTAAATAGATGGGCATATTTGAATAACACTAATCTAGAAATAGTAATACAATTTTAAAATATAGTGCGATCTTAACAAACTTTGTTTATTTAGAATAGTTGGAATTAGCAATTATTATACTAATCAAACAATCAAATAGTAAGATTAGCACTCTTTGAGTTAGTGCTATTCCGTATCAAACAAACAGAACAACACTTCTATTATTTCAAATATCACAAATTAGCACTCTTTTCACACCATTCGTGTTAGCACATTTTCTTACAATATTCTTACACACTCATCCGAAGAAGATCCCAAAGCACCCTAAATTAATATTTGAGAGGAACAACGATTAGCATACAGTAGTCAAACTTGAAAGTGGGCTTCGATATAAAACCACTATTACTAAAACTGGACTAGACATGTACACCGAAAAAATGGACCCGGTAACAAGTCAGATCCGGTCCCGATGAGTCACCAAATATACATATAACCTGGAAAAACAAAAAATCCAGCCAGCTTTTCTAAAAAAACAGTGAACCGGCACAAAAAAACCAGTTTTTTTTTTTATGTTATCCAATTCTGGAGAAATAATGCATAACATTTTTTTAGTTAAACTTTATCCAATATTTAATTCCTTATCTTCTCTTGAAACAAAATTCTTGCGCTAAAATACTAAACATATATTTCTGAAAAATAGCACCAGCGCATTCGTACCCGCATCTGGAGAACGCACTGCACCCGTCGGTATTTGGGCCATTAATTTCTTCATCCGCGAACTCTGATTGAGGTGATTCAAAATCCATTACAAAACTAAGGACAAGCTCTAGAGCATAAATACATAACCTCAATCATTCCATGGCGTCCATAATACAGAATTGAGGCTGAATAAGATCCTTTTTAAGCAAGTGTACTAGCCAATCTGAATCTCAGAACCCATCCAATCAAAGTTATAAATCGATCAAAAGAGGTTGATTTCATTTAGAAATTACACATCACTCGATATTATTCAAATTAGAATTCATGATAAACTTCGATTCTTAAAAATGTACTTTTTATAAATTAATAAATTTGCATTTCAATCTTAAACGAAAATATTCAACTAAATCGAGAAGAATGTTAAATCTGACATGTGTACACTAATATTATCTAATTTAATCCCATTATGTATACTATCTAAAATGTCATTCTTTGAAAGTATTACAACACAAATACTGACATTAAAGTATAGAATTTGACAAAACATATTAATTTAAGCATGTTTTTGTTATGTATGTTGTGTATATTATTTATCGCCCTCTAACCTCAATAGACAGAATTGTTATTTCTTAGGTCTGACAAACCATTGCAATGAGCAACAATCAAAAGGAAGCCAAGTTATTAAAGGCCAGTATTACAGAGTTCATCGGACCACTATTGAAACGCCTTGAATTAACCAAGGAGAAACTTCCTGAGAACTCAGCGATGGCGGAAATCATCGACAAAATTAGAAGAGAGGTTGAAAAGAAAAAAAATAGTGTTGATAGCATACAAAATCGGGACAGAGTGCTAATTGGTCACCTTGGAAAGATCGAAAGGCAAATTGATTTCTGGATTGATCATAATGATAGAAACACTGAAATGAATGAAAGCACTGTAAGGGCCGAACTAATGGATATTCTCAATAAGCTAGAAGAGAATCCTAGTGAGGAGGCGTTTGTATGGCCTGAGAAAGCCAAAATAACTGAAGGCGCAGAATCATCAAATAGAAGTTATCAAGAGATTGAACTGTCCATGGATTTAAAAGATTTGGAGACATTGGACGCCCATTCCAGTCTTTGTCTGTATAGCCTTGGCAAATTTCCAGAAAACACAGCACTAAAAAAGGGATTTGTGATTTACTGGTGGACTGGTCTGGGACTTTTACCATGGTTTAGTTGGGAAAAAGCAGAGCTGCATGGCCAAAACATCTTTTCTGATCTGGTGAACAAGGGTTTCCTCAAACACATACATATTAGAGAACATAATAATGTAATCGATCGTTGCACCATCAATCCTACAATTCATAAGTGGTTGCTCTCTGTCAATGAGAAGAATGACCTGATTACATATTCGCCCTTTTTTGGAGACTGGTTTAATACGAAAGTACTAGTAAATCTAGACCAGAGATACCTCAATTCCAAGGATATCATCAGCACTATGCACAACTTACAGATAGTTCAACTTGGCAGCTGGCGTTACACAGAGACAGAGGTTGGCAACAGGGTGGATGAAACCGGGTCTAAAAAAACAATGTCAAATGACCACATTGAGGTCGACGAAACTGGTTTTTTAAAGAATTTGGGAGAAAAGGCGACATACATTAGCTTGCGAGGCATTTCGGGGATAGAAGAGGTTCCTGAATCAATTGGGAAACTAGAAAACTTGATGATACTAGACCTCAGGGCTTGTCATAATTTGAACAAATTACCACAAAATCCAAGGTCCACATTAAAACAAAAATTAATTAGATGGAAATTACCCCAAAAAAGCTGGTTGACGAAATTAATTGGATGGGAGCGCTGGTTCAAGAAGCTGATGATTTTAGATATTTCCGAGTGCTATCTATTAGATCATATGCCAAAATGGTTATGTGAGATCTCTAATTTAGAGGTGTTAAAGGGTTTTGTGCTTGGAAGCTTGGGAAACAAAAACCAATCCTGTCGGTTAAGTGATCTTTCAAAATTAAATAAGCTTAGGAAGCTTAGCATTAGAGTTGCCGTCGACATTTTGGGTCCTGAAGTTTTTGGGGGTTTTGATTCTCTAGACAGTCTTTTGGTATTGACCATTATATGGGGAGTAAATAAGTACAATAAGGAGATACCAACCTATTCTTTACCAAAGAATCTAGAAAAGTTGGATATCCGAGGTTATCCAGAAGCTGATGCATCAAAGCTGAAGAACCCTGAAGAGCTGAAAAAGTTGAAGAGATTATATTTTAGAGGTGGAAACCTTGCAAAAATTCCTTGTAATGATAATTGGAAAGTGGAGATATTGCGCCTCAGGTTCTTGAAAAAGTTGGTTCCAACCGATTGGAATGAGCTCAGGAGGTCATTTAAGTATTTAAGGTATGTGGAATATGTGGAATGTCCCACAACAAAGAACTTTCCCAATGATGGGATTAGTTGGAGTAAGGAGAAGGACGAGCAGCGAACCCAGCGCCAAAAAGAGAAAAAGAGCCGCATTGCAAACCCAACGAACTCTAGCCGCATTGCAAACCCAACAAAGAAGAATGCGGGAGTGGGGTGGGAGACGACCGAAATCAAAATACTAAATTAAGGTACAACATAAATAGCGTATATATTTATTTATCCTTCTATGTTATTTTTCTTCTTTCATTTATTTAGTTTAACAATTTAAATTACCCAAATTAAAATATTGTGAAAAGAAATTAATAAGTTCCGACGTAGATCATGATTTAAATAGCCTATATAGAGGATCGTAACAAATATTGAAGACCCAATACAGCCCAAATAGTTCATCAGCCAAAAGTTGTATTCGGTCAAAAGTTATGATATAAGAAATATCTAAATTCAAATTCATAACCTCCAAATAATTGCCGCCTCTCTGATCCGTAAGTTATCAATTTAAAACCGTTTCTATATATATAATTATACCCTCGTCTGTATATCTCTGTCTCTCTCCGCTGATTCTTTACAGAAGGCTAAGCAAGAAAGAAAAGATCATTTTTGATAATTTTCTTTCTTTCGTAATTCCTGTCGAAAGTCTAAAATTGATAAAATTAGGTAATTAATCTTATGATCAAATACTGCTTTCTTTTATGTTCACCGATTTGATGATAAGATTTCCTCTATTTTATTTTCTCATATAATCTTTATATTATATTTATTTATTTGATAAAAAATTCTGAGAGTTATATAATTTCTGAAAATGAAAGATTTCTTCTATTTTATTTTCTGATATAATCTTTAGATTATATTTATTTACTTGATAAAAATACCTGAGAGTTATATAATTTCTGAAAATTAAAGGTTTCTTCTATTTTATTTTCTGATATAATCTATAGATTATAATTAGTTACTTGATAAAAATCCAGTTATATAATTTTTTATTCAATAAGATTCATTATATCAATTGATAAAATTCTCATATTAACCGGTAGAAATTCGTAATTGTTTCAAGGGTCAGTAGTTTCAGAAATTTCATGAAGTGCAGAGTTTCGATTTGTTTTAGAATGATAATTATTCTTAAAACAGTATATTATGTTGATAATCACAATTGTCGGAAGTTATTAATAATTAAATCTCATAAGTAAAATTGTTCTCAAACTTTCACCGAGGCGCATCAAATTTATTGAGTTGTATATTCTATTTTATTAGATGCTAATTTTTCACCGATAACCCTAGGGAATTATTCACCGATAAACCTAAAGTTATTTTTATTACAAAAAAGTATGTTCTAAAAACCTATCAATAATTTAATCCTGTTTCTAGTGAGAAACGATTTCCATTATATTTATCTGATTAGTTACGAATATAATTCTGTTTAAATCTTATGAATGATATTCGGATTTTTATACTTAATAAAAGTTAGTTCAACAACAGACTTGTCTAAATAAAAATATGTATAAATATTAATTTAGAAACCGTGTGACATGGTCTAGGTCCGAGTTTCGAAGTAAGAAGTAAAGTAGAGGCAGGAGTGAACTACCCCACGACAATAGGTATGGATTTCTTGGACATTGTCAAATTATTACTTACCATTTTGTTTGCATTTATTAATTATGGAATTATGCATGTTGAATCGAACGACCCTTTTGGCTTTGTGTAGAAAATATTAAGATATGACTATTCGTTTGATCATAGGACTTATAGGATGTGATGTATTGTGTATGACTTTGTGTGATTAATTGAAACGAACGTGTAATGTAATGGATGAGTTAAAGGAAAGGGGCCAATATGCGTTGAACGCGTGTTGGAATGTATACATTGGGTTTAGTGTCCGACTGGACCCCCTCATTAACGTGGCGTTGGTTGAACTTCCTGTCACGGGTCAATATCTTACGGTGGTTCGAGTCCCCGTGGAGTGAGACAGTCGAACTAGTGGTGGTTCGAGTCCCCCTAGTGAGACGCCAATAGCTGGTGGTGGTTTGAGTTCCCCTGGTGAGGCAAAGAAGATCTAGCGGTGGTTCGAGTCCTCGTCTAGTGGCACGACCAAGATCTAGTAGGGTTTGAGTCCCCCTGGTGAGGCAGTTAATAAACTTGTAAGATAATTAATGATGTGTGTGTGTGTGTGTGTTTTAAATATAGCATTGCATGTGAGGATATAATTTTAATATTCTGTTTGTGTTAAAAAGTTAATTTGACAAACTCCGGAACTGGAACTAAATCCCGTACTGAGAGACTGTTCAATCTCTCACCCGTTCCACTTTTATGTGGGTTCCAGGAAATGATGAGGCCAACATGGAGCACGAATAGGAGGGATGCGGATCAGGAGGTCAACGAGCAGACGGCATCAAGTATCTTTTTATTTTATTTTAGTTAAACTTTAATTCTCTCTTTTGAAAGTGGATACATTGACGGACATGGCAATTATCAGTTTGTTTGCCATGTTTGTGTTGATCTCATGCTGAATGTATGTTGTGTACTTGAACTAATTGTGGTTTTAGAAGACTTTGTTTGAGTTTAAAATGTTGCATGAGTATTTATTATTGATAATGTATGTGATGTGCACACGCCTTACGTGTAAACACGTGGCGGGTTGTCTCGGGGTGTGACAATAGTATACGCCGGGAGTGAAGTATAAGCCGGGAGTGCAGTATCATCGGTCTTGTTAGTAGGTATTTAGAGCCACTAACCTTCAAAAAAAAGAGAGAAGAACGAGCCTTTTCAAAACACCACTGATTTCATCATTGTTGAATAAGGTGATGTATTTTTGGTTATTTAATTATAAGGTGATGTACTTTTTTATTTCAATAATTTCACACATAAATTTTTGTTGTATTTTTTTTTTGCTCCACTGATTTCATTATTCACATTTGATTTCTTAATTTTGTTAGTACTGTCCCCGTACCATTCACTTGTTTATACTTTCTCCATATGTAACCGAGTCTACTTTAATACAAATTTACTTAGATTATATTTTTAAAATTATACAAAGCATGATAAACTAAAATTCAGGTCTTTTGTCAGCTTCCCCGGCCCGTCCTATTCATATTATGTCCAGTTACGGAACTAGAAAATTGAGATAGAGGAGGATAGATAAATAACTGTTCAGTGATTTCCTTTTATTATAGGTGCTAATAGTTTTTTTTTCAAAGATTAAAATTTTTAAAGGATAAAACTAAATAAAGGGGGGATACTCACTCGGTGATACTCACTCGGATTAAATTTTTTAAAAGATTCAATCTATAGGGGTGCTTAGGCCCCATTCCCCTCTGCATATTTTTGCCCCTGATTATGTCAAAGTTCACTTGAGTTGGGAAGAACTCACTCGGTGCACACAACTTCTCTATATTCTTTGGGATACTCACTCGGTGCTGATTCTTTAGGTTGCTGGCTCTCGAGGTCACCTCTATGTTTCTCGACCTCAACTTCGATTTTGGCTGTAAGCTTACAGGAGCACTAGATGATGTGTACTCATGAGTGAACCTTGCATAGAGGACCTGGATCAGGTTTGGTGATCATGGAACTCCTCAAGCCAGACAGGCTTGCACGCTGTAATGACCAAATCCTCTCAGCATACTTGAAGATTGCCACGGCAAACATGAGAGCGGCAGGTGGCCACAGCGCACCGACTTGTAGGTTCGATGAAAGATAATAGTATATTGCAAGCACAACCTGAGAGATGGTGCCAGAGGGCCTTGTTACGCTGTAGCTGTCGTTTGGGCCTACCGGGACAAAATTACATGCTTCCGAAAGCCGGCGAGGGCAAGGAGCCAATTCTGAAGGCTGAGGCTGCTGATCATGAGCACCCTGATCTCAAGTTTGTTCCATAATTTGTCAAACGAGTCCATCTTTGCTCATCATTCTTTTTTTTTTTTTTGGATGAAGTCAAGGGTTCTTCTTTGTTGGATAGGGGCATGCTGTTGAGCCTTTTACTTGTCTCTAGTTTGTTCATGCTGTACAGAACCATTACATTTTGTAGTAGAAAGTAAATAAATTATGCTCTAGCATTACACACATAATAATTTTCCTACTTTTATGGGCGTCATGTGAAAAACTAACATGCGCACATGGTTGGAACCCGCTTTATATAAAGGAAAGTTGTTATTAAATGCCGCTTTATTTAAAGGACCAATATGCGCACTAGGTTAACAGTAACTGCACATTTTGTAGTTTATTTAATATACTAGTCTTACTATGCAAGAATATATATATATACATATATATACAAACATATGTGTGTGTGTGTGTGTGTGTGTATATATATATAGAGAGAGAGAGAGGGGGGCTAATATCAAAACGTTTGCACCAAGGCCCTCGTGCAACCAAGTTGTTTTCAGATTTTCAAAGTCCAAACAGTCGATCCAAACTGTTAGATGTTCAATCTATATTAAAATCTGCTTGGAGACCAAATTTACATTTTCTTGGAATTTGTTTACTATTTATTAAGCCACTTTGAAAATTGCTGATCCGGGTGAACAGGAAAAACAGTGTAACCAAATTCTGGACTATGTGATCAGCAATTTTCAAAGTGGCTTAATAAATAGTAAAAAAATTTCAAAAAATGTAAAATTTGGTCTCCAAACAGATTTTAATATAGAGATCACATCTAACTATTTGGACTTTGAAAATCCAAAAATGACTTGGTTGCACGAGGGCCTTAGTGCAAACGTTTTGATATTAGCCTCTCTCTCTCTCTCTTTATATATATATATATATATATATATATATATATATATATATATATATGAGGAGGGATCGGATTACACCGTTTTTTGGTGACATTGAATGACATCGTCCATTTTCAAAGTCCAAACAGTCGATCCAAACCGTTCAATATGGTGGATATATTAAAATATGCTTGCAGATCAAATTTTATATTTTTTAGAATTTTTTTCCTATTTATTAAGATGGGTACAAAAATTCGATGGTCTGAAAACAACAATTTTGTAAAGTACATAATAAATAGTAAAAAAATTCAAAAAAATGTAAAATTTGATCCGCAAGCACATTTTAAAATATCCATCATATTGAACGGTTTGGATCGACTGTTTGGACTTTGAAAACTTTGAAAATGGACAATGTAATTCGATGTCACCAAAAACGGTGTAATCCGATCCCTCCAAATATATATATCAGCTATATTTGACAGAAGTCATCGTGCTATTTGTTTTTATTTTTTTTGTGAGATAATGGGTACTTAATCAAAGCGAATGGGAAGGGCAGGAGTAAAATGACCGTCTTAATTGAATCCTGGCTCGTTAAAAAAAATAAAACTTTGTATTTGATAGGGTTTAGGGTTTAGGGTAGTCTAAAAAAATAAACTTTATCCTAATCTTAATTGAATCCTAGCTCGTCTAAACTACTAACGTTTTCGACTCGATTTTTTTTTCAAATGAGATTCATGATGAAGTACTTTTGAGTTATATTTGTGTCGTTGTTTTTTTTCTTTTCCAAAGATTTATACCTCACATTGTAAGTCTTAATGATGCTTCTCACAAGTCTTAATAGTATTTTTATAAATTCTTAATAGGAGATCGGGATCGGAGTAGAAGAGATGGGACTTTTTTTTCAAAGTTTTAGACTTTTAACAATATAGATCGGAGTGGGAGAGGAGACTGGGGGACTTTTAACAATAAATCCCTTCTAAATTTTGTAATTTTACATAACTTCAAGTTTTACCCTTTTTTGTTTCCTTTTTTGTTAGCAAATTCCTAACTTATATGGAGAATCTGTGTTGCATGTCTATTAACATTGTATTTCTTTATTTGAGAGGGATAAATAAATTAAGATGCTCATTAAAGTGTGCACAGTGCAGATAGGGAAAGGAGATAATTATCAGTGCAAGCAAAGAACATATCCCATTTTTGCATGGGGCAGTTGCTAAAGGCATAGTCCCCTACGGGAGGGATATGGGATCGATTCTGCTTGGGGGCAGAATTGGGGCCTACGGGCTATACTAAAAATATATATATATATATAGTTTTCACTTTCCACTAATTCAAGTGCTGTTTGCGCACCTTTCAGCAAAGCATAAAAAAAAGCAAAGAAAGAAAGAGTGAGAAGGACAGGAATAAAATGAACAGGTTCATTCAAGGATATAAACAATAGAAGTATTTGCTTCTTCGTCGCCGATGCTTCTCTCTCTTGAGCAAGGTCTCTCTCCGTCTCATTTTTATCTTTCTTTTCTTTGAACTGGTGATAGATCTCTCTCTCTTCTTCCTCTCACTATCAATTCTAAATTTGGTACTTATTTGATAGAAATAATTTCCCTTTTTTATCTTTTACACTAAATGAATTCCCGTATGGGATATTGGCAACGCAGAGGAAGTTTTTATATTGGAAATCACCAATATCTGAATTCCAGCACGAAGTTTGGTGCTTAAGTGCTAACGGAGAACCACAAAATCAGAACAGCAAAAAGAAAATCACAGAATGCTAGAGCAACTACTTTGAATTTCTCCAATACAAGAGGCGAACTAATGTCTTACATGGTAAAAGCTTTTTTTTTTAGTTTGAATCTTTTTGTTTTTTATTACAAGCTTCTCTATTTTGAATAAATTGAATAAATTGAATAAATTGAATAAATTGATTGCTTTATTGATTAATTTCTTACGTTTACAAAGACTAATTTAGCCGTTGGGAATATTGATAAAAGTGGTAATTAAACATCAGAGCACATGGAAAAAAGAAATAAAGGAAGGTGTAATCATTACAATTTTCACTTCACTCTATGGTTCTTGTCTCCAAGAATTAATTCTCCGTGGGTTTGTGTTAATGATCTCCAACACTAACCCTACAATTAGGATCGTTTATATCTTTTCAAAATTTGGAATCTATATGCAGTTAACTAGAAGGGTATGTTTGGATGCATTTGAATGGCACCAACATTCTCCCCTAACGTAGTTCATTAATTGTACCTACACCGATGGTCAGAACTACAGTAACTATTTTGTTTTTTTTAAAGAGGCACAAGGCCCATTTCATTGCGGAAGCAAATAATTACAGAACTACAGTAACTCGTCCTACACTATAGAGGAGAAAGCTTTTATTTTTTCTATAACTTTTTTTTTTTCTTTTTTACATGTGGGAAAAATCCATTAACATTTTGTTTCGATATTTTTCAAAAGTTTTCGGTTTCTATAATTAACAAATCATTATAATATATAATTGTATTTGTGTTCCCTGTATGTAGACAACTGCTCCTGTAATAAAGAAGGGACCATTCGGTAGTTCCGGTGGGTCAGTGAAAGATACGAATCCTATGGGCATTACTCGCATTGTTAGAATTACTATCCGCCATGACAAAGTCATAGATGCTCTTACTGTTTATTTTGAACGTAATGGCACCACACAATGCACCGACCGATGGGGTGGAGATGGAGGAAACATGACTGAGGTATGAGCCTTTCACAGCATTAGTAATTGGCGGCACTTTCTTATTAATAACTATACGTTTTCAATCTAAATCCTTCCTTGTCTTAGTTAAAGTTGATTTTATGTTTCAAATAAAAAAAAAAAATTGTTGTAATTTATTTTTTGTCTACCCTGATAAAAATTCTGGCTATACACTCGTATAAATTGCTAATGTATATTTGTGACATAAATTTCTTATTCCATTAGGAACCTTCTTTGTGTCAAAATTGGCATGAATTTTAATCTAAATCACTGATGGACTTTTCCTTTGGATTCCAAATCAATCTGTTTTCGGTAAACATATTCCAGAAAGATGACACTATTAATCAGCTAATCTAACCCAAAAGTTTTTCTATGTTGCGAGCTTTCAATACTGAAACATATAAAAAAAAAGGTAATAAGGTAAAATCATGGTGGAAATTACAGGTATTAATTTGAACAGTGCACTTATTGTTTTATACAAAAATGTCAATATGAACTTATTTTGTTGTTCCTAGTAAAATTTGTCTCATAATGTATAATTAAGCAGTTTTGATCGATAATAACTTAACTGTAAAAATTAATAGCTACGAAAAATAGTTATATCTATGCATAATATGTTTTCTCACAAGTTTTATGGTTTTGTAGATCAATCTTAAAACGGACGAGTACATTACTTGTGTAAAAGGCTACTTTAATGACGACTACAATGGCCATGAGGTTGTCATGTCACTGATTCTGGAAACCAATTTGGCTATTTATGGACCATACGGCAAAGAAAAAGGGGAATTTTTTGAACTACCTGCTATTGAAGGTCAAATCATTGGCTTTCATGCACGCTATGGAAAGTATGTAAATGCGGTTGGAGTTTATGTCCAGGTAGGTACAACTTTCACATTTTCCTAAACTACTTTATATTTTTTTAACCAATCCTTCTGTTTCTATATTTTTGTTTAAATAACATTCTAATATATAATGTACTACATGTAATTGTGTACTCTGTATGCAGGCAACTGGTCCTATTATAAAGAAGGGGCCATTCGGTGGTGATGGTGGGATTGTTAAAGATATGGATCCTACGGATATTACTCGCATCGTTAAAATTACTATCTACCACGACAATGTCATTGATTCGCTTATTGTTTATTTTGAACGTAGTGGCACCACACAATCAACTGACCGATGGGGGGGAGATGGAGGAAATATGTCTGAGGTACAAGGCTTTTGCAGAATCAATAAATGTCATTTTAATATTATAAAGATCGATGAAAATCAAGTGACTTAATTATACTTTGTAACTATAATTCTTAAATTAGCACGTAGTTCAATTCTTACCAAATAAATAGAGAAAAAATAAAAAAGAAAATGTAGAGAGAACCACGTCTAATTATTTGGCTAAAGCAATTTATAAGCTTCTTCTTTTTACCCTTTTTATTTAGGCCAAGTACTAAAACACAAATTTTTTTCCAAAAATAAAATAAATAAATATATAAAATTGTTCTCAGCAAGCTCATTGTAGCAGCATGGATTTCAAAAAATTGTCAGGGAGGGCACTCCTTAATTAATGCAATGCCTATATTATAATTCCGGCTTCAACAACTTCATAGCCAGTTCTTGTCAATTATAATTATATTTGCAACATAAAGTGTTAGTTCTAATTTATTTCATTTGATCTACATTTAGATTTAAATCAGTTTTTTTTTAATTTTACAAAATATCAAGATACTGAAAAATCTGCAATGCCAATTGGTAGTACTGATATTGAAATAGTTCATGGAATGCATTGATATTTTGGCCTCTTGTAAAATTTGTTGCGTAATGTTTAATTAAGCAGTTGTAATATCCTATAACTTACCTATAATCATTAAGAGCTACCAAAAAACAGTTGTGTTTTTTTCTCTCACAAGTTTTATGGTTTTGCAGATCAATCTGAACTCAAATGAGTACATTACGCATGTAGAAGGCTACCTTAATGACAACTATCAAGGACATAAGGTTGTGGCGTCGCTAACACTGAAAACCAATTTGGCTGTTTACGGACCATACGGCAAGGAAAAGGGGCAATCTTTTGAGTTCCCTGCTCTCGATGGTACTAAAATCATTGGCTTTTATGCACATTATGAGCGGTATGTCAATGCTATTGGAGTTTATGTCCAGGTAGGTACAACTCTCACATTTTTCCAAATTAAATTACTCTGAAACATTTTTTCTATTTCTTTGTTGTCCACCGGTCCTTTTCTGCAAATTATATATAAATTATGTTTATGTACAAGTTTGACTTAAATTTATTTTATAACTCATAATTTTTCATTGCCAAGGGTATTGTAAGAAAAGAGTCAGTGGTTTGCAATGGCGGCAGTGGGTTACCAGAAAATATGGACCATATGATACTCAAACTTGATTTGAGAAATGTGGAGGCCGGGCTTTCCATTTTCTTTTATTTGTGAAAGCCCAATCAGAGGCCATCACGTTGCAGCCTCTGATTGACTCAGATCTGAGCCCATGGATGGTTTTAAGTTAATGTTTATGACCTGGTTAACATTGTTGTATTTTTTTGGATATTTGGGAATAATGAGATTAATTAGTTGTGCCATCTCCTCATTTCTATCAGATTAAATTGGTGAACTAGTTGGAGAATACATGACCATTCCTACTAGCTTTAACGGATATTATTGGTTTGGATGATACACATGTTAAAAGCATGACACAAATGATTAATTTGGTCAATTATTTTGCTTGTAACAATCTGATCTAGTACAGGTGTACAGGTGTATTTCACACATTCCTAAATGTGTAACTAATATATTGGCTAATTTTCAAAATATGGACTAGTTCAAAAAAATTGCAGAAATGGAGAAAGAGGTAATAGATTGTTTAAGAGTATACACTAGTACAAAAAACCCCTTCACTGACCCTCAACCACTGACTGTTTTAATATGTAACAGTCAGTGTAGAGACTGCGTGGCAAAATCGTAAATAAGAAGAACTTCAACACTGACTGTTCAATTGTAAACAACCGTCAGTGAACCAACACTGACTGTTCTCTAAATAAAAGGGTCGGTGTAGGTTATGAGCAACACCAACCCTTCTATTGAAAAACAGTCAGTGTTTAGCACTTCACCAACACTGACTGTTTTTTAAGGGAAGCGTCAGTGTTGCTCATACCCTACACCGACCCTTTTATTAAGAAAACAGTCAGTGTTGAGCAGTTCACCAACACTGACTATTTTTTAAGGGAAGTGTCAGTGTTACTCATACCCTACACCGACCCTTTTATTGATAAAACCGTCAGTGTTGAACAGTTCACCAACACTGACCATTTTCTAAGGGAAGCGTCAGTGTTGCTCTCCGTTGTATTTTGTATCTTGTATATTTAAAAATAAATTGTTGGGGATGTATAACTATTTGAGAATAAAAATTTATGCATTGTGTATATTTTGTAAGATATTTAATAATTAAGTTTATTTTTTTAAATTGAATTTATAGATGCAATAAGTATTTTATCGTTGTAATTCATAAAATAGGATTGAAATTATATATTGTAAGATGTTTGTTGTACAGTGTTTAAAAGTTTATTAATGATTGAATGGAAAACCTAATACAACGTAAATTACTAATTAATTGTTCCATCGAAAAATTGCAATGCTTGTTTATTAGAATGACCATATTCTATTTAATAACTATTATTAGAATGACCAAATTTTGACTTTAATTTTAGAAAATATTTTGTAATGAAAATAATATCAGTAATATTTATGCAATAATTCATGTTATAACATGTTTATTGCTTAATTAAATGATTTTAACACATTGAATTATATAGCATGACATGCATGTTGAATATATGACTCACATCTTCTATGCATGAATATGAAACACAAACCCTTGTTTCATGAGTTAATAAACACGATATGACATTGTTTATAGAGGAGGGATCCAATTACACTCTTTTTTTTGACACATCTTGACATTGTTTTTTTATAGGCCAATTTTGTGATTTCAAAATCCAAACAGTTGATCCGAACCGTTCAACATGACCACCTTATTAAAATGTGCTTGGAGATCAAATTTTATATTTTTTTTAATTTTTTTACTATTTATTAAGATGGTTATAAAATTACATATGGTTGTTCAAATTACATATGGTACCTAGTGGACAAATAATTATTTTCTTTCAGGATTTCAAATGCACATGAGTCCTGTCAGGGATTGTCGACCCTTGTTATGGTCGTATTAGAAAAAAAAAAATGAAGTCTGTATCTTGATATAGAAAAATAATTAGTAAAATAATAGTCTTAAAAGAAGAGATTCGAGGATAGGCTCCAAATTGGGTGGGTTGTCAATTCCCATCTCCTACCGGCTACAATTGGAGTTGGAGAGGTTACATTATCCTGTGCAGCATGCATGCAGTAGCCAAGAATGTGATTAAACATTCTCTACCACAGATTGTGTTGTACAGAATGGCCATAGGAAATCTGTACGTCACAAGATAGATTAATTAATTAATAATTAATTAGTGATGGTCATGTGAAGGGATTTTTTTTATTTCGTTGTACAGACAAAGTAGAACGCACTTCTAAAAGTTTCAGATTATTGTAAGTTCTTTCCTCTATCCACCCACAAAATTTAATAAATTACTATCTCATGTGGTACCATGCCTTTCCACTTTCCTCACAAATGCGTCAACTTCCTTTCTACTTTTAAAGTGAAAAAAAGAAAAAAGAAAAAATAAAGGAAAAGGGAAACATAGAAAGAACCATTGAACTCGATCAGATCAAAGTTTGTTCCCCCTTGCTACCCACCCACAATATTTCCCACATTACCATCTCATCTCGAACCATTAATTCTTTTCTACTTTTCTCAACTTCCTCCAACTCTCTCCAAAACTAAGTGACACAACTTTCCTTAAAGCCCGTACGAAGAGAAGGCCAGCCATGGTGGCTGAGGCGGCTCTTCTCACCTCCTTAGGGTGGTTGGCATCCCCCTTGTTCAAAACACTATTCGACAAAGCGCATCACCACCTCGGCACTGGCATCGACGAAAAAATGAAGATACTTCAGGCCACAGTACTTCCACGACTCTCTCTGGCGATTGAGAAAGCAGAAAAGAGCCCCAACAAAGAGAATGTAGTGGAATGGCTCAAAAGGCTCAAGGGTGCATACTATGAGGCTGAGGAAGCAATTGACCTATGTGAGTATGAACGGCTTAAACAAAAGGTAAAGGATGATAGAAAAACACTAGAACAAAAGGCAAAGAATGAGAGGGTAACCCCAATTAGTTTACCGTTAAAATCTGTAGCCCGGCCTATTAAGATTGCTGCGGATAAGTTAAAATATGGCTTATCTGTATTATCTACGGAAAAAAAAAATGCTAAAGCGTTGTATAGACAACCTTATAAAAATTGCCGAGGAGGCCAAGGATTTCTGTGATTTGTTAGGGGGCCCAGAAAATGCTGACAGGGAAACATACTCAGATCCCCACGTCAGAGTTTTCGGTCGTGAGATAGATAAAGAAAAAATAGTTAGCTTACTCACGCAAAACCCATCAAATTCTGAGCCTGGACCAAGCACTAGGCCACCTATCCCTCTAATTGCCATCACAGGTCGTTCTGGTGCTGGGAAAACTGCACTTGCCCAGTATGTTTATAAACATATGGATGAACAAGAGCATTTTGATCTTCGTGTGTGGGTGTATGTCCCTCGCAAATTTAAGGCCACTGAGGTTATTAAGAAAATGGCAGAAATCATAAATGGAGAAGAATGTGTTAGTAATGAGGTTACATCTCTTGAAGCTCTTTTAAAAAAAATAAGAAAAATGTTAGGGTCTAAGAAATTTCTACTTGTGTTAGATGATTTTTGGAGTGATACTGAGGATTTTGTTGAACAATGGGAGAAATTCATTGGTTGCTTAAGTAGTTGTTTACCAGGGAGCAAAATTCTACTTACAACTCAATCTAAAAATGTTGCACAACAAGCTGGCCTTACCCATTATTTGGAAGTTGAGACCTATAGTTTAGAGGAGATAGAGGAGGCTCAATTTTCGGAACTCTTTATGCATCATGCTTGGCCAAGCAATTGTCATTTGCAAAAAGAGGAATTTGAAAAAATAGGTCGACCAATAACTGTGAAGCTAAAAGGAGATCCTGGTGCGGCAAAGCTAGTGGGTCATCAATTGAGGGGAAAACTTGACCTCAGGCATTGGGAGGAAGTAGCACAGAAAGATTGGTTGGGAGATAACATGAAAGCGAGGATCTGGAGCTATCAACAGCTGCCTCCAGATCTCCAACGTTGTTTTGCATTCTGTAGCTTATTTCCAAAAGGCGTTGTGTTCCCAAGAAAGTTTTTAATTAATTTATGGATGGCAGAAGGTTTTATAAGGCCAAGAGATAAGGAAGAAACACTAGTACAAAAAACCCTTTTACTGACTGTTAAAATACCCCTACACCGACTGTTATTGAGGCGTCAGTGATGGCGCCGTAAGTATAGGTATATCTATACTGACGGGTAAATAACAGTCAGTGTAGATACTCAACACTGACTGTTTTTTAACAGTCAGTGTAGGTACCCAACACTGACGGTTATCTTAAAGAACAGTCAGTGTAGATAACCAACACTGACGGTTTTCTTTAAAAAACAGTCAGTGTAGATAACCAACACTGACGGTTCTCTTTAAAAAACAGTCAGTGTTTGATATCTACACCGACTGTTTTTTCAAAAAAACAGTCGCTGTTGGGTGCCTACACCGACTGTTTTTTCAAAAAAACAGTCGCTGTTGGTTGCCTACACCGACTGTTTTTTTGAAAAAACAGTCACTGTTGGGTGCCTACACCGACTGTTTTTTCAAAAAACAGTCACTGTTGGGTGCCAACACCGACTGTTTTATTGAAAAAACGGTCGGTGTAGGTCTTAAAAACAGTCGTTGTTGGTTTTATAATCGTCGGTGTTGGTATAAAATTTTGGCATGATTCTGTTTGTATCGGGGCTAGCCTCCATATATTTGCTAGCAATATATTACTGTTCGAACAGCTTGACATTAAATAGGCATGCAATAATTTGAACAACATAAAAAAAAGACAACACAATATAAACAACATAACATATTCACAAAAGACAACATACTACAACAAAATTTACATAACACATTTACAAAATATGTAAAATATGCATCTAACTTAACAAAATTACATTTCTTATAAATAGTTTAGAAGTTGTCCAAGAAAAATGTACACCATTGTCGTGTTATTGCATGAAGTTGCATCGGCGTATATTTTTCTGTCGGTAAATCACACTGCATGAATACAAATTGGGAAGTTATAATTTTATTCAAGTTATATAAAAAATGAATCAAGTTCAATTAAGAAATACATACATTAGGAAAAATAATTAAATGAAACTAAAATTTACCAGGATTTGCTCCACTGTGATTGTGATGGCTGCTGCCTTCTCCAACCACACCTTGCTCCTGGCAAACGCTAAAATTTACAAATGTCACAAAAAAATAATTAAATGAAACTAAGTTGAATGTAATTTAACATCATTCAACAATTTGAACAATTTATGATGAAAAATATACCTAGAAGGCAAAGCAGGGATTAAATCCATCTTTCTCTTATTGTTCTTCTTTTTTTGTGGTGCTTCCTCGTCACTACTTGATTCATCATAAGAAGTTGAAGGATTATACTCCTCTATATGCATATCTGCAATTACATAATTTAATAGTTCAACTTATAATTTCAAATGAAACCCCAAACCCAAACCCAGCTCTCTAAATTAATTCACAAAAGAAAAAAAAAGATTTGGTACCACTATGATTTTAAGGGCTGCTGCCTTCTCCAACAACACCTTGATCTTCACTCGGCATTTCAACAAGGGTCTAATGTAGTAAATACTAACATTAACTTTGTATAAACAAATAAATAACACACAACAGAAAACCTTCCTTTGTATAAACAAAATTAATTAGACACTAGGTCAAAAAAATGATCTTTTCAGTGTGATATCAATTATTGCACAAAATATAGATCATGTCCATTAAATGATCTTTTCAGTGTGACACTGCATCAAGCATGCCCCCATATACCCCCATATATATGCAACATAACTGAGATAATTGAGATAGTGGAGAACAAAGAATTCATCCTTAGATTCATCCTTAATATATATAGGACCACATGAGTTTTTGTAATTTGAGCTGTCCAGTTTTAAAAGTAATTTGAGCACAGTGAAAAAGTACTTCAATAATAACTGTACTGGTATTGTTATAGTTGAGATTTCTATAGCGAAACAATCATTTAAATACAATTAGATAAAATCATCCCTATCAACCATTTAAATAGTTCAGATTTCTACATAAATCATCCCTATCAACCATGTTTTTAACCTTATTTTCAAATTCTTCGATAAAAAGTTTCTCCTCAGATTTGTGCGATTTAGGTGATGAAAAGTATGAATTTGACTCCAATTAGATAGATAAGTAATAGAATTGGACAAATTGTTTGGATATACTCGTAATGTGGTAAGAGTTAAACCAGTTGTAATACCACGCATAATTCGAAGTAAATTGGTGATTGGAAATGTGTATCCCAGCTCATAATCATTCGGCAAAAAAAATACTCAATAAAAAAGATGTACCAGTCCAGTACAATTCCATTGAAATAAGCCAAATAAAACAGAAAAGATGTACCAGTGATGCAGTTCAGGGTACTGGTCGGGTACCCTGAACCCGGCTGGGCGGGGCGAGGCAGCAGCGCGGAGGAGCGGCTTTGTGCTCGGGGCGAGGCAACGACTTTGTGCTCGGAGGTGGCTTTGTGCTCAAGGTGGAGGCGGAGAGAGACAAAAGGTGTGCTCAAGGCAGAGGCGGCTTTGTGCTCAAGGCGGAGGCAGCTTTGTGCTCAGCGCGGAGGCGGAGAGAGACAGAAGGGAAGATAATGTGATTTCAAGGCGGAGGCGGAGAGAGACATAAGGGGAGAAAATGTGATTTCGAAATGTTGGGAGGGTTTATCGCGAGGGAAATGAAAATTATAAGGGGACAAAAGATTTGCGCGTCTAAGGAAAATTACAAGGAGCGAGGGGATAAAAATCACTGACGGTTCGAAAACCAACCGTCAGTGAATGAATAAAATCACTGACTGTTTTTAAAAAAAAAGGGTCAGTGTAGGGTATGCAACACTGACTGTGTTTTTCAAAAAAGGGTCGGTGTAGGTATGAGCAACACTGACTGTTTTTAAAAAAAAAGGTCGGTGTAGGGTATGCAACACTGACTGTTTTCTTCAAAAAGGGTCGGTGTAGGTATGAGCAACACTGACTGTTTTTAAAAAAAAAGGGTCGGTGTAGGGTATGTACAACACTGACTGTTTTCTTAAAAAAGGGTCGGTGTAGGTATGAGCAACACTGACGCTTCACCTAAAAACAGTCAGTAAAGGTATCAACACTGACGGTTCTGTAATAAAAACAGTCAGTGAATCCAAAATTACAAAAAAAATAACAATAAAATCAACATAAAAAAGTTTTCAATCAGACCGTTCATTTTCACACGGGAAATCAACGGTCGATTTGCAGTCAAATCATTTCAAATCTTTTTTAAAATGATCAAGAGAGAACATTGAACATAACCAACATAAAAGTTTGAAAGTTTTATTGTGTATGAGCTTCGATCCAACACGAAGTGTTTATGGCCATACGATGCTTCATTTTTCGATCAACTAGATGGATGGGTAAATAAAAACAAATTTTGATCAAACTTGGATGCAAGACAATAAATGCAGTGCTCTTTAATTTAAACAGTTTCGATCGACCCACGGACGACATATTTTTGTGCGTCTTCATTAACTCATGAAACAAGAGTTTATGTTTCATGTTCATGCATAGAAGATGTGAGTCATATATGCAACATGCATGTAATGCTATATAATTTAATGTGTTCAAATCATTTAATTAAGCAATAAACATGTTATAACATATTATTGTATAAATATTACTAATATAATTTTCATTACAAAATATTTTCTAAAATTAAAGTCAAAATTTGATGTTAATTGCCAAAATTTCACTCATCACGTAAATTACTAATCATACTTATTAAATAGAATATGTTCATTCTAATAAACAAGCATTGCAATTTTTCGATGGAACAATTAATTAGTAATTTATTGTTTTAGATTTTTCATTCCATCATTAACAAGCTTTTAAACACGATATATACAACGAACGTCTTACCATATATAATTTCAATCCTATTTAATGAATAACAACGATAAAATACTTATTGCATCTATAAATTAAATTTAAAGAAATAAATATAATTATTAAATATCTTACAAAATATACACAATGCATAAATTTTTATTCTCAAATAGTTATACATTTTTATTCTCAAATAAACTTAATTATTGCTCAACACTGACTGTTATTAAATAGAAGGGTCGGTGTAGGTTATGAGCAACACTGACGCTTCCCTTGAAAAAACAGTCAGTGTTTGTGAACTGATCAACACTGACGTTTTATCAATAAAAGGGTCGGTGTAGGTATGAGCAACACTGACTGTTTTTTTTTAAAAAGGGTCGGTGTAGGGTATGAGCAACACTGACTATTTTCTTAAAAAAAGGGTCGGTGTAGGTATGACCAACACTGACTGTTTTTTTAAAAAAAGGGTCGGTGTAGGGTATGAACCAACACTGACTGTTTTCTTAAAAAAAGGGTCGGTGTAGGTATGAGCAACACTGACTGTTTTTTTTTAAAAAGGGTCGGTGTAGGGTATGAGCAACACTGACTATTTTCTTAAAAAAAGGGTCGGTGTAGGTATGAGCAACACTGACTGTTTTTTTTAAAAAAGGGTCGGTGTAGGGTATGAACCAACACTGACTGTTTTCTTAAAAAAAGGGTCGGTGTAGGTATGAGCAACACTGACTGTTTTTTTAAAAAAAGGGTCGGTGTAGGGTATGAACCAACACTGACTGTTTTCTTAAAAAAAGGGTCGGTGTAGGTATGAGCAACACTGACTGTTTTTTTTAAAAAAGGGTCGGTATAGGGTATGAACCAACACTGACTGTTTTCTTAAAAAAAGGGTCGGTGTAGGTATGAGCAACACTGACGCTTCGTTTAAAATAACAGTCAGTGTTGGTGAACTGCTCAACACTGACGGTTTTTCAATAGAAGGGTCGGTGTTGCTCATACCCTACACCGACCCTTTTATTAAGAAAACAGTCAGTGTTGGTTCACTGACGGTTATTTACAATTGAACAGTCAGTGTTGAAGTTCTTCTTAATTACGATTTTGCCACGCAGTCTCTACACCGACTGTTACATATTAAAACAGTCAGTGATTGAGGGTCAGTGAAGGGGTTTTTTGTACTAGTGAAAGGTTGGAGGATATCGGTGAAAATTACATGGATGAGCTCGTATCGAGGTTTTTTATTGAAGAAGTTGAACTTAAAGAGCAAAAACGATATCAACTTCATGACCTGTTTCATAATCTTGCAGAGTGGGTTCAAGGTGATGATTTTATCAGAATAGACTCAACTAATTCCAGAGAAGTTTCTTCCCATATAAGCAACATGTTGTCTAGAAGTGACAACATTCGCCACATCCTTTTGCCCTCAAGCATGATAAACGAACTAAAAGAAAAATTACGCCTCATGCATAATATACGCACTCTTTTGGTGGAAGCTGATGGTGGTATTGTCCCAAAGAATGTATTGAAAGAGATATTGAAACACATGGAAAAACTACGGGTGTTACATCTTTTCAAATGTGTTGATGATTTGCCGGACTCTATTGGCAATTTAAAACATCTCCGTTACCTTAATATTAATGGCTCTCAGTCTCTCAAGAAGTTACCTGATTCCATATTCAAACTTTACCACCTCCAAAGACTTAACCTGCGAAATTGTAAATCCCTACCCAAGGATTTTTGTGAACTCATTAGCTTGAGGTGGTTTTATACAAGTAGGGAGACAATGTCCCATATTTCTCATGTTGGAAGGCTGACATCCCTCCAAGAGCTTAATCATTTCGTTGTAAGGAAGGAATGTGGGCATGAATTGCACCAACTAGAAAATTTAAATCAGCTTCGAGGTGAAATGCACATTGAAGGTCTTGAGAATGTAGCGAGTACAGAGGATGCTATAAAGGCCAATATGCAAAATAAAACGCATCTCACGACACTAGAATTTGAGTGGAACTCTGATGAAAGAGACACTAATAATGCTACATGTCTCTCTACTCCACATGTTGAATTATTGGATGCATTACAACCTCATCCTCATATAAGTGGTCTGACACTTAAAGGATTTGGAGGAGATAGAATTCCAAATTGGCTCCAAAGTAAGAATTCACTAAAGCATCTCACGTCGCTAACATTAATGGATTGTGATAAAGTAAAAGAAATCACATCCATTAATGAATCACTTCCCAATTGTGAAAGATTTATACTACGGGGGCTTAAGAACCTTAATAAAATGCCTACCTTTCCACCAAATCTCACTTCTTTAGAGATTAGAAATATCCCTCAAGTTAGTTATTTCTCTGAGGATGATTTGTTGAAGAAGGAAGAAAGAAACCAATCCAAACATGAGGTCGTGAAGCTAATAGTAGACTGCCTGAAACCAGAGGATGTACGATTACCCATAAATTTTGAGTCAAATGTGAAGCATTTTTTTCTTTTCGTGAAACACAGATTGGAAGCAGCATTTCATGATTCTCCAGATCTGCTTTTGGATGAGTGGGCAGAGATATTGACATTTGACCCTTGGAATAAAGATTATTCTCGAGAGCAGCTTTTGGATGCCTGGGTTATGTTCATGCATTGCCACATGGAAACAATGTTCTATAAAAATGAAGAGTCCAAGTTGGTTTTACTGTCTTCACTCACTCACCTTGAGATATCATCATGTAGCATTACTGATGATGCATTATCCACCTGCATACAATGCCTTGTTTCCCTTTCTAAACTGGAACTATCTTTTCTTCGGACAATAACCTCTCTTCCTCCCAAGGAAGTGTTGAGAGTTGATCCAAAATTAGCTCTCTATATTTGGAATTCTGTTGTAGTGAAGTAGTGGGATTAGTTGGTTTCTAAAAATAGCTGTCTGTAATAGGATTAGTAATAGTGGGGTCCAAATTTAGCTGAAGTAGTGGGGTCTAAATTAGGATGTAGTAATGCTTTAAATTCTGAAGTTGTAATCGAATTAATTAAGAAGGAAAAGTAGAATTATTTGTGTCAATCCTTCTTCCTCTGTTTACTCTTCAACAAAAAATCCAACAAAGTGGTATCAGAGCATGGTCGATCAACTTGGGGCGTTTTCAATGGCAGAAAACGGCAACAACAAGGTGAATGTGACGCAACCAGCAATTCCGCTGTTCAAAGGCGAGAATTATGCCTTTTGGAGCATCAAGATGACAACCTTATTCAAGGCTCATGGCCTATGGGATTTGGTTAACAATGGTCCACCAGATCCAGATCTGAACCAGCAAGAAAATCAGAAGAAAGATGCAAGGGCGCTATTCTTCATCCAACAAGCAGTGCATGACACCATCTTCTCGAAAATTGCAGCAGCCACCAACGCAAAGGAGGCATGGACAACCCTGAAAACAGCATTTCAAGGGAGTACTCGAGTCATGGCAATCAAACTTCAAGGCCTACGCAGGGACTTTGAAACATTGCAGATGAACAAGGAAGAATCTGTGCAAATTTTCCTTTCAAGAGTACAAGAGGTGGTCAATCAAATCAGAGTATTTGGAGACACCATGGAGGAGAAGACTGTGGTGGCAAAGGTGTTGAGAAGTCTAACACCCAACTTTGATCATGTGGTAGCAGCAATAGAAGAGTCCAAAGATCTAGACACCTATTCCTTTGATGAACTCATGGGGTCACTGCAGACTCATGAATCAAGGATGTCAAAGGCAGAAGATAAAGGCGATGACAAGGCTTTTTACATGAAGGGGGAGTCATCAAGAGCCAAATCTAATGACTACCCAAGAGGCAGAGGTAGAGGAAGAAACAATTCGAGCAGAGGCAGCCACAATCCCAGCAGAGGACGGGCTAATTCCAGCAGAGGAGGTAGAGGCCGAGGTAGAAACAATCAAGCAAATTCATACGACGATTCCAAGAGGGATGTTCAATGCTATTATTGCAACAAGTATGGGCACTATCAAGCAGAGTGCTACAAGAAGCAAAGAGAAGAGAGTCAAGCAAATTATACAGAAGAGAAGGATGAGCAACCAACACTCTTCATGGCCAGCAGCGCGGTTGACAAAGTTGATGCAAGCAGCATCTGGTTTCTCGATAGCGGGTGTTCAAATCACATGACAGATTTTGGATTGTTGCATTACTTTCTTGGTTTGGAAGTAGAGCAAGAGCATGGCAGCATCTTTGTCTCTCAAAGAAAGTATGCAAAGGATTTGCTAAAGAAGTTTGGTATGCATAGTTGCAAGGCAGCAACTACACCAATGAATACAAATGAGAAGTTGACAGCAATTGATGGAACCGGACCAGCAGATGCAACTTGGTTTAGAAGTTTGGTAGGAGGTCTGATGTATTTGATGCATACAAGACCAGACATCACACATGCAGTTGGAATAGTTGCGAGGTATATGCAAAACCCGACTAAACAGCATATGGGAGCAGCAAAGAGAATTCTCCGATACATTGCAGGAACAACATGTTATGGTCTATGGTACAATGCAGTTGATGGACCTTGTTTAATAGGCTACAGTGATAGTGACTGGGCAGGCAGCATAGATGATCGAAAGAGCACAACAGGTCAGGTGTTTTTCTATGGCAACAGTGTAATCAGTTGGAGTTCGAAGAAACAGTCAACAGTTGCACTATCAACTGCAGAAGCTGAGTACAACGCAGTAATAGCAGCAGCATGCCAAGGCGTATGGTTAAGGCGCTTTTTGGAGGAGTTAAATTGTGAGGAGAAGGGTGCAACAATACTCTATTGTGATAATCAATCGACAATTGCAATTGGCAACAACCCGGTGCATCACAACAGGACAAAGCACATAGACACCCGACTCCACTTTGTACAAGACCTGATTGAGCAAAGGATGATTGAATTGCAGTATGTGAACACGAACCAACAAGTTGCAGATGTGCTGACGAAGTCACTCACTCAAGAAAAGTTCAGCTGGTGTCGTGACATGATGAATGTGCTGGATTTTGGATCAAGGGGGAGTGTTGAGAGTTGATCCAAAATTAGCTCTCTATATTTGGAATTCTGTTGTAGTGAAGTAGTGGGATTAGTTGGTTTCTAAAAATAGCTGTCTGTAATAGGATTAGTAATAGTGGGGTCCAAATTTAGCTGAAGTAGTGGGGTCTAAATTAGGATGTAGTAATGCTTTAAATTCTGAAGTTGTAATCGAATTAATTAAGAAGGAAAAGTAGAATTATTTGTGTCAATCCTTCTTCCTCTGTTTACTCTTCAACAAAAAATCCAACAGGAAGTCCTATGTTCATTGAAGCACCTCAAGTCTTTTACCATTAAAGGATGCTATTTGCTCAGTTCCATAGGAGGTATTGGAGCCTTGACCTCTTTGATAGAGCTCGTATTAGTGAACTGCCCCATTTTGAACACATCAGATGATTCTTTGCCTTCCTCCTTGGAGATACTAGAAATTTTTTATTGCTCAACTGCTGATGTTATTCATGCCCGTAATGTCTCAGAAGTTATTCGTGCCCTTGATGTTGGTAACCTGTCTCTTCTCAAGAAGCTGGTTTTAATGGGATGGGATGGTCATTTGGAGGGATTAAATTCATTAACTACACTTCGTCGTCTACAAGTATCACAGTGCCCTGCGATTAACCTCTCATCTCACATGGACAAGTATGCATTTGCACTTCAACATGTTTATGTTGATGACTTGAAACTATTGAAGTTGATACTATCAAATGAAACTATTTCCTCAATAGATATTTTGTCAATATTTGGCTTTCAAGGAGATTTCTCAGATGATGAGGTTTTTCAATCTCTTACCTCTCTAAAAGATTTGGTCTTTGAAAGGTGCAAAAATACCCATCTGCCGAAGAACTTGAAAAATCTTGCATCTCTCCAGTATCTGATTCTAGATGACTGTCCAAACCTATGTAAACTGGAAGAACTACCCAGTAATATTTTTTTCTTGATAATTATAAACTGTCCAAAGCTATGTGAATTGGAAGAACTTCCCAGGAATCTTCGTCATCTGGAAATTAAGGAATGTCCAACTCTGATGGAGAAGTTCAAGAAGGGTGGCCCTAAATTCCAGGTCTCGTTTGACGAAGGAAGCACCATTGTGAGATTTCCAACAGAAGGTAAGCTACTTTTGACACCCCACAATAAACCACTTGTATTTTTAATTTTATGTCTTCTATTTATTGATGGATACGTCATTTTGATCAGTCCATAGAGGGAAGGCATCATTATCTAAAATAAATGTTTTTAGCACCCTCTATCCTTTTGATTTGCCAAAGCATTTAAATTCCTGTTGTTTTTCTGTGACTGGAAATCAATAATCTCATTAAAAAAAACCTTATTGGCACGACCTTGGCACTTGACATTAAGAAACATAATTGCCCATATTTTGGCAAAAGCTATTAACTAACAGTGGAGACAAGGCATCCTCGTGCTGGTCTGGTTTTGTGCTGGACTTCTAGTATGGTTTAGCACTCATGAACGGTACCACGGTACCAGACCTCTTTTCCTTTTTCCTTTCTCATACTCTGATCTCTGATTTGTTGCTATACCGTGCTTATTCTTCCTTGGCCCTTTATTTAAAGTCTCAATGTGTTTGTTCCGAACTTGCAACTTCTATTCAGTAAACGTTTACATATTTAAATATATATCTATTTTCACAAACACAATGGTACATTTACGTTGTTAGTAATTAGTGCTGGCATTGCAATATTTATATATAATCCATCTGATAGCCATAATTTTTTTCTGCTATGCTAATGCTATAAGATGCTAATCTTTTTTTCTCAACTCTGTTTCTTTTGCAGAAGGAAGGTACATTTTGTATTAGGCTCACTCTCTCGAGTTTCTTCTATGATGTCTCTCCATATCTCCAATATTCCAATCTCCCATACCACCTCATCCACAAAACAAAAAAAGAACAAAAAAAGAACAAAAAAGAACAAAAAAAATACAAAAACAAAAAAAGCAAAAAAAGATTCTCCTTTGATTATCAGTTAGAAGAAATTTGTTGTATCCATCTTTTTTAAGTCTTCACTCTCCAGTACAATTATTGCCAGGAGATTGTATAATTTCGTGTAACTGTCGAATTTATTTGATGTTTTAATTGTTCTTTGCAAACTATAGAAAAAACAAAAAAAAAAAAGATAAAAAAAGGAAAAGGAAAAAAAGGAAAAAAGAAAAAAGAAAAAAAAATATTGTACCCTAATTTAAGTCCGGGTGATACAATATTATTATTGTCTATGTCCTATTTATTTGTATTTGGTACTTTTTTTGTTAGAGTGAATATTACGTTCTATATCTTGTATGACTTTCTATGTTTTGATAAAGATGATATATGAAGGTGTGTTGCTCATATATTTGATCATCTGAAAATACTCTGTAATATTTTTTCTAAATTAATAAAAATAAGGGAGGGAAGGGAGCTTCATGGGAGTGCTTGTGTTTGTGTTCTATTTTATATAATTATAATATTTTTGTGACTGTCTATGTCATATTTATTTGTATGTGGTACCTTTTTGTGTGTGTTGTATGTTTAATATTGTTTTGAGTTATCAACTTGTGCTAGTCACTTTATGCGGTGTGCATTTTATATGTGTGTATTGTGAGTTTATTTATGTGAACATTTGTATGATAAGACAGACTGCTTGTCGATTTTACATGGGACAAAATCCTAACGGTTGATTCAAACCATTCAACATGATCTTCATATGAATATGTATTTGTAGACTAAATTTTACACTTTTTAAAATTGTTTTACTATTTTTTTAAATAAGTAGAAAATCACTGTTTTTGAATGGTCCAAAAATATGACATCAAGTGATTTTCGACCTTTCTAAAAAATAGTAAAGAAATTTTAAAAAATATAAAATTTGATTTGCAAGTACATTTTCATATGGATATCATGTTAAATGGTTGAGATCGATCGTTAGAACTTTCAAAATGAAGATATGAATCCATAGCATGGGTCAATGTGGACTATACATAGTACCATAATCTCACTCAAGAAGAGAAATAAACTTGATATTGTTACCGCTCCTTGCTTGATTTATAGCATAAAAGAGAGGGGAACAAAATCGAATTCAGATCCAGTGAAGTAACTCAATTTTGGGTTTTAGATCGGGACCATCCAATCAAATTACATCGTCCATTTTTAAAGTTTTGAAAGTCTAAACAATCGATCCAAACCATTCAATATGATTGATATATTAAAATGTGCTTGCAGATCAAATTTTAAATTTTTTTGAATTTTTTTACTATTTATTAAGTACTTTACAAAATCGTTGTTTTCAGACCATTGAATTTTTGTACCCATCTTAATAAATAGTAAAAAAATTTCAAAAAATGTAAAATTTGATCTGCAAGCACATTTTAATATATCCATCATATTGAACGGTTTGGATCGACTGTTTGGACTTTGAAAATGGACGATGTCACCAAAAAACGGTATAATCCGATCCCTCCTCATATAATAGATTGAGTTATGATAATTAAGACCTAAAAATTGATTAGGTTCACCTGGACTTAGTTTGTATATAATTATTTTTACTTATTTTGAATATTAAATGACTTTAATATCCTTAATTAGTAATAAACATTTTAATTCAATTACAATTATTCGATAAAATCAATATAAATAGGAGTGAAAACGGATCGGATATGGAGTGGTAAAACCATATCCATATCCGTTTTTTATTTTCCGGATATGGATCGGATTGGATACTTATTAAAAAATATATAAATATTATTGAAAAATACTAAAGTTTATAATATTTATCTAATTATAATGATGAACAACATAATTTTTTTCATAATATATATTAAACTATATGTATATATCTAATATTCAGATACAAATAATTGAAATGTAAAATCATATCAGTATCCGTATCTACACATATATTTGAATACGGATCAGATATTATATCAAGAGCCAATATACATTATAAATAGTACCATAATCTCACTTAAGAAGAGAAAATAAACTTGACATTGTTACGGCTCCTTGCTTGATTTATAGCATAAGAGAGGGGAACAAAATCCCGAGATTTTTATTTTTACCCCAAAAAAAAAATATTTTAATATAAATAACCAAGTTTTAAAAAAAATTAAATTTATACCCAAACCGTAAATAATATTTACGGTTTGAAAACGGAATTCAAACCGTAAATATTATTTACGGTTTGAATTCTGATTTTTTTTTTTTTTTTTTTTGAGAGAAAAATTACGGTTTGAAAAGGACTGTCCGAGATGCGTGGAGATAAAAGAATATTATCGGTTCGAAATATTAGTTTAGTTTGTGTTTGGAGATTATGTTGTTCAGTTGGTTTGGAATTTAAAATATGTTTGAATAAGCTAGAGGTTTGTATGAATTTTATTTGTATGAATTGTTAAGTTAAAGTGCATCCGAGTTCTACTGTGCACCTCTGTTTAACATAGCAAAGCAACTTCAAAAATCATGAAAATTTGCCGACATGCAGTCTTGACTTCGTAGAACAGGACTGTCAAGTTTCATGCAAAATCTCAAAACAGATTGTGAGATATCATCTCTAAAAAATTGCTCGAAATGCTGAGTAGGGCTCGGACGCACAACTTCAGCATTTCGAGCAATTTTTGAGAGATGATATCTCACGATCTGTTTTGAGATATTGCATGAAACTTCACAGTCCTGTTCTACGAAGTCAAGACTGCATGTCGGCAAATTTTCATGATTTTTGAAGTTGCCTTGATATGTTAACCAGAGGTGCTGAGTAGGGCTCGGACGCACACCTTCAGCATTTCGAGCAATTTTTGAGAGATGATATCTCACGGTCTGCTTTGAGATTTTGCATGAAACTTCACAGTCCTGTTCTACAAAGTCAAGAATGCATGTCGGCAAATTTTCATGATTTTTGAAGTTGCCTTGATATGTTAAAACCGTATTTATACTTATCGTATTGTTGTTCTTAATTTTATTCTGTTTTGAGTTTTTTTTGTGTTTTATATATATATATATATATTTTTTTTTGGATGTTATTTTTTTGTTGTTGTGTAACATAATAAATAATACCATGAAATGATAAAAATATATAACATACCTCCAACCATATCATAATAAAACATAACGAAAGTACACTACACTAAAAAATAAACTGCAGAACTAAACTAAAACATAATAAAGGATAACATAGCTAAACTGAACTAAAACTACCAAAATAACCCTCTATCAACGGTACTGCGAAGGGGTGTATCGGTGAGGTGGTATACCCCTATTTTCCCTACTGAAATTTCGGCCCTGCCAGTCATTCCATTGTTGTTCTCCGTCCTGCGCTCTGAGAGCTGGTGTAAACTCAGCGTATGGCTCGGCCTCTAGGCTCATCTCGACTGCTCTACTCCATGGATCCTCGGCCGCATGGGTGGCTGGCGGTGGAGGGGTACGGAAGAAGGAATCCGCAAGCTGGGACGCATAGTCCGGCTGCGTCCCGCTACCAGAGGCCTCCCAATCGTGAGCTCTCGGTGGATACGGCTGACGCGGTGACGGGGAGGCGGCTGTATCCCACGGATCAGCTGGAGCAAAATCGGCAAGGCTGAAAGTCAATCTCTCATCCTGCACAGACGGGACCTCTGGAGACTCATGCTGCTCAGGCGGTGGCGGCATGTATGCAGGACCCTGCACGGATACCAATATTTTAGTAAATTTGAACTATCTTTAATTAAAATAAAGAAATAAATAAAATAAAGAATCACATACCGGGGGAAGAAATGGACGTCCGTGCCTGTCACGGTAGGCATGCCAACCTTCCATGCGCAGTACCCAACGATGATAATCCCAGTCTGGCTGCTCTGAGGGCTCCGGTGGCATCTCACTGTTCAGAACAGGTGGCGCGTCAGGCTCGTTCGATTGTACTGCGCGCCAATCAATATTCTCTCCGGCGTCTCGTAGCATGGTGACCAGCTTTGCCTCGTGGCCGTGGTCCTCAATGCACGGGGCAACCAAGTGCAACATCGCATGCCCGACCGCTCTGTAGCCACGTTTTCCAAGACAAATGATTGAACGCGCGGCACCTTTAAGCGCTACCAGCAGCTAAAAAAATAAAACAATGTTAGTTTAAAAAAAAAGCTACGAAAAAGGTTTATACTGTTAAAAAATGTATTCTTGTAGGTGCATTACCTGGCGAGCACCTTTTCGGCCAGTGGGGGTATAACCATCATCGTCGAAGATCATCGAGCGAAGAAAATCGCCGTAATCTCCCTCTATATACACCGAAGCCATGCCGACACGCAGGTACCAAGCCTGATATCTCAATAGGGGATCTCCCTGGAACTGCATCGCATCAACCTCCGACATCTGCCATAAGTTGGCACTCATATTCGCTGCCTTGTTGTAGTGCTCCAAGTGATACTCACTCCAATCTCTATCCCAGTGATTACTGTGCCTTATCCTGTAATTCAGATGTTAGTTGCAATTTAAAGCCAAGAACATAACGCTAAGTACAAAAATGCTAAAAAGAACATAACTTACCCGTGTAGTCTCATGATCACAGATCTCGGGACGTCTGGATCTGCGGGGATGAATGCAGGAAAATCAAACTGACGGAGCACCCGGTCTGGGTAGTGGTGCTCCACTATCCAGAAGCACACTAGCGGACCCCTGTAGAGCCACATCTGATGATCATCCGCTACAATCTGTGGCAGCCTCCCCTCAGTGTATAGCTCATGGTACGGAGTCCAGTTCACCTGCGTCTCACCCAGACTCTGAATTTGAGATCGGACCACCCTGATACCTATTGTCTTTCCGTGAGGGTTGTCCTTGTACAAATGATGTCCGTACCATTTCATGCCAAATGCCGGTCGATTCCCGCTTTCGGGCGCTCCCCATGGATCCTCGTTCGGCTCGGGTACTCCCACCGGCAGCCGTGACCATGACCAATGCTGCAGTAGTAGCACCGGCCCGTAGATTTGTTTAGTTTTCCGCTATATTTTGAAGAATATTAGCCGTCAGGGGTTAGTTAAATTGACAGATAATATAATTTCCCTATAATTTTGATCAGATTCAAAATTCATTTTAGAGAAAAGGGCTACATGGAATTTTGTGTTCTTTATATCAAAATAAAGGTATGAAAGTCTAGTTTCCAGATAATATAATTTCTCTATACAAAAAGATTACAGATTAATACAGTTTTAGCGATTAATTGACAGAGGTCAGAATTCAGAAAAGCTGAAATTTCAGTGAGCAGTCCAATAATTCTGACCTCTGTCAATTAATCGCTAAAACTGTACTAATATGTAATATTTTTGTATAGAGAAATTATATTATCTGGAAACTAGACTTTCATACCTTTATTTTGATATAAAGAACACAAAAATCCATGTAGCCATTTTCTCTAAAATGAATTTTGAATCTGAATCAAAATTATTGGATTTCTGACTGAACACAGCAGAAAAAAAAAATTGATTTTTTTTTTTTTTCGCGGGACTTAGTCTGGGATGGCGTCCCGCGTGGCGGCCTTCTTATTTTTGAAATTCGGGTGAACAGTTTCTTATTTTTAATATTTTATTTATTTATTTTCTTATATACAAAAATCTCGGGAAATAACATACTCACCTTGCAACCGTGACACAAGTTGGAGTAAAGATGTGCTAGGACAGCCCCACCCAAGTTGTACCTACAGCTCGATGGCTGAAGGTCTCGCAACAGCTCTAGATACATCATCGGGATGGTATCACCAGTTGAATCAGCAAACATGACAGAACCAAATAGGTCCATCACGAATCCCCGTGTGTATCTGTAATATCGAAATTACAGAGCAACTCATTTTTCCGCATGAAACAGAGTACCAAATAAATGTAATATGAATAGTATGTATGAGTACCTCTCAATCTCGAGCTGAGTGGAATCCATACCCAGACCTCTCGCAAACATAGCTCGCAGCTTCTTCTTGTCCAGACAGTACTTGGAGGCCCCCCATTGCCACGTATATCTGGCTCCGCTCCTAACAACTCCGCGAGCATGTAATTAATTCTGATGTCACCTGGATCTGTGGGGTCAGATATGCCACCAACAGGCACGCCCTGGATAGGCAGACCCCATAGAGCACTGACGTCCTGGAGAGTCACTGTCATCTCTCCAAAAGGTAAGTGGAACGTGTGCGTCTCGGGGCGCCATCGCTCCACTAGTCCTGAAATGAGGGACGCGTTAATGGCCTTACTCTCTGACTCTAGAATTTCGACCAAATGTTGCACCCCCAAATTTTGCAAATATGGCTCCATCTGCGAGTAGTACTGGAAGTCATAATGCCAGCTCCTGGCAGTTATAATTGCCTCACTCTGCTTGGAAAAAGTAAACAACATGAAAATCTAAAAATACGAAAACTCAACAAAATTTAAACTTAAAGAAAAAGAATTCAAGTACCTCTCTAGATGCTTCTGAGACTTGGTGCTCATTGTGAGGCATCCATAATAAAGGACTGAAATGGTCCTTGCTGTCTGCGGGAATGGGCTCATCAACTGGGTCGGCTGCGAATGGTCTCCTATGCCGTCCCCTAGTCATCCTACGTTAATAGTTAATAGTATAATTATTAGAATGATTTTTCTAAGAATAATTTATGCATATCAGCATCTATACTTTCTATAATCATTTCTCAAGTATATTTTTTTTTGCGTGATTCTTACTGTTTATGTCATACTATAATTTTATTATCAAAGAGCTAAATTTATTTTTTCAAAATATTAATCTAAAAAATTGGACAGTAAAAAAATTTTTAGTTCAACACATTTAAGTTATACTGTTATATACTAATTTCTAACAGCATAAAAAACTGTAGAAATAAATAGCTTCATTTAAATATCAACCTTAAAGAACCGACAAAATCAATACTCATCTCCCGTCCTAAGCAATTGAAAAGGAACCGACATTAACAAAAAAGAAAGATAAAGACAGAATCCTTTAATAGTTATGTTAAATTGGATAATTAATTATCCGTTCTTTTTTTTTAAAAAAATAATCAGATTAACTTTCTTCTTTAGAAATTAACGTATTTTTTATTTATTTATATTCTCGCCTATTGATTCAAAAAAAATATTATATTCACAATTTTTTTGTCATTCTTAAAAATTAATATATGACATGTGCAATAAATTTAAAACAATGCAACTCTTCCATATTTATTTCCATGAATTTTTATGAGCGTGATTAAAATGCTATGTTGTTTTTATGAGCGTGATTAAAATGCTATGTTATTTCCATGAATTTTTATGAGCGTGATTAAAATCTAAAACATTTAAACTATTTTATCAAGCATAGAAAATTTGATTAAAATCTAAAACATCTATATACACATTCTTTGTGAATTTACAAACAATGAAATTTTCCGATTCACAGTCAATTATTTTGGAAAACTATATTTAAGCGGTATATTTTAATTAATTCAAACTTTTTAATTAGCAAAAAAATTGCAAAACTAATTAGAGTAAATTCAATTTAGTCTATGATTAAAACTTTTAATTATCATCTGTTTTTTTAACTGCTTATTTTTGGGTGAATTTAATTATTTATACAAAATTGTGTGTGTTCTTTTGAAGAAAATAAATACATTACATGAAAAAAATTACATAAAGAAATAATATTTAAATTTTTACCTACAATAAATATTTAAAACAATCGATCAATTGCTCGGGAAAATCAACAATCCGATACGATTCAACGAGGTATTTCGCAACACCAATTCGTACCAATAACCCTAACCCTAAACTGTAATCCTAAACCCTAATCAAATTTTAATCGAAATACCTTTTGAAGAAAATGAATACATTACATGAAAAAAATTACGTAAAGAAATAATATTTAAATCTTTACCTACAATAAATATTTAAAACAATCGATCAATCGCTCGGGAAAATCAACAACCCGATACGATTCAACGAGATATTTTGCAACACCAATTCGTGCCAATAACCCTAACCCTAAACTCTAATCCTAAACCCTAATCAAATTTTAATCGAAAACCTTTTGAATAAAATGAATACATTACATGAAAAAAATTACATAAAAAAATAATATTTAAATATTTACCTACAATAAATATTTAAAACGATCGATCAATTGCTCGGGAAAATCAACAACCCGATACAATTCAATGAGGTATTTCGCAACACCAATTCGTGCTAATAACCCTAACCCTAAACTCTAATCCTAAACCCTAATTAATTTTTAATCGAAATACGAAAACTTACCGGAAGAGGTGGCAGCGGTGGAGGAAGTGGTGGCAGCGGAGGGGAGAGGTGGCAGCCGATGAAGGAGGAAGAGGTGGCAGCGGAGGAGGTGGCGGCAGCCGGTGAAGGAGGTGGCAGCGGAGGGGAGAGGGAGTGGCGGCGGGACAGGGTGGCGGCGAGGGAGTCACCGCCGGTCTTCGGGCGGAGGCGCGGAGGGCGGAGCGGAGGGTTTTTCTTTTTTGGTTCTGCGGCAGAGAGAGACACGGGCGGGTTTGGAAAAAATAAAATCCGATTTCAAACCGTAAATAATATTTACGGTTTGAATAAAGAATTCAAACCATAAATATTATTTACGGTTTGAATTCGGAATTCAAACCGTAAATAATATTTACGGTTTGGGTATAAATTTAATTTTTTTTAAAACTTGGTTATTTATATTAAAATATATTTTTTTTGGGGTAAAAATAAAAATCTCGGAACAAAATCAGTACAGTATTGTACAAAAAAGGCCAATTTATTTGTCTTCAATCTAGAACAAAAAAGGCCCAGCCCAAACCCAAATCAGGGCCCATAATAAATTTATCATTTCCCACTAGAAAGCGAAGCCAGAACCCTTCCAGATCGATCTCTCTCTCCAGCCGCCATGGCTGCTTCTTGCGATAGCTTCCTCCTATGGCGAATCATCTCGAAGGAGACGCCACCACAAGGATCTCCTGTCGATTCTTCCTTTTCCTTATCGAATAACTACAGATTCTTCCTCTTGCTCTTCATCTCGAGTGGTAACAAGTAATCTACTCCATGGGAGCCTGCAGAATAGGAGTAGATTAGTTGTTACCACTCGAGATGAAAGAGTTACGAACGGAATGAGGCAACAAAATCACGTCAAGTGGAGAAGTTATCTGACGAGGTTGGCTGGTTCTTTTTAATTAATCAGGTATTACTGCAAACTATTATGGTACTTCATAAATTTCTCTTCCAAATTAATTACCAGAAGCCTACCTACCTCGATCTGATGTGGTGTCGCCGACTAGAACTGGAATTGCATTTAGAGCTGGTATGCTTTCCGTCTTGTACTGAAAATTTGCCCGATTTCGCACAAAGTTAGTATCAGGTTGTCCGGTACCAGACTAGGTGTAACACTGACTGCTTTTGGTGTGAGAAATAATTGAATTGAATTAACTTACTACTTGCAAACTTTTGAATGTCCCCGTCCCACTACTGTCAGAAAAGGTGCAACATTCAATACCATCTCTAATTTTCCATCATGTGAGCTGAGAGCTGATCTCTTTGCATCTCCCTAAGCGGTTTCAGAGCTGTCCACACTGGTAAAAATTCTCTACCAATATCCTCTCAGAATAGTGTTATCAACAACTAGTGGAGATGGAGATCTCTTGTTGATTCCTCCTCTTCCTTCTCTGAAAACTGAGCATTTGTTGCTATGATTGTAGATTTTGTTACACTATTACATTTGCAATTGAACCCAACAATTTCTGAGATAACTGATAGCTCAGTGTTGTGGCTTAAGTATACTTCATACTATATTAATAAATTTGTCTCAATCCACGGATCATTAATTGGTAAAAGCTGTGAGGCGTCATTTGCAAATCATCCAAAAAACAATTAATAATGCTGGGCAATCATTGGAAATGTGATTCACTTCGGCTTTTTTATCTAAAAATTGCAATACTTTGGGTATGAATTATAGAACTATTATCTTGAATTCTTGATCCTGAGTTTCTGGAGTTTATTTATTTTGAATCAAGGAAATAATTGAAAAAATTTGTTATGGACCTGGATAACATTGTTGTAGGTTTTGGATATTTGGGAATAATTAAATTTGTAGTGGCATCTCTTCATTACTATCAGATTAAATTGGTGATCTTGTTGGAGAATGCAAGACTGTTTTAATCATTATAACCATTGTTCAAAATACTATTTTATTTACTTGTATCAAAGTATAAAATGCTGTGTTTTGATAATTTTTCTTCTTCTCTTCTTTGTTAGTTTTCCTTTTCTAAACCATTTGAAGATCGCTTGTACGTTAAGAAGGTTCCTGTGTTGATAAAAATAAGCTGCTGCATATCATATTATGCCCTCTCTTTGTTTTTTTGTTTTTTTTGAAATTAAATGAATAAATATGCCACAAAGGTCTAGCTTGGCTTAATATTGTTTCAACTTGTTAAATTTTTCTAGTTACTTTTTCTAACCATAAAACCCTGATAAGGGAGGTTGGGAGCAATCCTGACTGAAACAAAGCTCTTTAATTATCACTTTTTCTAAATCATACTGTTTAGTGTCTTCAATCATGTCTAGTAATTTAACTACCGAAGATAATTGTCATCAATTGCATAATTCGGTAGCAAGCTTGTGACAATCCAAAAATTTCAAAGCCCTTCATAACACATTATCCCTAAAAAATTAAGGACCGTTATGTTTAAGTCCGTTTCTTTTTCTTCTTCCTTTTAATTAGAAAAAATAAAAATCAAGTTTGTAGGATAAAATTTTAAACTTAACTCTTATTATTGCCGGATTTTGGTAGCGTGCCAGAAAAAAATAATTAGATGAATAAATATGTGAAAAGAAGAGATTCCAAGGATATATAGGCAATTTAACCTTTGATTATGGAGTCACCCAGCATGTGGTGGGCTCCAGAGTGGGTGGGTAGTCAAGTCAATTCCCTCATACTGGCTAAGTCCATATCCCACACAGCCATGCTATAGTTCTACTTGGAGAGCTTATATTATCTTCTTCTTTTTTTAGTTGAAGAGAGCTTACATTATCCATTGCAGCATGCATGCAGTAGCCAAGAATGTGATTTGATTTTATCAATGAATCTTGTTACCTTCAACGCTACAACTTCTACTGACTGGCATAGTGACACAACTCGCGATAAATTCGCAAATAATTCACATTTTATTCGTTTTTTAGACGTTTTCAAACCGAAATACCGAATAAAATGCAAAAAAAAACGTATAATACGTTTTATTCACGAATATTTTCTTCATCTTTCCCTTCTTCTCTTTCTCTCTCTCTTATGGTGAGTTTGAGTGAGTTGTGAGGGGGGAGGAGAGAGAAACGGGGTATTTATAGTGCCCGAAACAGAAACAAAAATACCTGACCGACTATTTTTTAGTTGGTCCTAATTTTAAATCCAAACGGCCAAAAAATGGCCAGTCTAAATATTTTTAAAATTTCCCACGAAACCTAAGTATATTTCATATTTTTTATTTAATGTTGGATATTAATAAAAAAATCGGCATAAATTAGCATAACTGCCGGTAAACTAATGTTAATAAATTAGCATAACTCTTGAATGAGTAACTTACCAATAAAATAGATAAAATTGCAAAGTAATAAAATAGATAAAACTATTTAAACAAGGATAAAAATGTTAACTTAATGAAAAGTCTAGAAGATGAAATTATACCTTAAACTCATGGCTCTTCATGCATGGGCCTTGCTTTAGAATTTCGGCTCTTCAAAGACTGAACTAAAATTCCAACTCTTCTTCTTCATTTTAATTAGAAAAAGAAAAATCAAGTTTATAGCACGAAATTTGAAATTTAACCCTTGTTATGGCTGGATTTTTGTAGTTTCACAGAAAAAATAATAATTAGGTGAATAAATATCTGAAAAGAAGAGAATCCAAGGGTATATAGGCAATTTCACCTTTAATTATGGAGTCCCACTAGCATGTGGGATGGGCTCCAAAGTGCGTGAGTAGTCAAGTCAATTCGCTCATACATGCTACAGACCATATCCCAGATAACAGGACCCTGCTATCTCTCTCTTCACAGAGGAGGAGAGAGAAAGAGAGGACAGAGAGTTTGAATAACAGCAGATTAATTTATTTCCTATCCCAGAGGACCCAGACAGCCAGGCTATACAGGAGTGCGTATCCTCTGAGATATCTCAACTTTTGCGTGACCGACGTGTCCGGTGCCTATTCGGCGATAGCGAAGAGGGCCAGTATTATGTGCGCTTTGAGATTCTTACAGAACGCATTTGAACGGTTGATATTTTCCAAAAAAACACGCAAAAGTTGAGATATCTCAGAGGATGCGAATTCGGCTATACAGTCCTACTTGAAGAGCACGTTATCCTTTGCAGCATGCATGCAGTAGCGAAGCATGTGATTTGATTTTATCAGTGTATCTTGTTTACCTTCAACGCTACAACTTCTAATTTTAATGACTGGTGTGGTGTGGCTTCACCTCTTCCTACCACAGGCTGTGCTAGCATGGCTAGAGAAAATCTATATGTCTCACATTTGATTAGTTCTTGTCAGTGCTTTTTCGTACGCTAGCTGCACATGGCATCATTTACTGTTCGTCCTGTGAACGCATTTCTCTCCTTGGCAAACCAGAACGCACTTCTAATTCTAAGTAAAAAAAAAAGGGGAAAAAAAATGAGCCGTTAAACTCGATCAAATATCCCACAATACCATCTAATTTTGGAGTCTGAATCTGCTACGATTCCGAGACGGATCGCAGGATCCTAAAATTCCGAATCAATGGTTCAAAATTTTCTGTGTGCGGATCTCGAAAACTTTTTAGAAAAGTAAATGTTCATGCACGCATCTCGAAAAATATCAACAGTTGAGATCGGAGATCGCAGGATCCTGTAATTCCCGAGAATCACAGCAGATTTATTTTCCTAATTTTGTACCATTCCTTCCCACTTTTCTGAACTTTTCTAAAATTTCTTCAACTTTCATTGTACGAAAATAAGAGAAGAGAAGAGAAGGCCAGCCATGGTGGCTGTGGCGGCCGTTCTCACCCCCTTTGGGTGGCTGGCGGCCCCATTGATGAAAATGCTATTCGACAAAGCGCATGACCATCTCGGCACTGACATGGACGAAAGAAGGAAGATACTTGAGGCCACAGTACTTCCTCGCCTCTCTCTAGTGATTGAGAAAACGAAAATACTTGAGGCCACAACACATCTCAACCCCTTTGCGGGATGCCATGGCACATCTCAACACTGTGAAAAAAACAAAAACAAAAAATTCTAAGTGAGCCATGACACATCTCAACACCGGAAAAAAGAAAAAAAAAAATGGCGGTGTATCCCAACCTTAGCCCATTTTTGTTTTTTTCTATTGGTTTCTTTGGTTGGGCTAGGCAATGGCGGCTCACTTTTTTTTTTTTTTAGTGTTGAGATGTGCCATGGTGTTCTACTTTGATTTATTTTATTTTTTTCATGATGTAGCTCGTTATTGCCTTTCCATTTTTAAATTATCTACGCAACTATTCATATTTTTAATATATTTTTTTAATTTTCTTATGAATAAAAATTTCGGCCTCATCTCTATCAGATTAAATTGGTAAACTTGTTGGAGAATACATGACCATTCCTACTAGCTTTAACGGATATTATTGGTTTGGATGATACACATGTTAAAAGCATGACACAAATGACTAATTTGGTCAATTATTTTGCTTGTAACAATCTGATCTAGTACAGGTGTATTTCGCACATTCCTAAATGTGTAACTAATATATTGGCTAATTTTGAAAAATATGGACTAGTTCATAAAAATTACAGAAATGGAGAAAGAGGTAATAGATTGTTTAAGAGTATATATATAAGTAAGATTAGTTAATTAGAGTAATTTCCAAGATTTCATGAGAATAAAAAATTTAGATCTAGGTAAGAGGGTCATTTGACTCATTGTAATCCGTTTTTTATCAATGAAATTGTTAGTAGGCATTTAAAGCCACTAACCTTCAAATTATGGCCAAAACGAAACAATATGGAGCGATTTGGGAAAATATGATACCGGGGAGATAGAAGGGAATGAAGGAGAAGGGGAGGTGAATAAAATTTCTGCTCTTCTAAAATATAAGTTGGTAGGACCAAATTTGAAGATTTAATCAGTCCTTGTTGACCCTTGTTATGGCCGTATTAGAAAAAAAAAAAAATGAAGTCGGTAGCTTGATAGAGAAAAATAATTAGATAAATAATTGTCTTAAAAGAAGAGATTTGAGGGTAGGCTCCAAATTGGGTGGGTTGTCAATTCCCACCTCCTACGGGCTACAATTGTTGTTAGAGAGGGTACATTATCCTGTGCAACATGCATGCAGTAGCTAAGAATATGATTAAACATTCTCTACCACAGACTGTGTTGTACAGAATGGCCACAGGAAATCTGTATGTCACACGATAAATTAATTAATAAATAATTAATTAGTGATGGTCATGTGAATGGAATTTTTTTTATTTTGTTGTACAGCCAAACCAGAACGAACTTCTAAAAGTTTCAGATTATTATATGTCCTTTCCTCTACCCACCCACAAAATTTAATACATTACTATCTCATGAATGTGGTACCATTCCTTTCCACTTTCCTCTCAACATGCGTCTGCTCACTGTTTCCAACAAAACACTGTTGTTTTAATTTTAAAGTAAAAAAAAAAAAAAAAAAGAAAAAGAGAAAAAGAGAAAAAGAGAGAACATAGAAAGAACCACTGAACTCGATCAGATCAAAGTTTTTTCCCGTAGCTATCCAACCACAAAATTTCCCACATTACAATCTCATCTCGAACCATTAATTCTTTTCTACTATTCTCAACTTCCTTCAACTCTCTCCAAAACTAAGTGACACAACTTTCCTTAAAGCCCGTACGAAGAGAAGGCCCAGCCATGGCTGAGGCGGCTCTTCTCACCCCCTTAGGGTGGGTGGCGTCCCCCTTGATCAAAATACTTTTCGACAAAGCGCATCACCATCTCGGCACCGGCATCGACGAAAGAAGGAAGATACTTGCAGCCACAATACTTCCTCGCCTCTCTCTGGCAATTGAGAAAGCAGAAAAGAGCCCCAACAAGGAGAAGCTAGTGGGCTGGCTCAATAGGCTCAAGGGTGCGTACTATGAGGCAGAGGACGCAATCGACCTATTCGAGTATGAACTGCTTAAACAAAAGGTAAAGGATGATAGAAAAACACTAGAACAAAACGGGAAAAACAAGAGGGGAACCCGAATTAGTTTACCATCCCAATTCGCAACCCGTCCTCTTAAGATTGCTTCGGTAAAGTTAAAAGATAGCTTATCAATTTTCTCCCGTCAAAAGATCAAGCTAAAGGGTTGTATAAACAAACTCATAGAAATTGCAAAGGAGGCCAACGAATTTCGTGATTTGTTAGAGGTCCAAGAAACTGTTAGTGGTTGTGACCCTGATAGGGAAACAATCTCAGAGCCTCCCGTCAGTGTTTTCGGTCGTGAGATTGATAAAGAAAACATAGTCAGCTTACTCACGAAAAAACCATCAAATTCTGAGCCAGAACCAAGCACTAGGCCAGCTATCCCTATAATTGCCATTACAGGCCGTTCTGGTGTCGGGAAAACTGCACTTGCCCAGTATGTATATAAACATATGGATGGACAAAATCATTTTGATATTCCTGTATGGGTGCATAACCGTCGCAAATTTAAGGCAACTGATGTGATTAAGAATATGATAGAAACCATAAAGGCAAAAGAATGTCCTACTAATGATTATCCATCTACATCTCTTGAAGCTCTTTTAACAAAAATAAGAAGCATGTTAGGGTCTAAGAAACTTCTACTTGTGTTAGATGATTTTTGGAGTGATACTGAGGATTTTGTTGCGCAATGGGAGAATTGCATTAGCTGCTTAAGTTGTTGCTTACCAGGGAGCAGTATTCTACTTACAACTCAATCCAAAAATGTTTCAGAGAAGGCCAACCTTCCCGGTGTTACGGAAGTAAAGACATATTATTTACAGGCGATAGAGCAGGATCAATTTTTCGAACTATATATGCACTATGCTTGGCGTAGCAATTCTCATTTGCAAAAGGAGGAATTTGGAAAAATAGGTCGAAAAATAGCTATTAAGCTAAAAGGAGACCCTGGTGCAGCAAAGCTAGTGGGTCAACAGTTGAGTGGAAAAAACCTAAGGTATTGGGAGGAAGTAGCAGAAAAAGATTGGTTGGGAGATAAGATGAAAGCAAGGATCTGGAGCTATCAGCAGCTACCTCTGGATCTCCAACGTTGCTTTGCAATTTGTAGCTTAGATGCAAAAGGCACTATGTTCAGCAGAGAATTTTTAATTGATTTGTGGATGGCAGAAGGTTTTATAAGGCCAAGAGATAAGGAAGAAAGGTTGGAGGATATCGGTGAAAATTACTTGGATGAGCTCGTATCGAGGTTTTTTATTGAAGAAGTTGAAGTTGAAAAGGAAAAACGATATCAACTTCATGACCTGCTTCATGATCTTGCAGAGTGGGTTCAAGGTGATGATTTTATCAGAATAGACTCAACTAATTCCAGAAAAGTTTCTTCCCATAAACGCAACATGTTATCTAGAAGTGAGAACATTCGCCACATCTGTTTGCCCGCAAGCATGATAAACAAACTAAAAGAACAATTATGCCTCATGAAAAATATACGCACTTTTTGGGTGGAACCTGATGGTGGTATTGTCCCAAAGAATGTATTGCAAGAGATATTGAAACACATGGAAAAACTACGGGTGTTACATCTTTCCAAATGTTTTGATTATTTGCCAGACTCTATTGGCAATTTAAAACATCTCCGTTACCTCAATATTGATGGCTCTCAGTCTCTTAAGAAGCTACCTAATTCCATATGCAAACTTTACCTCCTCAAAAGGCTTGACCTGCAAAATTGTAAATCCCTACCCATGTATTTTTGTGAACTCATTAGCTTGAGGTGGTTTTATACAAGTAGGGAGATAATGTCCCATATTTCTCATGTTGGAAGGCTGACGTCCCTCCAAGGCCTTAATCATTTCGTTTTGAGGAAGGAATGTGGGTATGAATTGCACCAACTAGAAAATTTAAATCAGCTTCGAGGTGAAATGCACATTGAAGGTCTGGAGAATGTATCAAGTACAGAGGATGCTACAAAAGCCAATATGCAAAATAAAACGCATCTCACGACACTAGAATTTGAGTGGAACTCTGATGAAAGAGACACTAATAATGCTACATGTCTCTCTACTCCACATGTTGAATTATTGGATGCATTACAACCTCATCCTCATATAAGTGGTCTGACACTTAAAGGATTTGGAGGAGATAGAATTCCAAATTGGCTCCAAAGTAAGAATTCACTAAAGCATCTCACGTCGCTAACATTAATGGATTGTGATAAAGTAAAAGAAATCACATCCATTAATGAATCCCTTCCCAATTGTGAAAGATTTATACTACGTCAGCTTAAGAACCTTAAGAAAATGCCTACCTTTCCACCAAATCTCACTTCTTTAGAGATTAGCAATATCCCTCAAGTTAGTTATTTCTCTGAGGATGATTTGTTGAAGAAGGAAGAAAGAAACCAATCCAAACATGAGGTCGTGAAGCTAATAGTAGACTGCCTGAAACCAGAGGATGTACTATTACACAAAAAATTTGAGTCAAATCTGAACCTTTTTTTTCTTTTCGTTAAACACAGATTGGAAGGTGCATGTGATGATTATACGGATACGCTTTTAGATGAGTGGGCACAGATATTGACAATTGACACTCGGAATAAAGATTATTCTCAAGGTCAGCTTTTGGATGAGTGGGTTATGTTCATGCATTGTCACATGGAAACAATGTTCTATAAAAATGAAGAGTCCAAGTTGACTTTACCGTCTTCACTCACTTACCTTGAGATATCATCATGTAGCATTACTGATGATGCATTATCGACCTCCATAGAATGCATTTCTTCCCTTTCTAATCTAAAACTATCTAATATTCAAACGATAACCTCTCTTCCTCCCAAGGAAGTCCTTTGTTCATTGAAGAACCTCCTGTCTCTTACCATTAAAGGATGCTATTTGCTCAGTTCCTTAGGAGGTATTGGAGCCTTGACCTCTTTGATAGAGCTCGAATTAGTGAACTGCCCCAATTTGAACACATCAGATGATTCCTTGCCTTCGTCCTTGGAAATACTAAATTTTCGTTATTGCTCAACTGCTGATGTTATTCATGCCCGTAATGTCTCAGATGTTATTTGTGCCCTTGATGTTGGTAACCTGCCTCTTCTCAAGAAGCTGGTTTTAATGGGATGGGACGGTCATTTGGAGGGATTGAATTCATTAACTACACTTCGTAGTCTACAGGTATCACAGTGCCCTGCGATTAACCTCTCATCTCCCATGGACAAGTACGCATTTGCACTTCAAGTTGTTTTAGTTGATGACTTGAAACTATTGAAGTTCATACTATCAGATGAAACTATTTCCTCAATAGATATTTTGGCAATTTTTGGCTTTCAAGGAGATTTCTCAGATGATGAGGTTTTTCAATCTCTTACCTCTCTAAAAGATTTGGTCTTTTATAGTTGCAAAACTACCCATCTGCCAAAGAACTTGAAAAATCTTGCATCTGTCCAGTATCTGAAGCTAGCTGACTGTCCAAACCTTATATGTGAATTGGAAGAACTTCCCAGGAATCTTCGTCATCTGAAAATTAAAGAATGTCCAACTCTGATGGAGAAGTACAAGAAGGGTGGCCCTAAATTCCAGGTCTGGTTTGACGAAGGATATACCATTGTGACATTTCCAACAGAGGGTAAGCTACTTTGGAGACCCCACAATAAACCACTTCTATTTTAAATTTTATGTCTTCGATTTATTGATGGATACATCATTTTGATCAGTCCTTAAGAGGGAAGGCATCATTATCTTTATTTTTAGCGCCCTCTATCCTTTTGGTTCGCCAAAGCATATAAATTCTTGTTGTTTTTCTGTGACTGGAAACTCAATAATCTCATAAAAAAAACCTTATTGGTACGACCATGGCACTTGACATTAAGAAACATAATTGCCCATATTTTGGCAAAAGCTATTAACTAACAGAGGAGACAAGGCATCCTCCTCCTGGTCTGGTTTTGTGCTGGACTGCTAGTATGGTTTAGCACTCATGAACGGTACCACTGTACCAGACCTCTTTTCCTTTTTCCATTCTCATACTCTGATTTCTGATTTGTTGGTATACCGTGCTTATTCTTCCTTGGCCTTTTATTTTAAGTCTCAATGTGTTTGTTCCAAACTTGCAACTTGTATTCAGTAAACGTTTACATATTTAAATATATATCTATTTTCACAAACAAAATGGTACATTTACGTTGTTAGTAATTAGTGCTGCCATTGCAATATTTATATATTATCAATCTGATAACCATAATTTTTCTCTGCTTTGCTAATGCTATCAGATGCTAATCTTTTTTCTCAACTCTGTTTCTTTTGTATTAGGCTTACTCCCTCGAGTTTCTTCTACGCGGTCTGACAGTATCTCCAAGTCTCGCAGTAACAGTATCTTCAAGTCTCTCAGTAACAGTATCTCCAAGTCTTGGAGTAACAGTATCTCCAAATCTGGCAGTAACAGTATCTTCAAGTCTCGCAGTAGCAGTATCTCCAAGTCTTGCAGTAACAGTATGTAGAAAAAAATAGAAGTCACACAAGACTCCCAGAAAGTTCCCTCCCTCCCAGATTTTATTAATGGTGAATTTCTTTTGTTTATTTGTTACAAGCTGCAGCAGAGATATGTGTCTCTTTTAATATAGGAAGAAGCAAATACAATTATGCTAAGTGCTCAAGAAAAGAAACAAATAAAACAGCTAATCTCCTAAAGATAGAAACCAATTACAGTGAAATATCGCCAGACAATATTCCAAAAATGCTTCTGCCAGCCTGTATGTGAGATTGTATAATTTCGTGTAAGTGTCAAATTTATTTGATGATTTAATTGTTCTTTGGAAACTATAGAAAAAACCAAAAAAAAAAGGGAAAAAAGGAAAAAATTAAAAAGAAAAAAATATTGTACCCTAATTAAGTCCGGGTGATACAATATTATTAATGTCTATGTCCTATTTATTTGTATCTGGTACTTTTTTTGTTAGGGTGATTATTACGTTCTGTATCTTGTATGACTTTCTATGTTTTGATAAAGAGGATATATGAAGGTGTGTTGCTCATGAATTTGATCATCTGAAAATACTCTGTAATATTTTTTTTGAAATTAATAAAACAAAGGGAGGGAAGGGAGCTTCATGGGAGTGCTTGTGTTTGTGTTCTATTTTATATAATTCTAATATTTTTGTAACTGTCTATGTCCTATTTATTTGTATGTGGTACCTTTTTGTGTGTGTTGTATGTTTAATATTGTTTTGAGTTTATCAACTGGTGCTAGTCACTTTATGCGGTGTGCATTTTATATGTGTGTATTGTGAGTTTATTTATGTGAACATTTTATATGCGGTGTGCATTTTATACGCTTGTTGATTTTTATATGGGACAAATTTGGTTTGATATTTGTGGGACAAATTTGATTTTAAAATATTATGATGAAATTTTGTGTTGATGCTTGTTAAGTTGCATGCATGCATGGATGTCATTGCAACTTTTTATCCTTTATTTTATTTTTTATTTTTGTGGTCGCATTTTAATAAAATTTTCTGAGGTTATTTGCCAACTGAACCTTTTTCTTTAAAGAAAAAAGTAATTTTCTTTCAAAGTCCTATTAATTATTATATTATTTTTAGCTAATTATGATGCGCCTTAACGAAATCCTTACTTTTCAATGAAATTTCAAATATTTAATGTAAAGTTTCTTCTTCTTCTTATCTTCGTTACCAATTTTTTTTCAGTAAGTAGATAAAAGCTTGTTTGATTTTAGGAGTTCTAGGAAGAGCTGTGGTATTTAATTTGACTACATATTCTTCCTAAATAATAAAAGAAAAAAAACATGACATTGTTTAAGCTTCTTGCTTGATTTATAGCATAATAGAGACGAGAACAATTCACTCTTAATTAAATCTACATAGAAATGACAACTGAATTTGATGGCAATAGAAATAGTAGAGAAGTGAACAATTCAGTAAACTTGTATTCAGTAAACGTTTACATATTTAGATAGATATCTATTTTCACAAACACAATGGTACATTTACATTGTTAGTAATTAGTGCTGCCACTGCAATATTTATATATGAGTGAGTCTATGGTAATATGCATATACTACGGATCAATTTTTTCGTTTTCAAAATCCTAATGGTCGATCTGAACTGTTCAACATGATTTCCATATGAGAATATACTTGTGGGCTAAATGTTTTATTTTTAGATAGGTAGAAAATCACTGTTTTGGATGGTCCAGAATTTTCAGATCAAGTGATTTTCTACCTATCTTAAAATATAGTAAAAAAATTCGAAAAAATTCAATCTGATAACCATAAATTTTCTCTGCTATGCTAATGCTATAAGATGCTAATCATTTTTTCTCATGTCTGTTTCTTTTGCAGATGGAAGGTACCATTTTTATTAGGCTCACTCTCTCGAGTTTCTTCTATGCTGTCTCTCCATATCTCCAATATTCCAATCTCCATACCACCTCAGCGTATATGCAGTGGTATTGGAAAGCTGGTGAACTTTCATCAAATGAAAAAACTGGCACGGCCACATAGCTGACTTGTATTGTTTGGTTATTTCCATGAACGACGACAAGAGCTTCGACTGTCACGGCCACATAGATGACTTGTATTGTTTGGTTATTTTCACAACAACAGTAGTAGCTACATTTTATAATTGGTTTTATGTCATAAAAATAATTGCATAAATGGTCTTATCTAGAATTTTTCTATTTTGCTCCCCACAAAATTAGTCCCTCAAAAATTGGCATTTGCATATGATGCAGTCAACCAAATATATATATATATATGATGAAACTTTTTTTGTTTGTTTCACAATTGAGTTATTATGAGTGTAGTTTAGTAACTTATTTACAAAAAAGTCATGCTACTTTAACAATAAATGACACAGTACATGACATGTATATATCTAATAACAACCACAATGTCACAGCCTGCATGAAAAATATACAAAAAGAAGAAGGAAAAAGAAATGCTCAACAGCATTTTTTTGTGCTGAGCACAAGTTCACTACTAATCATATAGAAATCTACAGTACTATTAACCAGGTGGAGTCTTCACATATTAAATCACAAACTTATATGTTTCCTTCACATTCCCCTTGTGCAATAAATGAAACTGATTATACAAAGAAATAGACAAATAGGAATTACTGACTGTTTAATTCAGAAATAAACAGGCCCAACCCAGATGAGGGCCCAAATTGCATATTGTACCTAGCTAGTGGATAAATAATTATTTTCTTTCTGGGTTACAAATGCGCATGAGAACGAAGGGAGATCAGCCAGCAACTTGAGAGAATATTTTGTTGAGAAAAGGTTTTTATACCCAATCTCTTGTACCCGGTTTTTATCCGTAATAGTTTAGGTCCACTTCTAACAAACTTTATCCAATTCTTCTGACCTTCCTTTATAAGTAGTTTTCCAATAAACTTTCGATTTCTCTCTCTTCTCTCCTCTTTTTTTCCACCAGATCCAACAATTGATCTCTCTTTGAGAGCGTTTCTCTCCTTGCTCTTTCAATCAGATCAAACAATTAATCTCTTTTGTTGAGAGCGTACCGAAGATCTAACCAGGCGCGATCTCTTCTCACCAGATCAGACAGTCGATCTCTCAACTTGAACAAATAGATAAACAAGCTCGCAATTCAGAGAATAAACAATCGGAGAGACAAGCATTCGGTAATCAATCTCACCATCGGATCAGTTCCTTTCTACTTACCTCTTAGTTATTCTCCTATCGATATCTGGTTTATTTTTCTTTTCCTTTTTCTTAATTTTGATTTGATATGGTTTTGTACTGATTGTCAGGGTTCGGCGCTACAGACATGGATTTCATTATGAAGTAAACCTATATTGTCTCCGTTAAGGGAGATGTCCACATACAATGTGTCACGTGAATGGTAAATTTACTTATTTTTTTTAATTTTTGAATTAACGAACTTTCCAGCTTGAATGATTGTTAACATTTGCAATTGAAATTAATGAAATGATAGAAACGAGTCTATTAATGCTATAACTCAATTTTTGACATCGCCATTGATCTTGACACATTGAGTATTGCAAGAATTTTACAATATCGGATTTTAAATCTGACTCTTATTCATTGATTTTTAGTTTTCGTTCTATTTTTTTTTTTTTATCTGACCTCGACCGAATGGTGTAAGAGTAAAATACTAACAGTCAAACTAACATATAGTGAAATCTCATTTTATTCTCTCGGTTTAGATTTCAAAATACAAGATCTGTTTGTCAGTGTTGTCGATTGGTTAGTTTTACAGTATCAATGAAGCAGTGCTATATCGCTACCGATCCGCTACTTCTAACGGATCTTGATTCGATTTGGTAATACTTCGAGTCTGATCTGATCTGATCTAACATATCAGTTATCGATCTGGTCTAACATATCAGCTGTTGATCTAGTCTTGTTTTGTAAATTTTTTATTTTTCTGATTTAAATTTCTATGATTTATCTAATAGGTTTATATGATATATATAATATTTTATATGATATATCAGTTATTTGATAGGATTCATGCAATAGTTTTCATTCAATTTATTTTACATATCATGGATTGACTTTGCAGCTTTTTAAGATGTTCTCAATTGTAAAATATTTTATATGATCTACTTAACAGTTTTATAGGATACAATAGTTATTTTACAGGTTTTATGCAATAGTTTTCATTATATTTATTTTACATATCATGGATTGATTTTGCAGCTTGTTGGGTGGTCCTACATTTAATGCAATACGAGACTCCCGTGAAGCATCCATGGTTTTTCATTTCGCCATATATATCCATAAGTTATTATGTTTTGATCTTTTTCGATTTGAATTTTCACATCACGTGCAAATGCAGATGAGAGTGGAGATTAAGATGAGTTTCTATTTGTTTAATTTTTGTATCTCTTATTCCTTTTGTGTTCCCGTTATGCATCATATTATTTTTTTTTTCTCAAATTAAGTTGATAGTGGGGTAGATTTTTATCTAGATCCTGTGAATATCATTCAAAAGGAGTATAACAGTGTCATTTCGTGAGTAGACAATTGAAATGGTATATACAATAGTTATATCTATCTTGTTACAGTTGCTTAAAGTAGATAGTAATCAGATCTATTATTTGATTCTGCATTGATCTGCTTTCTATATCATGTTTCTTGGATAATATGGATTAATTTCCTGGATGATCAAGGGATGCGAATCGAGCTGATACATGCTTTCAATTTTGATAACATTAAACCTCAAGTTTCATAATTTCAACTATTATATACAAAATTACTCATACATGATTTATTCAACTAGTGTTCTATCTGAGCATCGTATTACGGAATTTGTATTCTCCGAAGAACTTTGCGATTCGGATTGAAGGCCAGCAGTGAAATCTAAATTCAATGAGTTATTTACTGATTTTAATTTACATGATTCATGTAATAGGTTTACAGGTTCTAGTTATTATTTTACAGGATCTATCTGTTAGGTTAAAAGGTTATGTATATAATTTTTAGGATCTGTTTCATAGTTTGACAACATATATCAAATATTTTACATGATCTAAGCGTTGTATTTCTTTCCTTTATTTTACAGAATCTGTTTAACATTTTTCCAGTATATATATGCAATAGCTTATAGCATATATGCAATAGTTATAGGATCTTTTTAAAAGTGTTACTGATTTAAATTTTCAGTATTTATCTAATAGGTTTACATGATATATACAGTGTTGTACAGGATCTATGAAAAATTTACAGGATCTGTTTAACAGTTTTACCTATGTTTCATGCAGGTATTATAATAGTTTGCATCTGTTAGTTTTACAGTTTACATCTGCGAATTTTACAGTATTTATATTTTATAGTTTGTATATGTTTTACAGTATTTATGATTTGTACAATATTTTACATTATTTACTTAATAGTTTTATATGATATATTTGTTATTTCACAGGTTTCATACAATAGTTTACTGTATATATCAGTTTTGTAGGATATGTAGCTTTTTCAGTTTTTATTAAATGTAAAATATTTTGCATGATCTACTTAGCATTTTTATAGGATACAACAATTAAATTTAGTTTACATATTATTTTATAGGATTCATGCCTTAGTTTTATAAGATGTATGAGTTATTTTACAGGATTAGGACTTGTGAGTGTTTTCTTTAAAAATCATAGTTTTATAAGATATATGAGTTATTTTACAGGATTCATGCCTTAGTTTTATAAGATGTATGAGTTATTTTACAAGATTCATGCCTTAGTTTTATAAGATGTGTGAATCATCCATGGTTTTTCATCTCGCCTTATCAATCTGTAAGTTATTATGTACTTTTATATATTATGAATTCAATGTTCAGACTTGAAATGTTGAAATACTTCAGTAATATTTTACATGATTCATACAAAATTTTTATAAGATGTATGAGTTATTTTACAGGATTCATACAAAAGTTTTATAAGATGTATGAGTTATTGTACAGGATTCATATAAAAAACTCATAAGATGTATGAGTTATTTTACAGGATTCATACAATATTTTTATAAGATGTATGAGTTATTTTACAGGATTGATCCAATAGTTTTATAAGTTTTATGAGTTATTTTTATTAGATGTATCAGTAATATTTTAATGTTTTATTTTTGTCTATTGCAGATTCTGATGCATCAGTATGATGAAAAATCAGCATTACAGTCCCTTCCACAGTTGTTTGGGCCTCAATTTGAGCGCATCAAATGGCTGTTCATTCCTATTTGCAAGAAAAACCATTGGGTGCTATTTGCAGTGGATCTTTGAATGTTGAGATGCATTATTACACTTCTCTTGATGTTGAATACATGCAATACCATTGGCACACAATGAAATGGCTTAAAGATTTTCTTAGCTGGAGGACTTGTGAGTGTTTTCCTACAAAATTATCTATGCAACCTTTTACAGTATTTTTCAACTATTTTTACATTATTTTGCCATTGATTTAGAGGATTTTGTGTTGAAATGCATTAAACTATTAAATAATATACTTACCAGTCTTGTAGGATAAATGAGTTAGTTTACAGCATTCATACCATAGTTTTATATGATGTATGAGTTATTTTACAGGATTCCTAAAATAGTTTTATAAGATATATGAGTTATTTTATAGGATTCGTACAAAATTTTTATAAGATGTATGAGTTATTTTACAGGATTCATAAAATAGTTTTATAAGATGTATGGGTTATTTTACATGATTCATATAAAATTTTTATAAGATGCATGTGTTATTTTACCGGATTCATGACATACTTGAAGTTATTAAAGATGTTGCTATCATATTTTTCTTTCAGGTAATGCTTCATGGAAGGAGGTTGGCATTGTTGAGCAGAAGTGCCCACAGCAGGCACCAGGATTGATGGATTGTGCAATTTTCTTGCTGCGTTATGTGTATAATCTGATCACTGAGACGCCAATGAACTTTACACAGGTAATTTTATGATGTATATATTTTAGTTTCAAATACCCGTAGGCTTCCATTACATATTTTCTGATATTACATATTATGTAAATAGGGTAGTGTATTCATAGTATTTTACATACTTCATTTGTAATTTCACAGTTTTTGACATACCATTTTACAGTATTAACAGAGTTCTTTTACAGTATTGTTTGATTCATCATTATTCATTAATTTCAGTATTTTACATACTTTGTAAGTAATTTCACAGTATTGATATACAATTTTACAGTATTCACAGTGTTGTTTTGCAGTATTTGTTTCATTCATCGTTCATCATTAATTTTAGTACTTTACATACTTCATAAGTAATATCACAGTATTCACATACAATTTTACAGTATTCACAGTGTTGTTTAACAGTATTGCATAAATCTAAATCCCTTGCAAATCTTTTTTTTTGTAGGATGACATTTCCAAGGAACGTGTCGTTCTAGCAATGAAACTCCTGACGCATCCAAATAATTCGCATCAGCGTTTTATGAAGTAATCATCCAAATCTTAGAGAAATGATTGAACAGCTTTGAAAATATTTGTGAATGGAGAAATAGTGAAATAATTGGTTCGATTGTTTAGATTGGTTAAATTGGTTAAATTGGTTATTTTGGGCTGAACTTGGTTAGATTGGTTAAATTGCTGAAATAGTACAGTTTATGATTTTTTTGTAATTGGTGTCATTTTATAGTTTGTATAAGATGTTTTTATAGTTTAATGTGTCAAATTTACAGTATTGAAATCTTGTACTTAACATCTCTTAGATTTATAGTTTGCATCTTCTAATTTTATAGTATTGAAGTTTTATTTTACATGATATTATTCATATATAAATATTAATAATTGAAGAACAATTGATGAATTAAAAAAAAAATTAAAAAAAAAATTAATTTAATTTTGGAAAAAAAAAGTAATTTTGATGCAAAAAAAATTAATTTTGCATCATTTTAAGTGTACAAATTAACGAGTTTTAGAAGTGTTTTTTTCAAATATTCTAGAAGGTTGAAGTACAACCGTACAAGTTGAAAGTACAGTTGGAAGTGGTTTGTGTTAAGTCTTCTAGAAGCTGAAAGTACAGTTGGAAGTACATTTACTTTTCTAGTTCCTAACAGTTTTTAACTAACTTGGTTTAAAATTGGGTTGTTGCAATTTTTAACTAGGTATTATGCATGATTTGTTGTTGAAGTTACAGTATTTATTATAGTATTTTACAGTATTCGCACAAGTCAAATGACAGTTTTTTTGGGTAAAAACTGGGTACAACTCTTTGGGTACAATTAGTCGGACCCTATTTTGTTAGGGCCGTATTAGAAAAAAAAAATGAAGTCTCGGTGGCTTGATAGAGAAAAATAATTGTCTTAAAAGAAGAGATTCGAGGGTAGGTACATAGGAAATTTCACCTTAATCACAAAATTACCCAACGCCTGGGCTCCAAAGTGGAGTTACAAAGGTTACATTATCCTCTGCAGCATGCATGCAGTGGCCAACAATGTGATTCAACGGTACAACTTCTACTGACTGTTTGGCTTCACCTTTACCTACGACCAAGAAATAGCAATACTTTGGGTATGAATTATAGGACTATTATCTTGATCTCAGTTTCTGGAGTTTATTTATTTTGAAACAAGGAAATAATTTAAAACAAAAAAAATCTGTTTCTTATGACCTGGTTAACATTGTTGTTGGTTTTGGATATTTGGGAATAATGAAATTAATTATTTGTGCCATAGTAGATGAAGTCGGTAGCTTGATAAAGAAAAATAATTAGATAAATAATTGTCCTAAAAGAAGAGATATATTCGAGGGATATATGGGCTCCAAACTACAATTGGAGTTGGAGAGGTTACATTATCCTCTGCAGCATGCATGGAGTGGCCAACAATGTAATTTAACATTCGTCAACGGTACAACTTCCTGTTTTCTTCTCTAGCACAAACTGTGTTGTATAGCCTGGCCAGAGGAAATCTGCATGTCACAAGATAGATTAATTAATAAATAATTAATTAGTGATGGTCATGTGAAGGAATTTTTTATATTTTGATGCCAAAGCAGAACGCACTTCCAAAAGTTTCAGATTATTATAAGTCCTTTCCTCTATCCACCCACAAAATTTAGATAAATTTCAACACTTAATCATCCAACGTATTAGAAAAAAAAAATGAAGTCGATAGAGAAAAATAATTAGATAAATAATTATCTTGAAAGAAGAGATTCGAGGGATAAAAATTAATCATCCAGCGTATGGGCTTCAAAGTACCGAAATTATTTTAGTTACCACCTTAGAATTTTCAAAATTCTGATCTTAACACCGCTTTAGGAAAAATTTCAAAACTTGACATATTCGCAGACTAAGTCTGCGCACTATTTTTGGAGCGTGCGCAGACTCAATCTGCACACCATTTTTGTAGTTTTTTTTTCTGTTATGTTCTCTTTCTGCACATAAGAACAGAATTTTGGTGCGCAGACTCAGTCTATGAACGTGTCAAGATCTGAATTTCCAAACAAACGGTAGAATTTTAAAGTTTAGGGTGGTAACTAAAAATATTTCGGTCCAAAGTTTAGTCAATTCCCTACTCCTACCAGCTATAATTGGAGTTACAGAGCTTACATTATTATAATCTTGTGCAGCATGCATGCTGTATTGCTGTGGCGAAGAATGTGATTTAACTCGACAGCATGCTTATTCTTCAACGGTACAACATCCAGTGACTGTGTGGCTTCACCTCTAGCCAGAGCAAATTTATATGTCACACAATTAATTAAATAATTTATTAGTTCTATGCAGTCCATTTCTGCGTGCAGCACATGCTTTCACTGCCAAACGAGAACACACTTCTAAAAGTTTCAGATTAATTATAGGTCCAATTGAAGAAAACACCGTTGTTGTCATTTTAAGGTAAAAAAGAAAAGAAAAGAGAACATAGAAAGAACCATTGAACTCAATCAGATCAAAGTTTGTTTCACCTTGCTACCCACCCACAAAATTTTCCACATTACCATCTCATCTTGAACCATTAATTCCTTTCTACTTCTCTCAACTTCCTTCAACTCTCTCCAAAACTAAGTGACACAACTTACCTTAAAGCCCGTACGAAGAGAAGCCCAGCCATGGTGGCTGAGACGGCTCTTCTCACCTCCTTAGGGTGGTTGGCATCCCCCTTGTTCAAAATACTATTCGACAAAGCGCATCACCACCTTGGCACTGGCATCGATGAAAAAATGAAGATACTTCAGGCCACAGTACTTCCACGACTCTCTCTGGCGATTGAGAAAGCAGAAAAGAGCCCCAACAAAGAGAAGGTAGTGGAATGGCTCAAAAGGCTCAAGGGTGCATACTATGTGGCTGAGGAAGCAATCGACCTATGTGAGTATGAACGGCTTAAACAAAAGGTAAAGAATGATAGAAAAACACTAGAACAAAAGGCAAAGAATGAGAGGGTAACCCCAATTAGTTTACCGTTAAAATCTGTAGCCCGGCCTATTAAGATTGCTGTGGATAAGTTAAAGTCTGGTTTATCTGTATTATCTACGGAAAAAAAAATACTAAAGCGTTGTATAGACAACCTTATAAAAATTGCCGAGGAGGCCAAGGATTTCTGTGATTTGTTAGGGGGCCCAGAAAATGCTGATAGGGAAACAAGCTCAAATCCTCCTGTAAGAGTTTTCGGTCGTGAGATAGATAAAGAAAAAATAGTCAGCTTACTCACACAAAAAACATCAAATTCTGAGCCTGGACCAAGCACTAGGCCTGCTTTCCCTATAATTGCTATTACAGGCCGTTCTGGTGCTGGGAAAACAGCACTTGCCCAGTATGTTTATAACCATATGGATGGACAAGAGCATTTTGATCTTTGTGTGTGGGTGTATGTCCCACGCAAATTTAAGGCCACTGAGGTTATTACGAAAATGATAGAAATCATAAATGGAGAAGAATGCGTTAGTAATCAGGTTACATCTCTTGAAGCTCTTTCAAAAAAAAAAAAAAAAATGTTAGGGTCTAAGAAATTTCTACTTGTGTTAGATGATTTTTGGAGTGATACTGAGGATTTCGTTGAACAATGGGAGAAATTCATCGGTTGCTTAAGTAGTTGTTTACCAGGGAGCAAAATTTTACTTAACAACTCAATTCAAAAATGTTGCACAACAAGCTGGCCTTACCCATTATTTGGAAGTAGAGACCTATAGTTTAGAGGAGATAGAGGAGGCTCAATTTTCTGAACTCTTTATGCATCATGCTTGGCCAAGCAATTGTCATTTACAAAAAGAGGAATTCGAAAAAATAGGTCGAAAAATAGCTGTGAAGCTAAAGGGAGATCCTGGTGCGGCAAAGCTAGTGGGTCATCAATTGAGGGGAAAACTTAACCTAAGGCATTGGGAGGAAGTTGCAAAAAAAGATTGGCTGGGAGATAACATGAAAGCGAGGGTCTGGAGCTATCAACAGCTGCCTCCAGATCTCCAACGTTGTTTTGCAATCTGTAGCTTATATCCTAAAGGCATCGCATTCAAAAGAAAGTTTTTAATTAATTTATGGATGGCAGAAGGTTTTATAAGGCCAAGAGATAAGGAAGAAAGGTTGGAGGATATCGGTGAAAATTACTTGGATGAGCTTGTATCGAGGTTTTTTATTCAAGAAGTTGATAAAAAGCAAAAACGATATCAACTTCATGACCTGTTTCATAATCTTGCAGAGCGGGTTCAAGGTGATGATTTTATCAGAATAGACTCAACTAATTCCAGAGAAGTTTCTTCCCACATAAGCAACATGTTATCTAGATGTGAGAACATTCGCCACATCCTTTTGCCCTCAAGCATGATAAACGAACTAAAAGAAAAATTATGCCTCATGCACAATATACGCACTCTTTTGGTGGAACCTGATGGTGGTATTGTCCCAAAGAATGTATTGCAAGAGATATTGAAACACATGGAAAAACTACGGGTGTTACATCTTTTCAAATGTGTTGATGATTGGCCGGACTCTATTGGCAATTTAAAACATCTCCGTTACCTCAATATTGATGGCTCTCAGTCTCTTAAGAAGTTACCTGATTCCATATGCAAACTTTACCACCTCAAAAGGCTTGAACTTCAAACTTGTAAATCCCTACCTGACTATTTTTGTGAACTCATTAGCTTGAGGTGTTTTTATACCAGTAGGAAGATAATGTCCCATATTTCTCATGTTGGAAGGCTGATGTCCCTCCAAGAGCTTAATCATTTCGTTGTAAGGAAGGAATGTGGGTATGAATTGCACCAACTAGAAAATTTAAATCAGCTTAGAGGTGAAATGCGCATTGCAGGTCTTGAGAATGTAGCAAGTACAGAGGATGCTATAAAGGCCAATATGCAAAATAAAAAGCACCTCGAGGAACTAAAATTTGTGTGGAACTCTGATGAAAGAGACACTAATAATGCTACATGTCTCTCTACTCCACATGTTGAATTATTGGATGCATTACAACCTCATCCTCATATTAGTGGTCTGACACTTAAAGGATTTGGAGGAGATAGAATTCCAAATTGGCTCCAAAGTAAGAATTCACTAAAGCATCTCACGTCGCTCACATTAATGGGTTGTGATAAAGTAAAAGAAATCTCATCCATTAATGAATCACTTCCCAATTGTGAAAGATTTATACTACGGGGGCTTAAGAACCTTAATAAAATGCCTACCTTTCCACCAAATCTCACTTCTTTAGAGATTAGCAATATCCCTCAAGTTAGTTATTTCTCTGAGGATGATTTGTTGAAGAAGGAAGAAAGAAACCAATCCAAACATGAGGTCGTGAAGCTAACAGTAGACTGCTTGAAACCAGAGGATGTACAATTATCCAGAAATATTGAGTCAAATGTGAAGCATTTTTTTCTTTTCGTGAAACACAGATTGGAAGCAGCATTTCATGATTCTCCAGATCCGCTTTTGAATGAGTGGGAAGAGATATTGACAATTGACTCTCGGAATAAAGATTATTCTCGAGGTCAGCTTATGGATGAGTGGGTCATGTTCATGCATTGTCACATGGAAACAATGTTCTATAAAAATGAAGAGTCCAAGTTGGTTTTACCGTCTTCACTCACTTACCTTGAGATATCATCATGTAGCATTACTGATGATGCATTATCCACCTGCATACAATGCCTTGTTTCCCTATCTAAACTGAAACTATCTGATATTCAAACAATAACCTCTCTTCCTCCCAAGGAAGTCCTTTGTTCATTGAAGAACCTCCTGTCTCTTACCATTAAAGGATGCTATTTGCTCAGTTCCTTGGGAGGTATTGGAGCCTTGACCTCTTTGATAAAGCTCAGATTAGTTAGCTGCCTCAATTTGAACATATCAAATGATTCTTTGCCTTCCTCCTTGGAGAGGCTAGATTTTTATTATTGCTCCAGTGTTATTCATGCCCTTAATGTCTCGGATGTTATTCGTTCCCTTGATGTTGGTAACCTGTCTCTTCTCAAGGAACTGGTTTTAGTGGGATGGAATGGTCAATTGGAGGGATTGAATTCATTAACTGCACTTCATCGTCTGGTGGTAATACACTGCCCTGCGATCAAACTCTCATCTCCCATGGACAAGTACCCATTTGCACTTCAAAATGTTTCTGTTGATGACTTGAAACTATTGAAGTTGATACTATCAAATGAAACTATCTCGTCATTACGTAGTTTGTCAAATTTTTACTCTCAAGGAGATTCCTCAGATGATGAGGTTTTTCAATCTCTTACCTCTTTAAAAGGTTTGGGCTTTAATAACACTGGAGATGATGAGATTCCTCAGACTAATCTGCCAAAGAACTTGAAAAATCTTGCATCTCTCCAGTATCTGATTCTAGATGACTGTCCAAACCTATGTAAACTGGAAGAACTACCCAGTAATATTTGTTCGTTGTTAATTGAAAACTGTCCAAAGCTATGTGAATTGGAAGAACTTCCCAGGAATCTTCGTAAGATGAAAATTAAAGATTGTTCAACTCTGACGGAGAAGTTCAAGAAGGGTGGCCCTAATTTCCAGGTCCGGTTCGAAGAAGGATATACCATTGTAACATTTCCTGTTGGAAGATAAACAACAAACAGAGACAAAAGTATTTCTGCTGAAATAAAACTCTATTGCATTAATAAAACGATTACAACTACTATATTTAAGACATACCAAATGTCTAAATATAGAGACCACTAACTCCACTAAATACACATTGCTATAACTGGCTTATAACCAACCCACTACATGACAAACTAAATATAGAAACTATCCTTTCTAAACTACTCCCTGCACACGTCTAAACAGAGAACGTGCTGCCTAAATTTAATAACCAGTTTATAATTAATTCTTAACAAAAATAAACCTACAACTAAAAACGTAGCTTCTAGAAACTGCAGCTCTTATGCTCCTTGCTGACTTGGCTGCTGACTTGGATTACTTTCAACACTCCCCCTTAATCCAAAGTCATCTACGTCCATCATTCTTCGACACCAAACAAACTTTTCTCTTGCAAGAGCCTTGGTCATGATATCTGCAACTTGTTCATTCGTATTAACATACTCCAATTCGATTTCCTTTTGCTCAACCAACTCTCGGATGAAGTGTTGCTTTGTATCAATATGCTTAGTACGACTATGAAACACCGGATTTTTGCTCATTGCTATCGTTGACTGGTTGTCGCATAGTATTATTGTTGCTCCTTTTTGCTTGCAATTTAACTCTTCTAGCATGCGTCTAAGCCAGACCCCTTCACGTGCAGCTGAAGTCACTGCATTGTACTCCGCTTCAGCTGTGGAAAGTGCAACGGTTGATTGCTTCTTTGTATTCCAGCAAATTGCATTGTCGCCATAGAAGAACACTTGCCCGGATGTGCTCCTTCTATCATCTAGGCTCCCTGCCCAATCGCTATCACTATACCCAATTAAACTTGGATTCTCCACAGATTTGTACCACAGACCATAGCTCGTTGTGCCTGCAACATACCTTAATATCCTTCTTGCTGCACCCATGTGTTGTTTGGTCGGTGTTTGCATGAACCTCAAGATGACCCCAACTGAGTGCGAGATGTCGGGACGTGTGTGTGTCAAATACATCAAGCCTCCAACCAAACTCCGGAATCGTGTTGCATCAATATGTCCTGTGCCATCCTCTGCTGTGAGTTTTTCGTTGACATTAGATGGTGTTTGCACGGGATTGCATCCTTTCATTCCGAACTTCTCGACTAGATCTTTGGCATACTTCCTCTGAGAAATGAACATATGACCTATTTCTTGTTCAATCTCTAGCCCTAGAAAGTAGTGCATCTTACCCAAATCTGTCATCTTGAACATACGCATCATTTGTTCTTTAAATGTTTGAACCATTCCTTGATCTGTACCGAAATAGATCATATCATCAACATATAAACAAACAACCAGCAGACCTAGGTTATGTTTAATGTAGAGATTCGGCTCGTTCTTGCTTCTTGTGAACCCCAAGGTCTGAAAGCATGCATCTATCTTGCTATACCATGCTCGTGGGGCTTGCTTCAAGCCATAAAGTGCTTTGTAGAGCCGATACACCCAGTTTTCTTTGCCTTTGATTTTGATGCCTTCAGGTTGCTCGACATACACCTCTTCCATTAGTTCTCCATTCAAGAAAGCAGACTTAACATCGAGTTGAAAGACCGGTTGCTTTAATTGGACAGCTAGTGCTAACAAGAGTCGAACGGTTTCAAACCTCGCAACAGGGGAGAATGTTTCGTTGTAGTCAATTCCTTGCCTTTGTGCATATCCCTTCACAACTAATCTTGCCTTGTATTTGAGCACCTTCCCATCAGGACCGAGTTTGGTTTTGTAGACCCATTTGACCCCGATTTCCTTGTGATCCTTTGGCAGTTCAACTAACTCCCAAGTGTTGTTTTCCTCGATTGCTCGCATTTCTTCCTTCATCGCTGTAACCCATTCTTCTTTTTCAACGGCTTCTTCAAAGCACTCGGGATCAGCCACCAAAAGCGCTTGTGTTGTTGCATATAATTCTTGCAAGGTTTTGGTCTTTTGCTGTGGCGGTTGGTTGCCTCTTCTTGTATATGTAAGAAAAAATATAATTAAGTGGCCCAAATTAAAACAGCCCATTTAATTAAATGGCATAAAGGCTTTAATTAAAAGGTGTATACTGTACCACTACTACAAAAAAGGAGATTATACACGGACAAAAATGGAAGAGCTACACGGATTTCCTACCGTGTTTAAATCGAGGGTGTATAAATAGGTCAATAACTACACACGGACATTTGTCCGTGTACAATCTCAACTATTATACACGGATAACTACACAAACAGCCGTGTAAAAAGCCCAGAATGTGTCGCTCTCCATGATACAGAGCTACACGGATATTACCTAAACAACCGTGTACGATTCTTTTCGTACACGGACTTTTAAATAAAAACCCGTGTAGCTTGACCCTTTCTACACGGACATTTAGTAAAATGTCCGTGTAGCTCTCCTCTTTATACACGGACATTTAACTAAATGTCCGTGTAGCTCTCCTCTTTCATACACGGACTTTAGTTAAATGTCCGTGTATGAAGACCATTTTTTTTTTTTTTGTATTTTTTGTTTTTCGGCTAGCCTCCAGTTTTGCTAGCCAGTTTTGTTACAGAGAACTATTCCATATTTCCCATATTTTCCAGATTTCATATAACAAGAAATCCATATTTTCCAGATTACCAAGAAATTCATATTTTCCAGATTACCAATAAATCCATATTTTCCAGATTAGCCAGAAATTCATATGCAATAAATTATACAATATTCACATACACCAAATTATACAAAATTATGGAAATCCATGTTGAGCATTGCAAAATTCTGATACAAACCACCTTGCCCACACACACCTGATATCGTCGATCTGCTCCTTGGTGTAATGCGGTTGCTTTGGCAAATTCTACAATTACAATTTGGTATTAGTTAGTAACAAGAAAAGGTAGATGAAATACAGTCGCAAATATCAATTGCTATTATATAGGACCAATTAATATGAATTACATACCGAGTTTGGGAATTGGAATTGCATTCTTTCGACAAAGTCAAACATGAAAATCATCGTGTAGTAAGCGCATTCCCAACCCTCCAACTGTTGCGGGCCCTGAAATTTGCATTTAGCGGCCTATGTTAGAATGATAATATTTTTTTCGACAATATATATGAAATTATAAATTTATAGTGTGCTCACCAGCAGCCACTTCCAACACAACTTGGTTTTCTTGCTCTTGTTATGCGATCCTCCCTCTTTAACATATTTCGCAAAAGCCCTTACAAAATTGAGTGAATGTTTATAGCAATTTTATAATTTGATATAATTGAAAAAAATTAAAACCAATTAAATTATTATTGCTTACTTGTTGACATAAGGGAATATGTCTTTGCACTTGTTAGCCGGGATATTTCCTCCGGGCTTACAAGAATCAACAATTATGCACGTATTTAGGTAAGGCACAATTATTATCAGACACCAGTGCTTGCTGTGGGAGGATAAAAATTAAAGTACTTTAGCATATAATAGTAACACGAGTGTTTGCTAATATGAACAATACATAAGCTAAGGTTAGAATTAACATCTGGTGGTACGGCAAGAGAATGTATTTCTTCTCCGCCTCCTGAGCATGATGCAGCGCTGAACAAATGTACTCGATACCCTCCTTCGAAGAACGTCTCAGCATTGTAGCACTCACCATCTCGGGGTCCAGAAATACGCACAAGTTCTTCCTTTCTACCATCTCATCACAATTTCGGATTAGCTTCCTGAAAACTCAAAATTTTACATTAGAATTATATTTGAGTTGTATACAATAATGAAAATAATTTCGAGTCACTAACATGAGGAAAATGGAGATGAACGACACATCGAGCCATTTATCGGATGACGAGTGGTGGAGAATGTCCCTGAAGTCTTTGAACGACATAGTGATCATGCCGCCGGCATGTAAAAACATCCCAGGTGGGACGGGGATGAAGATATCCCTCATGCTTTCGGGTGTCGACATCAAGCGGTCGTGGAGAAGGCGCAAATCACCGGGCAAACGGCTGTATTCTTCTTCGGTGACCAAAGGACGGTCTGGTGATCCTGGCGCGTCAGCCCCAACGTCGCAAGCCACAACAGTCCGTACCGGTGACATCAACTCCTGTGCACCGATGTCATCATCTCCTCGTGTCTGCATTAAAATTAACATATCTTCTTCAATTATTTGAAAAAGAATGATTTGAATGTAACAAAAGAAATGAATTATTTAGATATTACCTGATGCAAAACAATCTGACTCCTGGGCCATTGGACAAATGTCTTGCGGGCATCATCAAGAACAACCATATCGCCGGTAGGGGCAGGAAGAGGTATGCGCCCCCATCCCTCCACGACTGAGTCAACCTGCACACATGCATAGTCGGGCAAGAGCTGAGCATGGTGTACAATCGAGACTCCTGGAAGTACAACGCCCGTGGCAACGGTCAGAGGAGAACTACCCTGCCACAGGACGAGGTCGCATGCTCTGGGGTCCTGCAATTATCAAAAAGTTGTTACTTTTTAATGGTGCGATGTTGTCTAACAATGCTACAAACAGGTATGAATTACCTTTAGACTACAAAACAGTAGTGATTACCTTTAGATTTTCCAAATCATCTAAGGCCCAAGTCCCGGATGCTTGGCTACTTCGCCGAACTCCCGGCGAAATAGGAGGTGGTTGCTCGGATTGCTGCGCAAGAGATGAAAACCGGTTCAACAACCTTGATTCCATCTCAGCCATCTTTGCGTCGTACGCAGCCATCTTGGAGTCGTACTCTCTGCTGACCTCCGCGCGTACCTGCGCAACTATCTCGTCTTTATCAACTCTGGCACGAGGTTTTCTTCGAGATTTTTCACCCTCAACTCGGAACACCTCCTTCCAGCCCCTGTAGGCCCCTACACCCCTTACCCGGCCCGTGTGTTCTGGATTCCCGAGCGCTGCGGCCAAGGAATCATTTTGTCGTTCGACCGACCGGGCACCCGAACTGACCTCCTGCTCCACCTCCAACTGTTAATAAAAAAATTAGTTAGAGCAAAAGATCAAGTGATGTACATTCAAAGTTATAATTTCGTTTGAATGACACAAAGTTATAACAAAGGACTCTTACCATTCTCTGAGCCACGGGCTGCAATTTCTCTGGGAGTACTATCCTCCCGTCAGCGGTTAACTCAGATCTACCCATGAACCAACATTGGCCCCTAGGATTTTGGATCTGGACCACGGGTGAGTCTGAATTTCTGTTTTGCTCCAGTGCTGTCTTCCACTCTGCCGACTTACCCTCGTAACCAGCTGACCCTAAATGGTGCGGATACTTGTTCATGCCAGCGATCCTCTTGCCTTCTTTACTTTTTGCCTTCACATGTGCAAGAAAATCAATTAGTTTTAGAAAAATAATTGAAAATCGAGAAAAAACATAAACTACTTTGGATAATGTTACATACCTTGAACTCTTCTGTGGACTTCAAAGCTTGAAACTCCTCCCACACCTCTTGTGTTACCCAAGGATAGTACCCTACCGGACTTCTCCCTTCGTCCATGAACTCTGTCTTCAGCGTGCTCTTGAATTGCTTCCAACCTTCGTTCATGATCCTCAGAGTCTTGACCTTTGGGGTATCGCTCTCGATGTTCCACTGAGCCTGAGTGACACCAAATTAACTGCATTTAATTTCATGTACAACAATGAAAATAAAGTAAAGAGTTGTTCGGTGCTTTACCTTCACCATGTTCCACCAGTCGTTCTTCTCCTCTTTATCAAACTTATTCCAACTCTCTACAAGGATACTTGCCTTTCGCTTCACCAAATTGCAACACCAATTTGAGTACGCCATTCGATTTGGACCTTCCGCACGCCCGTCGTCCGTGAACCGGATTTCCAACTGCTTCTTCTCAGACGTGCTTGTGCACATTGTCGGACCTCTTTTCCTTCTTTCTGATGAGGCAGTAGCTTGCTGATCATCTTCTGCCATCGCATCTATGTGCTCACCCTCATCCGACATGGTTCTGCCATACAAAGAAATATTAAAAGAAATATTATATAAACACCAAATGGAGAGAATTAGTTTACTCATATATGCACATTAAGTTATGCACATTAAGTAATGGACCTATGTGCAAAACAAACACCACAGTAAAATGGAGGACTTCAAAACACACAAAATGGACCTTAATTTCATATTTTTCTGATTTTAATTCGATTTTATATGATTTTCCAAAGTTCAGCCTCTCAAAATGAAAATTCTGCACCTTTAAACATCAGATTTTCTCAAAATGAAAATGTGAACTTTAAAAAATCATATAAAATGGAAACAAAATCATAAAAATATGAAATTTGTGTCCATCTTGTGTGTTTTGGAGTCCTCTGTCTGTTGGTCAAGTTATAATCTTGTTTTGGTCACGGCATTGATCTGCACTGATCAATTTACCAGCAGAGGTCATTTTGGCCGTTTAGAGTACATTTCACTACTTTGCACATAGGTCCTCAAATAATGTTGAGATAAAAAAATAAATCAAATAGGGCACTACATAAATTAACAAATATGTCACTACTGCAGAAATTAAATAGGTCACTACTTCAAATAGGTGCAAGCCGATTTTTTTTTTGTCTTAGGGATAGTAAAGTGGCACCAGCACAATTAACTATATCCACCAGAAATTTAATAGGTTTTGAACTATAGGCACAGCACAGCAAAGCAAAGCAGAAAATTTAATAGTCACAGCACAGCAAAGCAGCACAACAAAGGCAGCACAACACAGCAAAATAAGCAAAAAAAACTTACAAATCAGTAGTGAGAACAGCAGGCGGCGACAATGAGCACAGCACAATGAGAACAGTAGAGGCGGCGACAATGAGCACAGCAAGGCAGAAGAGGCGCTGACAGAGGCGGCGGAGAGGGTGACAGAGGCGGCGACAATGAGCACAGCAAGGCAGAAGAGGCGGTGACAGAGGCGGCGGAGAGGGTGACAGAGGCGGCTAAGAGGGAGGGTGATAGAGGCGGAGTAGTGAAAAGGATTTTGAAAGAGAAGAGAAGGATTTTGAAGCGGCTCGTTTTCAGAAAGAAATTGGAAGAGAGCTTTTGAAAAACATGGTACACCTCTTTCTACACGGACATTTAGTAAAAGTCCGTGTACAACTCCCCGGTTTTTCTACACGGACTATTTAGTAAAAGTCCGTGTATAATTAGTCTTTCTACACGGACTATTTAGTAAAAGTCCGTGTATAATTAGTCTTTCTACACGGACTATTAAGTAAAAGTCCGTGTAGCTCTCCGAACCTTTATACACGGTTTTATCGTAAAATCCGTGTACAATGACTATTTATAAACGGACTATTAACTAAAAGTCCGTGTACAAAAAGTTGAAACATATTAAATTATGTTTCTTTTTATTTTTTATTTCATTATTTCAGATTTCACTAATATTTTAAAAACTAATACTAATATTTGAACTAGAATTTTTTTAATATTATTAAAAAAATGAACTAATATTTGAACTAGAGGAATCTAATATTTGATATTTGAACTACAAATGTTTAATTATATATTACAAAGTTGTTTCTAAAAAGGAAATATTACAAGTTTAAATTTTAATGATATTATTTAGACAGATTATTTAAGTTAATTTTAAATAATTTACTTTTTAGTGATTATCCATGAATTAATTATTTGTTGGTTGTTTTGTACTGCTAATTCATATCTATAACAGTATTTATTTAGATAGCATGAAGTATTTAACAAAATAGTTAAACGGAAAGAAAACAAAATGCTGATTAAATTAAGAACAAAAATATATTACATCAAAACAAAACGAAAAAAAAAGCTAAATTAAATTAAACACTCCTTCACTGGCCTGACCCCCTCCTTTTAATCTAGGGTCTCTTTGGCCTGATCCAGGGATTGCCCCTCCTTTTGTAGGGCTTTGGTGGTGGGTGCTCCCTTGGGCTTCGTCGTGGCACATTTGAGGGCGGCCATGGCCATGTCCTCCTGTAGTTGGGAGGAGGCATTTCATAGCCGGGAGGGACTTCGGGAGCATCTTCGGGGGGCAATGGCCATGGCACATTTGCGTCTTCTTCCGGTGGCACCGAAGCTGCCATTTCTTAGCTTCCAAATTCTCAGAGAAAAGTAATCGAAAAGGGGGAGTTTCTCATCAGATTATATTGAATTTTGAAGTCTTTTCGTCTTCTGAATTAAAAAGATAATTAAGGCAACTTCTCGAATTCCATGTACAAAAGGCTTTTCAAGGTCGTTTAATTTTGAATTTCGTCTTATAAGAATCATACACGGTCATTTAATTAAAAATACGTGTACAAAAGCAACGTACACGGGCTATTAAGTAAAAGTCCGTGTAGCTCTCCGAACCTTTATACACGGACTATTAAGTAAAAGTCCGTGTAGCTCTCCGAACCTTTATACACGGTTTTATCGAAAATCCGTGTACAATGACTATTTATAAACGGACTATTAACTAAAAGTCCGTGTACAAAAAGTTCAAACATATTAAATTATGTTTCTTTTTATTTTTTATATTATTTAAACTAATAATAAATTATCTAAAATATATAGTATCACGTCTAATATTTAAAACTTATACTAATAATAACTAATACCCGGTTTTTTATTATTATTAAAATTTGAACTATAGACATTTAATATTTGTACTAGTAATTAAAAACTAATACTAATATTTTATATTTTATTTTTATTATATAATATCTTAACTAATATTTTGAAAACTAATACTAATATTTGAAATAGAAATTTTGTACCATTATTATAAAAAATGAACTAACATTTGAACCAGAGAGCTACAAATATTTTATTTTTGAACTACAAATATTTTATTCGTAATATTTAATATTCATACTAATATTTAAAAACTAATACTAATATTTTATTTTTTATTTCATTATTTCAGAATTCACTAATATTTTAAAAACTAATACTAATATTTGAACTAGAATTTTTTTAATATTATTAAAAAAATGAACTAATATTTGAACTAGAGGAATCTAATATTTGATATTTGAACTACAAATGTTTAATTATTACAAAGTTGTTTCTAAAAAGGAAATATTACAAGTTTAAATTTTAAACAAAAAATAAATATTACACACCGGGTTTTTTTTTTCCTTTTTCTCTTTTTTTTCTCCTTTTCAACAGTACTCTCGGCCCATATTCCTTCATTGTGGTCGGATCGCATGTAGTTCGCTCCGTCGTTTTCTTCAATTGTTGCTACCTCAGGGTCCATGTCGGCACAAAATGGAGGTATTTCGTCGAACTGGTCATACTCTTCTTCATCAACGACATTTTCTACCCCGACAATCCTTCTTTTTCCAGATAGGACGACGCTCCACCTATCATCACTCGGGTCAGTGACATAAAAGACTTGGGTGGCTTGCTTGGCGAGTATAAACGGATCATCAACATACCCAAATTTGTTAAAATCAACGAGTGTGAACCCGTCGTTATCAACTTTAACACCCCGGTCTTCGACCCATTGACACCGAAACAAGGGAATGCTCAGGCGAGGATTGTAAACGAGCTCCCAAATTTCTTCAATGACTCCATAATATGACCTCGATGCTGTTACAGCCTGGCCATCCCCAGATCTACTGAATTCTTGAGACGTCGCCACCAACGTCACCCCACTATTTTGCATTGTACTCTTCTCACTTTGCTGTTTAGTGTAAAAAGTATAACCGTTAATTTCGTATCCTTGGAATGTTTTGACAACAATTTGGGGTCCTTCGCCCAGCAGTTTAACAATTTCAGGTACGGGGTGTGACTTCACTCTTTCTTTCAGCCATCCTATAAAAGAACGATTATGCTCGTTAGTAAGCCACTTCTGACTTCTCGTGTAGTTCTGTTGTTTAAGGATTGTCATGTGCTCATCTATGTAGGGAGCAACATCTGTCATGTGCTGTAGTACAATAAAATGTGCCTTATGTAGATCATTTATATCAGCAACTACGGCTCTCAACCCAATTGTCCCGACTCCTTGGAGCCTTCCCTCGTATCGCGACTTCGGAACGCCAATTGGATCCACACCGGCCATGTAGTTGGTGCAAAACTCAATCACCTCTTCTGTGGAATATCCTTCTATAATGCTACCTTCAGGCCGATGTCGGTTCCTCACGTACTTTTTCAAGATACCCATGTATCTCTCGAACGGATACATATACCGCAGGAACACGGGACCACAGATCTGAATTTCTCTCACAAGATGAACAGCAAGGTGAACCATAACATCGAAAAAAGATGGCGGAAAATACATCTCAAGTTGGCAAAGAGTAACGACGATCTCCTTTTGCAAAGAGTCCAATTTTAGAGGGTCTATCACTTTGGAATTGATTGCATTGAAGAAAGAACAGAACTTCGTAATGGTTTCCCGAACCTCCTTTGGTAAAATTCCCCGAATTGCAACCGGAATCATATGTGTCAGTAAAACATGACAGTCGTGGGATTTCAGACCAAGCAATTTCAGGTCCTTCTTCGACACCAGCTTCTTAATATTCGAGGAATACCCCGATGGAACTTTAATACTATGAAGGCATTCACAAAAGCTTGTTTTCTCTTTCTTCGACATTGTGCACAGTGCGGGGGGTAGGTACGTGCGCTTCCCTTTCTCCTGCGGTGCAAGCTCGGGTCGTATTCCCATTTCAACCATGTCTTTCCGAACTTTAATACCATCTTTAGTCTTTCCCTTAATGTTCAACAGTAAACCGATCAAACTGTCGCAGACATTTTTTTCAACATGCATGACATCTATGCAATGTCTCACTTCTAAAAATTCCCAGTACGGTAGATCCCAAAATATGGACCTTTTTTTCCAAATATTCTTCGGTGGTGCTTCGGCACATTTTCCAAAAATAACATCAAGGTTTTTTACCCGATTGAAGACACTTTTCCCGTCTAATGGACGACGGGCCACTCCAAGCTCAATTTTCCCGTTGAATGCACTCTTCTTCTTACGGTATGGGTGATTAACAGGAAGAAACCTACGATGCCCCATGAAAACATTCTTCTGACAATTTTTCAGCCTCAGCACCTGCGTGTCATCTTCACAGATAGGGCACGCTTTTGCTCCTTTACAAGTGTAACCCGATAAATTCCCGTACGCGGGAAAATCATTTGCTGTGCAAAACACCATGGCCCGCATTTGAAATACCTCTTTGCTGTACGCATCCCAGACCGGGACGCCATCACGCCATAATTTCTGGAGGTCCTCAATTAATGGTGCGAGATACACATCTATGTCATTTCCGGGTTGCCTGGGTCCTTGGATTAGTAATGACATCATTATATATTTGCGTTTCATGCACAACCAAGGAGGAAGATTATAGATGGCTATAAGAACTGGCCAAGTACTGTGCCGACTGCTCAAGCTTCCAAACGGACTCATTCCATCTGTGCTCACCACAATCCTAAGGTTTCTCATTTCGGAACCAAATTCTTTGAAGTGTCTATCAATGTTCCTCCACTGAGGAGAATCGGCCGGGTGCCTTAGTTTACCGTCTTTTTTGCGCTCTTCTTCATGCCAACGCAATAATTTCGCATCCTTGGAATTCGCAAACAACCGTTTGAATCTCGGTATTATCGGCAAATACCACAACACCTTAGCCGGAGGCCGGCCCTTTTTGTCATCGTCACAATCATCAGTACTGTCCTGGTCCTTACGTTTATACCGTGAAACACCGCATTTAGGACAGACATGCATGGTCTCGTACTCGTTACGGTACAATACACAGTCGTTCGGACATGCATGTATTCTTTCGATCTTCAACCCCATTGGACATATCAATTTTTTCGCCTGATATATTGTACCGGGTAACTCGTTGTTATCTGGGAGCATTTCTTGTAAAAGTTGTAATAAGGACGTGAAACTCTTATCGCTCCAACCATTGTCTGCCTTTAAGTTTAATAATTTCAACACAGCTGACAGTTTCGTAAATTTGGTACACCCGGGATACAACTGCTTTTTGGAATCATTAGACAAATTTTGGAATTTATCATAATTTTTATCACTAATTTCATCTTCCGCGTCACGAAACATTTCCTCCAGATTTTCAATAAACTCGTGTTCTACATTTTCACCAGAATTCATCTCCATCTCATCATCGTCGGTTCCGGGTTCAATATTATCAAAAATTTCGGCATCCTCGTAATTCTCGTTCCAATCAAGTTCAAAATTATCAGAAATTTCTACATTCTCATCATTCAATTCACAACGATTAAAATCTTTATTGGTACTACTACTTTCACCAAATTTCTCACCGTGCATGATCCAACATGTATATCTCTTCTTAAATCCCCGACAAATTAAATGACCTCTAATTTCTTCGGAGTCCACAAATCTTAAAATATTTTTACAATCTCTACAAGGACACAAAATGTCTTTTTCTTTTTTCTTCACTCTATACATCTCAGCAAATTTTATAAACTCATCAACGCGAACCAAATATTCTTCACTGTCACGTCGCAATTCGTACATCCAACTTCGATCCATCTGGAAATTAAATTATAAAAATGATTTGATCAATTAATCAAGCATGGTCAACATATATTGTACCAAATTTTGGGCTTACAAAGGGCCGGTTTACAATCCTAACCCACTCTTTGAATATTGTGTCTCATATGTGAACACATATTAGCGAGTTTTAATTAGTATTTGAGAAAAATTCGGCAGCATTTCCCCTTAACTCCCCAAGTATGCGTACGAAGCACATACTCGTAGGAGCAATAAGGGAAAATACCGTCGAACTTTCCTCAAATACTAATTAAAACCCACTAATATGTGTTCACATCCTAAATGAGACACAATATTCAAAGAGCAGTCCCAAAACGGGGACTGTCCAAAATTAATCCCTATTGGATTAATTTTGAACGGGCATGGACCTAAAAATCATTTATAGGTCGGTTATTGGACAACAATACACTAATTATATATTTACATTACCTAATTACTAATTAAATCAAGCATGCATGCATATATTACACACCTAAGTAAATAAGCAATAATAATTACTAAACAGAAAATTAGAGAGGAAAAAGGAAAATATGTATATACTAACCTTCGAAATTTAGAGAGGAGAAAATAAAAACTTCAAAGATGACAGCTTCCAGCTATGCTAGCCTTTAATTTGCGGAAATCAGATCTCAGTTCAACACAGACAGAGGGCGTATTAATTACTTGATCAAAACGGCGCAGCTGGAGCTAGAAGTCTCTGGAAGAGAAGGGCCCTTTTATATTGGATAAAACCCTATGCGGATTTTCTACACGGATTTATACTTAGCAATCCGTGTAGCTCTGTCACAATTTAAACACGGTTATTTATTAAAAAATCCGTGTACAATAACCCTTTATACACGGATATTTGATAAGAAAACCGTGTAGCTCTCTTAATATTTGTACACGGATATGTTACTAAAAACCGTGTAGCTCTCTTAATATTTGTACACGGTTATTTAATCAAATATCCGTGTAGCAATTCATACACGGATTTTTGTATAATATCCGTGTAGCTCTCTCAATCTTTTCCACACGGTTTCGTTCCACGCGGCTTTTTTCGCCCTAATAAACCGTGTAGCTCTCTCAAACAATTCTACACTGATTTATAACTAAGTGTCCGTGTATAATTCCTCAATATTTTTAACCCTTTCACAATTTCATATTTGACACACGGTTTTTATATAAAATTAGAAAAATCGTGTACAATGTGCAGTGTAGAATTAGCTTTTTTGTAGTAGTGTACGTTGATGCATACCATATGGGTTGACTATTAAAAGGTGCATGCATATATTAAAAGGTGCATGCATAAATTAAAAGGTGCTATTTGATTAAAGGGTGCATCTCCCCTATAAATAATTGCTTTAATGACAGGCAATAGCGATATACGAATTCTAATAGTAAGGTTGATCCTCTCTTCATCAATATATTCAGAAAGAACAAAAGTTGTCATTGCTTAGAAAGAGAAAGAGGAGAGAAATCGCTTTACAGTTCTTCTGACGGTTTGTGAAGAACGCCTCAAGTGTTGTTCTACAGTTTACTATGGACAAAGGTATGAAATTAATTTGATTGATTTACACGTGGAGACTATGATTTCTAAGGTCTATGATTTGTTTTTAATTAATTCTTAATTCCGCTGTCAAAACTTTAAAGATGATTAGTTGTACTTATTTTAATAATTATGTGTAAGTAGTTGATCACGATAACTTCTACTTACAGTATAAACTTGTAATGGTGTTGGTATGTCATCGTTTATGTTTGTTTCAAGTTGAGGCTGCTCACTGTCCTCATCCTCCTCGTCTAGTAAAGCAGTCGGTACTTCAACACCTTCCGAGTTCCATCTCCAACTCGTATTCTCGTCGAACATCACGTTACGGCTGACAATTGTCTTCTTTGTTTCAGGATTGTAGAGTCGATATCCCTTCGATTGAATACAGTACCCAATGAATATGCACTTTTCAGATTTGGCATCCAACTTCTTTCGGTTGTGCGAGTTGATAAGAGTGTACGCAATGCATCCAAAGACTCGTAAGTGACTCACAGTTGGTTTCCTTCCGAACCATGCCTCATATGGAGTTTTGTTCATGACTGCCTTTGTCGGTGAAAGGTTGAGGATGTAGACTGCTGTGGCTACGGCTTCTGCCCAAAAAGAATTCGGTACGCCTTTTGATTTCAGCATGCTTCTTGCCAACTCAACAACGGTTCGATTTTTTCGCTCGGCTACACTGTTTTGCTCGGGGGTGTAGGGTGTGGTTAGTTGCTGCAAGATGCCTTCTTGTTCACAAAATTTCTTGAATTCGGTTGATTGATACTCACCACCCCGATCCGATCTTAACGCTTTCAGTTTCATGCCGGTTTGCGTTTCAGTCATGGCTTTGAACTTCTTGAACATCTTAAATGCTTCACTTTTATAAGTAATGAAGAATACCCATGTCATTCTACTGAAATCGTCGATGAACAACATGAAATATTTACTTCCTCCCATTGAACTCGTCTCCATGGGCCCACATCGGTCGGTATGCACCAATTCAAGTACTCGAGTTGCACGGAGAGATTGATCCTTCGGAAATGGCAATTTTGATTGTTTGCCAAGTATACAACCTTCGGATAACCCGACTTCCTCTATCTCTGGTAGTCCTATCACCATATTTTTCTGGTTTAGTAATTTCAAACCATTAATATGTAAATGCCCGTACCTTAGATGCCATAATCTGCTTTGATTAGGTTCCATAATTGCAAGTGCAGTATCATCAACCTCTGTTATTTCCAGCGGAAACAGGTTATTTTGTGTCTTCCGAATGGTTGCCATCACATGCTTTGTTGATGACTCCTCAATTTTACAAGTGTTGCCTTCGAATTTGATCGCATACCCGCTGTCCATCATTTGCCCGATGCTTAGGAGATTTTGTGAAAGTTGCGGGATGTAGTATACATTGTGTAGATACCTTGTATTGTTTGCAGTTTGGACAGCCACCTTGCCGATACCTTCAACTTGTATTTGTTTGTCGTTGCCGAGACTCACAGGCTTCTTGTATGACTCATCCAATTCTTCGAAGAGATACTTGTAACCAGACATGTGATTAGAACATCCGCTGTCCAGGAACCAAACTTGACTCACGTCTGATTTCTCGTCAGTTTTTGCCATGAAGAGCATGGTTTCGGTGCCTTTCTCATTGCCTTTCTCCTCTACGACATTGGCTTGCTCTTCCTCACGCTTCTTCTTGTTGCAATCAGCCTGCACATGGCCGATTCTGTGACAATAGTGGCATTCAACGCCTTGCTTGCCTTGTCCGTCTTCCCTCTTCTTCTTGTAGCAATCTGCCTTGACGTGACCGAACTTGTGGCAATAGTAGCACTCGATATCCTTCTTTGTTGTTTGTTGTTGTTGACGGTTGTCTCCGCTGCTCGTGCCTCTTCCACGGCCTCTACCGCTGCGACCTCTTCCTCTACTTGAGTTGCCTCTGGTGAGGAACGCCTTAGAATCGTCCTTCTCTTCAGACCTGAGAAGTCGTACTTCATGGGCTTGCAGCGAACCCATCAACTCGTCGAAAGAGTATGTGGACAGGTCCTTGGACTCTTCGATTGCTGCCACGACATGGTCGAATTTTGCTGTAAGGCTGCGGAGTACCTTCATAACCACGATCTTTTCTGTGAGATCCTCGCCACAACTCTTGATTTGGTTGACGGTGGATGTGACTCTTGTGAGAAACGCTTGAACAGATTCGCCTTGATTCATGTTCAACGTCTCAAACTCTCTTCTCAAGCCTTGTAGCCTTATCTCGAGAACTTTCGAATTTCCCCGAAAGGCAGTTTTCAGGGTTGTCCATGCCTCCTTTGCCGATGTCGCTGCTGCGATTTTTGTGAACACCGTGTCAACAACAGCTTGTTGAATGAAGAACAGCGCCTTCGCATCGCGCTTCGCTGTTTCTGTTGGTGTGGGATCAGTGGCTGGTGCTCCCGTCTCCACCAATTCCCATAGACCTTGCGACTTGAGCAAAGTTCGTATCTTGATGCTCCAGAACTCATAGTTATCTCCCTTGAACAGCGGAATCGAGGGATTCGAAACGCTCATGTTCTCTGCCATGGTCGGATCTGCCTTGATCTCTCACCTTTGGCTCTGATACCAATTTGTTGGAATTTCTTTTTGGAAGATAAACAACAAACAGAGACAAAATGTCTAAATAAAACTCTATTGCATTAATGAAAACAGATTACAACTACTATATTTAAGACATACCAAATGTCTAAATATAGAGACCACTAACTCCACTAAATACACATTGCTATTGTTGGTTATTTCTTTCTTACGGCCAGTAACACAATCACAGAGAGAAAAACGAAATTAACAGAGGAGTTTTTGTGATGCTCAACTTACTGCATCATTTTCTGGTTTTCTTATATATATATATAGAAGCAAATACAAAATCATAACTGCTATATGAAAGGTTACATCCACTAAATAAAAACTGGAATCTAAATAACTGCTCACTAAAAATAACCTCTACTCTATTCTTAGCCATCCGCTAGGATTACTCTGACAGCACACTTTATCTAAAACAGAAAACTTAAACTCTGCTGGAAACAAAACATAAACAAAACAAACTGAAACATAACAACAAGATTAATTCTATCATTCTCCTCCTTAAGCTTGTTGTTCTTTATTGATGTCCAGTACACCAATCTTTCCTCTCATCTCCTGAAACTTTATCCTTCCCAGTGACTTCGTTAAGATATCAGCACGCTGGTCCTCGGTACGAACATGCTGAACTTCAACCAATCCCGATTTCACACAATCTCTTATGTAATGAAACCGAGTATCAATATGTTTACTCCTCTCATGATGAACTGAGTTCTTGGTTAGAGCAATTGCGGATTGATTATCCATTTTCAGCACCACTTTCTTAGGTTCAGCCTTTAGCAATTCTCCTAACAATCGACTCAGCCACACACCTTGACACGCTGCCGCACAACCAGCAATATATTCTGCTTCGCATGAAGACAGCGCCACCACTTTCTGCTTTTGTGAACACCAGCTGATCGGATTTGCCCCAAGAAAGAATATCAATCCTGAAGTGCTTTTTCTGTCATTATTATCACCAGCCAGATCACTGTCCGAAAACCCGATCAGCTCCAAATCTCCTTCTTTCTTCTCATACACAAAACCAAAGTTCAATGTTCCCTTCACGTACCTTAGTATGTGCTTTACTGCTGCCATGTGTTCCAGCGTGGGTTTCTCCATAAATCGGCTTACCATTCCAGCAGCAAACGCCAAGTCTGGACGTGTGTGCAGCAAGTATCTCAAACTGCCAACGATACTTCGATACAAAGTTACATCTACAGGAGGTTCAAGGCTGTCCTTGTTCAATTTCAGACGAGGCTCCATAGGAATCTGTGTTGAGTTACAGTCCTTCATCCCACATTTCTCCAGCACCCTCTTTGCAAAACCCGATTGCTTTAAGGTGATTCTTGTTGGAGTCTGACACACTTCAATTCCCAAATAATAGCTAAGCAACCCAAGATCACTCATTCTAAATAGCCCTTTCATCTGAGATTTGAATTTGTCAATGTCTCGAATACTTCCTCCAGTGATAATTAAATCGTCTACGTATACTCCAACAATTAAATTTCCTTCCTTTCTCATGTACACCGCATGTTCCAGAAGACACCTCTCAAAACCGAGTGCCTTCAACGACTTATCCAACTTGGAATTCCATGCTCTAGGCGCTTGTCGCAAACCGTACAAAGCTTTATACAGTTTCAGCACCTTATGCTCTTCTCCTTTTATCTCAAAACCCGGTGGCTGCAGAACATACACATCCTCCTCCAATTCACCGTTAAGGAAAGCGGATTTTACATCCATGTGATGCACTTGCCACCCCTTTTGTGCAGCGATTGAGATTAACAACCGTACAGTTTCCAATCGAGCAACAGGAGCAAAAACTTCGTCAAAATCTATCCCGTGCTTTTGAACATACCCCTTTGCTACTAACCTCGCCTTGTGTTTGATTATTCTCCCTTGAGTATCTTTCTTCAATTTAAACACCCACTTCAAACCAATTGGCTTTTGATTTTGTGGTAAAGCAACTAACCTCCATGTTGCATTCTCCTGTATGCTGGAAATTTCTTCTTCCATAGCCTTTCTCCATGCTGAATCGGTTCTTGCTTCTTCATAACTCGTAGGCTCCTCCTCTCCTAGCAAACATAGCCCCGAATAATCCAATGCAATAGGAATAGTTTTGTCGTACAGACTGTTTAGGTCTCGTTTCCCTCTTGGTCCCACTTCTGATGCCTCTGGATGGATGAATTCGGATGCCCTCTGCTCAACAGGAAACAACACTGGAGTTTGTGCATTTCCAGAGCCGAATCCATCTTCCAAATCCCCGTTGAGGAAGGCTGATTTTACATCCATATGATGCACCTCCCATCCTTCATGTGCTGCAATAGAAATCAGCAAACGTACCGTCTCTAGCCGAGCAATAGGGGCAAAAACTTCATCAAAGTCTACGCCTTGTCGCTGAACGTACCCCTTTGCCACTATTCTCGCCTTGTGCTTCACTATTCTGCCTTGAGTGTCCTTCTTTAGCTTGTAAACCCACTTTAGACCTATAGGTTTGTGACTGTTGGGTACTGGAACGAGCTTCCATGTTTCATTCTTTCGAATAGAGGAAATCTCTTCCTCCATTGCTCTTCTCCACATCGGATCTGCCTTTGCTTCTTCGAAATTCGACGGCTCCTCTTCTCCTAGTAAGCACAAACCCGAATACTCCAGTTCTATTGGGATGGTTCTATAGTAAAGGCTTTTGATGTCACGCGTACCCCGTGGTCCTTCTAATGAACTCTCATCTGGTGTTGTAGGCTGCTGTACTTCGGTTGAGGCTGAACCATCAAAAGTTTCATCTGGAGTGTGTGGTGAAGGACTGTAACTCAACACAGATTCCTATGGAGCCTCGTCTGAAATTGAACAAGGACAGCCTTGAACCTCCTGTAGATGTAACTTTGTATCGAAGTATCATTGGCAGTTTGAGATACTTGCTGCGCACACGTCCAGACTTGGCGTTTGCTGTTGGAATGGTAAGCCGATTTATGGAGAAACCCACGCTGGAACACATGGCAGCAGTAAAGCACATACTAAGGTACGTGAAGGGAACATTGAACTTTGGTTTTGTGTATGAGAAGAAAGAAGGAGATTTGGAGCTGATCGGGTTTTCGGACAGTGATCTGGCTGGTGATAATAATGACAGAAAAAGCACTTCAGGATTGATATTCTTTCTTGGGGCAAATCCGATCAGCTGGTGTTCACAAAAGCAGAAAGTGGTGGCGCTGTCTTCATGCGAAGCAGAATATATTGCTGGTTGTGCGGCAGCGTGTCATGGTGTGTGGCTGAGTCGATTGTTAGGAGAATTGCTAAAGGCTGAACCTAAGAAAGTGGTGCTGAAAATGGATAATCAATCCGCAATTGCACTAACCAAGAACTCAGTTCATCATGAGAGGAGTAAACATATTGATACTCGGTTTCATTACATAAGAGATTGTGTGAAATCGGGATTGGTTGAAGTTCAGCATGTTCGTACCGAGGACCAGCGTGCTGATATCTTAACGAAGTCACTGGGAAGGATAAAGTTTCAGGAGATGAGAGGAAAGATTGGTGTACTGGACATCAATAAAGAACAACAAGCTTAAGGAGGAGAATGATAGAATTAATCTTGTTGTTATGTTTCAGTTTGTTTTGTTTATGTTTTGTTTCCAGCAGAGTTTAAGTTTTCTGTTTTAGATAAAGTGTGCTGTCAGAGTAATCCTAGCGGATGGCTAAGAATAGAGTAGAGGTTATTTTTAGTGAGCAGTTATTTAGATTCCAGTTTTTATTTAGTGGATGTAACCTTTCATATAGCAGTTATATCTTGTATTGTTTCTATTAATAAGAAAACCCAGAAAATGATGCATAAGCTTTTTTTTACAGCATCGCAAAACACTTTGTCTCTTCAGTTTTTTCTTTAATTGTTCTGTGTTAGAGGTACCGAAAACCAACAGCTATAACTGGCTTATAACCAACCCACTACATGACAAACTAAATATAGAAACTATCCTTTCTAAACTACTCCCTGCACACGTCTAAACAGAGAACGTGCTGCCTAAATTTAATAACCAGTTTATAATTAATTCTTAACAAAAATAAACCTACAACTAAAAACGTAGCTTCTAGAAACTGCAGCTCTTATGCTCCTTGCTGACTTGGCTGCTGACTTGGATTACTTTCAACATTTCCAACAGAAGGTAAGCTACTTTTGAGACCCCACAATAAACCACTTCTATTTTTAATTTCATATCTTCTATTTATTGATGGATACATCATTTTGATCAGTCCTTAGAGGGAAGGAATCATAATCTAAAATAAATGTTTTTAGCGCCCTCTATCCTTTTGGTTCGCCAAAGCATTTAAATTCCTGTTGTTTTTCTGTGACTGGAAAATCAATAATCTCATAAAAAAACCTTATTGGTACGACCTTGGCACTTGACATTAACAAACATAATTGCCCATATTTTGGCAAAAGCTATTAACTATGAGAGGAGACAAGGCATCCTCCTGCTGGTCTGGTTTTGTGCTGGACTGCTAGTATGGTTTAGCACTCATGAACGGTACCACTGTACCAGACCTCTTTTCCTTTTTCCTTTCTCATACTCTGATCTCTGATTTGTTGGTATACCGTGCTTATTCTTCCTTGGCCCTTTATTTAAAGTCTCAATGTGTTTGTTCCGAACTTGCAACTTCTATTCAGTAAACGTTTACATATTTAAATATATATCTATTTTCACAAACACAATGGTACATTTACGTTGTTAGTAATTAATGCTGGCATTGCAATATTTATATATTATCCATAAGATAGCCATAAATTTTCTCTGCTATGCTATTGCTATAAGATGCTAATCTTTTCTTCTAAACTCTGTTTCTTTTGCAGAAGGAAGGTACCATTTTTCTTAGGCTCACTCTCTCGAGTTTCTTCTATGCTCTCTCCATATCTCCAATATTCCAATCGCCCATACCACCTCATCCACAAAACAAAACAAAAATAAAACCACAACAAAAAAAACTAAAAAATCAAAATAAGAACAAAAAAAGACAAAAAAAAAAGCAAAAAAAGATTCTCCTTTGATTATCAGTTAGAAGAAATTTGTTCTATCCATCTTTTTTAAGTCTTCACTCTCCAGTACAATTATTGCCGGGAGATTGTATAATTTCGTGTAACTGTCAAATTTATTTGATGTTTTAATTGTTTTTTGCAAACTATAGAAAAAACCAAAAAAAAAAAAGATAAAAAAAGGAAAATGAAAAAAAGGAAAAAAGAAAAAAGAAAAAAAATATTGTACCCTAATTTAAGTCCGGGTGATACAATATTATTATTGTCTATGTCCTATTTATTTGTATTTGGTACTTTTTTTGTTAGGGTGAATATTACGTTCTATATCTTGTATGACTTTCTATGTTTTGATAAAGAGGATATATGAAGGTGTGTTGCTCATATATTTGATCATCTGAAAATACTCTGTAATATTTTTTCTAAATTAATAAAAATAAGGGAGGGAAGGGAGCTTCATGGGAGTGCTTGTGTTTGTGTTCTATTTTATATAATCCTAATATTTTTGTCACTGTCTATGTCCTATTTATTTGTATGTGGTACCTTTTTGTGTATGTTGTATGTTTAATATTGTTTTGATTATCAAACGGTGCTAGTCACTTTATGCGGTGTGCATTTTATATGTGTGTATTGTGAGTTTATTTACGTGAACATTTGTATGATAAGACTGCTTGTTGATTTTTATATGGGACAAATTTGGTTTTAAAATATTATGATGAAATTTGGTATTGATGCTTGTTAAGTTGCATGCATGGATGTCATTGCAACTTTACCCTTTATTTTATTTTTTATTTTTATGGTCTCATTTTAATAAAATTTCTGAGGTTATTTGCCAACCGAACCTTTTTCTTTAAAGAAAAAAGTTATTTTCTTTCAAAGTCCTATTAATTATTATATTATTTTTAGCTAATTATGATGTGCCTTAACAAAATCCTTACTTTTCAATGAAATTTCAAATATTTCATGTCAACTTTCTTCTTCTTCTTATCTTCATTACCAAATTTTTTTATCGTAAGTAGATAAAAGTTTGTTTGATTTTAGGAGTTCTAGGATGAGCTGTGGTATTTAATTTGACTATTCTTCCTAAATAATAAAAGAAAAAAAAAACATGACATTGTTTAAGCTTCTTGCTTGATTTATAGCATAATAGAGACGAGAACAATTCACACTTAATTAAATCTACATAGAAATGACAACTGAATTTGATGGCAACAGAAATAGTAGAGAAGGGAACAATTCATTCTTCACTCTTCAATCTACAACAAAATTAAGAAGTCCAGCCCAAAGAGTTGTCAACCCAAATCAGGGCCCATATTAAATTTATCATTTCTGAAAAGAGATGGATGCACTTTGGAGATTAATTCAAATAAATGGACAGCTATCATGTCTCCATCTCGGAAAGATTTATCAGATAATTAACATGATAATTAACATGATCTCTATATGAAAAATTAGTTTAAAATTAGTTTGAGACCAAATTTTACATTTTTTAAAAAACTTTTTACTATTTTTCTAAATTAGTAGAAATTCACTTCATAATATTCTTGGTAATTTTTTTTCTACCTATCTAAAAAGATAGTAAAAAAATCTTTAAAATATAAATTTTTTGTACCAAGTGCATTTGACAGCTCTCTGCCAAAGAGAGTTCGAGACAATTCTTTTTTCTTTTTAAAGGTCAGAGGCTTTTGGTCCTGACAATTTCATTGAATAAAGAGTATGTACAGCTATGGTTCTGAAAATCGGAATCAATCATTTGACTGTAGAATGGGAATCGAATGAATCGGTCGGAATTGGTCGAATCGGATCGAAAACTCGATTATTTTTTCACAGAAGCGCATTTTGTACTAAATGTGTCAAATAATCCACTCCACACTCATAATAATTAAATTGGACTAGTAACAATCAAATTTATAGTGTATTCACTAGTGGAAAAACGGACATCAGCATCGGCCTATTAGGATCGGATTTTTTCAGTAATTCGATACTGATCTATATTTGGATCGGGCTTTATAAACAACTGATCTTGAAAGGGACAATCAGGATCGGTTAAATATTAACAACCGCTCTTAAAAGTGCTGTCCATATCAGGATCTGTTCTTTACAAAGAACCGATCCTGATTATTTACTTATTAGCATCGGTTCTCTTAAATAACCGATCCTGATTTCTTTTAGCATCGGTCATCTCATTAACCGACCTTGATTATTCATGTATTAGCATCGGTTTATTAATTAACCGATTCTAAATACTATTAGCATCGGGCAATAAATTAACCGATCTTGATTTATCTATTTATTAGCATCGGTTCATTAATTAACCGACCCTGATTGATTTTAGCATCATTTTTTTAAATTTAACCGATACTAATAACTCTTCTCTTAATCACCCATAGCGGGAAATAAAGCTAATTTCTAGGTTTTCTCGGTTTTCTCTCTGTTCTCTGTTCTCTGTACGCGAAAACACGATATCTGTTGCATTTCTCTGATCTCTGCACGAAAGACAGTTTAGAAGAAGAGGATAGAGGTAAATTCTTTTCCTTAACTTCTTTGATTTTTGCATCTCGGTTGAAACCAGAAATATTCGGATCTGAAAATTGTTTTATACCCGTTATGTATTATGAACCATTTTGTTGTGATCAATTGGCTACATGAAACTTTTATTTCTTCATATATTTGATATGTACTTCATGCATGATTTAATTTGTAATCATAATTTTGAAAAAGGAAAAAATCAGAATTTTAAAAAATTGAACTTTGAAATTTCACTAAAAATAGTAAAAAAATCCAATTTAATCAAAATTTAGGGCTAAACTGTGTGTTTTGAAGTCCTTTACATGCCACTGTAATTTATTTTGCATTTTGGTCCCTGTGACAGTCTACACTGACTGTTTTAGCAGAACAGGTCGTTTTTACTGTTTTTGGTGTGTTCCTTTGTACCAGCAGCACATATTTCGGTTTGAAACACATATTTCATGTTAGTTTATAATATTTGCTTCATTTCTTTGATTAATGTAAGCATGTCATTTTGTTGTCCCCCAAACTATACCTGTTATGTATTACGGACCATTTAAAATAGCTCCTTATTGTGAAAAATTCTGAATTTTCGTACACATACTAGTATATTGTAGTGCTATATGGATTTTCATATAAAAACCAAAAATCTTAATTTTGTAGATTGGCTATTATTGAGGGATTTGGTGCAACATACGATCTTCATCTCACTCGATCCGGCATCGAAAAAAAATGTAAGTAAAATATAAAACTCATGTTTAATTAGTTTTGTGAATGGATGTGTATTTTCATAAGAGTATATAGTTAATTAAATGTATCTAGCTAGAGTATTGTCTTGCATTCGAGCCACAACTGAATGATTAATGCCTTTAGGTCATGATACCCGTTCAAAATTAATCCATTAGGGATTAATTTTGAATAGTCCATGTTTTGGAACTGCTCTTTGAATACTTTGTCTCAATTAGGATGTGACCACATGTTAGTCGTGTTTTAGTATTTAAGAAAAATTCAGCAGCATTTCCTCTTATTAGTTCCCCGAATCTTGGGGAACTAAGGGAAAATGCTGCCGAAATTTTCTTAAATACTGAAACACGACTAACATGTGGTCACTACTGAGACAAAGTATTCAAAGAGTGGGATAGGATAGTAGCCCGGCCCCATGTAAGCCCTAGTGTGAACATTTAACCCTAACCGCATGCTTAATTGTGTTTTCTTATAATTGCAGATGGACCGCGGTTGGATGTATGGAACATGTCTATCGGATGAATATATGGCAGGTGTTGATGAATTTATGAAAGTTGCTACGGAAGATATGGCGAATAATGGGAATGGGCTGATGTCGTGTCCTTGTCGTGATTGTAACAATATGAAGAAATTTTCCAACCCCATCCAAGTGAGGAACCACTTAATCCGTCGTGGATTCAAACAACAATATAAGTGTTGGATATGGCATGGCGAGAGTTTGGAAACTGACATAGGTACTGGTACCGAGCATCCGGAATACCATACTGGTGGAAGTGACGGAAGTGATGTGCCAGGCGATGAAAATGATGATATGGTGGTAGATGAAGGTGCTAATTTTGATCAAATGTTACGTGATTTAGAAGAGGATTTTGATAATGATAAGCGATATGGTGTATTTGAGAATTTGTACGAAGATTGTAATAAGGAATTGTATCCTGGTTGTTCTAAATTTTCAAGATTGAAGGTGTATTAAAATTGTATAACCTGAAAGCATCTAATGGTTGGAGTGATAAAAGTTTTACTGCGTTATTAGAAACTTTAAAAGAAATGCTTCCGGATGGAAACGAGATACCATCTAATGTTTATGAAGCGAAGAAAATGTTGTGTCCAGTGGATTTGGAAGTTCAAATAATACATGCGTGTCCAAATGATTGTATATTATATCGAAATGAGTACGAAGATTTTCACGAGTGTCCAAAATGTGGTGCATCACGTTACAGTAGAAAGCAGTTAACCAGCGATAAAAGTGATGATTATAAACTGGATAAAGGACCTCCGGCAAAAGTATTGTGGTACCTCCCCGTGATACCGAGATTGAAACGTTTGTTCTCAAATGCTAAAGATGCGAAATTATTGCGTTGGCATGCCGATAATCAAAAAACAGACGGAAAATTACAGCACCCTGCTGATTCTCCTCAGTGGAGAAATATTGACAGAAAGTTTTCTGAATTTGGCGGTGACCCAAGAAACCTAAAGCTTGGGCTGAGTACAGATGGAATAAATCCGCACAGTAGCATGAGCAGTAAGCATAGCAGTTGGCCGGTTCTATTGTGCATTTATAATCTTCCGCCTTAGTTATGTATGAAACGCAAATACATCATGATGGCCCTGCTGATATCAGGACCCAAACAGCCCGGAAACGACATAGATGTGTACCTAGCGCCATTAATCGAGGATTTAAAAAAATTGTGGCATCCTGGAGTGCATATATTTGATGCATATAGCAAGGAGAATTTCATTTTACGGGCTATGATTTCTGCACCATTAATGATTTTCTGGCTTATGGTAATTTGTCGAGTTATAGTGTTAAAGGAGAAAAAGCGTGCCCTGTTTGCCTGGACGATACAGTCGATGTGTGGCTACCTAATTCCTCTAAAAATGTGTACATGGGTCATCGTAGATTTCTTCCTGGCAACCACACACACCGAAAGAGAAAGAAAGCATTCAATGAAAAGATAGAGAATATCACAGTAAATTATCCGTTGACCGGTCCAGAAGTTTATTCGCGAGTGAAGGATATCAAAGTTCAATTTGGGAAATTAAAAAAAAAAAAGCGGTGAGAAAGAAAGGGGCTCCGAAAATTACTTGGAAGAAAAGGTCAATATTTTGGGATTTACCATACTAGGAGCATTTAGAGGTTCGGCATTGTCTCGACGTGATGCACGTGGTTAAAAATGTGTGCGATAGCATGGTTAGAACATTATTGAATATTACGGGTAAGACTATGGACGGTATCAATGCTCGGAAAGACATGCAATTCATGAACATACGGCCGGATCTACAACCAGCAGAGAAGGAAAAAGAAAAGGGTAAATTTTGTACATATGTAAAACCTGCAATGCATATGTTGTCGAAAGCCAAAAAAATAAGCTTCTGTGAATGCCTTCATGGTGTCAAAGTTTCATCTGGATATTCTTCAAATATTAAAAACCTAATTTCACTGGAGTCTTTAAAATTGATAGGAATGAAGTCTCACGACTGTCATGTTTTAATGACACAGCTTCTTCCTATTGCAATTCGGGGCATACTACCACCGTGTGTTAGGCAGACCATCACGAAACTTTGTTTTTTCTTCAACGCCATTTGTTGCAAAGTAAATGATCCTGAAACCTTAGATGCTTTGCAGAAGGAGGTTGTTGTCACTCTTTGTCATCCTGAAATGTATTTTCCGCCGTCTTTTTTTAATATCATGATTCATTTAATTGTTCATCTAATCAGAGAAATTAAGATGTGCGGACCTGTTTTCTTGCGGTACATGTATCCGTTCGAGAGATACATGGGATTGTTAAAGGGATATGTGAGGAACCGATATCGTCATGAGGGCAGCATTGTAAGAGCCTATGCTGCCGAAGAGGTTATTGAATATTGCACTAATTATATGGATGATTTAAAAGCTATCGGCATCCCTAAATCTCGGCACGAGGGAAGACTTCACGGGGTAGGCACAATCGGTTCGAAATTACTCGTGCCCGAACATAAAACGGTGGCACTAGCACATTTCCATGTTTTGCAACACCTCACCGACATTCATCCTTTTTTGGACGAGCATATGACTATCTTGCGGCAACAGAATCCTAAGAAATCCGATAAGTGGTTGATTGGCGAACATAATGAAAAGTTCGAAGAATGGTTTACACGTAGAGTCATGGAAGCTCCGGAGGGAGAAAACATTAAAGAAATTATTAAATTGTTGGCTCTTGGTCCAGTCCATGTCGTGAGGTCATTCCAAGGATTTGATATCAACGGGTATACTTTTTGCATAAGAAGTCAAGATTTAAAGAGTACCGTGCAAAACACTGGAGTGACGTTAGTAGCCGTTTCGAGTGGTTTTTCAGGAGCGAAAGGTGTCGGACCATCGCATGCATCGATGTCGTATTACGGATTTATTGAAGAAATTTGGGAACTAGATTACAAAAAATTCAAGATCCCGTTATTTCAGTGTAAATGGGTCGATAACTGTAAGGGGGTTAAAGTTGATAACGATGGTTTCATTTTGGTGGACTTCAATAAGGTTGGATACAAGGATAATCCATTTATACTTGCAAGACAAGCAACACAAGTGTTCTACATAACTGATCCAGCCGATCATGCAAGGCATGTTGTCCTCTCTGGGAAAAGACGTATCATCGGCATTGATAATGTGGAGGACGAAGAAGCATACGATCATTTTGATGAGATACCTCCGTTTTCCATTGGCATGACATTTTTACCAACTGGCGAGGATAATGAAACAAGTCAAATGCGCAACGATCATAATGAAGGACAATGAATTGAAACAACTCCCATCTAAATTTTTTAATGGTATGTCATACATATAAACTTTTATTGGTCTATATGTATATTTATACTTTTTTTCATCATTTTCAAAATATAAAAAAAAGATTTAATATTCCTCAATATTTATGAGATAAAGATTTTATTAATTCTTTCCAGGATGCATTAAAATTACTGGACGATTGGAAGCATGCAAGATATGCCTCAATATTTATGGTCTTTTTAATTTCATGTTAATAGGTTTTATGTACCTTATTTATTTATTTTTTGTTATATGTAATTATATTTTTTTTTTAGTTGTTTTTTTTCATTTTATTTTTTCATGTTAATTCCATGTTTTTAATTTCTTGTTTTTTTGTTATATGCATTAAAATTTCTTGTTTTTAATTTCTTGTTTTTTTGTTATATGCATTAAAATTTCTTGTTTTTTTTCTTGTTTTTAATTATGTATCTTATTTTTAATTTTTCTAGTTGTTTATTTCTAATATATTACTTAAAAAAATAGAAAAATTAAATTTTTAGATGAATTAGGATTGGTTGTTAGTAATTGGACGACCCTGATGATGAAAGGCATTTAGCGGGTATCATTTTCATTTCGCGCCTAGGGGTTTACTTCTTCACAACTTAGCGAAAATTTTCAAAACTCAGCGTCTCCGGGTTTAGTTCTTAACAACTCAGCGTCTCCGCGCCTAGGGGATTACGGGGCTCCGACTCTCTCTCTCTCCGTGGCTCACTCTCTCTCTCGGGTTCTGTCTTCGCTGCTCACTAGGTTGAGGTGAGGGTTGGGTGAGGCGGCTGTGAAGTGTTGGGTGAGGCAAGGGTTCCCACTCTCCCACTCTCCGTTGCTCACTCTCTCTCTCTCTCGACTGGACTTTCTCGGGTGAGGTGAGGCGGCCGTGAGGGGAGGCGCGGTGAGGCGGCCGTGAGGCAGCGAGGTGAGGCAGTGAGGCAACGAGGCAGTGAGGCAGTGAGGCACAAAGGCAGCGAGGCAGTGAGGTCCTTTCTCGGGTAAATATTCAAAGCACCCCTATTTGCTCTGTGTTTCAATTAAGGAATATGATATGCATTGAGGTGCTTTCTTGCTTTATTGTTGAAATTAGGTATCTGATATGCATTATTAACCTTTTATGTTGGTTGTTTGGTCCATTGTGTGTGATCTGTTATGGGTTTTTTTTTTCTGGCTCGGCGCATATTATGCCATTATATTTTATTGAATCATAAAAAATAATTAGTCAAAATTGCTTTGATAAGTTCAAATTTGATTGAGGTTTAGGCTTTTATGTCAGAATAGCGAAGTGTATTATTTCTAAATTTTTGACAAGTACGATAAATACATATTTTCAATTTTTTTTATCCTCTATCTTGCATTTATTAAGGTGCTAATTGACTAATGGGGTTTCAAGTGAGAACTAATTTTACATTATTTTTCTGAAAACTATAGGTTCTAACAAATGGGATAGAGGTGAAGTTGCAAAGAAATGCACTTTGTGTGATTGAAGCACCTAGTTGTCTAGAGGCCGGTGAAAGGTGAAACATGATGCAAAATGGTGCAAACAAAATGGTTCTGACATAGGTAAGAAATTTGTTTTCTATTTGTTTTGTGTTTTTTTTTATAGAAAGATGGAGGTCTACTCTACCAACTTCTATTTAATTGTCCATAAAGGTCCAAGTGTTTTCTATTTGTTCGATAATTCAAATGTAAAAGACCATAAACTCATCTGAACAAATAAGATAATATATAATTAGAATTTCTCTTAACTACTAAGTAACAATCGTATTCCTTAGTAAAGCAAACTAAGCTATTGACGAGGACCAACAGATGCAATACTTTGAAGCACTTGGATTGAATTGCAATCAGCAAATCTGTCAATAATGTATGACAGTTTGGTTTTATGCAAATACTAGTTATAATCTTTGCCAAGTAGAAATTATTTTAGAGAAGATTAATCAAGTACCTCATTCAATATCTCATGAAATGTTGGTTTCATGCTTCCTAGCTTCCTTTTTTTTTTTTTTATTCTTTTCTAACTTCTTGGAAAATCATTCATAAACTTGCAGCCACCTTGGACGGCTGTGAGGTGAGGCGTGGCATCCACCTTAGTACCGGCTCCTACTGATAATTGTGAGTTCTTTAAGATATGAAACTGTTTCTTTGATGTTTAAAAATGTTGGGTAATGTTTCTTTAGAACTTCAGAAATGACCTCTGTCAGAAAATCTGTCCCAATAAACTATTAAAAGGACCAAAATACCAAAAGAATAGCGCAGTCATGTAAAGGACTTCAAAATACATAAAATGGACTTAAATTCATATTATTTGGATTTTTCTTTGATTTTATATTGAATTTCAAAGTTCAGCTTTTGAAATATGAAAAAACCAGTACAAAAACCCTTGCTGTTCCAGATTTACCCCTGCATTTAAGTCCCTGTCTGGTACAGCTAGGAATCCCCAAAATTCATGAAAATTTACCAGCATGTAGAATATCATCTCCTGAGCATTTTGATATAAAGAACACTAAATTCGGTTTAGTAGATCTCTCATGATGATTTTCTAAAGGTAGCACTTACAGCAGTTTTCTGGTTTTTTTTTCTGAACTTTGAAAATCAATTCCTGACAATTGGCTAAACCAAATTTTGTGTTGTTTTTATGGTTTTACAGAGGGTAATACAATCTATAACTCTGTGAATTTTCATGATTTTACGAATTTTCTTCTTATGCCTAATGACCATGCAAAGTTGGAGGCAAAGAAGTCATGTGTGCAGCAAAATATGCAGTTTTTGTATTTTTAAGGGCCAACTTTGAAAATGGCTAGAAAATAGTATAAAAATCCGAATGATGCAAAGTTTGGCTTTAAACCATTTGTTTTTCTGTCCTTTATTTAACTGTGTAACTAAAATTTTGATTTGGGCTTTGGATCAGCCTGCACTGACTGATCTGTTACAAAGGGTCATGATTGTTGTTGCTTGTCACTACTACAAAAAAGGAGATTATACACTGCACATTGTACACGGTTTTTCTAATTTTATATAAAAACCGTGTGTCAAATATGAAATGTTGAAAGGCCAAAAAATATAGGGGAATTATACACGGACAGTTAGTTATAAATCAGTGTATAATTGTTTGAGAGAGCTACACGGTTTATTAGGGATCAAAAATCCGTGTGGAAGGAAACCGTGTGGAAAAGATTGAGAGAGTTACACGGGTATTAAACTAAAATCTGTGTATGAATAGCTACACGGATATTTGATTAAATAACCGTGTAGAAATAGTAAGAGAGCTACACGGTTTTTAGTTACATGTCCGTGTAGAATAGTTAGAGAGCTACACGGGTTTTTTTATCAAATATCCGTGTATAAAGGGTAATGCTACACGGATTGTTTAATAAATAACCGTGTATAACTTGTGCGAGAGCTACACGGATTGTTAAGTATAAATCCGTGTAGAAAAGGCGTGTAGGGTTTTATTTCAGTATAAAAGGGCCCCTTCTCTTCCAGAGACTTCTCTTTCCAGCGCCGTTTTGATCAAGTAATTAATACGCTCTCTCTCTGTATTGAACTGATATCTGATTTCTGCAAGTTAAAGGCTAGCAGCTAGAATTAGAAGTCTTTATTTTCTCCTCTCTAACTTTCGAAGGTTAGTATATACATATTTTCCTTTTTCCTCTCTAATTTTCTGTTCATTAATTATTATTGCTTATTTAATTAGGTGTGTAATATATTCATGCATGCTTGATTTAATTAGTAATTAGATAATGTAAATATATAATTAGTGTATTGTGGTCCAATAACCGACCTATAGATGCTTTTAGGTCCATGCCCGTTCAAAATTAATCCAATAGGGATTAATTTTGGACAGTCCCCGTTTTGGGACTGCTCTTTGAATATTGTGTCTCATTTAGGATGTGAACACATATTAGTGGGTTTTAATTAGTATTTGAGGAAAGTTCGACGGTATTTTTCCTTATTGCTCCTACGAGTATGTGGTTCGTACACATACTTGGGGAGTTAAGGGGAAATGCTACCGAATTTTTCTCAAATACTAATTAAAACTCGCTAATATGTGTTCACATATGGGACATAATATTCAAAGAGTGGGTTAGGATTGTAAACCGGCCCTTTGTAAGCCCAAAATTTGGTACAATTTATATGTTGACCATGCATGATTAATTGATCAAATCATTTTTATAATTTAATTTACAGATGGATCGAAGTTGGATGTATGAATTGCGACGTGACAGTGAAGAATATTTGATTCGCGTTGATGAGTTTATAAAATTTGCTGAGAGGTATAGAGTGAAGAAAAGAGAAGAAGATATTTTGTGTCCTTGTAGAGATTGTAAAAATATTTTAAGATTTGTGGACTCCGAAGAAATTAGAGGTCATTTAATTTGTCGGGGATTTAAGAAGAGATATACATGTTGGATCATGCACGGTGAGAAATTTGGTGAAAGTAGTAGTACCAATAAAGATTTTAATCGTTGTGAATTGAATGATGAGAATGTAGAAATTTCTGATAATTTTGAATTTGATTGGAACGAGAATTATGAGGATGTGGAAATTTTTGATAATGTTGAACCCGGAAATGACGATGATGAGCTGGAGATGAATTCTGGTGAAAATGTAGAACACGAGTTTATTGAAAATCTGGAGGAAATGTTTCGTGACGCGGAAGATGAAATTAATGATAAAAATTATGATAAATTCCAAAATTTGTCTAATGATTCCAAAAAGCAGTTGTATCCCGGGTGTGCCAAATTTACGAAACTGTCAGCTGTGTTGAAATTATTAAACTTAAAAGCAGACAATGGTTGGAGCGATAAGAGTTTCACGTCCTTATTACAGCTTTTACGAGAATGCTCCCAGATAACAACGAGTTACCCGGTAGAATATATCAGGCGAAAAAATTGATATGTCCAATGGGGTTGAAGATCGAAAGAATACATGCATGTCCGAATGACTGTGTATTGTACCGTAACGAGTACGAGACGATGCATGCCTGTCCTAAATGCGGTGTTTCACGGTATAAATGTAAGGACCAGGACAGTACTAATGATTGTGACGAGGACAAAAAGGGCCGGCCTCCGGCTAAGGTGTTGTGGTATTTACCGATAATACCGAGATTCAAACGGTTGTTTGAGAATTTCAAGGATGCGAAATTATTGCGTTGGCATGAAGAAGAGCGCAAAAAAGACGGTAAACTAAGGCACCCGGCTGATTCTCCTCAGTGGAGAAACATTGATAGACACTTCAAAGAATTTGGTTCCGAAATGAGAAACCTTAGAATTGTGGTGAGCACAGATGGAATGAGTCCGTTTGGAAGCTTGAGCAGTCGGCACAGTACTTGGCCAGTTCTTATATCCATCTATAATCTTCCTCCTTGGTTGTGCATGAAACGCAGGTATATAATGATGTCATTACTAATCCAAGGACCCAGGCAACCCGAAAATGACATAGATGTGTATCTCGCACCATTAATTGAGGACCTCCAGAAATTGTGGCGTGATGGCGTCCCGGTCTGGGATGCGTACAGCAAAGAGGTCTTTCAAATGCGGGCCATGGTGTTTTGCACAGTAAATGATTTTCCCGCGTACGGGAATTTATCAGGTTACACTTGTAAAGGAGCAAAAGCGTGCCCTATCTGTGAAGATGACACGCAGGTGCTGAGGCTGAAAAATTGTCAGAAGAATGTTTTCATGGGGCATCGTAGGTTTCTTCCTGTTAATCACCCATACCGTAAGAAGAAGAGTGCATTTAAATGGAAAATTGAGCTTGGAGTGGCCCGTCGTCCATTAGACGGGAAGAGTGTCTTCAATCGGGTAAAAAACCTTGATGTGAATTTTGGAAAATGTGCCGAAGCACCACCGAAGAATATTTGGAAAAAAAGGTCCATATTTTGGGAGCTACCATACTGAAAATTTTTAGAAGTGAGACATTGCATAGATGTCATGCATGTTGAAAAAAATGTTTGCGACAGTTTGATTGGTTTACTGTTGAACATTAAGGGAAAGACTAAAGATGGTATTAAAGTTCGGAAAGACATGGTAGAAATGAGAATACGACCCGAGCTTGCGCCGCAGGAGAAAGGGAAGCGCACGTACCTGCCCCCCGCACTGTGCACAATGTCGAAGAAAGAGAAAACAAGCTTTTGTGAGTGCCTTCATAGTATTAAAGTCCCATCGGGGTATTCCTCGAATATTAAGAAGCTGGTGTCGAAGAAGGACCTGAAATTGCTTGGTCTGAAATCCCACGACTGTCATGTTTACTGACACATATGATTCCTGTTGCAATTCGGGGAATTGTACCAAAGGAGGTTCGGGAAACCATTACGAAGTTCTGTACTTTCTTCAATGCAATCAATTCCAAAGTGATAGACCCTCTAAAATTGGACTCTTTGCAGAAGGAGGTCGTCGTTACTCTTTGCCAACTTGAGATGTATTTTCCGCCTTCTTTTTTCGATGTTATGGTTCACCTTGCTGTTCATCTTGTGAGAGAAATTCAGATCTGTGGTCCCGTGTTCCTGCGGTATATGTATCCATTCAAGAGATACATGGGCATCTTGAAAAAGTATGTGAGGAACCGACATCGGCCCGAAGGTAGCATTATAGAAGGATATTTCCACAGAAGAGGTGATTGAGTTTTGCACCAATTACATGGCCGGTGTGGATCCTATTGGCGTTCCGAAATCTCGATACGAGGGAAGGCTCCAAGGAGTCGGGACAATTGGGTTAAGAGCCGTAGTTGCTGATATAAATGATCTACAGAAGGCACATTTTATTGTACTACAGCACATGACAGATGTTGCTCCCTACATAGATGAGCACATGACAATCCTTCAACAACAGAACTACACGAGAAGTCAGAAGTGACTTACTAACGAGCATAATCGTTCTTTTATAGGATGGCTGAAAGAAAGAGTGAAGTCACACCCCGTACCTGAAATTGTTAGACTGCTGGGCGAAGGACCCCAAATTGTTGTCAAAACATTCCAATGATACAAAATTAACGGTTATACTTTTTACACTAAACGGCAAAGTGAGAAGAGCACAATGCAAAATAGTGGGGTGACGTTGGTGGCGATGTCTCAAGAATTCAGTAGAGATCATATTATGTCGATGATGGCCGTGCTGTAATAGCATCGAGATCATATTATGGCGTCATTGAAGAAATTTGGGAGCTCGTTTACAATCCTCGCCTGAGCATTCCCTTGTTTCGGTGTCAATGGGTCGAAGACCGGGGTGTTAAAGTTGATAACGACGGGTTCACACTCGTTGATTTTAACAAAGTTGGGTATGTCGATGATCCGTTTATACTCGCCAAGCAAGCCACCCAAGTCTTTTATGTCACTGACCCGAGTGATGATAGGTGGACCATCGTCCTATCCGGAAAAAGAAGGATTGTCGGGGTAGAAAATGTCGTCGACGAAGAAGAGTATGACCAGTTCAACGAAATACCTCCATTTTGTGCCGACATGCAACCTGAGGTAGCAACAATTGAAGAAAACGACGGAGCAAACTATATGCGATCTGACCACAATGAAGGAATATGGGCCGAGAGTACTGTTGAAAAGGAGAATAAAAAGAGAAAAAGGAAAAAAAAAATCCGGTGTGTAATATTTATTTTTTGTTTAAAATTTAAACTTGTAAGATTTCTTTTTTAGAAACAACTTTGTAATAATTAAACATTTGTAGTTCAAATATCAAATATTAGATTCCTCTAGTTCAAATATTAGTTCATTTTTTTAATAATATTAAAAAATTTCTAGTTCAAATATTAGTTCAAAAATAAAATATTTGTAGCTCTCTGGTTCAAATGTTAGTTCATTTTTTATAATAATGGTACAAAATTTCTATTTCAAATATTAGTATTAGTTTTCAAAATATTAGTTAAGATATTATATAATAAAAATAAAATATAAAATATTAGTATTAGTTTTTAATTACTAGTACAAATATTAAATGTCTATAGTTCAAATTTTAATAATAATAAAAAAACCGGGTATTAGTTAATATTAGTATAAGTTTTAAATATTAGATGTGATATACTATATATTTTAGTTAATTTATTATTAGTTTAAATAATATAAAAAATAAAAAGAAACATAATTTAATATGTTTGAACTTTTTGTACACGGACTTTTAGTTAATAGTCCGTGTATAAATAGTCATTGTACACGGATTTTACGATAAAACCGTGTATAAAGGTTCAGAGAGCTACACGGACTTTTACTTAATAGTCCGTGTAGAAAGGGGATTTGTACACGGACGTTTAGTTAATGTCCGTGTAGAAAGACTAATTACACACGGACTTTTACTAAATAGTCCGTGTAGAAAAAGCGGGGATTTGTACACGGACTTTTACTAAATGTCCATGTAGAAAGAGGTTTACAATGTTTTTCAAAAGCTCTCTCTTCCAATTTTTTTCTAAAAATGAGCCGCTTCAAATCCTTCTCTTCTCTTTCAAAATCCTTTTCACTACTCCGCCTCTATCACCCTCCCTCTTAGCCGCCTCTGTCACCCTCTCCGCCGCCTCTTCTGCCTTGCTGTGCTCATTGTCGCCGCCTCTGCTGTGCTCAGTGTGCTGTGCTCATTGTCGCCGCCTGCTGTTCTCACTACTGATTTGTAAGTTTTTTTTGCTTATTTTGCTGTGTTGTGCTGCCTTTGCGGTGCTGCTTTGCTGTGTTGTGCCTATTAATTAAATTTCTGCTTTTGCTTTGCTGTGCTGTGACTATAGTTCAAAACCTATTAAATTTATGCATGGTGGATAATGCAAATTGTGCTGGTGCCACTTTACTATCCCTAAGACCAAAAAAAAAAATCGGCTTGCACCTATTTGAAGTAGTGACCTAATTAATTTATGCAGTAGTGACATATCTGTTAATTTATGAAGTAGTGAAATGTACTGTGGTGTTAAAGGTGCAAAGTATTTGAAGTAGTGCAAAGTAGTGATATGTACTGTGGAATGTAGTGACATATCTGTTAATTAATTTCTTTTCAGTAGTGAAATGTACTGTGGTCTTAATTTATGAAGTAGTGCAAAGTATTTGAAGTAGTGACCAACAGACAGAGGACTCCAAAACACACAAAATGGACACAAATTTCATATTTTATGATTTTGTTTCCATTTTATATGATTTTTTAAAGTTCACATTTTCAAATGGTAAAATCTGCTGTTTAAAGGTACGTGCAGAATTTTCATTTTGAGAGGCTGAACTTTGGAAAATCATATAAAATGGAAACAAAATCAGAAAAATATGAAATTAAGGTCCATTTTGTGTGTTTTGAAGTCCTCCATTTTACTGTGGTGTTTGTTTTGCACATAGGTCCATTACTTAATGTGCATAACTTAATGTGCAGAAAAGAATAAACTAATTCTTTCCATTTGGTGTTTATATAATATTTCTTTTAATATTTCTTTGTATGGCAGAACCATGTCGGCTGAGGGTGAGCACATAGATGTGATGGCAGAAGAGCATCAGCAAGCTACTACCTCATCAGAAAGAAGGAAACGAGGTCCGACAATGTGCACAAGCACGTCCGAGAAGAAGCAGCTGGAAATCCGGTTCACGGATGACGGGCGTGCGCAAGGTCCAAACCGAATGGCGTACTCAAATTGGTGTTGCAATTTGGTGAAGCGAAAGGCAAGTATCCTTGTAGGGAGTTGGAATAAGTTTGATAAAGAGGAGAAGAACGACTGGTGGAACATGGTGAAGGTAAATTACCGAACAACTCTTTACTTTATTTTACAGTGAATGTGGTGTCAATCAGGCTCAGTGGAACATCGAGAGCGATACCTCAAAGACTAAGACTCTGAGGATCATGAACGAAGGTTGCAAGCAATTCAAGAGTACGCTGAGGACGGATTTCATGGAGAGAGGGAGAAATCCGGTAGGGTACTATTCTTGGCTAACACAAGAGGTGTGGGAGGAGTTCCAAGCTTTGAAATCCACAGAAGAGTTCAAGGTATGTAACATTATTCAAAGTAGTTTGTTTTTTCTCGATCTTCAATTATTTATCTAAAACTAATTGATTTTCTTGCACATGTGAAGAAAAAAAGTGCCGAAGGCAGGAGGATCGCTGCCATGAACAAGTATCCACACCATTTAGGGTCAGGTGGTTACGAGGGTAAGTCGGCAGAGTGGAGGATAGTACTGGAGCAGAACAAAGATTCCGACTCACCCGTGGTTAGGATCCAAAATCCTAGGGGCCAAGATTGGTTCATGGGTAGATCCGAGTTAACCGCTGACGGAAAGATAGTACTCCCACTGAAATTGTAGCCCGTGGCTCAGAGAATGGTAAGAGTCCTTTGTTATAACTTTGTGTGATTCAAACAAAATTATAACTCCGAATGTACATCACTTGTTCTTTTGCTATAACTAATTTTTCTATTAACAGTTGGAGGTGGAGCAGGAGGTCAGTTCGGGTGCCCAGACGGTCGAACGACAAAATGATTCCTTGGCCGCAGCGCTCGAGAATCCAGAACACACGGGCCGGGTCAGGGGTGTAGGGGCCTACAGGGGCTGGAAGGAGGTGTTCCGAGTTGAGGGACAAAAACCTCGAAGAAAACCTCGTGCCAAAGTAAACAAAGACGAGATAGTTGCGCAGGTACGCGCGGAGGTCAGCCAAGAGTACGACGCAAAGCTGGCTGAGATGGAATCAAGGTTGTTGAACCGGTTTTCATCTCTTGCGCAGCAATCCGAGCAACCACCTCCTATTTCACCGGGAGTTCGGCGAAGTAGCCAAGCATCCGGGACTTGGGCCTTAGATGATTTGGAAAATCTGAAGGTAATCACTACTGTTTTATAGTCTAAAGGTAATTAATACCTGTTTGTAACCTTGTTAGACAATATCGCACCATTAAAAAGTAACAACTTTTTGATAATTGCAGGACCCCAGAGCATGCGACCTCGTCCTGTGGCAGGGTAGTTCTCCTCTGATCGTTGCCAAGGGCGTTGTACTTCTAGGAGCCCCAAGTGTACACCATGCTCAGCTCATGCCCGACTATGCATGCGTGCAGGTTGACTCAGTCGTGGAGGGCTGGGGGCGCGTACCTCTTCCTGCCCCTACCGGCGATATGTTTGTTCTTGATGATGCCCGCAAGACATTTGTCCAATGGCCCAGGAGTCAGATTGTTTTGCATCAGGTAATCTCTAAATAATCCATCTCTTTTGGTACATTCAAATCATTCTTTTTCAAAGGCTTGAAGAAGATATGTTAATTTTAATGCAGACACGAGGAGATGATGTCATCGGTGCAGAGGAGATGATGTCACCGGTACGGATTGTTGTGGCTTGCGACGTCGGGGCTGACGCACTAGGATCACCAGACCGTCCTATGGTCACCGAAGAAGAATACAGTCGTTTGCCCGGTGATTTGCTCCTTCTCCACGACCGCTTGATGTCGGCACCCGAAGGCATGAAGGATATCATCATCCCTGTCCCACCTGGGATGTTTTTACTTGAAGGCGGTATTATCACTATGTCGTTCAAAGACTTCAAGGACATTCTCCACCACTCGTCGTCCGATAGATGGCTCGATGTGTCGTTCATCTCCATTTTCCTCATGTTAGTGACTCAAAATTATTTTCATTATTGTATACAACTCAAATATATATTCTAATGTAAAATTTTGAGTTTTCAGGAAGCTAATCCGAAACTGTAATGAGATGGTACAAAGGAAGAACTTGTGCATATTTCTGGATCCCGAGAGAATGAGTGCCACGTTCTTGAGATGTTATTCGAAGGAGGGTATCGGGTACATGTGTTCAGCGCTGCATAGTGCTATGGAGGAGGAGAAGAAATTCATTATCGTGCCGTACCACCAGAGGTTAATTCTAACCTTAGCTTATGTATTGTTCATATTAGCAAACACTCGTGTCACTTTTATATGCTAAAGTACTTTAATTTTTATCCTCCCACAGCAAACACTGGTGTCTGATAATCATTGTGTCTTACCTAAATACGAGCATAATCGTTGATTCTTGTAAGCCCAAAGGAAATATCCAAGCTAACAAGTGCAAAGATATCTTCCCTTATGTCAACAAGTAAGCAATAATAATTTAATTGGTTTGAATTTTTTTCAATTATATCAAATTATAAAATTGCTATAAACATTCACTTGATCTTTTGTAAGGGCTTTTGCGAAATATGTTAAAGAGGGAGGATTGCATAACAAGAGCAAGAAAACCAAGTTGAGTTGGAAGTGGTTGCTGGTGAGCACACTATAAATTTATAATTTCATATATTGTCCAAAAAAATATTATCATTCTAACATTGGCCGCTAAATGCAAATTTCAGGGCCCGCAACAGTTGGAGAGTTGGGAATGCGCTTATTACACGATGATTTTCATGTTTGACTTTGTCGAAAGAATACAATTCGAATTCCCAACCGCGGTATGTAATTCATATTAATTGTTCCTATATAATAGCAATTGATATTTGCAACTATATTTCATCTACCTTTTCTTGTTACTAACTAATACCAAATTGTAATTGTAGAATGTGCCAAAGGAACCGCATTACACCAAGGAGCAGATCGACGTTATCAGGTGTGTGTGGGCAAGGTGGTTTCTAATGGAATTTTGCAATGCTGAACATGGATTTCCATAATTTTGTATAATTTTGTGTATATGAATATTGTATATTTTATTGCATATGGATTTCTGGATAATCTGAAAAATATGAATTTCTTGCTAATCTGAAAAATAGGGATTTATTGCTAATCTGGAAAATATGGATTTCTTATTATATGAAATCTGGAAAATATGGAAAATCTGCAAAATCTGGAATAGTTCTGTAACAAAACTGGCTAGCAAAACTGGAGACTAGCTCAAAAACAAAAAATACAAAAAAAAAGAAGAAGTTCTTTCTACACGGACATTTAACTAAAGTCCGTGTAGAATATAAGATAGCTACACGGACATTTAGTTAAATGTCCGTGTAGAAAGAGGAGAGCTACACGGACATTTAACTAAATGTCCGTGTAGAAAGAGTGAAGCTACACGGTTTTTTAGTTAAAAGTCCGTGTACAAAAAGAATCGTACACGGTTGTTTATCAAAAATCTGTGTAGCTCGGTAACATGGAGAGCGACACATTCTGGGCTTTCTACACGGCTGTTTGTGTAGTTATCCGTGTAGAATCGTTGAAATTGCACACGGACAAATGTCCGTATGTAGTTATTGAACTATTTATACACCATCGATTTAAACACGGTAGGAAATCCGTGTAGCTCCTCCATTTTTGTCCGTGTATAATCTCCTTTTTTGTAGTAGTGTGTGCTTGACACTATAAATCTGATTTTATAATTGCAGAAGGAGGGTGAGAGCAGTTTCTATCATGTCGAGTGGTGGTGGTGATAGTGGTGGCGGTGATAGTGAGCCAGCCTCCGGTAAGAAACGGGGAAGAGGGCCGTCCCAAATTACTAATGTGATTGCTCAGCCCGGCAAGAAGATTGGATTTGATACACTTGGGAGGCCTATTGTTAATCAGCAAACAACAAGTTTTTCGACGCAACTTGGGATAATTGTAAGAAGGCATGTTCCTATAACGTGCTAAGACTGGTCTAAGGTGGAAGATTTGAAGAAGGAAATGTGCTGGGAAGAAATCAAGGTAACTTCGATATGGTACTAATTTCACAAGCTTTCATTTGACATTTCCTGACTCCAACCTTGATTTATATTTGTTTGGCAGATGGCCTGAAGTTTACCTGATGAGGAAAGTTTTAAGAAGAAGATCTCGCAAATGGCTGTTTATCACCGAAGGTTCAGAACCAATCGGACTACAAAGTACGTCAACAAGGGTGAGACTCCCGATCTTGAGAAGCTCTCGATCACACAACAAGATTGGGATGCCTTTGTCGAGTCTGGCCAGTCAGAAGAATTCGGGGTATGGTTTTTTCTAGGGACCACCTACCTTATATCTAATTAAGAATTCAAATATTCACAAGGCCAATTGTTTCTTTGTTCAAATTGTAGAACCTAAGTAAACAGGGGAGGGCCAATCAGTCCAACAACAAGTATCCACATTTCTTAGGATCCAGAGGTTATAGTGGTGAGAAATTCCAGAGTAGGCTTAAAGATGCTTTCTAGGCGATTGCAAGTGGAAATGCATCAAGTAGTGATCCGTCTTCCCAAGGGTCAACTACTGTACTGTCACAAGAGCAGCTTGTTGATATGTCAGTTCAACATAGGCATGTCACATGGAAACTAGGAAGATAAAAGCTCTCAGACGATGGCTAGGAACTCGTTTATCCTAACCCGGAAACAAAAGCAGCCATCATGACAATTGTGAGGATTTAGATATTGTCATCCATTGAAATTCAACTTTAATTTATTATGTTATAACATGTTGGTATTGGCTTTGTCATTTCAGGAATAAAAAGAAGCAGCTTTCAACAAAGGCTTGTTACCGGTCGAACGATACGACGATGTTCTAGGAAAATCTCTGCCAAATCGAGAACATGCTGGGAGGGTGAGAGGCATTGGAGCTCTGGTGGGTATCAAAAGAACATATGTGGGGTGTGGAAAAAAGAGGAGAAACACTGTTGCAGAGCCTGAAGTGAACTTTGAACAGAGGGTACAGAGAGAAGTAGCGGAGAGAGTAGAGACTACAAAAAGAGAAATGGAGGAGAGTTTAAAGAGAGAAGTGGAGAAAGTACAGAGTTTAAATAGAGAAATGGAGGAGAGATTCAATAGAGAAATGGAGGAGAGATTGAGTAAAATGGTTCAGCAGCAAATGGCAATGTTGATGGGCCAACGAAAAATGGATACGGATAGCCTAAGAGTCGTTCAGAGCAGCTGCCAGTCAGTCCAACCAACACACTTTCTCAATTCGACTGAGGTAATGCAAATAATTACATATTATTCCATTTGAATAAAAAAAAGAATTCCATTACATGCCTTAGTTTCATACATATTATTTCATTCGAACAAATATATATATTTGTACAGAAGGAAGAACGAAGGTGCAAACTCCACATGGTTTGAGATGGGAATAAGATTGAAGTGGCCGTAGGGACAATTCATCTTCCAGTTGTACAAGGCGAAATTATTCACTATAGGCCTATGTCGCCCGACCATGCAAAAGTAATGGTTGATGCTTTTCTTCCGGGTGAAGAAGACACCCCCTTACCTGTACCAAATGACGAGCTAGTAACCATTCGCTTAGTCGTCAGCAGTTTCACTGCATGGCCGATGAGTATGATATCTTTAGATGAGGTAAAAAATGTATATTATTATTACAAGTTCTTATACTTATAAATTTGTATCTATAAGGTGGAGTTATAGTTGTTTTTTTTATTCTAATTGCAGGAACCACGCAAAGAGTTACAAGTTCTTACGGGTGAGAACTTGTTTCATTCTGAAATGTTGCAACCAAGTCGTTACAAGAAGTTTGATGATATCAATTTTGACAAGCTGGGACCTGATTTCAAGAGTTTACGTGAACGGTTTTTGAACCAAGAGGACAATGAATTTCGTATCGATTTACCTCCTGACCTTTTCCATTGTCAAGGCTCCATAGTTGTTCATGCAGATGACTTGTTGGATTTGGTTACACCAAAGACGTGGCTCAATTCACATATTATTCGGATCTACATGATGTGAGTAAATATTCGTAATAATGGCATATTTTAGTACTTTCGATTCAAATTTCAAAAAATTGAGATCACCTTTATGTCTTTTTTTGCAGGTATGCGCACAAACACTACAAGGAGGAATTTCCTAATGAGCTTGTTGGTTTCATGGACCCCGCGAAAACATGTTTCACCTTTTTGAACGGTAATGATCGCGACCAAGCATATGTCGATACATACCTAAAGAACGCACTTAAAGAAAATCGAGACAAGAAATTGATATTCATACCGTATCATCAAGGGTTAGAGCTATATATATATTCTAATTTTATTAAATTTCTTTCATTTCATAGAAATTATAGAATATGACATGCTACAAACCTAACATGCAGTGTTCATTGGGTATTGGTCGTGCTTATGCCAAGAGAAAGTCATTTGTTCGTGTTCAATTCTGATAAGAAGATTTCAACAAGACTGAAGATCATCGATGCGCTCGCGGAGTAAGTTTTTCAAACTTTCATTTGCTAATCATTTTAGATATCTCTTGTAAGTACTGATTGTTCACTCTATTGATATTTGAAGAGTCCCTTCCTAGTGGAAACGAGTTCAGGAGGACTTGGAAAAACCGCTAAATTGAAGGTTACGCATTGCAAGGTAATAGTTATTATTGAATTTCTCTCATTGTTTGTAAATTGCTAAGTTGATGATGTTAAACTACTCAGAGGGACTTAGATGTAAAAAATGGTGAAATTTGGTTAAGATATGATTATAGGGACCTAGATGCAAAAATTGGTGAAAATTTGGTTAAGACCCTCTTGCTTGCTAATTTTCGATAAAATATTAGATGAAACATACAAAAATATTATTTTGCCCTTTGCTTAGCAGATTTTATCCCTATTTTATGAAATTTGCTATTAATTTGGCTTTACAAAAAATATGATCCTAAAATTTTGCTATTAAGGAAATGTGAAGAGATGCCCTAAATCATTACTGGTACAACATTACTGGTACATATTTACCAAAAAACTGCACATAGGTACCAAAGATGCCCTAAATAACACACTGTCACAGATTGATCAGTACAGATTGATCTGAAATTCAAATCAGAAATCCAAAAAGACAGTTAGAGAACAAAAAGACAGTCTGTTTGAAGTCAAACTTTGCATTTTTCTGATTTTTCTGCTATTTTTTAGCTAATTTCAAAGCTGGATTTTAAAATGAGAAAACTGCATATTTAAACTGCTATTTATTGATGTTTTCAAATTTGTTTATTTTTTTAACTATGTCTTGATGTGTAATATAGTGCTCACAACAACGCGACGGTTGGGAGTGTGGATATTATGTCATGTTGTTCGTGCATTTTGTATGCATTAATTTACCTTCATAAAATACAAAAAAGCTTAATAAATTCAAGAAAGAAAAATAAAATGTTTAATTTTAACTTTTACATTTTCTATTTTATTTTGTATGCATTAATTTACCTTCATAAAAAATATTTTATTTTACAAACAATTAATATTTTATTTTGCTTAAGTAAAAAAAAAAAAATTACTATTGTCAACAACTATATGCACCGTTTACTTTAGTCAAATAAAAACAATAATCCTATGAAATTTCAAATATTTCATGTCAACTTTTTTCTTTTTATTTTGGTTAACCAAATTTTTTTTAGGAAGTACATATAAAAGTTTGTTTGTTTTAGGGGTCTTAGTAAGAACTGTGGTATTATTACTATACTTCCTGCATAATAAAATAAGATTGAGGCTATGGTATTATGCATAACGCAGATTGGTTCACACTGTAGATCATTATTTTTGTTTTCAAAGTCCTAACGGTCGATTCAAACCGTTCAATATGATCTCTATATGAATATGTACTTGCAAATTATTAGTATTGTTTTACTATTTTTCTAGATAAGTAAAAAATCATTGTTTTTTTATGGTCCACAAATGTGAGATCAAGTGATTTTCTACCTTTAATTCTAAATAAATACTAAATAGTAAAAAAAATCTAAAAAAAATCTAAAATTTGATTTGCATGTACAATTTCATATGGAGATCATGTTGAATGGTTTAGAACGACCAATAGGACTTTTAAAACTAAGATATGAGTCCATAGCAAAAGCCAATATAAGCTATAAATAATACCATAATCTCACTCAAGAAGAGAAATAAACTTGACATTGTTACGACTCCTTGCTTGATTTATAGCAAAATCAGTACGGTATTGTACAAAAAAGGCCGATTTATTTCTGTTCAATATAGAACAAAAAGGCCCAGCCCAAACCCAAATGAGGGCCCATAATAAATTTATCATTTCTCACTAGAAAGCGAAGCCAGAACCCTTCCAGATCGATCTATTTCTAGTGTCTCTCTCTCCGGCCGCCATGGCTGCTTCTTGCGATAGCTTCCTCCTATGGCGAATCAGATCGATCTCCCGTCGATTCTTCCTCTTCCTTATCGAATAGCTGCAGATTAGTTGTTACCACTCGAGATGAAAGAGTTATGAACGGAATGAGGCAACAAAATCACGTCAAGTGGAGAAGTTACCTGACGAGGATGGCTGGTTCTTTTTAATTAATCAGGTATCACTGCAAACTATTATGGTACTTCATAAATTTCTCTTCCAAATTAATTACCAGAAGCCTACCTACCTCGATCTGATGAGGTGTCGCTGATTAGAACTGGTCTTGCATTTAGAGCTGGTATGCTTTCTGTCTTGTACTGAAAATTTGCCTGATTTCGCACAAACTTAGTATCAGTTTGTTTGGTACCAGACTAGGTGTTACACTGACTGCTTTTGGTGTGAGAGATAATTGAATTGAATTAACTTAGTACTTGCAAACTTTTGAATGGCCCCGTCCCACTACTGTCAGAAAAGGTGCACCATTCAATACCATCTCTAATTTTCCATCATCTGAGCTGAGAGCTGATCTCTTTGCATCTCCCTAGACATTGTTAGAGCTGTCCACACTGATCTCTTTTCTCTGCTCTTAAATTTATCTTTCGTTGAATTACAATTAATTTTGAAATAATAATTTTGATAGAATATATTTTTAATATGCATGTCATTTGGAGTGGGTGGATTTTGGTGAGCATAAATAAGAGAGAGAGAGAGAGAGGAGAGAGGGAGAGAGAGAAGCATGGTAGTGCGCGTCCCATGTGGGATGCCAGGGAGGCGGTGGGACCCACACTCAATCATGCTCCGCCGGTGCTAGCCTGGCCATTTTTTTCTTCTACTTCTCTGCCTTTTTTTCTCTATCCAAATATGTAGCGGGTCATCTAATTATTTCACACGGTAATGCTTGTCCCAGGAACAATTTGGTCATATGGGTTCTGCGTCTGTCCGATCAGCTTTGGAATCCATGCACGTGAATATTAAAGCGGACACACATAACCCGCGTTCATCCGATCCACTTTGGAATCCATGCACATGATTATTAAAGCGGACACACAATTATTGAAGCAGATCAGACATACGCAGAACACATAAGAACCAAATTATTACTTGTGTTCTAACAAAAAGTGTTTTATTGAATGGTGTTTCATAGGAATTCGGGTAGCAACTCTGACCTCCTACTGGCAGCACCCCGGGGGTCCATCGAGAACTGGTAAACATATATACCCATTTCTCTCTGCAATTTTCTTCCTTGGTAATAATTTGTCTGTCCTTGCAAAGCAGTTAAGGGGTTGTATCAGCCCTTTTGTTGGTCCGTTTCACGTCTAACCTAATCAACTATTTCCATTTTTATCTCCAGAAAAACTTAAATATTTGGTAAACCTCAATCGTTACAATATATTATATGTCATAGTTTCTCTCTCCTTGCAGTTCAAGGAAGCCAACTGCTGATGGATCAAATTATGTGCAGTGACTTGAATGACTGATCGATGCAACAAAAAACTGCTATTTACTGTTTTATTATTCATTTTCATAATTAGCAGAAAACAAAAATATATTGATTATCAACCTGTATTGATTACGTTTCTGGCGTGCCAGTGTAATTTTTTTTTTTTCTGAATCTTACACAAATTGAGATTTCTGAAACTAGAACAAGATAACGAAATATACTAGTTGTGAGGTATTATTTTTGTTGGCCCAACAATCATGTTATCTCTACTGAAGCCCAATAGTTCGGCCTTAATGCTTACTTTACATCGAGAGCATTCCATTATTTTATGGGGAAATTTTCATGTATACTCTAAAACCTCGAAATTACGTACCCCTCTAAAATTTATGATCTTATATTTACCCTTCTAGTTTCAAAAGCTCGTAGATATACCCAATTTATTGACTCTTTCTAATTAACACTCGTTTAAAATTTATCAAGTTATCATTTTATCTTTTATTAATAAATAAAAAAATATGTTTGTTGTTTAAGAGAACTTTTAGTCTTCTAATTGGTCAGTTTTGAGAGCTCATGATTCATTTTCTTTATTGTGACACACACAAGCATATGCTTAAATGATACCGTGTATGTATCACAACTAGAGAAATGAACTATTTATTTTCAAATTTCAATAAGTTAGAATCAAGGTTCTAAATAGCGATTATTGGTTCATCGCGGAAAGGCTAAACAAAAACCTATCGCAAATAACGTATCTGTAGCGATAGCTATCATACATAGTTTTTTTTATTCAAAAATTATATTTTATATTTCCATCGATTATGAACATTATCTAATGTCTCATAGAGCAATAAGTGACACAAAATTTGTAGCCAATTAAAACACACAATTTCAAATGGAATGGTCAAAGTTGCTGCTAATAAAAAGTTCTTTGGTAGCATAGAATATCTATCATTTTCCATTCAAAATAACCTAAACATCATGGAATCAACTATCTTTTTTTTTTAATTCAAAATAACCTAAGTATCATGGTATAAACTATCTATCTTTTTCGATTCAAAAGAAAATAACTATCTCGGCCTTGAAAAAATGTGGTCCTTAAAATAAATTTTTAGTATGGGCCTTTAAATAAAAGCCTATATAATATAGCGTGCGCTATAGTGGACAGCTACACGCTACGCGCTATAGTGGTTGTAGCTGAAATAGCATGCTTTTGTCCCATAGCTTAGTGTTTAAGGTCTGAAAACGAGATAGCGCCCTACTGCATCGCTATAGCGTGCTATTTAGAACACTTGTTATAATGCATAACAGTTTTCTTACACAAACGACACTTTTTTTTTATTGTTTTGGTAAGGGGTAAAATGTGTACTGTATAAATTTAAAATGAATTTTAGTAGAAAAGTCAATCATTTGGATAAATTTGTGAGTTTTAGATATTTAAAAGGGTAAATATGCTATTATGAATTTTACAGGGAGTGTAATTTTGAAGTTTTTGAGGAGTATACATGAAATTCAGGTGTAGATTTTAACAACAACATTTTGGCTCATGCAGCGAGAGATTTTATTTGAAGTGTAATGACCTTCATAAAGGAAACTAACAAAAACGCTATGCAAATCTTTAAAATAATAGAAGTTATGGTTTTTTTAAATCCTTCGCAGATGTTGCGAAGTCGTGAGGGAGAATCAAACTCTCGACCTTTGGGTAACCAACAATCCTAAAAGTTTTTTTTCTAGCCAACTGTGCTATCTCTCCTTTCTCTATAGAATTTATGGTTAATGAGACTCACTGAGCATTAATTGCCTTTGCTATATTTAGAACTTTCATTTTCATATGTAAATTCATTCAAGTTTCACCGGTTCTATGTTCACAGAAGAAATTGCTCTCTCTAGCCGCAAAACTATGCTGTCAAAACATGATAATTCAATAAAAAAGGATACTGAGAAATTTGAGTATTTAAAACTTAAGCAAATAGTGATCAAGTGATAATAATGCAAGAAGTGTAGCCAAGTCCTGGACCCCGTGTCCAATCAGTATGGTTCGTTGTTCGTTTAGTTCAACCGCTGTACTTCCTTCACTTTATCCAGGTACTAATATTGCAGTTTTAGATGATAAAGAGACCACAAAACAAATTAAGGTGCCTTTGAATAATGAAAAGCATAAGAGGAATTAATAAAACTCTGGTATTAGAACTTTCGAAAGATCTGATGTTGTACAATAAATTATTTGGTGTTGCCATATTTATGATGAAATAGTGTTTCTTAAGGCAGCGTTTCAGTTGTTTAATTTTGATAGTAGTGGATTATCATTACTTTGTCATTTATTGGCAGTTGTGCCACTGGGTATTATTTGGAACAATAATAGTTATTTATTTATGTATTTCATATTTCACATTTAGAAGCCATTTGATCCATTCATGTATGGTTGTAGTTATAGCCATTTGATCTATGGATCAGTGGACTCAAAAGAAGACGTGTACTATGGAGATGCTCATCAATTGAATGGACTTGATTTATCATTCACTTAACCTAGTCAACTAGTCAACTGAGAGAGAACCTTTCTTGGTCCAAAATCTACATTTATTGCTGATGTGAGACTAACCAACCAATGGTCATGTTGAATGGTTGTTCTAAATGATTTTCTTGGTCAATATACAGCTTACATGTACAGTTTACACAATTTTCTTGGTCATGTTGAATGTTGCACAATTTGTTTGCCAAGAACAAATTACATGTACTGTTTACAGCTTGGTTGCTTATATTCGGTACATAACCAATCATTCTCTACTCTCCTGCATGCTGTTTCAACCAGATCCAACAATTGCGTATTATAATTACAAAATCAAAGTTGTCAACATATAAAAGCTGGTTGATATACAAAAATTGTAAAATTGTCCTATTAAAAAGTTAATTTTAATATTATAATTAACAACTCCTCACACCTTGCAATCTTTATTTTTTTAGCCAGCATAATTGCTAGCATGTGGGCGCATAATTACATTAAGGGAAAATTGTGAAAATGCCACTCCAAAATCTTGAAATTGAGAGAATGCCACTCCAAACTTTGAAATTGGAAAAATGCCACTCTAAACTTGATTAATTTGTGAATTTGCCATTTATACTATATTAATCTTTTTAATGCCTAAAATACCCTTAATAAAAAAACACAAAAGCCTCCCTGGAGACACGTTCTCCCCTTCTCCTTTTTTCCTCCGCATTTGACACTCTCTCCCCTTCTCCCTTCCGCCTGGAGACATGCTCCTGTCGCCCAATACTTAGCAATCAACCAATTAAAAAGTAACTTGCTGAATTTAGAAATCACAGAAAACATAATAACCCAGAAAAGATCGAATTGAAATGGTTCATGTCAGAAATATCATTCAATCTTGCAAAATGACCCCCAAATATTACAATCTTGCAAAATATTACAAAACAGCCTTCTCAGAAACCTTCAAAACAACCTTCTCAAAACAGACTTCTCAGAAACCTTCAAAACAGCCTTCTCAAAACAGCCTATCACAAATTTGGTAAAAATTCAGATCAGTCCCTGTTCTTTATTTTATTTCAAAATAAGTGCTTTCATGAAAAAAAAAATAGGAAAAAAAAATTAATAGTTTGCATCAGAATAGATCGATGGAAAAAGTTGAAATTATTTAATTTAGACAGTAATTAAAGGGTGAATCTGAGAGAGATTTTCACTATAATTGCAGCGACATTTTTCTTGTGAGGGATCAAATCAAAATAATTTACTGAGACGATTAGAATGCTCTAATAAGGGTATTATGGCACTGTAACAGGCCTTGGTACCAACCTGTTTTGTTATCTTCAAGTTGAATAACCTTCCTGCTGTTTGTCAAGAAAACGAATTAACCTTCCCGCTGTCTTCAAGTTGAATAACCTTCTCGCTAATTACTTTCGATGTTTGTCAAGAAAACGAATTAACCTTCCCGCTGTCTCCGATTATCAACCAATCACATCCCTCCCTCTTTGCGGCTCTCTTCTGAAGAATCAATCGACTCCTTAAATCAAATCTGAAAGAATGTCTCCGGGCGACAGGAGCGTGTCTCCAGGCGGAAGGGAGAAGGGGAGAGAGTGTCAAATGTCTCCAGGGAGGCTAGGTTTGTATTTTTTGATTAAGGGTATTTTAGGCATTAAAAAGATTAATAGAGTATAAATGGCAAATTCACAAATTAACCAAGTTTAGAGTGGCATTTTTTCAATTTTAAAGTTTGGAGTGGCATTCTTCCAATTTCAAGGTTTTGGAGTGGCATTTTCACAATTTTCCCTTACATTAATATTGGGGTCAAGAAGGAGGTAGGCGATTATATTTTAGAACAAAAATTATTTTTTTATTGTTTTATGATGCTGCATGTAAAATTCTACTTGCATAGTTTTTAAGAGGTGGAATTATCTGACAATGATAACTTTATTTATTTTTTGTAGAGAAAGATGATATTAAGCGTTCTAATTTAAATATCCGCAAGAAATATCTCGGCTAAATTTCGAACTTACAACACCTCACGCGGAGGATATTGTGTGCTGATACACGTTCACTTGTTTACCCTAAAAGCCATATTTTTTCTCTGCTATGTCAATGCTATAAGATGCTAATCTTTCCTTCTCTGCTATATGTTTCTCTTACAAAATATAAGATGGACTTGTTCCCATACTCTTCTTCAATTTCTTCTATGCCGTCTCTCCATATGTCCCCACCACCTCCAATTTTTCAATCCCCCTAACAACCTCATCTCGAGAATTACAAATACGAAAACCAAAACAACAACAACAAAAATAAAATAAAAAATAACCTCCATTCATTATCTGCTAAAAAATATAGTGTTGTATCTATCTTTTTTAGTCTTCACTCTCCAGTACAATTATTGCTGGGATGTTGTATAGTTCTTGGCAAACAAATTGTACAGTAATTTAAGTCATGGTCATACAATATTATAGTCTATGTGCTAATATTTTTGTATCTGTTATTTTTTGTGTTGTATCATACAACACATAAAAATTGGACACTGATAACTGTCTCCGTACCCCTGTCCCCGCTTTGTTCCTGCACATAACTTCCATAACTAACCTGGAGAGACTGTCCCCGCACAATTTTCTTATATAATCCGTATCGTCCCTGCACAATTTCTAAAGTATTAATACCTATGAACGATAGTATTTATATCTACGAACGGAAGAATTTTTACCTATGCATGAAAGTATTTTAACATAAATAATTGTATCCCTCGCCAAATACCTATTGGGGACCACTCAAACTAAATGGCGGGGGACCAGGGAGGACCATACACGTTTCTAAAAATATCAATATTGCCATAACTATATGTGGGAACCACAATACTTAATATCAAGTATTGAAAGTATTTATACCTATGCACTGAAGTATTTATATGTATATACATTTTACTAAGTTTAATCTTCAGTCGTTTGATCATATCAAGTTACACATCAAAGTATTAATATCTTATTTTGCATGTATTGATACTTATGCACTGAAGTATTTATACTTATAGATCAACTATTTTTTGTTATAGGAAAGTTGATGCAGGATACGAGGTCCCCACTACTTCATTAGAGGAAGGTTGACGCGGGACCACTGGGGATTGAAAAAGGGTGATAATCATATTAAGTTACGCATACAAGTATTAGTCTCTTACTTTGCAAGTATTTATAGCTATGAAGGTTGACACGGGGACAAGTGTAGAGACTGGAGAAGGGGGAACCATATAATTAGTGGGAACCATAGTATAACATTTCTCTACTGTAACTGCGGAAACAGAGGTGGGACTGAAGTGCGGGGATAAATATAATTATTTATAAAAACTACCCTTGAAGAGCCCAACCCATAGCCTTGCCATATTTATGATGAAATATTTTTTTTAAGGCAGTGTACCAGCAGTTTTAATTTGGATAGTAGTTAAGTATCTTTACATTGTACTTTATTGACATTTTTGTCACTCCCTATTATTTGGGACAATAATATTTTATTATTTATGTATTATATATTTAATACTTCATGTATTTTATCATCTCCTGTCTGTCTAATCGTATGTGGAGTGGACTGAATGGAGTCAACTAGTCAACAGAGAGTACCTTTCATGGTCTTTTTTGCTTATTAAAAATCTACATTTATTGCTGATGTGAGACTAACCAACTAATGGTCATGTTGAATGATCGCAGATGTGTTGCTTATTAAAACTGTTCACAGATGGTCAACATATAGGAATAAATTACATTTACTGTTCACAGATGTGTTGCTTATATACGTTACTTACATAACCAATCATTCTCTACTCTCCTGCAGTTTTACCAGATCCAAAACATGGATTTTGCTAATTCTTGGCCAAACTCTCTGCACTTGTGTCTCTACACTCTACTAATATTCCCGATCTCATCTCTTTTGCTTCCCTCTGCATCTGTGGCAACCCATGTCTCATGCCTTCCTGACCAGAGCTCTTCCCTTCTCCAACTCAAAAGAGGCTTCTTCCACTCTGATCTTACCTCTTGGCAACCTCGAACAGACTGTTGTCATGGCTGGGAGGGAGTGTCTTGCGACAAAGCAACCGGTCATGTCACTGCCCTTGACATCAGCAACCGTAACATTCAAGGTAACCTCAGTGCCACAATCTTTAATCTCACCTCGCTCCAACACCTCAACCTTGCACACAACGACTTTTCACAAAACCAGATTCCAGCTCATGGGTTTGAGAAGCTAACTATGCTTACCTATCTCAACTTATCCAACACAGGATTCTTCGGTCAAATCCCAATTGGCATAGCCAACCTGACAAACTTGATCTCCCTTGACCTTTCATGCGACTATTTTTACTACTTTAATTGTGATTTGAAACTGCATGAACCAAATCTGCGGATATTGGTTAGCCAGCTTAGCAATTTAAGGGAGCTCTATCTTGATGGTGTTGATATCTCTGAGAATGGAACTGAGTGGTGCAGAGCTCTGTCAGAGTCGGTCCCCCACTTACAAGTTCTCAGTATGGTTTTTTGCAATCTGTCAGGCCCCATTGAATCTTCTTTTTCCCAACTTGGATCCTTAACTGTCATTCGTCTCAGTTACAACAGGTTGAAAACCCAGATTCCTGACTATTTTGCTGAATTTCCATTAAAAGACCTTCTATTGCAGAATTCTAACCTTCAAGGGCTGTTTCCACATGAGATTTTTCACATTCCAACATTGACCAAGCTTGATCTATCAATAAATGTAGACTTATTTGGGACTTTACCTAATTTCCCAGTCTGGAGTTCTTTGGAGAGCTTGGTTCTCGATTACACCAACTTTTTTGGTAGCATACCAGATTCAATTGGAAACCACAGAAATTTATCTGAATTAAGTCTTTCAGGTTGCAACTTTTCAGGAGAAATACCCTCTTCAATTGAAAAACTCGGTAAATTAGCAAGATTGGACCTTTCCTATAACTCACACTCTGGCTCAATCCCCCTAAGTTTGTTTTCTCTTCCAAGTTTGGAAAGACTATATCTTTATAACAACAAGCTCTCAGGTCAGTTCAGACTAAAAGAGTCTCTTGTTTCATTTTCTCCATTGATTGAGCTTGTCCTTTCTGAAAATCAATTGAATGGACCAATTCCCTGGCAAATATTTAAGTTCTCAAATCTCGAAACACTTATTCTAAGTTTGAACCAGTTTAGTGGACCAATCCCAAATTCAATAGGTTGGCTATCTAGTCTACGTACTCTTTACCTGAGCTCAAACAATTTGAATGGAACATTTGACCTTAACTTGCTCCGGCACATCAGCAACCTAACTGATTTGTTACTATCAGATAATCAATTATCTGTGGAAGATGTATCAGATGATCGGCTGCCATTACAATTTCCACAAATCAGACATTTTCGTTTAGTATCGTGCAACCTCAGCCAAATACCTCGATTACTAAGATATGTAGGTGATATGATCAATGTTGATCTCTCAAAAAACCAGTTGCATGGAGTTATACCAAGGTGGATATGGAAGAGGTTCGCTTCTGGTGCAATGCTTAACCTTTCGCACAACATGTTTACTAGTGTAGAAGATGTTCCTCCATGTTCTTCCCATTCTTGCGGGTCGTTTTACGGAGTTGATTTTAGTTTCAACAAGCTAAAAGGGGCGGTCCCACTTGTGGGTGCTGAGGTTTTGGACTATTCCAACAATGAATTCTCAAAAATCCCATCCAACTATACACTTTATTTGGTGCAAACCACATTTCTCAGTTTATCTAGAAATACGCTAACCGGAGAAATCTCGTCTTCAATTTGTGACCCAAGTCTTAATGTGCTGGATCTATCACACAATAACTTGAGTGGATCGATTCCTTCATGCATCATAGGTAGACCAGGCATGAAGATGTTGAGTTTAAGAGGAAACAAATTATCTGGAATGCTGTCTCATCACATAAGCAAGTCTTGTGCACTCGTCATATTGGATTTGAATAACAACAATCTTGAAGGCAATTTGCCTAGCTAGATCTTTAACAAGGTGTAAAGATTTGGCACTCCTTGATATAGGGAACAACCACATAGGTGGCACTTTCCCGTTTTCACTAGGGAAGATTCCAAATCTCCAAGTCATTATTCTAAGGTACAATGGATTCTATGGTACACTAGACCTTCCTTCAAATTTTGGAAAAATGAATTCTTCTTTCCAATTGTTAAGAATAATTGATCTAGCATCAAACAACTTCAATGGAAGTTTACCACCACTCTGGTTCAGTAATTTCAATTCCATGCAGAATATATCCTCATATGTAGTTCTTGGTAAAGACCTTGATGGATGGCCTTATTATGAAGATGCATCTAATTCTTCAATTAAAAATTATGGGACCTCTGTTACTATCACGGATAAAGGGGCACAAATGACACTAGAAAATAACTTATCTAATTTCATGATTTCGATTGATTTATCAAGAAACAGATTCACTGGTGATATTCCTGAGACGATTGGAGATCTCATAGGAATAATAGCACTAAACCTATCACATAATGATTTTAATGGATTCATTCCGTATCAACTTGGACGATTGACGCAAATCGAGTCACTGGACCTTTCATGGAACCAACTCTCTGGAGAGATTCCACAGGAACTAATCTCCCTGACTTTTCTATCCATCTTGAATCTCTCATTTAACCATCTGGTCGGGACAATCCCGCAATCTAGCCAGTTCCTGGCATTTGACAATTCATCGTTTGAAGGGAACCCAGGATTATGCGGTTTGCCATTATCTAAGCTGTGCAATGTCACAGGTCCCGGAAACAATTCAACCTCTCCTCCTGGAAAATCTGCTAAGAAAATGACTGCAATTGTTCTCTTGTGCCTTTTCATTGGATTGGGATTTGGTACTGGATTTGGCATGGCAATTATTAGCCCGGTAATCAAAAGAGCAAGAAATGCACATGCTACTCGTTAGGGATCAACAATGAGAGTGCTTGCTTTCAAAGTGTTTGGGTATATAATTAGTACAACTTTTCTTATATTTGATGTTTTTTATTTATAAACATCTTTATCTTTGTTTTATATATAATTATTATAAGTATATTCAGAGGGTTTGGGTACAGGGGCGGAACCAAGGCAGGGGCCAGCCTAGGCCTTGGCCCCCCTTGGCCCCAGAAAACATATAAAGTCCCTTTAATAAAAAAAAAAAATTAGTTGGAGATTACGATTGATTTCTAATTCCTGGCCCCCCCTTACCGATTATTCCTGATTCCTGAGCCCTTGGGCCCCCCCTACCGATCATTTCTGGTTCCGCCACTGTTTGGGTATATACGTGTTTGCTTGTAAGAGGTTGTAAAATATATATGTGTTTGCTTGTACCCAACAAAAGTTTATTGAAGTTATATGTGCTTGCTTGTAAGTAGGCATAATGTGTACCTTAGAATGTAGTCGAGCAAAAATTTCATTTAAAGACTAAGAGTAAGGCTTAGGTGCTATGGTTAGCATAACGCATTCTGTGCTACGGCCTCAAAAACCTACCGTATAATCTTCAAATTTCGATCTAAGTAACTCAATAAATTTGTTATATAATGACCTTCTAGAATATCAATTTTTACTATTTTTGAAAAAAAATTACTATTTTTTATGATTTATGAAAGATGACAAAAAATAGCGTAAAATATTGGCAATTCTTAACCTCCAATGACAACAATTGATGAATCTTCAAAATAAACACATGAATCTGAAACAAAAATATATACATAAAGTGAAGTCTGGTAAACATGACTAATTCTTAATTAAGCTCAAACTTTAAAATAGTAGATGATAGACTAAAAAACATAGGATGTATACCTTCTTTGATATCTGATACTTTTTATGCTTCTTTTGCACGACTTGAAACTTCATCCTCACTATCTAATGAACTAGCACTAATAAATTTCATAGAGATAGAGCAGTTATTGATATATAATAGCTAGAAAGCCATGATTTATTAATGATAATTTGTTGGATTGGGACCAAGATTTATCCCGAATAATTTGCGAATTTTAGGAATTTTTCCAAAATTTTACGAATTATCCATGATTTTTTTTTTCTCTATTGTGGAGCCAAGATCACCGGTCTGGACTCAAACTATAATTTTGAAATATGCCCAAATCACGAATTTTGACCCCGCCAAGCCTTTCCCGAATCATTAAGTTGTCACTATGCTCTCCGAGAAGTCATTCTCTCTTGATCCTCTTGTTTGCGCATCGCTCTCTTAATACCAAATTTTTTACGTCATAGTTGAACTCGAAATCCTTTGAACAAACAATATCAATATAGATTAACTAATTGTCTGACAAAATTGAGTATAGAGAGATTAGCTGCCCTCGAAGCTCCAGTGAATTAGCAATTGCTTCACAGAGTTTTGTTTATTAATTTAACTTTTAAAATAATTAAATAATATATTTAATGAACAAAAATGATAGAAAAATAATGTTAAATTTCTATGAGTATACTGAATATAAAATTATTTTCATGAGAAAATCAACTATTTTAAAAGTTTTTGTAAATTTTTCGTTTTAAATTTTGTCTATATTTAGTCATGTGTTGTTTTAAGTCAAAATAGTTCTGTTAATATCCTATTTGGATTTCACTTGAGATATTCTTTAAGCCCAAGAATCTGAATCCTCCGAGGTACCTAAGTACGTAACTCAAGCAAATTGAAACCGACGGCTCAGATTAAATCAAAACGGTGCCTATTCGGAAATGGCGCAGAGAGTCAGTATTATTTGTGATTTGAGATTCGTGCCAAGTTAAAAGAACGATACTGAGCCATCCGTTTCCAATTTGCTTGAGTCCGGTACCTGGGTTAATCCGAATTCTAAGCCCAACCCAGGCCTAATTTACTGTGTCTGGTACAAGAGGCGACAACAATTCACCCTTCAATCTACAACGAAAAAGGCCCAGCCCAAACCAAATCAAGACCCATAATAAAATTTATTATTTCTATGCAGAGATCGAACCCTTCTAGAAGGCCCAGCCCAAATCAAATCAAGGCCCATAATAAATTTATTATCTCTGAGCAGAGATCGAACCCTTCCCTTCCTTCTAGATCGTCTCTGTTACGCATCTCTCTCTCTCTCTCTCTCTCTCTGTGGCCGCCATGGCTGCTTCTTCGACAGCATCTTCCAGCGATTCCTCCTCCTCCTCCTCCAGCGACTCCTCTGGCGAATCATCTCGGAGGAGGCGCCGCCACAAGGAATCCTCGCTGAAGGCGCGCAAGGATCAGCGCACAGGGAAAAAGCGCCGCCACCGCCACCGCCGCCGTAGATCTCCCGTCGATTCTTCTTCTTCCTTCTCTGATAGCCACAGGTTCGTTCTCTTTTCCATGGTTTTTGTCTTGTTTTTTTTTTTTTAAAAAAGGCGGAAAGCCCGTTTCATTAATGCATGAAACCTGAGTTCAAAATACAGGAAAATAAATGAAAGAAACAGCCACAATATCATTTGGTTTTTGTCTTGTTAGTTGATTGACTTGTGTCCGTTACTGAAATCTCTTTAGTGCCAGTTCATCTGATAGTGAGCATGAAGCTTCGAGTCGTGGAAAGAAGCATAAAAAGCATCGGAGATCAAAGAAGGTATATTTACTTCGTATGGTTTTTACATCAGAGATCAATACCAGTACTGTACTGGTATCTGGTATTGATACTGGCAGGAACTGCTGTAGTCATACCAGTACTGATTTCTTTTTGTGTCAGGAAAAGGAGGGAGATAAAACCAAGTCAAGTCACCATAAACGGCACAAGAGAGAGAGAGAGGTAAACTATCATATTACTGTAAAATTATCATTTAATTTCTCTGTCTTGCTGCCCCATGATTTTTATTTATACCATACTGACAGAATCTTGTAGGATTAAAGTCTTAAAGTATCATGAATTTCATAACAAAAAAGCTATGCTGTTCTAGTATATTATAGTATACTAAAGAAGAATATGTACCCTCAACATAACTAGGAAATTATTTTATTACACAAGTAAATGCATACTTGATGCATACAAAGAATATGTACCCTCAACATACTTGATGCATGCAATATATGTAAGCTGACGGACCTTTTTGCAAACAATACTCAGTATTATATTCACAATTACCACCTAAGTTTTTATCATGCTTGTCACCACCTAATTTCCTCAAATATATTTGCAATTGACACCTAACCACTAAGTTGCGGTAGTTGAAGAGGTTCTTGTTGCGTAAATATTGACTTTCTTAATTCTTGCTCTAATTTTTCCTTTTTCGTCATGCATGAATGAATTAAAATTCATTTTAATTGTACTAAGTACAGAATAGTTATGATATTTCTGTAGTTTATTTTAAATAGTGGTACTTATAGTTTTTTTTTGGTGCTCCTTGTGTTGGGGTGGCTCTTGAAAATTGGAGCTGGGGTTGTTAAACGGGTAACCCGGTCGATGTGTTGTTTCTTTGTTGCTATTTGGGCGATTTTGAGCTTTACACAGAGAAAGGATGGCACTCCGGTTCAACTTTCCAAGGTTCTCTCTCTCTCTCTTTCTCTCTCTCTCTGCACCACTAGGTGTTATAATTGAGATAAAAAATGTTTCTGTTCTACAATTAGTCTTAATTTGTACTTGTTTCTAAGGTCAAGTTAGCCCTTATAGTGTAATTTAGCCTCAGTTTTACCTGCATAGGCCTTAATGTACCCTCAACTGTGCAATCAAGTGGTAGGTTTTCATAACTACTTCTAAATACTTCATTCTTGAATTAAATTTCAAGAATTGCAATCCTTATTGTTCAATGCGTAAAAAGATGAAGGTGTGGTGTGAGCCTTGATTTATTTTTGTGCAAGTTCATGAACTTATTTGCTTTGTTAACTTAAAAAATGTGCTCTTTTTTTCGTACAGTTCCTGGGACATGACAAAGACGAAGGCGTGCGGCGAAGTGCTATTTCTGGTAAAAAGGTATGGCATTTTATTCATCTCTGCAATTTTTCTTATATCCTCATGTTTTCTAATTGTTTTTTAAGGGGTACAGGAAATCATTTGGAAGTAGTAATTAAAAAATAGTTATGTCCCCAGCAAAAGCCTAATTGTACCCCCAAATTTATAAATACATAAAAAAATCGTTATAAATAAAATGGAAATAATACACGGATTAGTTTGGACCTGACTATTGACCATTTGGGGGAGTTGTATAGTTTGTGGGTTTCTTTTAAATTTTGTTTTGCTTGTAGATTTTGCTGAAGGTGGATAAAACAAAGGAGGACAAGGAGGCAGAGAGCAAGCGAAATGAACTTTTGAAATTTCTCAATGCTAGCTATGATTAATTTGCTGTTTGTGTTTTTCATCAATCTCACAGTAATCATTTTCGTTTTCTTTCCTTTTTGTACCTGAAATGCCTGGTGGTGTAATTTTTTTTAATTATCTTTTACCTACTTTACCATTTACCTCTTAGTCTGTCATTTACTATTTTAAAGTTTTGAGTTTAAAAATTAGTCGGGTTTACCAGACTCCACTTTGTGTGTGTATATATATTTGTTTCAGAGCTTGTGTTTATTTTGGGGATTCATCAATTGTGGCTATTTCTAATTTGGAGTGAGGGGTTCTGCTCATTATTTGTGTTCGAATTATGTTTTTTAATTATCTATAGCAGAGTTGGTGCACATAGTACTTGTCTGGTTGTATTGTTTCGAATGCTTCTATCAAAATTAAAGATGAAAGTAGAATTAGATGCAGAAATTATTTAATTACTTGGCATTGTAGTTGCATGTAAAATATATGTATTGTATTTTTCTTTACCATGAAGTTTTGCTTGATTGCGTTTTAAGGTGCCAATTGTGCCTATTTACAAGCAAACACATAACTTGAATAAAATTTGTTGGTTACAAGCAAACACATAACATTGTAACAATAATACACGCCTGTTACGACCTCTTACAAGTAAACACGCAAAACTTGAAAAAAAAGAGAAGAAAAAGAAAGAAATGAGTAAAATTGAAAACAAAGAAAAATATATTCATAAATTAAACATCAAATAGAAGAAAAATTCTTCTAATTTTATAGTCAAGCCCTTCGAAAAGCGAGCACTCTTGTTGCTGGTGTGCAAAGTAATTCCTAACGAGTTGCAAGTTCATTTCTTGCTCTTTTGATTTTCGGGCCAATAATTACTATGGCAAATCCGGTACCAAATCCTGTACCAAATCCCAATCCAACGAAAAGGCACAATAGAACAATTGCAGTCATTTTCTTAGCAGGTTTTGTGGGAGGAGAAGTTGTATTGTTTCCAGTGCTTGTGACATTGCACAGCTTAGATAATGGCACACCACATAATCCAGGGTTCCCTTCGTACGATGAATTGTCGATTGCCAGGAACTGGCCAGATTGCCGGATTCTCCCGACCAGATGGTTAAATGAAAGATTCAAGTAGGATAGAAAATTCAGGGAGATTAGTTCCTGTGGAATCTCTCCAGAGAGGTTGTTCCAAGAAAGGTCCAGTGACTCGATTTGCGTCAATTGTCCAAGTCGATGCGGGATGGATCCAGTAAAAGCATTATGTGACAGGTTTAACGCTTTTATCCCTTTGAGCTTGCCAATCGTCTTAGGAATATCACCAGTGAATCTATTTGTCGATAAATCAATCGACATCATTAAATTAGGTAAGTTATTCTCTAGTATCATTTGTGCCCCTTTATCCGTGATAGTAACAGAGATGCTATAATCTCCATAATAAAGGTTTTTACCAAGATCTGCATTTGAGGATAAATTCTGCATGGACTTGAAATTTCTGAACCAGAGTGGTGGCAAACTTCCATTGAAGTTGTTTGACGCTAGATCAATTATTCTTAACAATGGGAAAGGAGAATTCATTTTTCCAAAATTTGAAGGAAGGTCTAGTGCACCATAGAATCTATTGGACCTTAGAACAATGACTTGGAGATTTGGAAGCTTTCCTAGTGAAAACGGGAAAGTGCCACCTATGCGGTTGTTCCCTATGTCAAGGAGTGCCAAATCTTTACACCTTGTTAAAGATCCAGGCAAATTGCCTTCAAGATTGTTGTTGTTCAAATCCAATATGACGAGTGCACAAGACCTGCTTATGTGACGAGATAGTATTCCAGAAAGTTTGTTTCCTCTTAAACTCAGGATCTGCATGCCTGGTCTTCCTATGATACAAGAAGGAATCGATCCACTCAAGTTGTTGTGTGATAGATCCAGCATGTAAAGATTTGTTTCACAAATTGAAGATGGGATTTCTCTATTTAGCATATTTCTAGATAAACTGAGAAATATAGTTTTCTCCAAATAGAGTGTATAGTTCAGTGGGATTTCTGAGAATTCATTGTTGGAATAGTCCAAAAAGTCAGCAGTACCCACAAGTGGGACTGCTCCTTTTAGCTTGTTAAAACTAAAATCAATGGACTTAAAGGAAAAACCTAGAGGAACATCTTCTACACTAGTAAACATGTTGTGTGAAAGGTTAAGCGTTGCCACAGAATCCCTCAACCTCTTCCATATCCACCTTGGTATAACTCCGTGCAATTGGTTTTTTGAGAGATCAACATAGTACAGATCACCTACATATCTCAGTAATCGAGGTATTTGGTTGAGGTTGCACGATGCTAAACCAAAAGATGTGATTTGTGGAAATGCTAATGGCAGCTGCTCATCTGATACATCTTGCACAGATAGCAGATTATTTGATAGAATCAAATCGGTGAGGTTGCTGAGGTGCCGAAGTAAGTTAAGGTCAAATGTTCCATTAAAATTGTTTGATTCCAGGTTAAGACAAATTAGACCTGGGAGCCAAACTATTGAATTTGGAATTGGTCCATTCAATTGATTTTCATCAAGGTAAAGCTCAATCAATGGAGAAAATACAAGAGAAGACTCTTTTAGTCGGAACTGGCCTGAGAGCTTGTTGTTAGAAAGATCTAGTGTTTCCAAACTTGGAAGAGAAAACAAACTTTGGGGGATTGAGCCAGAGTGTGAGTTATTGGAAAGGTCCAACCTTGCTAATTTACCAAGTTTTTCGATTGAAGAGGGTATTTGTCCTGAAAAGTTGCAACTTGAAAGAATGAGTTCAGATAAATTTCTGAGGTTACCAATTGAGTCTGGTATGCTACCAAAAAAGTTGGTTTCTATGAGAACCAAGCTCTCCAAAGAACTCACGATTGGAAAATTAGGTAAAGTCCCAAATAGCTCTCTATTTTCTGATAAATCAATCTTGGTCAATGTTGGGATTTGAAAAATCTCTTGTGGAAACAGCCCTTCAAGGTCAGAATTGTCCAATAGGAGATCTTTTAATGGAAATTCAGCAAAGTAGTCAGGAATCTGGGTTTGGAAACTGTTGTAACTGAGGCGAAGGGCAGTTAACGAACCAAGTTGGGAAAGAGATGATTCAAAGGGGCCTGACAGATTACAAACAGCCATACTGAGAACTTGTAAGTGGGGGACCGACTCAGACAGAGCTCTGCACCACTCGGTTCCATTCTCAGAGATATCCACAAAATCAAGATAGAGCTCCCTTAAATTGCTAAATTGGCTAACCAATATCCGCAGATTTGGTTCATGTAGTTTCAAATCACCACTATTGACGCATGAAAGGTCAAGTGAGATCAAGTTTGTGAGGTTGGCTATGCCAATTGGGATTTGACCGATGAAATATGTGTTGGATAAGTTGAGATAGGTGAGCATAGTTAGCTTTTCGAACCCATGAGCTGGAATCTGGTTTTGTGAAAAGTCGTTGTATGCAAGGTTGAGGTGTTGGAGCGAGGTGAGATTAAAGATTGCGGCACTGAGGTTACCTTGAATGTTGCGGTTGCTGATGTCAAGAGAAGTGACATGGCCGGTTGCTTTGTCGCAAGAAACTCCCTCCCAATCATGACAACAGTCTGTTCCGGGTTGCCAAGATGTAAGATCAGAGTAGAAGAAGCCTCTTTTGAGTTGGAGAAGGGAAGAGCTTTGATCTGGAAGGCATGACACATGGGTTGTCGCACAAGCAGAGGGAATTAGCAAAAGAGATGAGAGGATGAAGAGTAGAGTGTAGAGACACAAGTGCAGATAGTTTGGCCAAGAATTAGCAAAATCCATTTGTTCAATCTGATAGAAATAGTAGTAGAGTAGTGAATGGTGGATTATGAAATTAACTTGTATATATAAAAACCCAGCTGTAAACAATACATGTAATTTTTTCATGCACGTGAACATTGTTTGGTTAGGCTCACATTGACTTGGGTCAACCCAGTCTTTTTTTTTAAAGCTTGGTATTTTCTTTTTGACCAGCCTTAATGGTCCCACCAAAGAAAATGTTTTACCACAATCATCACTGGAAAACAAGAATTTAACAATAAAAAACATAAATTTTCCAAAAATTTTCCTTTCATATGACATCATCATTTATTGGAAATTATTCAAAGATACTCTATATTATAAATAGCGCAGCATTTTTTTGTATGCTTTGTTCTTATAATATTCGTGATATTCTTGAAAGTTTTCCATATATTTATATGTTCTACATATTGTTCTCAACATGAAAAGCTATAATATCAATTATTTGCACTATAAATTACAAAGAAATTGTCCAAAAAGCACAACATTAAATAATAATAAATCAAAATGAGTGACATTTTTGTAACTTTTTCCAACAAAAAGTATTTAGCACTGACAAATGAGTGGGTTTATTCTGTCATAAATTATGTAAATTGGGAGCCCAATAGAGGTCTTTATGAGTGCGTTACCTTCTTAGTGGGCCTCACCATCTGCGCCAACCCACTTGTAATGTGAAAGATAAACGTTCAAAGGTGCGTTACAACGAATATTGACACTCACTATGCGAAGACTCACTCAGTCTTTGCCAAATTTCTTTTCAAATTTTTAGCAATAATTCTCACAATCAAGTCTATTTTTTTCTTCATAATAAGTTTCATAATAATTGTACCGTGATTTTTATTTTTACCCAAAAACAAAATTATTTTAATATAAATAACCAAGTTTCTGGAAAAAATTTATTTCTGCCCAAGCCGTATATATTATTTACGGTTTGAATTCTTAATTCAAACCGTAAATATTCTGTACGGTTTGAATTAAGAATTCAAACTGTAAATAATATTTACGGCTTGAATTAAGAATTAAGAATTGGAAAAGCAGCATAAATTGGGGGTGGATGAGAATGAGGTACATGGCTAGGGCTGTCCTCAAAATGTTTCAACCCAGAGAAGCCCGAGATTTTTATATATAAGAAAATAAATAAATAAATATTAAAAATAAGAAACTGTTGAACATATTTTGAAAAATAGAAAGGCCGCCATGCGGCATGGCGTCCCTGTGGGATGCCATCCTAGACTACGGCCCGCGGAAAAAAACGTAAAAAACGTAAAAATAAAAAAAAAAAAAAAAAAAAAAACAGGACGCCATCCCAGACTCCGACCCAAAAAAATAAAAATAAATAAATAAATAAATTTTTTTTTCTGCTGTGTTCCGTCAGAAATCTAATAATTTTGATCAGATTCAAAATTCATTTTAGAGAAAATGGCTATATGGATTTTTGTGTTCTTTATATCAAAATAAAGGTATGAAATTCTAGTTTCCAGATAATATAATTTATCTATACAAAGATATTACAGATTGGTACAGTTTTAGTGATTAACTGACAGAGGTCAGAATTCAGAAAAGCTGAAATTCCAGTGAGCAGTCCTATAATTTTGACCAGATTCAAAATTCAATTTAGAGAAAATGGCTACATGAATTTTTGTGTTATTTATATCAAAATAAAGATATGAAAGTCTAGTTTCCACATAATATAATTTATCTATACAAAAATATTACAGATTGGTACAGTTTTAGCGATTAATTGACAGAGAACTCCTCAGGCAGAACTACGAAAAGTTCAAATTAGAGAAGTATGGTACTGCAAATCCACAACTCCAGAACAGCACAGAGTTTCATTTGAACCCATTGATCAAATTCAAGCCATCATCAAAAGCAGAAGTAAAGATAATAACAAATATGAAATCAGTGACCAGAAAATAACAATTCGAAATGTCACCAATTTGTTATTTTCTTTTAAGTAATAGTAGAAATAAATGGCTGACAATAAATGAACGTTCGAAATGTCACTAAAGGCTGACAATAACTGTTATTTTTCAAGTGTTTTTAAATGTTCATCAAAACCTTCATAATTTGTTCTAATTAGATATACAGATTGATATACAAAAAATAATAAAAAGAACCTTATCAAGAAAAGAAATATAACAAACAAAAAATTACCTCTCTGGGTTGAAACATTTTGAGGACAGCCCTAGCCCCATCATAATCATTTAATGCAACCATCAGCTTTTTTAATCTCCGTGCCAAACCATGTACCTCATTCTCATCCACCCCCAATTTATGCTCCGATTTCAAGCTGTAAATATTATTTACGGTTTGAATTATTAATTCAAACCGTACAGAATATTTACGGCTTGGGCAGAAATAAAAATTTTACAAAATCTTAGTTATTTATATTAAAATAATTTTGTTTTTGGGTAAAAATAAAAATCACGGATAATTGTAATGTCATATCACTCTTAATAAGAAAATTTTCCTTGGTCTTTAATTGCATTTTAAAATTATTACAGTTGTCTATTTGGTTTTTCTTATGTAGGGTCTCATTTTAATAATCACTTATAGAAAACTTCATATAGTAAGCATGGTTCTGAAACTCGGAATCAGAATCGGAATCGGGTTCTTGACCATGGAATCAGAATCGGATGAATCGGCCGGAATCGGCCGAGTTGACTCAGAAACTCGAATTTTTTTGATAGAAACTTGTTTTGTAGCCAAAAAGTAGGAAACATTGGTAAAAAAATAATTTGTAGAAAAACTATATTAAAACAAAATATTACACTCAAATAATCCACTAATTATATAATGTAATCATAGAAGGAAAAATTAGAATCGGAATCAGGATCGGTCTTTTGACCGTGGAATCAGTCAGAATCAGATCGGAAAATCGGAATTTTTTGCCAAAAGCTTGTTTTATACTAAAAATATAGGAAAAAATTGATAAAAAAATAATTTGTCAACAATTTCTATTTTGACAAATAATTACAATCAAATAATCCTCTAATATAATATAATACAAGCATTACAACTAAAAACACACTCTTTGATATAATACAAATTACAATTGTTATATATAAATTAATGTTGTTTTCTAACAACAAAGGTTGTATGGTGTGGTGGTAGTTTGCTTTGGTTGCTTAGCTAGAGGTCATAGGTTCGATTCACGTAGAGCTCAAAAATTTTGGAGTTTGTTTAATTTACGTTTTGATGGAATTGTCCATTTCGGTCGAAATTTGGCTGGAAATTGAGTCGAAACGTCTGAAATTGGACGAAATCTACACTAACCGCGTACCATCTGCTCCGGAATGGCCGATTTTTCCTTCTATGAATGTAATACAAGTATTACAAATAGAACACACTTTTTATTGCCAGAATCTATACAGAGCTGGCTAGATCATCTCATTGTCCTTTGTATTAAAATACGAATGGAGATATTGTTATACAGAGCCAAAAAATGAAGACATTAATGTAGTGTCAAATGAAAAATTATTAACATTCTCATATCCAACATATGGATTATAAATAGATGTCAATGATGTAATATTTAAACATATTAACTTTGTTATCAATTATGTAATATTTTATTGTTTATGCATTTTTTTTTTGTCAATGCAGTCAGTTCATGATTATTAATAGATACAATGAATTATATATTGGCGAAAAGCTCAATCAGTTTCTTTCCTTTGAGTCGGTTATTTTACAATGCACTTATCAACCACCAGAATTTGGAACGTATAGTAATTCGCTGGTGGTTTTTGGTTTCATGCTCATTATCTATTGGACATTATTCTCATTTAATTGAGTAAGAATTTAAAAATAATTGAAAAAATTGTTGACTCGGTCAGACACGCCCAGACTCGGGTTGACTCGGCCGAGTCAAACACTGTTCAACCGAGTTTTGCTGAAAAAATCGCATGGGCGCGAGACTCAGGTAAAACTCGGACCTGACACGGCCGATATCGAGTTGACTCGGACTCGTCCGAGTTTCCAAACCATGATAGTAAGGATAGCGTGTATTATGCTTACTAAAAGGGTTTGGGGAGTACAGCTCCAAAATCTATCGGATTTACTTTAAACGACGAATCGAAACCGTTAAAACCAATTTACTTCATTAGTAATGCGTGTACAAAGTTTTGAAATTTTCACATTCATTTAGTACAAAGTGATCAAGCGGTAAAAAATAATTTTCTGGACTTCGATATAAGGTACCAAATGTGCCTACTTACAAGCAAACACATACAACTTGAATAAAATTTGTTGGGTACAAGCAAACACATACAACTTGAATAAAATTTGTTGGGTACAAGCAAACACATAAATAGTTGTAAGAATAATACACGCCTATTATGACCTCTTACAAGCAAACCCATTAAATGGTAAGAGTAATACACGCCTGTTAGGACCTCTTACAAGCAAACACATAAATAAAAAGAGAGAAAAAAAAGGAGAGAAGGATAGATTGAAAACAAAGAAAAAGATTAATATATATAAGATCAAGTAGGAGAATATTGTACTAATCCCTAACGAGTTGCATGTGCAATTCTTGCTCTTTCGACGACCACGATAACAATTGCTATGGCAAATCCGGTACCGAATCCCAATCCAACGAAAAGGCACAAGAGAACAATTGCAGTCATTTTCTTAGCAGGTTTTGTGCAAGGAGAGGTTGAATTGCTTCCAGGACTTGTGACATTGCACAACTTAGATAATGCATATGGCACACCGCATAATCAAGGGTTCCCTTCATATGATGAATTGTCGAATGCCAGGAACTAGCTAGATTGCGTGATTCTCCCAACCAGATGGTTAAATGAGAGATTCAAGATGAATAGAAAACTCAGGGAGCTTGTGGAATCTCTCCAGAGAGTTGGTTCCAAGATAGGTCCAGTGACTTGATTTGCGTCAAGCGTTCAAGTTGAGGCGGAATGGATCCAGTAAAAGCATTATGTGACAGGTTTAGTGCATTTATTCCTTTGAGCTCGCCAATCGTCTTAGGAATATCACTAGTGAATCTATTTGTTGATTTACACATCATTAAATTAGGCAAGTTATTCTCTAGTGTCATTAGTGCCCCTTTATTTGTGACAGTAACAGAGATCCCATCAATTTCAAAATAAATTAAAGCACTGGACCAAGGACTTTACCAAGAACTGCATCCGAGGATAAAATATGCATGGACCTGAAATTTCTGAACCAGAGTGCATGGTGGTAAACTTCCATTGAAGTTGTTTGAAGCTAGATCAATCATTCTTAACAATTGGAAAGGAGAATTCATTTTTCCAAAATTTGAAGGAAGGTCTACTGCACCATAGAATCTATTGGACCTTAGAATAATGACTTGGAGATTTGGAAGCTTCCCTAGTGAAAACGGGAAAGTGCCACCTATCTGGTTGTTCCCTATATCAAGGAGGGACAAATCTTTACACCTTGTTAAAGATCTAGGCAAATAGCCTTCAAGATTATTGCTGTTCAGATCCAATATGATGAGCGCGCAAGACCTGTTTATGTGATGTGATACTGTTCCAGAATTACCGAAATCCATTTGAGTCTGGTAGAAACAACAGGAGAGTACGTAGTAAATGTCGGATTATGAAATTAACTTGTATAAAAACCCAGCTGTAAACAGTACTTGTAACTTCATGCACGTTAACTGAGTAAGTTATTTAGAGCATTGTTTGGTTAGGCTCACATTGACTTGGGTCAACCCAGCCTTTTTTTTAAAGCTTGGTATTTTCTTTTTGACCAGCCTAAATGGTCACTCCAAAAAAAATTCTTTACGACAATCATCACTGGCAAACAATAATTTAACAATAAAAAACATAAATTTTCCAAAAAAGTTCCATCATATGACATCACCATTTATTGGAAATTATTCAAAGATATTCTATATTATAAATAGCGCAGCATTTTTTGTATGTTTTGTTCTTATAATATTCGTGATATTCTTGAAAGTTTGCCATATTTATATGTTCTACATATTGTTCTCAACATGAAAGCTATAATATCAATTATTTGCAGTATAAATTACAAAGAAATTGTTCCAAAAAGTACAACATTAAATAATAATAAATCAAATTGAGTGACATTTTTGTAACTTTTTCCAACAAAAAGTATTTAGCACTGACGAATGAGTGGGTTTATTCAGTCATAAATTATGTAAATTGGGAGCCCAACAAAGATCTTTATGAGTGCATTACCTTCTTAGTGGGCATCACCATCTGCACCAACCCACTTGTAATGTGAAAGATAAACGTTCAAAGGTGCGTTACAATGAATATTGACACTCACAATGCGAAGACTCACTCGGTCTTTGCCAAATTTCTTTCCAAAATTTTAGCAATAATTCTCACAATCAAGTTTATTTTTTTCTTCAGAATAAATCATAATAATTGTAATGTCATATCACTCTTAATAAGAAAATTTTCCTTAGTCTTTAATTTCATTTTAAAATTGTTTCATATGTCTATTTGGTTTTTCTTATGTAGGGTCTCATTTTAATAATCACTTGTAGCAAATTTCATATAGTAAGGATAGCATATATTATGCTTACTAAGAGGATTTGGTGAGTATAACTTCAAAAATCTATGAGATTTACTTTAAACGACGAATCCAAACAAAATGCTTTACGACAATCATCACTGGCAAACAAGAATTTAACAATAAAAAACATAAATTTTCCAAAAATTTTCCTTCATGTGACATCATCATTTATTGGAAATTATTCAAAGATATTCTATATTATAAATAGCGCGGCATTTTTTGTATGTTGTGTTCTTATAATATTCTTGATATTTTCGTTAACTTGAAAGTTTGTCATATATTTATATGTTCTATATATTGTTCTGAACATGCAAATAAAGGTCAAAATCTGCTAAAAAAAAGCTATTATACAAATATCAATTACATTTGCAGTATAAATTACAAAGAAATTGTTCGAAAAAGCACCACATTAACTAAATTCTCACTTGAGGATATGTGCACATGCTAATATCATAGGTGTCTGGTCCGTAAGAAACCAACCACCAGAGAATTTAATATTACTATGTTATTCTTGGGTAATTTCATAAAGGCAATGTACTGAGTTTCTCTAGGCAGTAGGCACTGTACTGAGTTTCTGAAGAAAGAGAGATTCTATCTTTAGGAGGGTTTTAACAAGAAATAATGAAAGAATGAAAGAAATAGTGCCAGAAGTTGAAAGTCATTGGTGAATCCGATGTAGCAAGAAAAGCAATGATGAAGGAGAGGAATTAATTAATTGTACACTGAAGCTCTATCATGAGAAATTGCTTGGTTCATCATGTGAGGCGTCATGGACCCTGTTCATGGATGGATATGGTGAACATGTTGTAGCCTATGTATGCAGGCTTAAAGAAAAAATAAAAAGACTTGAAAAAAGACTTTTGCAAGTGCATCAGACAGGAATATAAGTTATCAGCGGAAATCAACGGTTCACGTTTGAGTTAATTTCGAACGAACTAGGTCCAGTTTGAGTTTGGTTTGAATTAATTTTGAACGAACTCAATTTCAAATCGAATTTTTTACGAACTTTTTCGAATCAAACTCGAATCGAATTATGAACTATGAATTTTTTGTGCAGCCCTAAAGAAAATATCATCTAAACAATTTTTTAGGCAAACAAAAAATAAAAAAGAGAAAATTTGTTTTGGGGCCCTTAAACTTTCATATTTTCTCCAACACCTCTTATTGTTTGCAAATTTGGAATGATGATATTCGAGTAGAACTAAGGTGTTCTTAAGCTCACCAAGTTTTTTTGTGAGCTTAACTCAAAAATCTATCGGATTGAATTCAAATAACACATCCAAACCGTTGAATCCTCAAGCGGATTGTGAGCTCAACTCACCAAATCTTCACGAGTGATGCATGTACATGTCAAATTTATAATTTTTCGAACTAGTTTAGTACGTATAAAGCCAAGTGGTAAAAAAATGATGAAAAATGAACTCATTAAAATTAACTTATAAATCATCTTCTTTTTTTACCACTTGACTTCAACTAAATTAGTTCCAAAATTTAAAATTTCATATGTAAACGCTTGGATGTGTCGTTTGAAATCAATCCGATAGGTTTTTGAGTTAAGCTCACAAAAGGACTTGGTGAGCTTAAGAACACCTTATTCTACTCGTGATATTCTAACACATGAGTAGGGTTAAAATGCCATATTGTTTGTGTTTTAATCATGTTTCACATGTTTATTTCTATTTTTAAAATTGAAAAAGTCAATTCATACCACTCAACATGATCTTCTTATTAAATTGTGCTTGGAGATCAAATTTTATAATTTTTGTATATTATTTACAAGATGGTCTATAATTTTGTTAAAAACAATGATTTTGTATCTATCTAAAAAAATAGTAAAAAACTAACAAAAAAAAATATAAAATTTGGTCTCCAAACACATTTTTAAACTAAGATCATGTTGAGTGGTTTGGATCGACTATTTGAATTTTTGTAAACAGAGACAAAAATGCTACATTATTGAAACACGGAACCAATAAGACATTTTAACTCTACTTTTAATACATTTTAACCCCACGAAATTATCATTAATTAATCATGGATGTTAGCTATTAAATATTAGGGGGAATTTCATGTACCCCCCTCAAAAATCTTGAAATTACGTATTTCCCCTTCTAAAATTCATAATATCATATTTACCCTTCTAAAGTTCAAAAACTCACAAATTTACCCAATTTATTGATTTTTTGAATAAAACTCATTTTAAATTTATAAATTACTCATTTTACCCTTTCTCCATCTTTTCTTTTTCTTTTTTCTCTTCGTTCCTAGAGAAATCCCAAGCAGCTCATGCTTCAAATAGCTTAACTCGCATTGTATGGCATTGATGGCAGATTTCACAGCCTCCATTTGGATTGATTAAATTTGCCCACATTATATGCTTCAAAAAACTAGTCAACTCTGGGTCACATTCTTCAAATATCTGTTTTTTTTTTTAGAAGCTTTGGCAGTTTGTATAAACAGTAAAATTGTTACATCATGCTAGTATGCATCCTGTTCCTAGCATTTAAAAATTAACCACTGATTCGCACAGTCCAGTGGTTATTTTTTCTATCTAAATACCACAAATAAAACAACTATAACATCAATCCATTAATCACAACAAAACAAAAGCAAGCTATGAATTCAAAAGCCTTTCGTCTTCCCTCTTCTTATGTCAGCAATTTTTTTTTCCAAAGTTGAACCTCCTGTTCTACTCTGTCTGCTAACTGGTACGCCGGTACCAACTTCACCCTGAAGACCAGTGCATTGTGCTATTTCCAAATTGACCACATCACACATGGAAAACAAATTATCCACGTTCCCACTGTTAACATACCATCCGTTCTTACACATACCTCCGACAGGTACCATATTTCCTATACCTAGGACCCGGTACCAGTAATTGACAGCCCAGTTTCAGTGAAATGCAAATCCAGACCTGGGCTGCGTATAAGCAGGTAAAGAGCAGGTGAAGTGCTGTCTTAATCGGGCCTTCACGGTGAATATCAGACTTTGTTACCAAACTTCATGAATACAAAAATATCACCATTCTTTGATTGGGAACAGAGCTTGGGATATTAGGATTTCTCTAGGAATGAAGAGAAAGGAGAAGGATAGAATGGGCAATTGATAAATTTAAAATGAGTTTTATTAGAAAAATCAATAAATTGGGTAAATTTGTGAGTTTTTGAACTTTAGAAGGGTAAATAGAGGAGGGATCCGATTACACCTTTTTTGGTGACACACTTTGACACCTACCATTTTCAAAGTCCAAATAGTCGATTCAAACCATTCAACATGATGGATATATTAAAATGTGCTTGGAGATCAAATTTTACATTTTTTTGAATTTTTTTGCTATTTATTAAGATGGTTACAAAAATCGTTGTTTTCAGACCATTGAAAAACAGCGATTTTGTAACCATCTTAATAAATAGTAAAAAAATTCAAAAAAATGTAAAATTTGATCTCCAAGTACATTTTAATATGGTGATCATGTTGAATGGTTCGGATCGACTGTTTGGATTTTGAAATCGCAAAATTAACCTATATAAAAAACGGTGTCATGATGTGTCACCAAAAAAGGTGTAATTGGATCCCTCCTCGGGTAAATATGTTATTATGAATTTTAGAAGGGGAAATACGTAATTTCAAGGTTTTTGAGGGGGATACATGAAATTCCCCCTAAATATTATATATTAACAACTATTCTATCTGATTCTATAAATCATGGAGGAAATCTGAGAACTAAAATATATACAGACATGTTTCTCAAATAGGAGCAAAATTTGAACATTCCCTGTTACCATTTTTTTTTATCAGAAAAACACAGTGCTTTGAATTCTGTGTGGTTCATCCAATTTAAATTAAGTTTTATTGAGCCTCAATTTATCTAGCACATTGCACATATTTGTTTTTGTTTGCCAAATATTTGTGTTATATGATTGAAATATACAAACATTGTCATAGTTCCTTATTGAATTACTAAAAATACATGTAATTTAAAAAAATGGATTACTAAAAATAAAAGAAATGTTGCACATAGGCCCTTAGATTTACCTGTTTGCGTTTCCTTTATGCAATTAAGCTTCACATGCATTTGATAAAAAAAGATAAGCACAAAAATAAGATTTAGTTTTCAGGAGTTGGAAGGAAACCATCTCAATTTTTTCACACAACAAATTCATAGTTCCCTATTGCTAGTTAAAGTCATACAATCAAGCAATAATAAGTCCTAATAATATCTAACAAGATATAAATACCAAATCAAAAGTTATACATTTATGTCAGTCAATATTTGCATGAATCAGAGATTTTCATGCCAGTATCTGACAATGCCAGTATCAGTCAGGGGAAATGAAACTCCATGTAATCCCTTTTCGCTCCAGCAGGCGGGCTGATATAAACCCAAAGCAGCGATATAACAATCGAAAGCAGCCCCGACCAAACGAACACAATTGTCGGTACCTTCCCTCTTCGCCCCATCAGCCCCTTTGCAAATGGATACAAATGGAACAGTACCCAGAAACTAAAGAACACCCCACCGAGCAGTTCACTCCATCTCGGAAACATACTGTAAACTGTTCTCATAACTGCTACTGCTATTGCGATTGCATTAACCATCATGATCGTGACAGGTGGCACCATCAGAAAGCTCCATTTGACTATGTATAGGTCAGCGTATAAGTCGTCAGTGTCATCTCCCGCTGATTTGCTTGTCAGAGTGAAGGATATGTCGACACCAGCTATCACTTTTAAAAGGCCTTGTAGAACCGCTGCTGGGTGTGCACTGGTGCCACCAATCAGCCAGAACTGTTCATTACGCCACCACTCGTGGAGTGTTATCCCCCTCCAGTTTATCTCCAGCAATGCCAAGAGGCACATAGTGGTAGTGATTATCAGGAGAAATACCAGAAAGGTTACATTTAGACTCTGTACTATGAATTTACCGCTGAGCAGAGAAACCGCCGGTAGGATGCAGTAGAGCAGGAGAAACACTGATGTGAAAGGATACATTGCTCCGTTGAAGTAAGAAACCCGCTGTAGAAATTTCATGCGGGGAGATGCAAAGAGAGCGTTGTTTCGGGAGAAGAATATCTCGACTGAACCCGTGGCCCACCGGAGAACCTGGTGGAGCCGGTCAGTGAGGTTGATCGGTGTGGTCCCACGGAATGCGTCCCTACAGGCAGTTACACAGTAAACCGATCTCCAGACTCTGTTGTGCATGCGGTAACCAGTTATGACATCCTCAGTTACCGACCCGTATATCCACCCGACCCGACGATCCCACTCGGTGCGGTCTTCATAGAAGCATGAAATCACACTGATTGCCTCAGCAACAGTTGCAGCATCAAGTGGTTCCCGTGGTACAGCCAAGGCTCCAGCCGGGCGGCCTTGGTCGGTCCCGGGCATATCCTGTAGCAACCGACCTTGAAACTCGGCCACTGGTATCGACACAGCCAGAGCAGCCGAGCTTCCGAATTGTTTCGGCAGCAGCGAGGCCGATTCAATATCGTTATCCACTTCACCGTTTCCACCGGCAACACTGCCATTTTGAATCATAACCTCGTCTTCTCTCTTTCTATCATGTTTTTTCCCATGGTTTTCTGCTGTTTAAAGAACAGCTTGATTTTCCTCCTACCAAACCATCCTGAGTGCTCGGTTGCACGTGGCGGGTTGAACCCGTAAAGCGCTGTCCTTCTAAAAATGCACCCGGTACCGACATACATGGGTCCCTGAAGCCCATCCATGGCCTGCATGGTTACATTGAAGAAAACAAGGTTGTGGTTAGCGTACCGGTCACAGGGATCAATGCCTTCAAACCGCTGCTGGAACTGCACGTAGCAGATGCGGTCCCCACCACGGTCAAGCATGAAGCACATGCTTTCACGGAGGGCACGTGAGTTGGCCACGTAATGATCACAGTCGAGGTTTAGAATGACTGGGCCATTTGACATCACTGCACTTAAGCGCACCAAAGCATTCATTGCACTGGCTTTCTTGTTGTGATCGTAGCCCGGCCGCTTTTCCCGTGAAACGTATACCAGCATATCAATGGAGCATGTGGTGGTTTCAGGCGAGGAATCACCTCCCATGACTGGTTCAGATGGCACTTGTTCAATGGAGCATGACCTGGAATATAAGTCAAGATGTGGTTAATTCATGATCTGCTTGTGCTACATTTGAAAGTACAGTGGGAACAGAGTTTGATACTGGTAATAATTTGTTGAATAAAATGTATGTACTACGTTGATTTCAGTTGTTGCATTCTGTAAATTCTGGTAATAACAAAAAACACTAGTTACTGATATGTACTACTACTGTTTAAAGAAGGGTTTTGTTACTTGTTAGTGGGGCTTATTTATAAAATTAATAGCTGCTTAACAGACTATAAATTCAGGTCCATATAATTACCAGATTCTAATTTACAAAAATATTACATTTCTATAATAATGTCCACATAGCATGGTAAAATAGTAAAAAAAATAGTAAGAAATTCTAACCTGAATGATACCAGCATGGTCGCCTATTGAGTGATCGGGCTCAGCCGAAAGTCAATATTTGTTGAATAAATGCATACTTGATGCATACATAGAAGAAGGATACCTCACACGCAATATATGAAAGCTGAGGGACCTTTTTGCAAACAATACTCAGTTTTAAATTCACAATTAACACCTAAGTTTTTCTCAAATATATTTGCAATTGACACCTAACCACTAAGTTGCGGTAGTTAATGATGTTCTTATTGCGTAAATATTGACTTTCTTAATTCTTGCTCTAATTTTGCCATTTTCGTCATGCATAAATGAATTAAAATTCATTTTAATTGTACTAAGTACAGAATAGTTATGATATTTCTGTAGTTTCTTTTTAATAGTGGTACTTATATTTTTTTATTTTGGTGCTCCTTATGTTGGGATGGCTCTTGAAAATTGGAGCAGGGGTTGTTAAACGGGTAACGCGGTCGATGTGTTGTTTCTTTGTAGCTATTTGGAAGATTTTGAGCTTTACACAGAGAAAGGAGAGCAGTCGAGTTCAACTTTCCAAGCACTACTAGAATTTGGAATATTTGTATGGGACAAAAAATGCTCATTTGCATGCACTACCCATGCAATTAATGTCAATTGCATGGGTATCCCATGCAAATTGGTTCATACAGTTGACATCGATGGTAATGACCCTTATTTGCATGGGGCCCATGCAGTTAATCAATTGCATGGGTGCGCAAACCTCTTTTGCATGGGTTAATTTTTTGGCGGCCCATGCAATTACATGACCCCAGACACTGACGAAATTGGCCTTTTGCATGAGTGTGCTGACTTTTTTGCATGGGTTAAAATTAGACGGCCCATGCAATTGAGATTGGCTCAAATTTGTGATAATTCTGATGAATGCCCATGCAATTCTGATGTTGCCCATGCTAAATTACTTTCATATTATTAATATTACAAATCAGAATAAAAAATGAATAATATGAAAATCACGTATTAATAAAGATCAACATATACTAGAAATAACATATATATTGTATTAATTTGTTTTTGCATCCACAATATTACAAGCATTGTTATAACTTTTGACCCAAAAACTAAACTTATACTAGTTAACAAAAAACCTAAGTCAGCACTTAGACTATAATGCCAACACATGTACCATTTCACTCATTTAGAGTGTACGAAATATTAAAGCAAAAGTTGATTAGCAAAAAGGCATTTCTGCTAGAGAGCATTCTTCACTTAGTCAAAGGGCCTCCTTTTCCTCAGCTGTTTAGTCAAGAAAGAAATCAATATCAAAAGAAGTTAGACAAGAAAAATAAATAAAGCTGATACTTATTAAAATGATAATGAGTACTTTTACCAGTTGAACTCTGAACTTATTGGAAAGGCTTCTTCTTCCTCAGCTGTTTAAGAAAAAAGAACAAAAACATATCATTGGCCAAAAAAAAACTCTAGATGAAATGAAATAAGAATAAATTAAAGAAACATAATGGCAGCAACACCATACCTGGTTGCTGTGACCACATCTCTTCTTGCGGTAGTTGATAGCTCTTGGATGCAGACGGGCATAACAACTGCAACATGACCAATATTTAAAAAAAAAAATACATTGAAACATGATAAATATATTCTCACAAAAATATATCAAAAACATGGTACCACACTAAAGCCTAGATCCCGATATAAGATAAACAAATGGCCTCAGTTTCCGAATTTCACCACTATTGTTATACAATTCGATATGGTCAAAATCAACCCCTCAACCTCAGCACCAAGTGCAGTGTCGAATCTGGAATATCAATTTTACATTTCTTACTTTTCTATTTTATCAAAGAATAAGGGACTAAATTGTAAAGAGATATAGAATTACAACATTACCCTTCTGGATGTTATAATCAGCAAGTGTGCGGCCATCCTCAAGCTAAACAGAGCATAACAATGTTTCAACAACACAAAATATATGCACTTAATACGGGTCTATATATGGACATCAAATTGTATTTCTGTGCATCAATGAATTATGTGCTAACTATATCATAGTTCTAACTGCACATTATATTTCAAGGATAAAAAGCATGAAAAAATCATGAAACAGGACAAATTCAGAGCAGAAACAAAATTAGTATTATCAATTTAACTAACATAACATCGAATCTATATATAATAAAAAAAAGTAGTATGTTTTAGCATATCAATACATCTCCTCTCTGAAGGTAAAGAACCAACCTAGGTTAACTTAAATCACAGTGGTGGTCAATTAAGTTGTTGGTAAGGGCTTTTGTGAAAAAAACAACAACTACATTATATATTTTTTTATTCTAATTTTGCTGCTTCTTTGAACCTCCCTTTTAGTTGATCTATATACATCGAGATTCTAACTTGATCAGTGTTCAGATGCAATTGACTTGCTCTTTCATAATTTTACCTCATCAAATTAAAGCAAATGAGTCTGCTATGAAACACAACAAATTTTAATCATCTGACTAATCTCTAATTAACAAATTTAAAATTGAAATTATCTTGATCAGGCCACACTACTGAGATTCTCATCTACTCGATTCAGGTCAAATGAGGGGCTTAATTAAAACCCTAACAGTGATCATTTAAAAAATCTCAATCAAACACGGGGATTGAGGGAAAGGATGGAACACAGGATTGAGGGAAATTAAGATCAATTGACTTCGATCACGCGCTATTAAGGGAAAGGATGGAACAGCCAAGGATTGAGGGAAAGGATGCAACATAGGAAAAAAAATGAAAAAACAAAGACAAAGCTTACAAACCTAGGGTTAGCGGGAGAGGGCGGCTGACTTCGGGAGGATCGTTGGGAGTGGCCGGCCGGCGTCGGAAGAGGTCGCAGGAGTGGAGACACTAGGAAGGCCTAGGGCGTACCAAATCGGCAACGATCGCGGGGAGAAGCGGTCGCGTGGAGGGAAAGCACCGGATCTTTCACGAAAGAGAGCACTACGAAGAGAGACCATGAGAGAATGAGAGATAGTCAGTGTTGGTTGAGCAGCGGCAGGGAGGAGAGACGCCGAGAGCAGGATTTGGATGAGTTTGAGGGTTTGAGGAGAGGGGAGCGTAAGGAGCTGGAGAGGGAAGGAGATTATTTTGGAGCGTAAAAAGAAATAGATCTCCTTTCAAATATCATCAATTGCGTGGGTATCAAAATTAATTGGATAGGAAATTATTTTTGAATTAAAAAATGTTAGCAAGACACATTTGCATGGGTACATTAGTTATCAATTGAATAGGTATTTACATCAATTGCATGAGATTATTAATTGCATGGGCCGAAATTTTTAACCCATGCAATTAAATTTGCGCACCCATGCAGAAAATATTAATTGCATGAGATTAACTTAAAGATGCAATTGTATTTAGTTACCCATAGAAATAATCAAAATTCTAGTAGTGAAGGTTCTCTCTCTCTCTCTTTCTCTCTGAACCATTATGTGTTATAATTAAGAAAAAAATGTTTCTGTTCTACAATTAGTTTTAATTTGGACAAGTGCTATTCTAAGGTCAAGTATACAACTCAAACTCAGTTAGCCCTTTATAGTGTAATTTAGCCTCAATCTTACCAGTATAGGCCTTTATGTACTCTCAATTGTGCAAACCAGACGTAGGTTTTCTTGATTACTTCATTCTTGAATTAAATGTCAAATTACCATTTTTGTGCCCTTGATTTTAACAAATGATCCCTATTGTTCAAACTTCAAAGCATTAAAACAAACTTATTAATTATCTTATTTGCATTATTAACTTAAAAATGGGCTCTTTTTTTTCATTATCTTATGGCATTTTATTCATCTCCTCTGCAATTTTACTTGTATCCTCGCGTTCTCTAATTGTTTTTTTTTTAGAGGGTGTGGGAAATCATTTGGAAATAGTAATTTAAGAGTTGTTTTATGTCCCCAGCAAAGCCTAATTTTACTCCCAAATTTTCAATACATCAAACATCCCTCTTAAGAACGCAAATTTTTTTTATACCTCTCCAAAAAAAAAAAAAATCTTTTGGAAACCAATTAATGACCAGCTCAGAACAAAAATTTAGTTTGGACCTTTAAATTTGTTTTGCTTGTAGATTTTACTGAAGGTGGATAAAACGAAGGAGGACAAGGAGGCAGAGAGCAAGCGAAATGAACTATTGAAATTTCTCAATGCTAGCTATGATTAATTTGCTGTTTGTGTTTTTCATCAATCTCACAGTAATCATTTTCTTTTTCTTTCCTTTTTGTACCTGAAATGCCTGGTTGTGTAATTTTTTTTTTTAATTATCATTTATCTACTTTATCATTTACCTTTCTGTACCTATTTTAAAGTTTTGAGTTTAAAAATTAGTGGTGTTTTACCAAACTCCACTTCGTGTATATATATATTTGTTTCAGAGCTTGTGTTTATTTTGGAGATTCATTAATTGTGGCTTTTTTTAATTTGGAGTGAGGGGTTTTGCTCATTATTTGTGTTCAAATTATGTTTTTTAATTATCTATAGCAGAGTTGGTGCACATAGTACTTGTCTGGTTGTATTGTTTCGAGTGCTTCTATCAAAATTAAAGATGAAAGTAGAATTAGATGCAGAAATTATTTAATTACTTGGCATTGTAGTTGCATGTAAAATATATGTATTGTATTTTTCTTTACCATGAAGTTTTGCTTGATTGCGTTTTAAGGTGCCAATTGTGCCTATTTACAAGCAAACACATAACTTGAATAAAATTTGTTGGTTACAAGCAAACACATAAAATTTTAACAATAATACACGCTGGTTACAACCTCTTACAAGTAAACACGCAAAACTTGAAAAAAAAGAGAAGAAAAAGAAAGAAATGAGTAAAACTGAAAACAAAGAAAAATATATTCATATATTAAACATCAAATAGAAGAAAAATTGTTCTAATTTTATAGTCAAGCCCTTCGAAAAGCAAGCACTCTTGTTGCTGGTGTGCAGAGTAATTCCTAACGAGTTGCATGTTCATTTCTTGCTCTTTTGATTTTTGGGCCAATAATTACTATGGCAAATCCGGTACCAAATCCTGTACCAAATCCCAATCCAATGAAAAGGCACAATAGAACAATTCCAGTCATTTTCTTAGCAGGTTTTGTGGGAGGAAAGGTTGAATTGTTTCCAGGGCTTGTGACATTGCACAGCTTAGACAATGCCACACCACATAATCCAGGGTTCCCTTTATACGATGAATTGTCGAATGCTAGGAACTGGCTAGATTGCGGGATTCTCCCGACCAGATGGTTAAATGAAAGATTCAAGTTGGATAGAAAATTCAGGGACATTAGTTCCTGTGGAATCTCTCCAGAGAGTTGGTTCCAAGAAAGGTCTAGTGACTCGATTTGCGTCAATTGCCCAAGTCGATGTGGGATGGATCCAGTAAAAGCATTATGTGACAGGTTTAACGCTTTTATCCCTTTGAGCTCGCCAATCGTCTTAGGAATATCACCAGTGAATCTATTTCTCGATAAATCAATCAAAATCATTAAATTAGGCAAGTCATTCTCTAGTGTCATTTGTGCCCCTTTATCCGTGATAGTAACAGAGATCCCATACAGTTGAAAATAAACCCATGTACGAAGGGCTTTACCAAGAAAGGCATCCGAGGATAAATTATGCATGGACTTGAAATTATTGAACCAGAGTGGTGGCAAACTTCCATTGAAGTCGTTTGAAGCTAGATCAATTATTCTTAACAATGGGAAAAGAGAATTCATTTTTCCAAAATTTGAAGGAAGGTCTAGTGTACCATAGAATTTATTGGACCTTAGAACAATGACTTGGAGATTTGGAAGCTTTCCTAGTGAAAACGGGAAAGTGCCACCTATGTGGTTGTTCCCTATGTCAAGGAGTGCCAAATCTTTACACCTTGTTAAAGATCCAGGCAAATTGCCTTCAAGATTGTTGTTGTTCAAATCCAATATGATGAGTGCACAAGACCTGCTTATGTGACGAGATAGTATTCCAGAAAATTTGTTTCCTCTTAAACTCAGGATTTCCATGTCTGGTCTTCCTATGATGCAAGAAGGAATCGATCCACTCAAGTTGTTGTGTGATAGATCCAGCATGTAAAGACTTGGTTCACAAATTGAAGATGGGATTTCTCTAGTTAGCATATTTCTAGATAAACTGAGATATATAGTGTTCTCCAAATAGAGTGTATAGTTCAGTGGGATTTCTGAGAATTCATTGTTGGAATAGTCCAAAAAGATAGCACCCACAAGTGGGACTGCTCCTTTTAGCTTGTTAAAACTAAAATCAACGGTGTCAAAGGAAAAACCTGGAGGAACATCTTCTACACTAGTAAACATGTTGTGCGAAAGGTTAAGCATTCCCTGAGAATCACTCAACCTCTTCCATATCCACCTTGGTATAACTCCGTGCAATTGGTTTTTTGAGAGATCAACATCGAACAGATCACCTACATATCTCAGTAATCGAGGTATTTGGCTGAGGTTGCACGATGCTAAACCAAAATCTGTGATTTGTGGAAATGCTAATGGCAGCTGCTCATCTGATACATCTTCCACAGATAGCTGATTATTTGATAGAGACAAACTGGTGAGGTTGCTGAGGTGCCCAAGTAAGTTAAGGTCAAATGTTCCATTCAAATTGTTTGAGCTCAGGTAAAGAGTAAGTAGACTTGGGAGCCAAACTATTGAATTTGGAATTGGTCCACTAAACTGGTTCCCACGTAGAACAAGGGTTTCCAGATTTGAGAATTTAAATATTTTCCAAGGAATTTGTCCATTCAATTGATTTTCATCAAGGTAAAGCTCAATCAATGGAGAAAATACAAGAGAAGACTCTTTTAGTCGGAACTGGCCTGAGAGCTTGTTGTTAGAAAGATCTAATGCTTCCAAACTTGGAAGAGAAAACAAACTTTGGGGGATTGAGCCAGAGTGTGAGTTATCGGAAATGTCCAATACTGCTAATTTACCAAGTTTTTCGATTGAAGAGGGTATTTATCCTGAAAAGTTGCAACCTAAAAGACTGAGTTCAGATAAATTTCTGAGGTTGCCAATTGAATCTGGTATGCTACCAAAAAAATTGGTTTCGAAAAGAACCAAGCTCTCCAGAGAACTCACGATTAGAAAATTAGGTAAACTCCCAAATAGCTCTCCATTTAATGGTAAATCAATCTTGGTCAATGTTGGGATTTGAAAAATCTCTTGTGGAAACAGTCCTTCAAGGTCAGAATTGTACAATAGGAGATCTTTTAATGGAAATTCAGCAAAGTAGTCAGGAATCTGGGTTTTCAAGCTGTTGTCACCGAGGCTAATGACAGTTAAGGAACTAAGTTGGGAAAGAGAAGATTCGATGGGGCCTGACAGGTTACAATTAACCATACTGAGAACTTGTAAGTGGGGGACCGACTCAGACAGAGCTCTGCACCACTCGGTTCCATTCACAGAGATATCAATATTATCAAGATAAAGCTCCCTTAAATGGCTAAGTTGGCTAACCAATATCCGCAGATTTGGTTGATGCAATTTCAAATCACAATCATAGGCGCATGAAAGGTCAAGTGAGATCAAGTTTGTGAGGTTGGCTATGGCAATTGGGATTTGGCCGATAAAATGTGTTGGAAAGGTTGAGATATGTGAGCATAGTTAGCTTTTCGAACCCATGAGCTGGAATCTGGTTTTGTGAAAAGTTGTTGTATGCAAGGTTGAGGTGTTGGAGTGAGGTGAGATTAAAGATTGCGGCACTGAGGTTACCTTGAATGTTACGGTTGCTGATGTCAAGGGCAGTGACATGACCGGTTGCTTTGTCGCAAGACACTCCCTCCCAGCCACGACAACAGTCTGTTCTGGGTTGCCAAGAGGTAAGATCAGAGTAGAAGAAGCCTCTTTTGAGTTGGAGAAGGGAAGAGCTTTGGTCAGGAAGGCATGAGACATGGGTTGCCACAGAAGCAGAGTGAAGAGAAAGAGATGAGAGGATGAAGAGTAGAGTGTAGAGACACAAGTGTAGAGAGTTTGGCCAAGAATTAGCAAAATCCATTTGTTCAATCTGGTAGAAACAGAAATAGCAGAGTAGTGAATGGTGGATTATGAAATTAACTTGTATATATAAAAACCCAGCTGTAAACAGTACATGTAATTTTTTCATGCACGTGAACATTGTTTGGTTAGGCTCACATTGACTTGGGTCAACCCAGTCTTTTTTTTTAAAGCTTGGTATTTTCTTTTTGACCAGCCTTAATGGTCGCACCAAAGAAAATGCTTTACCACAATCATCACTGGAAAACAAGAATTTAACAATAAAAAACATAAATTTTCCAAAAAATTTCCTTTCATATGACATCATCATTTATTGGAAATTATTCAAAGATATTCTATATTATAAATAGCGCAGCATGTTTTGTATGTTTTGTTCTTATAATATTCATGATATTCTTGAAAGTTTGCCATATATATATTTGTTTGTTCTACATATTGTTCTCAACATGAAAGCTATAATATCAATTATTTGCAGTATAATTTACAAAGAAATTGTTCCAAAAAGCACAACATTAAATAATAATAAATCAAAATGAGTGAGATTTTTGTAAATTTTTCCAACAAAAAGTATTTAGCACTCGTGAATGAGTGGGTTTATTCAGTCATAAATTATGTAAATTTGGAGCCCAACAAAGATCTTTATGAGTGCGTTACCTTCTTAGTGGGCCTAGCTCACCATCTGCGCCAACCCACTTGTAGTGTGAAAGATAAACATTCAAAGGTGCGTTCAAAAGTTCTCAAATTTTTAGCAATAATTCATAGTGGTGACAAAAAGTATAGTTATCATAGTGGTGACATGTGTCCTCCACATGCATCCTTTTATCAATTAAATTCATTTAATTTTCTTTCTTATTTAATGAAAAGTTAATTTACACTAAAACCCTTATATTATTATAAATAAATTAACTTGTAAATATATGTTTTCAATTAACATGATATTACAATAAATTTTAAAATACTTCAAACTAGACTAAATATTTAACAAATATAATTGAATTAATTAACATATATAAGTAATTTACCATTTCGTAATGTAAATTTAAATAAATAATTTCCATATTTCCAAAATTTCTGATTTTAACACTAACAAAATTTATCAATCAAAATTTTGTTAAGGACTTTGCAATTACCTATTTCTAATTACATTTTCCTATGTATTTCTAGTTTTGATTCCAAATCAAATATATATTCAGCATGTACAAAATTGGGATGTTACAGCGCGAGACTTGGGTAAAACTCGGACCGGACATGGCCGATACCGAGTTGACTCGGACTCGGCCGAGTTTCCAAACCATAATAGTAAGGATAGCGTGTATTATGCTTACTAAGAGGGTTTGGTGAGTACAGCTCCAAAATCTATCGGATTTACTTTAAACGACGAATCGAAACTGTTAAAACCAATTTACTTAATTAGTAATGCGTGCACAAAGTTTTGAAATTTTCAAATTCATTTAGTACAAAGTGATCAAGCGGTAAAAATAAATTGCTTGACTTCGTTATAAGGTACCAATTGTGCCTACTTACAAGCAAACACATACAACTTGAATAAAATTTGTTGGTTCCAAGCAAACACATAATATAGTTGTAAGCATGGTTATGAAACTCGGAATCGGAATCGGAATTGGGTTCTTGACCGTGGAATCGGAATCGGGTGAATCGGCTGGAATTGGCCGATTTGACTCGGTAACTCGGATTTTTTTGCCAGAAGCTTGTTTTGTACTAAATAACCCACTCCAACACTTATAATAATTAAATTTGGACAAATAACAATCAAATTTACAGTTTATTACTTATAAAATTAATATTTATCTAATTTAAAAATTAAATAGACTTCCATAAAATAATAAAAAAGGCTTAATAAATTCACGAAAGACAAATAAAATGTTTAATTTTAAATTTTACATTTTCATATTTTATTTGGTATGCATTAATTTATCTTCAAAGAAAATATTTTATTTCATAAACAATTAATATTTATTTTGCTTAAGTCAAAATAAAATAAAATAAAACTTAATATTTATTTTGCTTAATATTTATTACTGTCAAATATGGTCCACTCATTTTGAAACTCGTTCAATCCGTGACCTCCGTCTTCTCCATCTTCTCCATTTAGTACTGTTGATTTATTACTGTCAATCTTCTCCAATCTTCCCCATCTCTTCTCCAATCGCCAATCACTTTCCACCTTCCCCATTTCTTCTCCAATCTCCAGCCTTCCCCATCTCTTCTCCATTCTCCAGCCTTCCCCATCTCTTCTCCAATCTCCATTCTCAAGCCTCCGCGCCTCCGCCTCAGCAACTCAACTCAAGACTCGGTCTAGGTTGGTGAGAATCGGCCATTTTGGCCTTGAATCGGCTCAACTCGGTTGAATCGGCTAACTCGGCCGAGTCAAGCACTGTTCATCCGAGTTTTGCTGAAAAACTCGCACGGACGAGAAACTCGGGTGAAAATCGGATCAGACACGGCCGATACCGAGTTGACTTGGAATCGGCCGATTTTCCAAACCATGGATGTAAGAATAATAAACGCCTATTACGACCTCTTACAAGCAAACCCATTAAATGGTAAGAGTAATACACGCCTGTTAGGACCTCTTACAAGCAAACACATAAATAAAAAGAGAAAAAAAAAGGAGAGAAAGATAGATGGAAAATAAAGAAAAAGATATTAATATATATAACATCAAGCAGGAGAATAGTTGTACTAATCCCTAACGAGTTGCATGTGCAATTCTTGCTCTTTTGATTACAGGGATAACAATTGCTATGGCAAATCCGGTGCCAAATCCCAATCCAACGAAAAGGCACAGGAGAACAATTGCAGTCATTTTCTTAGCAGGTTTTGTGAGAGGAGAGGTTGAATTGTTTCCAGGACTTAGTGACATTGCACAACTTAGATAATGGAACACCGCATAATCCAGGGTTCCCTTCATACGATGATTTGTCGAATGCCACGAACTGGCTAGATTGCGGTATTCTCCCGACCAGATGGTTAAATGATAGATTCATGTTGAGAATAACGATAGTTAGAGGTTTAAAATAGAGAAGCGGTAAAATTGTAATTTATGAAAAATAAGAAGTTACCGTTGGAATTAACGGTACAATAAGCCATGGGGTTATAAATATTCATAGGAGAGAGATTGTAAGAAGAATTTCATAACAAAAATACTCAATATCAATAGAAATATCCAATATCAATAGAAATCTTATTCTCATAAAATTCACATGGTATCTGAGCCAACCTTTCCTCCTCTGTTTTAGTTCAGATTCATTCGATTTCCCAATAACTCAATAACCCGACAAACTTCCGATCACCCAAAATACAAAATACAATTGCCAGTTAGGTCACTTCATCGAGAGCCACAGCCAAAAATCAGATTCTCACAAATTCTCATAAAAATCAGATTATGCCTTTTCATATCAAATCCTCATAAAATCTCTTGTCAGTACCAAAAGAAATCAGCAAAAAACTCTGAAAAAATTACCAGTACATGGAGCGCTCCCAGTACCCGGTCACAATAGAGATGGATGTTGGTTTCTTTACCCTCATCTCGGACCGAAGTGGTGGAAAGTGTCGGAGACAGAAAAAAAACAGAGGTGATCGGTGGAATGGTGCTAAGGGGGAGAAGAAGAGAGGAAGGTTTCGTGAGGCAGCTCAATTTTTCGGATCAAACGAAGGCTCTATTAGTCTGTTGAACCGAGCAAAGTGAAGGCGCTAACCGGGTCCGCCTCAACTCATATTGGGTTCGCCTCAGCTAATAACGGGTCCACCGATGGCGTTGGGATAACACAGACAGAAATACACCAACTCCTCTCTTCATTAAGCAGTTTAAATCAAGAGTACTCCAAAAATAGTTTGGATTGGATTTTAGACTCCGGTGCAACCGATCACATGACCGGAAATAGAAATATATTGTATAATTACCAAAAAAGCAAAGCTCAAGAATTTGTATATGTTGCAAACGGTGTAAAAATAGAAATTTGTGGTTATGGCTCAATCAAGCTTTTTTCAAAAGAAATTAAACATGTTTTACACGTAAAAAATTGCACATCTAATTTGTTGTCTATAGGAAAAATTTCAAAAGAAATAAATTGTGAGATTATTTTTTCATCACAAAATGTATTTTTTTCATGTATCTTTCAAAATGGACTCTATTTTTTAAATAACCAAAAATTCAATTTTAACACCAAAATACAAGACATGGGAAGTTTATGTGGCATAAAAGAATTGAGGATCTTTCTAATAGAACCTTAAAATGTATTTTTTATTTTTCAAATTTAGATTGTACTAATTGTGAAGTATGCAAACTAGCTAAGCATACAAGACTTCCTTTTGTAACTTCAAATTCAAAAAGTAGTCAAATTTTTTAACTTGTTCATTCCAATGTTTGGGGACCCGCACCCGTAGACTCTTATAATTGTTTTAAATATTTTGTTACATTTATAGATGATTTTTCACGATTAACTTGCTTATATTTATTAAAAAAATAAAAGTGAAGTTTTTTCTCACTTTCAAGAGTTCTCAAATTTAATTGAAACTCAATACAATACGAAGATTAAAATCCTTAAGACCGATAATGGAACGGAATTTGTTAATCAAAATTTCTCAAGTTTTTTTGAAACAAAAAAAGAATTATACATCAAACCACTTATGTTTATACCCCACAACAAAATGGAATTTCCGAAAAAAAAATTGTCATTTACTTGAAATGATAAGAGCACTAATGTTTCAGACCAATGTTCCAAAAATTTATTGGTCGGATGTCATTCTCACCGCAACTTATTTGATAAATAGGTTGCCAAGTGTTGTTTTAAATTGGAAAAACCCACTAGAAGTTATATACCAAAGGAAAATAATCTTTAAGCATTTAAAATTTTTAGGATGTACATGTTTTGTACACAAAAATAAACGAGATAAATTAGATCATACTTCTATTAAAACTGTTTTTCTAGGATATTCATCTCAAAAAAAGGGTTATAAATGTTATGATCCTATAAATCATAAATTATATATTTCTAGAGATGTAATATTTTTTGAAAATGAGCTATATTTTAAAACAAATAAAAATGAGATTGATAATCAGGTAAAAATAATTTTGTCTTTCCTATGTCTAGTAATCAAATTGTTGAGCAAAGAATTGAAGGAAATGATGAAGACAAATAAAATGAAGACGAAAATAACAATATTTCTCAAAGTGGAACCGGGGAAGAAGAAGATGAAAATATTGAAGAAGAAGTTACAGCAAGGAAGTCAACCCGTCCTACTCAACCATCCACAAGGTTACGAGATTTCGTAACCTATAAGGTCAATATCCTATTCAAGATTATATTTCATATGAAAATATTTCAAAAAACCACTATGTATTTCTTAGTTCAATTTTCAAAATAGAAGAACCAAGAAATTTTGAGGAAGCCATAAGCCAACTGATGTGGTACAAGGCTATGAAAGAAGAACTTCAAACCTTAGAAAAAATAATAGATGAACCATTGTACCGTTACCAAAAAATAAAAAACCCGTAGGATGCAAATGGGTTTATAAAGTGATGGCACCATAGAAAGGTACAAGGCCCGGCTAGTTGCCAAAGGGTATACCCAAACATATGATATTGATTACCAAGAAACCTTTGCTCCGGTAGCAAAGATGAATACCATAAGAATTTTACTTTCGATAGCGGTAAATAATGGTTGGAAGTTATAGCAAATGGATGTTAAATGCACTTCTTCCAGGAACACTTGAGGAAGAGGTTTATATGACCCTCCCATCGGGTCATGTAAAAGAAAAAAATGCTAACCTTGTTTGTAGGTTAAGTAAATCAATTTATGGACTTAAACAATCTCCAAAGGCATGGTATGGCAAACTATCTCAATATTTAATTTTTTGCGGTTTTAAAGTAAGCCAATCCGATACATATTTATTCTCAAAACATGAAAATAATGATATTACTGTTGTCCTTGTTTATGTTAATGACATAATTATAACCAGAAACAATTATGAAAAAATTAACAATGTTAAAGGACACTTAAAAGAAAAATTTGAAATAAAAGACCTTGGTAGACTTAAATATTTTTTAGGAATTGAAATAGCTCACTCTATCAAATAACTATTTATTTCACAAAAAAATACACTATTGACCTTCTAAAAAATATGGGAAAATTAGGATCCAAACCGGTCTCAACACCAATAGATAATAATTGTAAATTAAATTCCGAAGATAAAGAACTGTTGGAAAATATCAACCAATTCCAACGGCTTGTAGGTAAATTGGCTGGATATATCATTTGCGGGAAGCCAAATTAGTAAATTCATGCATTCACCAAGAAAATCTCATTTGGATGCAATTGATAGAATTTTGAGATACTTAAAGAAATCACCCAAAAAGAGTATATGGATGAAAAATAATAAATCTAACGTAGTGTGTGGCTATTCCGATGCAGATTGGGCTGGGAGTTTCGATAGAAAATCTACAACCGGCTATTGCACGTTTGTAGGCGGAAACTTAGTCACATGGAAAAGTACGAAACTAAATGTCATGGCACATTCAAGTGCGGAAGCGGAATATCGTGCCATGGCATCCACCGCAAGTGAACTCAAATGGATCAAACAATTGCTCGAAGAATTGAACTTTAAAATAGATAAACCAATGAAGATGTTTTGTGATAACAATGCAGCAAGGCATATTGCCTCAAATGCGGTGTTTCATGAAAGAACAAAACACATCGAAGTTGATTGTCATTTCATAAGAGAAAAAGTTCAAACCAAGAAAATCGAAACACCTTACGTGAAGAGCCAAGACCAATTAGCCTATATTTTTACAAAGGATCTTATTCCGAAACCGTTTGAAGAAATAACAAGCAAGCTAGGATTAATCGATATCTATAATCCTAGCTTGAGGGGAGAGTTGAGAATAACAATAGTTAGAGGTCTAAAATAGAGAAAGGGTAAAATTGTAATTTAGGAAAAATAAGAAGTTACCGTTGAAATTAACGGTACAATAAGCCATGAGGTTATAAATATTCATAGGAGAGAGATTGTGAGTAGAATTTCATAACAAAAATACTCAATATTAATAGAAATATCCAATATCAATAGAAATCTTATTCTCATAAAATTCACAATTCAAGATGGATAGAACACTCAGGGAGATTAGTTCCTGTGGAATCTCTCCAGACTATGAGTTGGTTCCAAGATAGGTCCAGTGACTCGATTTGCATCAAGCGTCCAAGTTGATGCGGAATGGATCCAGTAAAAGCATTATGTGATAGGTTTAGTGCTTTTATTCCTTTGAGCTCGCCAATCGTCTTAGGAATATCACTAGTGAATCTATTTGTTGATTTACACATCATTAAATTAGGCAAGTTATTCTCTAGTGTCATTAGTGCCCCTTTATTCGTGACAGTAACAAAGATCCCATCAATTTAAAAATAAAGCAGTGGACCTGAAATTACTGAACCAGAGTGGTGGTAAACTTCCATTGAAGTTGTTTGATGGTAGATCAATCATTCTTAACAATTGGAAAGGAGAATTCATTTTTTCAAAATTTGAAGGAAGATCTAGTGTACCATAGAATCTATTGGACCTTAGAAGAATGACTTGGAGATTTGGAAGCTTCCCTAGTGAAAACGGGAAAGTGCCACCTATGCGGTTGTATCCTATGTCAAGGAGTGTCAAATCTTTACACCTTGTTAAAGATCTAGGCAAATAACCTTCAAGATTATTGCTGTTCAGATCCAATATGATGAGCACGCAAGACCTGTTTATGTGATGTGATAGTGTTCCAGAATTAGCGAAATCCATTTGGATCTGGTAGAAACAGCAGGAGACACTACTAGAATCGTAACTTATAGCAAGGGGAGCATCTGTTTGTTGCAAGGTAGAGACGGTCCTTGCAACAGAAATGGCGTTTGACCAGGACTCGAACTTGTTGCAAGGGTAGTCCCATGCAACATGTATCGCATGCAAATGTATAATGTGCAACCATGCAACTGTTTTATATGTACCCTTGCAACTACATTTTGAAGGTAATATATTATAATTTATTGGAGGTCCATGCAACAGCTCCAAATCATTGCCTTGCAACTACTTAACCACATGAAAGATACTATATTTTATTAGAGGTCCATGCAACTACTTAACCCCATGCCCATGCAACTAGTTAACCCCCTCACTATATTATATTTTATTGAAGGTCCATGCAACTACTTAACCACAGTGCTTGGATGAAGACCAAGATCTTGAGAGCATAACTAGGGTTGAGCTTAGAGGTACCTCAAATCCATTGGAGACGCCATCTAGGGTTGAGCAGGAAATCTAGGGATCTAGCGGCCAAATCAGATAGGTGAGAGTAAGATGGGTGTCATTCGGCGAGGAGAGTTTGTTTTGGGAGCTGTTTTGGTTTCATTTTTACAAAAACGGGTTCTCTCTGGTAAAAACGACAAGAAGGAGCGCTAGCTCTAGAGAGCTATTATTTGTTACGTCGGAATACCGATGCAAATAATGACACCTAATATTTGTGTTGAAAACATTTTTTTGGCGTACCCACATCGTACGCATCATATTCAACACCAGTACACTAGAAAAAGTAAGCTCCAGAGAGCAATTATCAAAGAACAAAACAAGCACAGAAAAAATAAAGCTCCAAAGAGCAACTATCAAAGAACACAAAAAATAAAAAACTTCACATCCTACTTTAGAACAAAATAGCAGTTAATCACTAAATTCTACAGTTCACATCCTACTTTCAACCACCATGACAAATATAACCACTTAATTCTACAGTTCACATCCTACTTTCAACAAACATAACTAATATAACCACTTAATTCTACTATTCACATCCAGACATTCAACAAACATAGAGAATAAAAATAAGTACACATCCCACATGTACTTGTTCAAACATAGTAAATATAATATTTTTGGTTGCCTACGTACGAGCCCCAGCACAAAAAACAGACGCCATCATAAATTGCCATTTCAACCATTGGCATTTGATGGCTGATGGTGCTCTCCACCCCCATTGGCACTATCATTTCCCTTGGATGATGATGCATCAATTGACACTAAGATTCGATTAAGAAATTGGACAACAAGGACAAGTTAGATTGGTACAAGAATTGAAATTCATATAACTTACAATGCAAACAGACACACAATAACTCCTGATACTTGGAATAACAGAACATGCCATAAATAGAAAATAAACCAAAAACATAACAAATCATGCCATCAATTAATGCTTGTACCTAAATATCTCAACTCCAAGGTAATCAATGGTACCATGTACGCTACATGAGGCTTACCGACCTTGACACGCACAACTGAAATCTGAGAGAACTTGACAAGTGTGGTGTTTGCAATTAGATGAGGCACTGATTCCAGAAGGTACCATACCAGTAAAGTAACTAAACTGGGTTTGAATATAAATAAAGAAAGTAATTAAGGTTAAATAGATAGTCCCTTTGTAGTTGAGGCTTACTTGATTTTTCACTGTTATACCCATGCCGAAATTTGAGTCTCATCTGCCATGGGTAAAGCGACCCATATTTTTTTATTTACAACTTGAACTACCGTACCAAATCAAACCAATCTAAGTATGAAAATAAGTGTTTTGTTAAATGGCTACGATTAAATTGTGTAGCTATTAATCTATTATTATTTAGTTCCAATTAAAAGTAACTAATCTCCAATATGAAATAGGGTTTGACTATGATTACCTTCCTCCAGTGACAAATCGGACAAGAGCGACCTTCGCCTGAGTCTCCTGCTCAACCGCGATGCGAGAGATGAGAGGTCGGTGTCGTCAAAATCGTCAGTGAAGGAGTTGAAGAAATCAGAGTCGACAGGAAATCGGCCGGTGTCGTCAAAAGCGACAGAGAGTGAGGTGAGCGAAAGAGACGGAGAGGTAGCGGTCTAGCGGGAGGGTGTTGGTGTGTGGCGCCAAAGAAATCGCGTTTTTTATTTTCGGGGACAAGGCCGGCGTCAAAATGTTCTTTCACTTCCCGACCAATAGGAATTCATAAACGAAGCACCCACGGATCACGATCCGCACTTGCACGACTCTCATCATATCCACCGTCTCTTTGTACCCATCCGACGCTCCAAAAGAGGTGGAGGGAAGAAGTAAAAAAAATTGAGGGAAATGAAAATTTGGTAACTTTCGCAAATCTGATTTGGTTTTGAAAAAAACACCAAGTTCCAGAGAAGAACTCTCTCTGTATCGCACTTAGGCACCTGCTCACAAATTCATATCACCTGAGGTATCATAATTTCTCCATTATAGATTGGAGCCGTCAGTACATATTTTGCACGAATATTGAAGAATACATTGCATTTCACTTGGGGCGGATCTAAACAGAAATATTAAGTTACCTCAGAGAATATGGACTCCCATCCACAGCCTCTAGAATGGACAACTCCTTTGAAATCAAGACCATTCATCTCCCATCGGACGGTTATGATTTACAAACCTACAATATATGTAATAATTGTACATCAAATAATATGAAAAAAATTAAAATAAATATTCTCTACTTTTTTTACATCTTATATGACTAAATATTACTTATAAATGTCAATTTTATATAATTTCATCGTTATTTGCCTCTTAAAATTGAGTCAGTAGTTTTGGACCGTTTATTTTTACGTTATCAATCAACGGTTGATCTGCAATGAAATGATTCCAAATTTATTTTGAAATGATCAAGAGAAAACTCTAAACGTAAACAACATAAAATTTCTTGAGTTTGGTTATGTCTAAGCTTTGATTCAACGTAAAGTGTTTATAGCCTTTCGATGTTTCAATATCCCGACGACTTGATGAATAGGTAAATGAAAATAAAATTTCATCGAACTTTGCTATAATAAAATAAATGCAATCTTCTTTAATTTCAACGGTTTGGATCGACCAACGGACGATATATTTATGTGCGTCTTCATGAATTCACAAAACAAGAGTTAATGACTTGTGTCCTATATGAAATATAAACTCTTGTTTTGTGAGTTCATGAAGACGTGCAGGAATATGTCATCTGTTGGTCGATCGGGACCATTCAAATTAAAGAGCAATGCATTTAATGTCTTGCACCCAAATTTGATCAAAATTTGTTTTTATTTACTCATCCATCTAGTTGATCGAAAATTAAAGTATCGTGTGGCCATAAACACTTCTTGTTGGATCGAAGCTCATACATAATATTTTTTTCGAAGTTTTATGTTGGTTACGTTCAATGTTCTCCCTTGATCATTTTAAAACATATTTGGAATGATTTCATTGTAGATCGACCGTTTATTTTCCGTGTGAAAACGAACGGTCCAAAAATGTTTTCAAAATTTGAAGGGGCATATAATGATGAAAGTCTATAAAAATGACATGTACAAGTATTATTTGGTCATATAAGATGTAAAAAAAATAAAAAAATATTTTTTGAATTTTTTACATATGTATTGCTGTATAATTAGTAAATATCAAACTTTCATGCCGTCGGATAAGTAAAGAACGTTCCTGATTTAATCATTTGAATAAGTCTGGGTAGAGAGTCCCCATTCTCTGAGGTAACATAATATTTCTGTTTAGATCCGACCCCAGGTAATGCACATGTTCCATTAATATTCGTGCGTAATAATAATCAGACGGCTCCGATCTAAACAGAAATATTATGTTACCTCAGAGTATATGGGTTCGTGGATAGGTCTTCCAATTCATTCATCTCCCACTGCCTTCAATTTTTTTACCTATTCCCACTGCCTCCAAATTTTTTCATGTATCCCACGAGGCCACGAGCCAACTTAGAGTAGGCGGCCAAAACCCTAACTTTTTTTTCTATCTTCCCTCCCAAATTCCCTCTCTCGCCAATTACCTCCTCCCCTCGCCCAAATCCCTCTTCCAGTGCGCACTCTAGTCGGCTCGCGTCGCAGCCGCATTCTCATCGGAGGTTCCATTCACAGAGGGTGCACCTTCGTCTCCCCCTGGTGACCTCCACGCAACCCTGGCGACCGCCTCACCCCTGCAGTGAGCACCCCTAACTCTGGCTACACCTCAGTAGCCCCGACAGCAACCAGCGGTGACGCCACTTAACCCTTAGTCTGAGCTGCTGATGGCACTGAACCAGCACTGGCACAATACGACCGTCTCGATACTCGTTTTCCCCCGTCTCTCTAGAATTCTACAAATCGCAGGTAACACTGGTATTCTACCTTTGAGTTCTTTCAAGTTGGAATTTAGTAGTTGATAGCAAGGTTATAGTGTTTGTTTTAGGTCTTGTCTTGCTTGAGTATTATAACCTTATTTTGTTCATGTGTTGCAATTGAATTACTTCTCTTTTGTTTTATTTATGAATTAATTCAAAGGTATGGCAATTGCATTTGTTACATTACAGAAAGAGAGGAAATCGAATAGTATAATTATTTAGGTTATGCTTTCAAGGTAGGCCTTTGTAATTACTCCTCATTCGATCGATGCGAACTTGTTCTCCTTTTTATTTCTGTGAGATTCCAAATGAAACTGAAATTTATATCTAAATTGTGGAACTAAAAAGGAAAACAAGTTGAAATGGAGTAATGTCACATAAATTGTGAATATTCCTCTTTTTCTCTATTGATGCTATAATGGGTTTGAACCCGATTGCGGTTGGCAGTCAATACACAATAGCTGGGCTTGATAATTTGGGTTGTGTTGTCTTTGAGTATAATTTCAACTTAATTTAATTCCTAGTTCCTTATTTGAGAGTTTGGGTAGGGTATAACTGATATGCAAGGAACTTCTGGGATTTTTCTTTATCAAATTCTGGACTCTATTTTTCTACTCTCCACCACATCACATTTCTTTTAATATGGCATTGATTTACAAGGCCTTGTACTAGCATCATATTTTTACTGTTATAAAGCATTTTAGGTTTCTGGTATTTACTGATACAAATTCCATCAAATTAATTGTGAATTATCTATATTAGAAGGTCTATCTTTATAAATTTCAAAACTGGAGTAAATACTTCTTGTTAGAGGGGTCTAAGCACAAGTTGCTATTATTAGTTGGAATGGACTCTGTGGAAATCAAAAAAATTTAGATAGGAAATAAATGGTTGGGCCTACGGTAGCTAAAGAAGAAACTAAAATTGATATGAACTTGGGTGCTTTGATTTAAGACTTTCATTTCATTTAGTTGATTTTGAATCAATCTTTTTAGACAGCTTGCAATCTAGAATAAAAAGAGCTGGGCTTAGATAAATAATAATAAATAGGAACTTATTTATTGGGATAAGGTAATTGTTGCATTACGAGAAACTTATAAATAATAATCGACATCCGTTGTTCAGATGATTTAGAGGCGAGCACCGAGTTACCGGACGAGACGGGATTTCTCAGAGCTGCAGACTATCCGTGACTCTTGTTCTCGTGGGCCATACTATCAGGTGCAGAATTTCTGTGTGTGTTTGTAAGTTCATACATGGAATCAAATAACAATCATTTCTGCATATGGCATTTCTGACTTATTTGTATTGTCTGAACTGTACATCGTATGCATATTTACACTGTTTCTATAGTTGTACAGTTAGGGGTGTTATATTAACCTTACTAAACATTTGAAGGTACAAGCTGTAGCTCCAGCTTAGTTTGCGAGGGTACCAAATTAATAAATATCTAGAAGAGCATCTGAATATGGATGCTACAGAAATATAAATGCTCATAGGCTATGAAATCTCTTTCCTTGGTTTTAAGTATAATATGAAATTAGATTAATTGTAAATAATGGTCATTTTGGCATGCTTAATTGTACACACCTGCTTAAATTGAACTATTATTGTTATGATTTTGATATTTAACTCTAGGTTTGAGCTTGTTTGCAACTCCAGCAGTTCGTCAGACACTGAGAAATAATATTTGGATTACTTCTCACTCTGTTGTGGTTTACATTTTTTTTCAGGATTGGGAGTCGGGAGTCTGATGCCTTTGTGTGAGATGTAGGCCATGTTATTAGTAGTCAGAGATATCATGTAGTAGTAGTTCAGGTTAGAAGGGGACAATTGATATTATTTTTGTTGTTGTTTACCTCTCTATACCTTACTTTTGTTTGGGGTTAAATCATGACCGATAGATATAGTTTCTTGTTTGTATGGATAATACCATTATGGTATTGTGTGAATTCCTATGTGTTATATGTTAGAATTGACATGTTGAGATGTAGCTTCTAGACTTGTGTTGTATTTTGTATAAATACTACTACAATGGTATTTTGTATAAATCCACGCAAATAATTACAACTGCAGTGCATGCAAAAAATGTAATTCATATCCTTGCAAATAATCACCCATGTAATAACGCAAACAGTTTTCCCATGCTAATACTCTGGTGGGACCCACATTCCCTAGCCTTGCAAATAGTCAGGTGGGACCCATGTGGGTTAGCCTTGCAAATAGTCAGGTGGGACCCATGTGGGTTAGCCTTGCAAATAGTCTGGTGGGACCCACGTGTGTTAGCCTTGCAAATAGTCATGTGGGACCCATATTTCCTTGCCTTGCATATAGTCAGGTGGGACCCACTAAAGCTCCCTTACAAATAACCAGATGGGGCCCATGCTGCCTCCCCTTGCAAATGCCACAAACGGGGTCAACTCTAAAAGTAGTTGCATGCGCCCTTGTTGCAAGGGTATAGGCTTGCAACAAGTCTGTTGCAAGGGAGTCCTTGCAATTACTTAGCAGTTGTGAGGGAAGTTGTTACAAGGGTATAGTTGCAAGGGTAAGCGCATGCAACAAGTGTTTTCGGGCTTGTTGCAAGGGTATCTCCTTGCAACAAGCCATTTTTCAGGGCATGCAATAAGTTAGAATTCCAGTAGTGAGAGTACGTAGTAAATGCTGGATTATGAAATTAACTTGTATAAAAACCTAGCTGTAAACAGTACTTGTAACTTCATGCACGTTGACTGAGTAAGTCATTTAGAGCAGTTAGGCCATTCAATTTGAACATTGTTTGCTTAGGCTCACATTGACTTCGGTCAACCCAGCCTTTTTTTTTAATGCTTGGTATTTTCTTTTTGACCATCCTTCATGGTCACCCCAAAGAAAATGCTTTACGACAATCATCACTGGCAAACAATAATTTAACAATAAAAAACATAAAATTTCCAAAAAATTTCCTTCATATGACATCATCATTTATTGGAAATTATTCAAAGATATTCTATATTATAAATAGCGCAGCATTTTTTGTATGTTTTGTTCTTATAATATTCGTGATATTCTTGAAAGTTTGCCATATATTTATATGTTCTACATATTGTTCTCAACATGAAAGCTATAATATCAATTATTTGCAGTATAAATTACAAAGAAATTGTTCCAAAAAGTACAACATTAAATAATAATAAATCAAATTGAGTGACATTTTTGTAACTTTTCCCAACAAAAAGTATTTAGCACTGACGAATGAGTGGGTTTATTCAGTCATAAATTATGTAAATTGGGAGCCCAACAAAGATCTTTATGAGTGTGTTACCTTCTTAGTGGGCATCGCCATCTGCACCAACCCACTTGTAATGTGAAAGATAAATGTTCAAAGGTGCGTTACAACGAATATTGACACTCACAATGCGAAGACTCACTCAGTCTTTACCAAATTTCTTTCCAAAATTTTAGCAATAATTCTCACAATCAAGTTTATTTTTTTCTTCAGAATAAATCATAATAATTGTAATGTCATATCACTCTTAATAAGAAAATTTTTCTTAGTCTTAATTTCATTTTAAAATTGTTTCATATGTCTATTTGGTTTTTCTTATGTAGGGTCTCATTTTAATAATCACTTGTAGCAAATTTCATATAGTAAGGATAGCATATATTATGCTTACTAAGAGGGTTTGGTGAGTATAACTTCAAAAATCTATGGATTTACTTTAAACGACGAATCCAAACAAAATGCTTTACGACAATCATCACTGGCAAACAAGAATTTAACAATAAAAAACATAAATTTTCCAAAAAATTTCCTTCATGTGACATCATCATTTATTGGAAATTATTCAAAGATATTCTATATTATAAATAGCGCGGCATTTTTTGTATGTTGTGTTCTTATAATATTCGTGATATTTTCGTTAACTTGAAAGTTTGTCATATATTTATATGTTCCATATATTGTTCTGAACATGCAAATAAAGATCAAAATCTGCTATAAAAAGCTATTATACAAATATCAATTACATTTGCAGTATAAATTACTAAGAAATTGTTCGAAAAAGCACCACATTAACTAAATTCTCACTTGAGGATATGTGCACATGCTAATATCATAGGTGTCTGGTCCGTTAGAAACCAACCAGGAGAGAATTTCATATTACTATGTTATTCTTGGGTAATTTCATCAAGGGAGTGTACTGATTTTATCTAGGCAGTAGGCACTGTACTGAGTTTCTGGAGAAAGAGAGATTCTAACTTTAGGAGGGTTTTAACAAGAAAGAATGAAAGTCATTGGTGAAGCCGATGTTAGCAAGAAAGAATGAAAGTCATTGGTGAATCCGATGTAGCAAGAAAAGTAATGATGAAGGAGAGGAATTAATTAATTGTACACTGAAGCTCTATCATGAATTAATCCGATGAGGCGTCATGGACCCTGTTCATGGATGGATATGGTGAACATGTTGTAGCGTATGTATGTAGGCTTAAAGAAAAAAAAAAAAAAAGACTTGAAAAAAGACTTTTGCAAGTGCATCGATCAAACAGGACCCATCCATGAAAAAAAGAAAAAAAAAGACTTAAACAAAAAGGAAAAAAAGACTTAAAGACTTAAGACTTGGGCCCTGTTCGGACCGCAATTTTTATATATAAGAAAATAAATAAATAAAACATTAAAAATAAGAAATGTATCGGGGTAATTTGGAAAATGGGAAGGCAAGCATGCGCCATGGCGTCCAGCAAGGACGTCATGGTATACTCAAACCCATGGAAAAAAACAGAAAAAAAAGAAAAAACGAGGAAGGGACGCCATGGCTCAGGCTGACCCAGAAAAAAATAAAAAAATTAAAAATTAAACGGGCCGCTTTGGCTCAGGCCAGCCCAAAACGAAATTCAATTTTTTTTTATGCTATGTTCAGTGAACAATCCAATAATTTTGATCATATTCAAATTCAATTTAGAGAAAATGGCTACATGGATTTTTGTGTTCTTTATATCAAAATAAAGGTATAAAATTCTAGTTTCCAGATAATATAATTTCTCTATACAAAAATATTACAGATTGGTACAGTTTTAGCGATTAATTGACAGAGGTCAGAAATCAGAAAAGCTGAAATTCCAGTGAGCAGTCCTATAAATTTGACCAGATTCAAAATTCAATTTAGAGAACATGGCTACATGTATTTGTGTTATATTTATATATATCACAATAAAGGTATGAAAGTCTAGTTTTCAGTTAATATAATTTCTTTATACAAAAAATATTACAGATTGGTACAGTTTTAACGATTAATTGACAGAGGTCAAAATTATTGGACTGCTCACTGAAATTTCAGTTTTTCTGATCTCTGACCTCTGTCAAAAATCACTAAAACTGTACGAATCTGTAATATTTTTGTATGGAGAAATTATATGATCTGAAAAATATACTTTCATACCTTTATTTTGATATAAAGAACACAAAAATCCATGTGGCCATGTTCTCTAAATTGAATTTTGAATATGGTCAAAATTATAGGACTGCTCACTGGAATTTCAACTTTTCTGATTTTCAACCTCTGTCAATTAATCGCTAAAACTGTACCAATCTGTAATATTTTTGTATAGGGAAATTATATTATCTGGAAACTAGACTTTCGTACCTTTATTTTGATGTAAAGAACACAAAAATCCAAGTAGCCATTTTCTCTAAATTGAATTTTGAATCTGATCAAAATTATTAGATTGCTCACTGAACATAGCATAAATGAAAATTGAATTTCGTTTTGGGCTGGCCTGGGCCATGGTGGCCCGTTTAATTTTTTTTTTTTTCCTTTTTTTGGGTCAGCCTGAGCCATGACATCCCTTCCTCTATTTTTTTTCTGTTTTTTTCCATGGGTTTGAGTATGCCATAGCGTCCCTACTGGTCGCCATGGCGCCCGCCTGCCTTCCCATTTTTCAAATTACCCCGATACATTTCTTATTTTTAATTTATTTATTTATTTTCTTATATATAAAAATTGTGGTTGTTGGGATGTTTGGTTTTAAGTAGGAATTCATACTCAATGGGGGCTGTTTTCCTAGAGCCATACGGAGGCCCAGTAATTTCCCAATTTGTTCCCAACTTTATTCCTATGATGCACCCGCCAACAACCGAATTCATGGGGAAAAAAAAAGCTCTCCAAGTGAATAATTTTTTTCCCAACTCCCACTTTCTTCTTCTACGTGGGTGGGTCCCATCTACTCTCTCTCTCTTTTTCCTCAAAAACAAACATGTGGCACATTCCATTAGTGGAGATTTATCGGTTCCGACCGACTTTGCCCCCCCTGGAATTTTTTTTGCCCCTCTCTGGACGTTTGATTTGTAATTCGGGTTAAATTTAGAGTTAAAATTGAAATAAATATGTTGAATTTTAATTGGTAATTAGAATTATAAGTTTGAGAATCAGAAATTACAAGTTAAAGCATTGGAAAGTATAAGTTAAAACATTGCTTTTTATCGAGTACCCAATTGGTTAATGGATTTAAACCCGATTAGGTAATTAAGCCCAATTCGATATTTTTTTGCCCCCCCCCTCGACGAAAATCATGGATCCGCTCCTAGCACATTCTATATATAAAGAGCTACACTTTATATAACTTCTCATTGTGGGACTAATGTTACTATCCAAAGATCCAAACCGATATATATATATATATATATATAGAGAATGGCTAAGCTCAAAACGTTTGTTCCTGGGCTCAGGAACAAACGGTTCCGTTCTCTAATTTCCAAAGTTCAAACAACAAATCCAGACCGTTAGATGTTCAATCTATATTAAAATGTGCTTGGAGACCAAATTTTACATTTTTTGGAATTTTTTTACTATTTATTAAGCTAGTTTGAAAACCGCTGTTTTTCAATGCTGCAGAAATTTCATAAAAACAGCGGTTTTCAAACTAGCTTAATAAATAGTAAAAAAATTCCAAAAAATGTAAAATTTGGTCTCCAAGCACATTTTAATATAGATTGAACATCTAATGGTTTAGATTTGTTGTTTGAACTTCGGAAATTGGAGAACGGAACCGTTTGTTCCTGAGCCCAGGAACAAACGTTTTGATATTAGTCATTCTCTCTCTATATATATATATATATATAGAGCTGGGCTATGGTGAGTTGCGAAGTAAGATGTCAATTTTACTTCACGCTCATATTTTTATTTTGAAAATTTATACGCCCGATCCGAACCGCTCAACATGTTCTCCATATTGAAATGTGCTTGGAGACCAAATTTTATATTTTTTGGAATTTTTTTGCTATTTATTAAGCCACATTGAAAATTCCAGATCCGGGTGAACAGTAAAAAACAGTAAAAATTCTGGACCATTCGATCAGCGATTTTCAAAGTGGCTTAATAAATAGTAAAAAAATCCCAAAAATTATAAAATTTGGTCTCCAAGCACATTTCAATATGGAGAACATGTTGAGCGGTTCGGATCGGGCGTATAAATTTTCAAAATAAAAATATGAGCGTGAAGTAAAATTGACATCTTACTTCGCAACTCACCATAGCCCAGCTCTATATATATATATATATAGAGCTGGGCTATGGTGAGTTGCGAAGTAAGAGGTCATTTTTACTTCACGCTCATATTCTGTTTTTGAAAATCGAAACAACCAATCCGACCCGCTCAGCATGATCTCCACATTGAAATGTGCTTGGAGACCAAATATTACATTTTTTGGAACTTTTTTACTATTTATTAAGCTACTTTGAAAATCGCTGATCGAATGGTCCAGAATTATTTACTGTTTTTTACTATTCACCCGGATCTACGATTTTCAAAGTGGCTTAATAAATAGTAAAAAAATTCCAAAAAATGTAAAATTTGGTCTCCAAGCACATTTCAATATGGAGATCATGTTGAGCTGTTCGGATCGATGGTTTGGATTTTCAAAATGGAATATGAGCATAAAGTAAAACAACGTTTTACTTCACAACTCACCATAGTCTATCTCTCTCTCTCTCTCTCTCTCTCTATATATATATATATATAGTGTTGCTACGGTGCTTTGGGAAGTAAAGAGGGTGTTTTACTTTCGGCTCATATCTCTATTTGTAAAAAAGGGTCGGTGTAGGGTATGTGCAACACTGATTGTTTTCTTAATAAAAGGGTCGGTGTAGGGTATAAGCAACACTGACTGTTTTCTTAATAAAATGGTCAGTGTAGGGTATAAGCAACACTGACGGTTCTCTTAAAAAATAGTCAGTAAAGGTACCAACACTGACAGTTCCGTAATAAAAACAGTCAGTGAATCCAAAATTACAAAAAAATGACAATAAAATAAACATAAAAAAAAGTTTGGAATTGGACCGTTCATATTCTCACGGGAAATCAACGATTGATTTGCAGTCAAATCATTTCAAATCTATTTTCAAATGATCAAGGGAAAACATTGAACGTAACCAACATAAAAGTTTGGAAGTTTTATTGTATATGAGTTTCGATCCAACACGAAATGTTTATGGCCATACGATGCTTCAATTTTCAGTCAACTAGATGGATGGGTAAATAAAAACAAATTTTGATCAAACTTGAATGCAAGACAATAAATGCAGTGCTCTTTAATTTAAACGGTTTCGATCGACCCACGGACAACATATTCCTGTGCGTCTTCATTAACTCATGAAACAGGAGTTTATGTTTCATGTTCATGCATAGAAGATGTGCGTCATATATGCAACATGCATGTAATGCTATATAATTTAATGTGTTCAAATCATTTAATTAAGTAATAAACATGTTATAACATTAATTATTGTATAAATATTACTAATATAATTTTCATTACAAAATATTTTCTAAAATTAAAGTAAAAATTTGATGTTAATTGCCTAAATTTCACTAATCACGCAAATTACTAATCATACTTATTCAATAGAATATGTTCATTCTAATAAACAAGCATTGCAATTTTTCAATGGAACAATTAATTAGTAATTTATTGTTTTAGGTTTTTCATTCCATCATTAACAAACTTTTAAACACTATACAACGAACGTCTTGCCATATATAATTTCAATCCTATTTTATGAATAACAACGATAAAATACTTATTGCATCTATAAATTCAATTTAAACAAATAAACTTAATTATTAAATATCTTACAAAATATACACAATGCATAAATTTTTATTCTCAAATAGTTATATATTTTATTCTCAAATAAATTTAATTATTGCTCAACACTGACTGTTATTTAAAAAAAAGGGTCGGTGTAGGTATGAGCAGCACTGATTGTTTTCTTAAAAAAAGGGTCGGTGTTGGTACACTGCTCAACACTGACGGTTTTATCAATAAAAGGGTCGGTGTAGGTATGAGAAACACTGACTGTTTTTATAAAAAAAGGGTCGGTGTAGAGTATGTGCAACACTGACTGTTTTCTTAAAAAAAGGGTCGGTGTAGGTATAAGCAACACGGATTGTTTTCTTAAAAAAAGGGTCAATGTTGGTACACTGCTCAACACTGACGGTTTTATCAATAAAAAGGTCGGTGTTGCTCATACCCTACACCAAACCTTTTATTAAGAAAACAGTCAGTGTTGAAGTTCTTCATCATTATGATTTTGCCACGCAGTCTCTACACTGACTGTTACATATTAAAATAGTCAGTGGTTGAGGGTCAGTGAAGGGGTTTTTTGTACTAGTGCATGCTGATATCTGAAATAAAATCACCAGAATTAAACCCCACACAAACACACACACGCACACATATATAGAGGAGATATTCACTTACAATATTTGAAAGTTACAACATCTTACAACGATTTAATTTTGTGATTTTTAAAGTCCAAACAGTCGATCCAAACCGTTCAACATGTAATCTGTACTAAAATGTGTTTGAAGATCAAATTTTATATTTTTTTGAATTTATTTACTATTTATCAAGTATTTTACAAAACTGTTGTTTTTCAGTGATCCAAAATTATCTAAAATTCATAATATCATATCTACCCCTCTAAAATTTACCCAATTTTCTGCATTTTCTATTAAAAATCATTTTAAATTTATAAAATATCTGTTTTGCCCTTTATAAAAAAATGAAAAATATGTAACCTATTTAACATAAATGCTTAAGAGAAATTTTTGAGGGGTATACATGAAATTCCCCCTTAATAAATAGAAATATTATCGTTGGAGAGTAGTTGAAACAGATTTGGAGGAAGGAGAAGAGAAGATGGTTTCTCTGACAAAGTTCCACTGGTCCCAGTTTGACCATGGTACCAGTTTGTGCCCTGCTGAGAGCTCCCTCTCAGCTGCTATGACTTCCTCCATTGAAAGTTTCTAAAGAGAACCACCAAATCGGAAACAAAAACCCTAAACCCTTATACCTTACAAGCCTGAACCGGTCAAATTTGAAGGCAGTTCATTCGAGAAATGAGGAACCGAAGTCGTCTCTTTAGCTTCGGGTCAAGATATTAACAGAGTAGTTCTAGCATTATACACCGCACCTACCATATGCAGTGCTGCTTATATTCTATGCCTCTTGCGCTGTATGATGCTAAAACTACTCTGTTACAATAATGTCTTAGAAGGTTGTAGCAGAGAGAATAAATTGGGCCTGCTTGAGTTGGGCTTAAACAAAATTAACACATTTCTCAAATCACATTACTCGATTTAAATTTGGATGTTTTTTCTATCATGGAAACAATTTTTTTAAGCAAAACAAAATAAAAAAGAGAAAAAACTGTTTTAGGGCCCTTGAACTTCCATATTTGGTTCAATTGAATCTTTATCAATTAAAAGAGAAGGACAAACAAACATAGTCATAACAAAATGAAATCACGATATGCTATCATCCAAATCATCAGATTATCATTAATTAATCATGGTTGCTGGCTATTATATATCAATAACTGCTCTATTTGATTCCATAGATCATGGATTAAATCCTGAGATTTAAAATATATAGACATGTTTCTCAAATAGGAGCAAAATTTGAACATTCCCTGTTACCATTTTTTTTATCAGAAAAACACAGTGTTTTGAATTCTGTGTGGTTCATCCAATTTAAATTCAGTTTTATTGAGCCTCAGTAATAGAGTACCTGCCTCAGAGACAAAGTCAACAGACCACCAACAGTCAAAGGAGTTAGTTGAGTCTGTTAATGATGTTAGTTAGCCAAAGTTAGTTAGAGCAGGTAGTTAGCAAGATTAGTCAGCAAGAATGTAAGACACGATCTGTAGCAGTAGTTCCCTATATAAAGGGTATACTGTGACTTGTAAAGATTAAGAAAAGAAATAATAAAATTCATTCATCTTCTCTATCTTCTCTGTTCTTGTTTTATGGTATCAGAGCTCCATGGAGTCTGATCCTGTATCCCTCCCAATTAATCCCTCCCACTCCACCTCTGATTCTCATGCAAATCAAGGTGTCTCTCCCTCACCCCCTGATCGACTTGTAGTTCTTCAGCTGCCGATCTCCACCAAGCTCACTCGCAGCAACTTTTTGGCATGGAAATGTCAAATTGAGCCGGCACTCCATGGCCATGGGTTGTACAAATACCTCACAGCCAATCCTCCTTCGAAAAATCTCACTACAGAGGGAGTTCAATCGAGCAACCCGGCCTATTTTCACTGGTACCAGCAGGATCAGCTTCTCCTGACATGGATTCGGTCTTCTCTGTCAGAAACGATCCTCAATCAGACCGTGTCCTGCACCACCTCAGCTCAGCTTTGGCACCTCCTGCAGCAGTATTTCTCTGCCTCGTCCCGTGCTCGATTGACTGAGCTTCGTCGCTCTTTACAAACCACTACCAAGGGTGGCTCCAGTTGCCTGGAATTTTGTCAGAAAATACGTGCTATCGCTGATGAGTTAGCATTCGTCGGATCTCCAGTTTCCGATGATGATCTCGTCATCCAAATTCTCACCGGTCTTGGCTCCGATTACAATGCTGTGGTGGCTGCTGCTAATGCAAAGGAGAGTCTTAGCTTTGCCGAGCTTCAATCCATGCTGCTCAGCCATGAGTCTCTTCTCCTGTCTCAAATTGGTGGTTCTTCCTCCTCAGTTACCTCACTTTCTTCTCCCGCTGCCCTCTTTACTCAACCTAGATCGGGTCCGCCCAACTCCAGACCTAGACCCGGTAAGAACTACCGTTCACGTGGGGGATACTCCTCTATTCCACAGCCAAACAAGCGGCCTCCTCTCCTTCCTAATCCGACTTCACAGCCCAATTCCAACCAACAGCCCACTAGGCCTTCTGGTTATCGGGCTACTGGGCCTAATCCTGACAAAGACACTGTTTGTCAAATCTGCTCCAAAAGAGGTCACAATGCCAGGATCTGTTGGTACCGAACAGATTTTGTGAATTTCTCAGATCAGCCTCAGCCGACTCAGATTCAAGCCCATCTCACTCAAACCGGATTTCAGGCCAACAATGCTCAAACCGAGTCCTTCTCTACTGGGTCCGAGTGGTATTTGGACTCGGGTGCCACTCATCATGTCACAAATGACCTCAACAATCTTTCTTCCTACTTGCCCTATGAAGGTTTTGATTCTCTACACATTGGTGATGGTCATGGTATGAAAATTTGTCACATTGGCTCTTGCATCTTAACCTTCTCTAAATTCAATTTTCGTTTGAATGATGTCTTACATGTACCATCCTTCACCAAGAACCTTTTGAGCTTGTCTAAACTATTACTTGACAATTCAATTTTAATTGAATTTTGTTCTTCCTCTTGTGTCATTAAGGATCGGCACACCTTGAGAGAGCTTCTTCAAGTCAAGCTCATTCGTGGGCTTTATATCTTTCCCTCTCAAATAAAGGCATCTCCTCATGCTCTCTTTGGTGCAAGAGTTTCCGCTCATGTGTGGCATCTTCGCCTTGGACATCCCTCATCCGATACTACTCAAAAACTTTTAGCTTTACATGATTTACCTTGTACTAATAAAAAGTTAGAGCTATGTCATGCGTGTTGTTTAGCTAAGGCTCATCGATTGCCTTTTATCTCTAGCTCTTCTTGTTCTTCTTTTCCTCTTGAAATAATACATTCGGATTTATGGGGTCCCAACCCGGTTTTGTCTCATAACGGGTTTCGCTATTATGTTACATTTATTGATGATTTTTCTCGCTACACATGGATCTATTTTTTACGCTCTAAGGATGAAGTTACTCGTGTGTTTACATTGTTCAAAGCTCAAGTTGAGAACTTGCTTCATCGTTCCATACAAACTCTTCGTACGGATGGCGGTACGGAGTACAAACCGATCACTCGTGCCTTTCCCTCTATCATTCATCAAACTTCGTGCCCACACACCCCACAACAAAATGGCGTGTCGGAACGAAAACATCGTCATATTGTTGAGCTTGCTCTTGCTTCTATGGCCCACTCTCACATACCCGATCGGTTTTGGGATGATGTCTTCTCAAATGCGGTCTACTTGATAAACCGTCAACCATCTTCTAATAATTCCTTTTCTCCCTTCTTTACACTCTTCCAAAAACACCCCGACTACTCGTTACTACGGGTTATTGGTTGTTTGTGCTTCCCATACACCCGACCCTACAATAATCATAAGCTCCAACTTCGCTCCAAACCGTGTCTTTCTTGGCTATCCTCTTAATCAAAAAGGTTACAAGTGCTTACATGTTGCTACTAACCGTATTTTTGTTTCTAGGCACGTGGTTTTTGATGAATTACAATTTCCTTTCAAAGATGCTCATGCCATACACAGCTTGGACTTGGCAGATTCTCCTCAATCTTCTCACCTGCTGCCCCTTGCCGTTGTGTCACAGCCTCCCCACAACCTTTCGGCCACATCTAATCCCTCCCAGGTGCATGGATCCGCTGGGTCTCTACCTCCTAGTCAGCCTCCTGCTCCCTCTACTGTTGGATCTGCGTCCGACTGCACTCTTCCTATGTCGGGTCCTTCCCCTGTTGTAGCCGATCCCACCTCTCACACTACTCCCTCCGCTGCTTTAATCCCTATTGGTCCTTCAATTATTTCGGCTCCTTCTGCAGTTGTAGCCGATCAACCACAGAGTTTAAAGGTGTACTCCAGAGCTGCGCGCCCTTTGCCTTCTAACAGAGAGCAGCTCTCTGTTCCTATTACTCCTGCCTCATCTCACAAACCACCTGCTTCTCATCAAATGATAACTCGAACTCGTGATAATACCCGCACACCTAGACATTTTCCTGATCATGTGGCATTTTTAACTGAAAACTATGAACAAGTTGAGCCAAAGACCTATTCTCAAGCCAAAACACATGCACAGTGGGTTGAGGCGATGCAAAAGGAATATACGGCACTCATGGCTAATCAAACCTGGGAATTGGTTCCATGCGCTCCTGAGTATAATGTGGTTGGCTGCAAATGGGTCTATAAGATCAAACGTCGTGCGGATGGCTCTTTGGAACGCTACAAGGCCCGGCTCGTTGCGAAGGGGTTTCACCAAGAAGAGGGTGTTGATTTTCTCGAGACATTTAGTCCAGTCGTACGCCCCACCACTATACGACTGGTTCTCACCATTGCTCTAACCAATTCATGGCCAATTCAACAATTAGATGTGCAAAATGCCTTTCTCCATGGCTCGCTTCAAGAAACCGTTTATATGGCACAACCTCCCGGCTTTGTGGATTCTTCTCACCCAAGCCATGTTTGTCGCCTCTCCAAGGCGATTTACGGCCTCAAACAAAGTCCGAGAGCATGGTTTCATGCCTTGAGTACGGCTCTTCTATCCCAAGGCTTCAAAGCATCAAGCTATGACCCCTCTCTCTTCATCTTCTCTTCTCATGGCAAAACTCTCTTTGTGCTTATCTATGTGGATGATATAATAGTAACCGGCTCCAGTTTCGAACTTGTTCATGCTCTCATTCGGTCCCTCCAACAGCAATTTGCCATCAAAGACCTTGGCCGCCTCCACTTCTTCCTTGGCATTGAGGTCAAACCGACTTCTAATGGTCTTCACCTCTCCCAATCCAAATACATTCTCGATCTCTTAACCCGGGCTAATATGCAACATTCTAATCCCTTGCCTTCTCCTATGGCACCCCACACTTCTCTGTCTCGTTTTGAAGGTGATCCGTTTGATAACCCTCATTTATACCGGTCCATTGTAGGTGCTCTTCAATACGCAACTTTAACACGTCCCGATATCTCCTTTGCGGTAAACCGTGTATCCCAATTCATGCAATCTCCTACTACACTCCACTGGACAGCAGTCAAACGGATCCTTCGGTACCTAAATGGAACTCTCTCTCATGGTCTTCTTCTTAGGCCGGCCTCCTCTCTTGTTCTAAACGCTTATTGTGATGCGGATTGGGCCGGGTCGATCGATGATCGTAAGTCCACATCCGGCTTTTGCATATTCCTTGGAGACAACCTCATCTCTTGGAGCTCCAAGAAACAACCGACGGTTGCCCGCTCGAGCACCGAAGCCGAATACAAGTCCCTTGCGATTGCGAGTTCCGAGATTATGTGGTTGCAATTTCTATTAACCGAGCTACACATCTCTCTTCCTTCTTCTCCAATTCTATGGTGTGATAATATTGGTGCAACCTTTTTGGCATCCAATCCAATTATCCATGCCCGGACTAAACATGTTGAAATAGACTATCACTTTGTACGTGAAAAGGTGGCAAGCAAAGCCCTTCAGCTTCGGTTTCTTTCCTCTCATGATCAGCTTGCTGACATATTTACCAAACCGCTGGCCTCTCCTCGCTTTCTGTCTCTTTCTTCCAAGCTCACCCTCTGCTTACCCGGCTTAGCTTGCGGGGGGGCTAATAGAGTACCTGCCTCAGAGACAAAGTCAACAGACCACCAACAGTCAAAGGAGTTAGTTGAGTCTGTTAATGATGTTAGTTAGCCAAAGTTAGTTAGAGCAGGTAGTTAGCAAGATTAGTCAGCAAGAATGTAAGACACGATCTGTAGCAGTAGTTCCCTATATAAAGGGTATACTGTGACTTGTAAAGATTAAGAAAAGAATAATAAAATTCATTCATCTTCTCTATCTTCTCTGTTCTTGTTTTACTCAGTTTATGCAAATAAGCTTCACATGGATTTTATATAAAAAAAGTTAAGCACAAAAAATAATATTTAGTTTACAGGAGTTGGAAGGAAACCATCTCAATTTTTTCAAACAACAAATTCATAGTTCCCTGTTGCTAGTTAAAGTCATACAATCAAGCAATAATAAGTCCTAATAATATCTAACAAGATATTAATACCAAATCAAAAGTAACATACATTTGTGTCAGTCAATATTTGCATGAATCAGAGATCTTCATGCCAGTATCTGATAATGCCAGTATCAGTCAGGGGAAATGAAACTCCATGTAATCCCTTTTCCCACCAACAGGCAGACTGATATAAACCCAAAGCAGAGATATAACAATCGAAAGCAGCCCCGACCAAATGAACACAATTGTTGGCACCTTCCCTCTTCGCCCCATCAGCCCCTTTGCAAATGGATACAAATGGCACAGTACCCAGAAACTAAAGAACACCCCACCGAGCAGTTCGCTCCATCTCGGAAACATACTGTAAACTGTTCTCATAACTGCTACTGCTATTGCGATTGCATTAACCATCATGATCGTGACAGGTGGTACCATCAGAAAGCTCCATTTGACTATGTATAGGTCAGCGTATAAGTCGTCAGTGTCGTCTCCTGCGGATTTGCTTGTCAGAGTGAAGGATATGTCGACACCAGCTATCACTTTTAAAAGGCCTTGTAGAACCGCTGCTGGGTGTGCACTGGTGCCACCAATCAGCCAGAACTGTTCATTACGCCACCACTCGTGGAGTGTTATCCCGCTCCACTTTATCTCCAGCAATGCCAAGAGGCACATAGTGGTAGTGATTATGAGGAGAAATACCAGAAAGGTTACATTTAGACTCTGTACTATGAATTTACCACTGAACAGAGAAACCGCCGGTAGGATGCAGTAGAGCAGGAGAAACACTGATGTGAAAGGATACATTGCTCCGTTGAAGTAAGAAACCCGCTGTAGAAATTTCATGCGGGGAGATGCAAAGAGAGCGTTGTTTCGGGAGAAGAATATCTCGACTGAACCCGTGGCCCACCGGAGAACCTGGTGGAGCCGGTCAGTGAGGTTGATCGGTGCGGTCCCACGGAATGCATCCCTACCGGCAGTTACACAGTAAACCGACCTCCAGCCTCTGTTGTGCATGCGGTAACCGGTTACCACATCCTCAGTTACCGACCCGTATATCCACCCGACCCGACGACCCCACTCGGTGCGGTCTTCATAGAAGCATGAAATCACACTGATTGCCTCAGCAACAGTTGCAGCATCAAGTGGTTCCCGTGGTACAGCCAAGGCTCCAGCCGGGCGGCCTTGGTGGGTCCCGGGCATATCCTGCAGCAACCGACCTTGAAACTCGGCCACTGGTATCGACGCAGCCAGAGCAGCCGAGCTTCCGAATTGTTTCGGCAGCAGTGAGGCCGATTCAATATCATCATCCACTTCACCGTTTCCACCGGCAACACTGCCATTTTGAATCATAACCTCATCTTCTCTCTTTCTATCATGTTTTTTTTCCCATGGTTTGCTGCCGTTTAAAGAACAGCTTGATTTTCCTCCTACCAAACCATCCCGAGTGCTCGGTTGCACGTGGCGGATTGAACCCATAAAGCGCTGTCCTTCTGAAGATGCACCCTGTACCAACATACATGGGTCCCTGAAGCCCATCCATGGCCCGCATGGTTACATCGAAGAAAACAAGGTTGTGGTTAGCGTACCGGTCACTGGGATCGATGCCTTCAAATTGCTGCGGAAACTGCACATAGCAGATGCGGTCCCCGCCACGGTCAAGCATGAAGCACATGCCTTCGCGGAGGGCACGTGAGTTGGCCACGTAATGGTCACAGTCGAGGTTTAGAATGAATGGGCCATTTGACATCACTGCACTTGTGCACACCAAAGCATTCATAGCCCCGGCTTTCTTGTTGTGCTCGTAGCCGGGCCACTTTTCCTGTGACACGTAAACCAGCATAGGGAGCCACGTATCGACTCCACGTGTGTCAATAGAGCATGTGGAGGTTTCAGGAGAGGATTCACCTCCCATTACGGGTTCAGATGGCAGTGGGGCCAGCATGACCTGAAACATAAGTCATGATGTGGTTAATTCATAATCTGCTTGTGCTACATTTGAAAGTACAGTGGGAACAGAGTTCGATACTGGTAATAATTTGTTGAATAAAATGCATGTACTATGTTGATTTCAGTTGTTGCATTCTGTAAATTCTGGTAATAACAAAAAACACTAGTTACTGAGATGTACTACTACTGTTTAAAGAAGGGTTTGTTACTTGTTTGTGGGGCTTATTTATAAAATTAACAGCTGCTTAACAGACTATAAATTCAGGTCCATATAATTACCAAATTCTAATTTACAAAAATATTACATTTCTATAATAATGTCCACATAGCATGGTAAAATAGTAAAAAATAGTAAGAAATTCTAACCTGAATGATACCAGCATGGTCGCCTATTGAGTGATCGGGCTCAGCCGAAAGTCAATATTTGTTGAATAAATGCATACTTGATGCATACAAAGAAGAAGGATACCTCACACGCAATATATGAAAGCTGAGGGACCTTTTTGCAAACAATACTCAGTTTTAAATTCACAATTAACACCTAAGTTTTTCTCAAATATATTTGCAATTGACACCTAACCACTAAGTTGCAGTAGTTAATGATGTTCTTATTGCTTAAATATTGACTTTCTTAATTCTTGCTCTAATTTTGCCTTTTTCGTCATGCATAAATGAATTAACATTCATTTTAATTGTACAAAGTACAGAGTAGTTATGATATTTCTGTAGTTTCTTTTTAATAGTGGTACTTATATTTTTTTTTTGGTGCTCCTTATGTTGGGATGGCTCTTGAAAATTGGAGCAGGGGTTGTTAAACGGGTAACGCGGTCGATGTGTTGTTTCTTTGTTGCTATTTGGAAGATTTTGAGCTTTACACAGAGAAAGGAGAGCAGTCGAGTTCAACTTTCCAAGGTTCTCTCTCTCTCTCTTTCTCTTTGAACCATTATGTGTTATAATTAAGAAAAAAATGTTTCTGTTCTACAATTAGTTTTAATTTGGACAAGTGCTATTCAAAGGTCAAGTATACAACTCAAACTCAGTTAGCCCTTTATAGTGTAATTTAGCCTCAATCTTACCAGTATAGGCCTTTATGTACCCTCAATTGTGCAAACCAGACGTAGGTTTTCTTGATTACTTCATTCTTGAATTAAATGTCAAATTACCATTTTTCTGCCCTTGATTTTAACAAATGATCCCTATTGTTCAAACTTCAAAGCATTAAAACAAACTTATTAATTATCTTCTTTGCATTATTAACTTAAAAATGGGCTCTTTTTTTTCGTACAGTTCCTGGGGCATGACAAAGACGAAGGCGTGCGGCGAAGTGCTATTTCTGGTAAAAAGGTATGGCATTTTATTCATCTCCTCTGCAATTTTTCTTGTATCCTCGTGTTCTCTAATTGTTTTTTTTTTTTAGAGGATGTGGGAAATCATTTGGAAATAGTAATTTAAGAGTTGTTTTATGTCCCCAGCAAAGCCTAATTTTACTCCCAAATTTTCAATACATCAAACATCCCTCTTAAGAACGCAAATTTTTTTTATACCTCTCCAAAAAAAAAAAAAATTCTTTTGGAAACCAATTAATGACCAGCTCTGAACAAAAATTTAGTTTGGACCTTACTATTGACCATTTGGGGGACTATAATTTATTCGTTCTTTTAAATTTGTTTTGCTTGTAGATTTTACTGAAGGTGGATAAAACGAAGGAGGACAAGGAGGCAGAGAACAAGCGAAATGAACTATTGAAATTTCTCAATGCTAGCTATGATTAATTTTCTGTTTGTGTTTTTCATCAATCTCACAGTAATCATTTTCTTTTTCTTTCCTTTTTGTACCTGAAATGCCTGGTTGTGTAATTTTTTTTAATTATCTTTTACCTACTTTATCATTTACCTCTTAGTCTGTCATTTACTATTTTAAAGTTTTGAGTTCAAAAATTAGTGGTGTTTTACCAAACTCCACTTCGTGTATATATATATTTGTTTCAGAGCTTGTGTTTATTTTGGAGATTCATCAATTTTGGTTATTTTTAATTTGGAGTGAGGGGTTTTGCTCATTATTTGTGTTCAAATTATATATGTTTTTTTAATTATCTATAGCAGAGTTGGTGCACATAGGTCTTGTCTGATTGTATTGTTTCAAATGTTTCCATCGAAATTAAAGATGAAAGTAGAATTTTCTGCTGAAATTATGTAATTACTTAGCATTGTTATTGCATGTGAAATATTTGTATTGTATTATTCTTCACCATGAATTTTTGCTTAATTACGTTTTAAGGTACCAATTGTGCCTAATTACAAGAAAGAACATTTAGCTTGAAGAAATTTTGTTGGGTACAAGCTTTATTGTTATATATCACAACTCATTTACATATATATCAATTATAATTCACTAATTTGTAGCAAATTATTCACTCAAGAATTGATAAATCAATTTTTCACTCACTAATTTGTAGCAAATAATAATTCACTAATTTATCAATTTTTTTTCTATTTTTTTAGTATAAAACAAGCTTCTGGCATAAAAGTCCGATTTTCTGATCCGATTCGGCCAATTCTAACCGACTTTTCTGATCCGGATCGGGATCGGATAGGGCCAATCCCGATTCCGATTCTGATTTTTCCTTCTATGGATTATACTTTGGTTTGTTCGGTTAAACCAAAAAAATCGAAATTTATTTCGGTTTGGCTTTAACCTGTTGATTACTTTAATTCGGTCAGTTCGGTTCAATTTTTGAAAACCGAACAAAATTTTGGTTTGTCTATTTTATTTCGGTTCGAACCGAACCGAACCAATGAACACCCCTACTTGAAAGTTTGCCATATATTTATATGTTCTATATATTGTTCTGAACATGGAAATAAAGATCAAAATCTGCTAAAAAAAGCTATTATACAAATATCAATTACATTTGCAGTATAAATTACAAACAAATTGTTCGAAAAAGCACCACATTAAATAATAAAATAATCAAAATTAGTGACAGTTTTGTAACTTTTTTCAACAAGTATTTAGAACTGACGAATGAGTAGGTTTATTCAGTCATAAATTGGGAGCTAGCTCAACAGAGGTCTTTGTCAATCTTTTTGATGTTTTTGAACCTAACAGGCGGCATTAGTTATACTTGGAAATTCTTTTGCTAAATACGTCACTTCTTTATTGGTCATTTCAAATGTTGATCGTTTCAGGTTTAACGCAGAACAATGCAGATTAATTTCCTCTAGTCCGAAATCCGACTTAAGTGTTATGTTATATTTTATGATGATCGATGTGATATGATATCACTGATAATTACAGCTCCAAAGAACACACACAAAAATCAGGCCTATTATATGATATCGCTTGAGGATATGTGCACTTGCTAATATCATAGGTGTCTGGTCCGTTAGAAACCAACCACGAGAGAATTTAATATTGCTATGTTATTCTTGGGTAATTTCATAAAGGCAGTGTACTGAGTTTCTGAAGAAAGAGAGATTCTATCTTTAGGAGGGTTTTAACAAGAAAGAATGAAAGTAATTGGTGAATCCGATGTAGCAAGAAAGAATGAAAGTCATTGGTTAATTGTACACTGAAGCTCTATCATGAGAAATTGCTTGGTTCATCATGTGAGGCGTCATGGACCCTGTTCATGGATGGATATGCTGAACATGTTGTAGCCTATGTATGCAGGCTTAAAGAAAAAGAAACAGACTTGAAAAAACACTTTTGCAAGTGCATCGATCAGACAGGACCATCCATGAAAAAAAGAAGAAAAAAGACTTAAAGAAAAAGGAAAAAAAGACTTAAAGGAAAAAGAATAATGGAACAAGCTCAGATGTATGGTTTTACGTAGGAATTCATACTCAATGGGGGCTGTTTTCGTAGAGCCATTCGGAGGCCCAATAATTTCCCAATTTATTCCCAACTTTATTCCAATTTATTCTCAACTTTATTCTCACCAACAGCCGAATTCATGGGAAAAAAAAAGATCTCCAAGTGAATAATTTTTTTCCCAACTCCCACTTTCTTCTTCCACGTGGGTGGGTCCCATCTTCTCTCTCTCTTATTCCTCAAAAACAAACATGTGGCATATTCAATATATAAAGAGCTACACTTTAAATAACTTCTCATTGTGGGACTAATGTTACTATCCAAAGATCCAAACCGAAATATATATATATATATATATATATATATATATATATAGGAGGGATCCGATTACACCTTTTTTGGTGACATACTTTGACACCTACCATTTTCAAAGTCCAAATAGTCGATTCAACCGTTCAACATGATGGATATATTAAAATGTGCTTAGAGATCAAATTTTACATTTTTTTGAATTTTTTTGTTATTTATTAAGATGGTTACAAAAATCGTTGTTTTCAGACCATTGAAAAACAGCGATTTTATAACCATCTTAATAAATAGTAAAAAAATTCAAAAAAATGTAAAATTTGATCTCCAAGCACATTTTAATATGGTGATCATGTTGAACGGTTCGGATCGACTGTTTAGATGTTGAAATCACAAAATTGACCTATATAAAAAACGGTGTCATGATGTGTCACCAAAAAAGATGTAATTGGATCCCTCCTCATATATATATATATATATATATATATATAGAGTAGGGCTATTGTACTTCGCGAAGTAAAACGAAGTTTTACTTCACGCTCATACTCCCATTTCCAAAATCCAAATCGTCGATCCGAACCGTTCAAGTTGTTCTCCATATTGAAATGTGCTTGGAGACCAAATTTTACATTTTTTGGAATTTTTTTACTATTTATTAAGTCACTTTGAAAATCGCTGATCCATTGTGAATAGTAAAAAACAGTAAAAAATTATGGACCAATGGATCAGCGATTTTCAAAGTGGCTTAATAAATAGTAAAAAAATTCCAAAAAATGTAAAATTTGGTCTCCAAGCACATTCAATATGGAGAACAACTTGAACGGTCGGATTGACGTTTTGGATTTTGAAAATGGGAATATGAGCATGAAGTAAAATATTGGTTTTACTTCGCGAAGTACAATAGCAAAATTATATATATATATATATATATATATATATATATATGGGTCTGTCTAATTTGCTGCCGGCAGCAGTTCGGCCAAGTGCTGCCGGGGCTATATTTAGCCGTGTGATGTCCAAACAACAAATTCAAACTGTTAGATGTTTAATCTATACTATAATCTACTTGGAGACCAAATTTTACATTTTTTGGAATTTTTTTACTATATATTAAGCTGGTTTGAAAACCGCTGTTTTTAGTAAATTTCTGCAACGTTAAAAACAGCGGTTTTCAAACCATCTTAATATATAGTAAAAAAATTCCAAAAAATGTAAAATTTGGTCTCCAAGTAGATTATAGTATAGATTAAACATCTAACGGTTTGAATTTGTTGTTTGGACATCACACGGCTAAATATAGCCCCGGCAGCACCTTGGCCGAACTGCTGCCAGCAGCAAATTAGCCACAGCCTATATATATATATATATATATATATATATATATAGAGTAGAACTAGGGTGTTTCTAAGTTCACCAAGGCCCTTTGTGAACTCAACTCTAAAACCTATCGGATTGGCTTTCCATGAATCCAAACCGTTGAAATCCTTCTACCTTACGAGTGATGTGTCTACATGTGAAAATTTTAAACTTTCGAATTGATTTATTATAAAGTCAAGTGGTCAAAATTATAAGGTTTATAAATTAATTTTAATGCATTCATTTTTTAGACGGCCTTTTGACCACTTGACTCTATACAAAACTAATTTTAAATTTTAAAATTTTCATATGTAGACGCATCACCCGTAAGGTAGAAGAATTTCAATGGTTTGGATTCGTCGTTTGAAGCCAATCTGATACGTTTTAGAGTTGAGTTCACAAAGGGACTTGGTGAACTTAGGAACACCCTAGTTCTACTCATAAATATATATATATATATATATATATATATATATATATATAGAGAGTGACTATGGTCAAAGTGGTAGTTCCTGAGCTATGGAGATACCACTTTTTAGACCGTCTGATTCGCTTTAAATTTCGTGTTCAAGTTGATTTGATTTTGTCGCTGATCAAAATTGACGGAACGGCCCGTTAGGCTAAAATTGATTTTGTCGCTGTTTTGATTTTCTTCCCCATCTACCTGCCTCTTCAGCTTCCCTTCCCCTTTCTCTCTCCCTATTTGCTTGGCTAATTTGACTTTCTTCCCCATCTGCACGCCTCTTCAGCTTCCGACTCTTCCCCGACCCCGTGCGAAACCTAGACCGCCTCTTCTCTGCAGCGCCCGTCCTCCAACCACCCTCCCCTACTCTCGCGCTGTCTTCTCTCCCATCGCATCCAGTCGCTAGAAACCTCGTTGTTCCGGTGCCGGACCCCCTCGCCGAGGAATTGCTCTGATCCCCTTTCCGACCCCCTCGTCGAGCGACGGCTCTGGTTGAGAGCGACAGTCGGTGCGCTCTGCATCAGGTGAGTCTCTCTCTCTTCCCCTGCTAGGTTAACAAACTGAAATTGAATTTTTCAAAATGAAATTAATTTGGGAAAATATGTGCAATTGAATTTGGTAATTGTTTTCGAAATAGATGCAAATTGGATATGTTGTTAAACAATTGGTACCAGCTTTTATTTTCACATATTGGGGCGAGATTGACTATTTGGTGGTTGATGCGCCACCTGGCACCTCTGACGAACATATTTCTATTGTGCAGTTGCTCCAGGGAACTGGTATTGATGAGTATAGATAGTGTAATCATTTGAACATAAAGTTTTCATTTTAAATATATTCAAATATACAAAAATGTGTATTGTTCTCTAAAATTTTAGGATAAGGGATACATCTTTGCAATCTTTAGGTTATATTCAGGTCATTGGATATAATGTTAACTGTACAAGAAAGCAAAATTAGGGCTCATTGCACAAATTAGCATATTACATTGTGTTTGTACCACGGCAGTACCAGACTGTGAGTTATATTTCTGATAGCTGGCACCTGCTTTATTTTTGTTGCCTGCCCCAATTTGAAACCCAAACTGCATAAATCGCATACTGGGGCTATTAAGAAAAATTTACATTAGATTTTCATTTTCTTCAGGAAAGTTGGCATAAAAATTTTGGGCGTGGTGGAGAATATGAGTGGGCTTAAACAACAATTGTCGGATCTCAAGTTCTCCCGGGTGTACCGTTCCTCGGTAAGGTACCAATGGACCCGCAATTGTGTCGGGCTGCTGAGGAAGGGAGGTCGTGCTTTGGTGATAAGAGTTGTGGTGTAAGTGCACTTGCTTTGAAAGGGATTATAGAGAAGGTACTTGCACCAGGAGTAGCAGGTTTTTCAGTGCATGAGAGAATAGTGTTGTTTTTTTTATTATCTTCTTTATGAAAGTCATTTTTTGTGGTAGTTTGTTTTGAGTTAAATGTTGATGTAGATATGATAGTTAAATGAGATATTATCTATGCTACAAGGTTTGTTTTGTTTACGGTGTAATCATTAGCTTAAAAGTAAAACCATATAAATTTGATGTTTTCAAGGATGTTTTAGACGTGTTCTCTCTAGTCCCTGCACTTGAATCCTTTTCAGTTTTGAGATATATTTATTGTGTAGGGTTAAAATGCTTCACCGTTTTCATGTTCCAATCATACTTCACATCCTTGTATCTGTATTTTAACGGTCGATTCAAATTGCTCAATATGATTTTGATATTAAAATATGTTTGGAGGTCAAATTTTAACAAGCATGTAAATTTTCCAGCATCTCCAAATGGATTTGATCTTTTATTTCTCCAAACGTTAAAGCAAGCAAAGCACCATATAATTCAAGCATTTGGCAAAAATAGAAGAAAGAAAGAATAATCTAATCAATAACAGAATAGTAATCTTTTCTTTCACTACACCTATTAAGGTTCTATAGTGCTATAGTCCAGTACTAGAAAAAAAAAATTAATATCAAACCTATACTGCTCACGAAAATAGAAGAAACTTATGTTCTCTAAAAGCCAGAAACTATGCAATAATTCAAACCTTTCATCTCCAGGTGATAATTCAATAATTTCCCAAAAACTTTACCAAAAATTGCACCAAAAACCCTATTATTTCTTAAAATCACATAATAGAAAATTTAAATGCCAAGCGATCAAAATAGATCTTCTTCATTCCCATAATCTTCATCATCGTATGCACTTTCATCTTTGGCATCTTCATCATCTTCACTCTTAAATTCAGATTCGTCTTCACTCTTAAGTTCAGATTCGTCTTCGCTCGCATATTCTACGGAAATTGGTTCTTTTCTAGTGCGCTTGCCCTTTTGTACGGAAATTGTCTCTTTTCCTTTACTTGCCTTTTCGTCCTCTTCTTTCTACAATTAGAAAATAAGATAATAATTATCATTTAAACAAGCATAAACAAAATAATGATCATGAATTGAAGTAATATTTACCTTTGGACACTTTCTCATGTTGTGGCCCTCTTTTTTATGACAATAACTACAAGTTCGCATCTTCTTGGCATCTCTTACGTCGGCTGGAGCCTTGAATCGCTGAGGTATTCTTTTGCCCTTGCATTGCGATACCGGTGGATCACTAAATTTTAGATCATCCTCTTCTTTCTTTACAGCTTCTAATTTTGGTTTAGTAGGTTCATCTTCGCCATAGGCTTCAGTGAGATCTGCTAACAACTCCAGCATCTCATCCAATTTACCACAAGTCCAATCATATGCTGTAGTAAGCACAATAGGATTACTCATGATTGCATCCATTCGCTTAATTAAGGCGGTACGCTTGACAGATTTTAGGTTATTGCCATCAAAACAACAATCGTTCAAACCTTTCTTTGCGCTTGCATTAGCATCACGGGTCCATCTTTTGAGAATGTAATGTTTAGGCAAAAATGGCTCCATCCCCACATGTCGCATCACCAAAAGTGCATGAGAACATAAAACTCCTTGATACAAAAAGCCTTTGCATGAGAACATAAAACTCCTTGATATAAAATTTTAGATCCCAGCCATATCTTTGTCAACGCATTCATACTTTCGCTTCTCTGTGTAGTACTAATGCCCGCACAAAATGACTCACGAAAGTATGCCGGTGCCCATTCATCACGCTTGTCGAACATAATCTTCATATGCCAATTGTCTTCCATTTTATACTTTTTAAGTGTGGCATGCCAATTTGTTTCAAAATCAGCAATTGTCAAACTAAAATTAATAACCGCGATTAATTCATCTCTAAACCCATTAACAGATCCATATAAAACCCCCAAATGCTCTCGCGCCTTTCTCAACACATGCCATATACAAACTCTATGCACAGTATCTCCCTCAAACACCACCTCAATTGCCGCTTTCATCGCCGGGTCTTGATCGGTAAAGATAGTCTTTGGTTTCTTTCCACCCATTACGTTCAACCATGTTTTGAACAACCAACCAAATGTTGTCTTCTTCTCATCTCTAACTAGGGCACAACCAAAGAATACTGATTGTCGATGATGGTTGACACCAACAAATGGAGCAAAAGGCATTCTGTACTTGTTGGTATTGTAGGTTGTATCAAATATGATGACATCACCAAACTCTTGATATGCTCTCCTTGAACGACCATCTACCCAAAATATGTTTTTGGCAACATTATCTTCATCCGGTTCGACTTCGAAGAAAAATTCATAATCTGTTTGTTGCTTAAGCCTAAAGAAGTCTAACATCGCATTCACATCAACCCCAACTAGACTCCTCTTCACTCTTGTAATGTGATTATTAACATCTCTTTTACTGAAATGGAGGTTCTCTTTACCCCCAGACTTTTCCGCAATGAATTCTCTAATTTGAGACGCACCAAAATTTAACTGACTCAACAACTCGATGTGAGTCCTATCTTCCATGGAAATCAGCTTATGAGATTTTAAGTGTCGTTTTTTCGAGGGAGTGTTTGGCACTAACTGATGATTATGATCTTTGTGGAGGCCCGTTATCCTCCAAATGCCATCATTATGCATCCTAACATGGCATGAAGCTTTGCACTCACTTCTCTGCATCGATCTTTCCTTTTCGGGTGTCTTTTCAATCAACCCATCAATCGTCTCCTCCAATTGCTTCTTCTTTTTTCTGGTTTTCCCTTCTTTCGAACAAACCATTCTTATCACAGTTTTTATCCCTTTTGCATTTGTGTAGTTGGTTTGTTTACGGATACTAAATCCACTAATGTATCCGTATGTGTTGTAAAAATTGTAAGCCTCTTGTTCACTAGCAAACTCCATCCCTTCATGAGGCTCTAAATTTTTATCTCCTTTTCCATCTATTACCACATCTTTTATTTCATCTACTTCCAAATCATCCAAATCATCCATTTATCTACAAAAAAATATAATACTTACAAATTAGATTAAAAAACACTACAATTTAAATTGTTATCTACATTTACTAGAAAATTTAAAAACAATAATTCAATTGGTACCTAAGCTTAATACGTTTTTTTGCCAGTCCCTGAAATTAAAAAATTCTAAAAATTCCATATCTCCAATTGGTACCTTCTGGTGTTTACTATTTTGCATCTAAGACTAATTCCTGCTTCTCTTGGATGTTTGAAATTTTATCAATAGTTTAATGAGAAAATCTGCTATTAACTCAAGAGAAAAATAATTCTGCTAGTTGGTACCAAAAAAGAATTCTGGTACTAAAATTCTAGAATCTCAAAATTTTGAAATTCATGATTTGCTAAGGTGAAATTCATGATTTGCAATCGGTGACGGCAGCCAAGTTGGTCAACAATGTTTTTAATTATTATGCAAACAATTATGCTACGTATGTGAATAAAAACTCAGCCAAGTTAAAAATATAAACACAAGCACAAACCTGCTTCGCCTGACAAGTGCAACAGAGAAAATGTGCAGATTCGATTTAGGAAGACCCGGCAAGTTTTACGATTTAGGAAATAGGGAGAGAGAAAGGGGAGTCGGAAGCTGAAGAGGCGTGCAGATGGGGAAGAAAGTCAAATTAGCCAAGCAAATAGGGAGAGAGAAAGGGGAAGGGAAGCTGAAGAGGCGGGTAGATGGGGAAGAAAATCAAAACAGCGACAAAATCAATTTTAGCCTAACGGAGCGCTGAAATTTTTTATTTTGGCCGTTCCGTCAATTTTGATCAGCGACAAAATCAAATCAACTTGAACACGAAATTTAAAGCGAATCAGACGGTCTAAAAAGTGGTATCTCCATAGCTCAGGAACTACCACTTTGACCATAGTCACTCTCTCTCTCTATATATATATATATATATCTATATATATATATATATATATATATATATATATAGAGTGAGGCTATGGTGCTATGCATAGCACCAATGGCTAGTGTACTACGGCTCAATATGGTACTTTTTAAAATCCTAACGGTCGATCCGACCGTTCAATGTGATATCCATATGAATATGTACTTGCAAACTAAATTTTATATTTTTTCGAATTTTTTTACTATTTTTTTAGATAGGTAGAAAAATCAGTGTTTTTTGAAAATTCTGGACCATCAAAATTCTACCTATCTGAAAAAATAGTAAAAAAATTCGAAAAAATATAAAATTTAGTTTGCAAGTACATATTCATATGGTTATCACATTGAACGGTCGGATCGACCGTTAGGATTTTAAAAAGTACCATATTGAGCCGTAGTACACTAGCCATCCGTGCTATGCATAGCACCATAGCCTCACTCATATATATATATATATATATATAGAGTAGGGTTCCAATGCCTCATCTCCTCATACCTCATCCATACCTCATGTTATATATCTCCATTTTCAAAGTCTAAACTATCGATCCGACCGTTCAACATGATATTCATACTAAAATATGCTTGGGGATGAAATTTTATAATTTTTGCAATTTTTTTACTATTTTTTAAGATAGGTACAAAATCACTGTATCTGGACCATTCAAAAAACAGTGATTTTGTACCTATCTTAAAAAATAGTAAAAAAATTGCAAAAATTATAAAATTTCATCCCCAAGCATATTTTAGTATGAATATCATGTTGAACGGTCAGATCGATAGTTTAGACTTTGAAAATAGAGATATATAACATAAGGTATGGATGAGGTATGAGGAGATGAGGCATTGGAACCCTCATATATATATATATATATATAGTGCTGGGCTTAGCTACTTCATGGAGTAAAACGACTTGGTGCTCCACGCCTCATTATTTTCATTTTGAAAATCCAAACGACCGATCCGAACCGCTCAAGTTGTTCTCCATATTGATATGTGCTTGGATACCAAATTTTACATTTTTTGGAATTTTTTTACTATTTATTAAGCCACTTTGAAAATCACTGATCCGGCGGTCCAGAAATTTTTACTGTTTTTTACTGTTCATAAGGATTTTCAGATTTTCAAAGTGGCTTAATAAATAGTAAAAAAATTCGAAAAAATGTAAAATTTGGTCTCCAAGTACATTTCAATATGAAGAACATGTTGGAAGGTTCGAATCGACTATTTGAACTTTGAAAATGAAGATATGACGTGAAGTACAAAGTCGTTTTACTCCATGAAGTAGCTAAGTCCATCTCTCTCTATATATATATATATAGAGGAGGGTTCCAATGCACCCTCTTTTTTGTGCTCCCAATGCACCCACATTATATATATATATATCTCCGTTTTCAAAGTCCGAATAGTCGATCCGAACCGCTCGACATAATCTTCATAATAAAATATGCTTGGAGATCAAATTTTATATTTTTTAGAATTTATTTACTATTTTTTTGGATAGATACAAAATCACTGTTTTAAGGAGATTTTGGACCATCCGATAAAGTGATTTTGTATCTATCTAAAAAAATAGTAAATAAATTCTAAAAAATATAAAATTTGGTCTCCAAGCATATTTTATTATGAAAATTATGTTGAGCGGCTCAGATCGATTGTTCGGACTTTAAAAACGGAGATAAAGGATGTGGGTGCATTGGGAGCACAAAAAAGAGGGTGCATTGGAACCCTCCTCATATATATATATATATATATATATATATATATATAGAATTTTGCTATTGTGCTTCATGAAGTAAAACCAATATTTTACTTCACGCTCATACACCCATTTCCAAAATCCAAATCGTCGATCCAACCGTTCAAGTTGTTCTCCATATTGAAATGTGCTTGGAGACCAAATTTTACATTTTTTGGAATTTTTTTACTATTTATTAAGCCACTTTGAAAATCGCTGATCCATTGGTCCAGAATTTTTTACTGTTTTTTACTATTCATAATGGATCAGCGATTTTCAAAGTGGCTTAATAAATAGTAAAAAAATTCCAAAAAATGTAAAATTTGGTCTCCAAGCACATTTCAATATGGAGAACAACTTGAACGGTTCGGATCAACAATTTGGATTTTGGAAATAGGAGTATGAGCGTGAAGTAAAACGAAGTTTTACTTCGCGAAGTACAATAGCCCTACTCATATATAGATGGGCTATTGTGCTTTGCAAAGTAAAGCCATTGTTTTACTTCGGCTTACTTTTTGGACTTTCAAAGTCCAAAACGTCGATCCGACCGTTCAAGTTGATCTACATATTGAAATGTGCTTGTAGACCAAATTTTACATTTTTTGGAATTTTTTTACTATTTATTAAGCCACTTTGAAAATTACTGATCACATGATCCAGAAAAAACAGTGCAACAAAATTCTGGACCATGTGATTAGTAATTTTCAAAGTGGCTTAATAAATAGTAAAAAAATTCCAAAAAATGTAAAATTTGGTCTGCAAGCACATTTCAATATGTAGATTAACTTGAACGGTCGGATCGATGTTTTGGACTTTGAAAATCCAAAAAGTAAGCTGAAGTAAAACGATGACTTTACTTTGCAAAGCACAATAGCTCATCTCTATATATATATATATATATATATATTTACAGATATTAGTCTAATTTATAGGTGAAAAAAAATTCTACAAATTTTTGTGTACAACATTTATTTTTTTTACAATCTTTTTTGTGGAATATTGAATTATTTTTGGTATAATTTGTTTTGTACAACATTTAATTATTTTTTGTACATTTTTTTGTACAAGGTTTAATTATTTTTGTATAATTTTTTAAATTTAAATGGAAATATTTATTTTTAAAATAAATTAATATTTTTTACAACTGATCTCAAGGTACAACCGAGGATCTAAAGATATCCTTTTATCACATAGTTTAAATGTTTATTTCTTTATAATTATTTATATTTTTTATAAATGTTTATCAATATTTATATTTTATAAAATAATAATTATAAGTAATGTGATGTTATGTTATTATTTAATTTATAAAATAGCAATAATAATGAAAATTGTACTATTTATTTAATCTACTTATTTAATTGCATTATTGAATCTAGTTAATTACTTATGTTATGTTATAAAATAATAATTAATAAGTAATGTGATGTTATGTTATTATTTAATTTATTTATTTAATTGCATTATTGATATTTTATTTAATATCAATTTGTGTTCCAAATCAAAATGTTTTGCTGGACAAAAACATAGCAAATCTTTGTTCAAAATCTAAACGTTTTTCTTGAAAAAAAACATATAAAATTTGTGTTCGAAATCTAACTATTCTGCTTGAAAAAAACATAGCAAATTTGTGTTTAAAATCAAAATGTTCTACTTCAAAAGAAATTGCAAATTTGTGTTCCAAATCAAAATGTTCTGCTGGAAAAAAACAAATCAAATTGTGTTCAAAATCAAAATGTTCTACATGAAAAAAGACATAGGAAATCTGTGTTCTAAATCAAAATGTTCTTCTAGAAAAAAATAGCAAATTTGCATTCAAAATCAAAATGTTCTGCTTGAAAAAAAAATACATAGCAAATTTGCGTTCAATATCAAATATCCTGCTTGACAAAAAAACATAGCAAATTTACGTTACAAATTAAAATGTTTTGCTTGAAAAAAACATAGAAAATTTGTGTTTGAAATCTAAATGTTCTGCTTGAAAAAAAACATTGGAAATTTGTGTCCAAATAAAAATATTCTACTTTTAAAATACATAGCAAATTTGCGTTCAAAATAAAAATGTTCTTCTTGAAAAAAAACATAGCAAATATGTGTTCAAAATCAAAATGTTTTGATTGAAAAAAAAACATAGCAAATTTGCGTTCAAAATCAAAATGTTTTGCTTGAAAAAAACATAGCAAATTTGCGTTCGAAATCGAAATGTCTTGCTTGAAAAAAACATAGGAAATTTGTGTTCAAAATCAAAATCTCCTGCTTGAAAAAAAACATAAGAAATTTGTGTTCAAAATCAAAATGTTCTTCTTGAAAAAAAATAGTAAATTTTTATTACAAATCAAAATGTTCCGCTGAAAAAAACATAGCAAATTTGTGTTCAAAATCAGAAAGTTCTGCTGGAAAAAAAAATAAGAAATTTGTAAAATTATTTGTAATCTTTAGAGAGAAAAAATCATATTTGCAAAATCAATGTCTGACATCAATTGAAGTAGAAGCATTTTGAGGGTCATGTGGAGTGTTGCTTTACATTCAGAGATAAAAATAAAAAGTCTACAGTAGGCCGGCTAAAAGCATTGGTACCATTTCTCTCTCTCCCTCTCTCTCTATTTCCCAATGGAACCATGCATGCATGTTATCTCTAAAGGAAAGAGATACCGACAAAGTTCACTTTCTCTATATTTAGATTTACAAGTAACATGCGACAATTGCCAAGTTAATTAATGTACAAAATTCACCTCTCCTTTTCTCTTCCCTTTTTTAATTTTTCGATTATGGAGCAACTATCCTAGATACGCTTTAGTCACGATCCAAAGTAACTCATTTTTTTTTCTAATGAAGGAGTCCTGAAGTTTTTAGCTTTAGGGTTTTGATTTTTTTAATTTTAGACTTTAGGTTTTCATTTTTTGAGTTTAGAGTATAGGTTTGATATTTGATATTTTGAGTTTGTAGCTCTCTAGAGCGCCCATGCACTACTGTAATTTGGTCCAACATTCATGAAATGTGTCATTGCATATCTTTGCAAGTACCAAGCAATCTCATTTAATTTTTTTATGTGCCTCCACAATAATAAGAAAAAAAGTAACAAGGGTCAACAATATACCACAGTACATAATTTTTTTTTTGTTGCACGTTGCACCAATCGAACAAAATTATCTCAACCCCAGAATTACACGCTAAAATGATTACCAGAATTGCTAATTTGTATTTCATAATAGTGGCACCATTCATGTGCTTTACTTTGGCAAACCACAAAATTGCCAGTACAGTCCTAAAAAACGTAACACAAAAAAATCAAAGACCCAAACGACTAGGAAAAAAAATAAAAATTTGCTAAGTACTGAAGCCGGGCATCTCCAACTCGCTGGTGGTTGAGCATTGACCGATCTCTTGCGTCTGAGGCTGGGACTCATCCTTTCCTCGTGTAGGACTCTCCATGGATTTTAGTGCTGTGTGAAGCACGGCAGCAACTTGTCTCATGTCGGGTCTCCTCTCCCCTTCCATGAGCAAGCATGTTCTCGCTAGCTCCACCACTTGTGTAATAAGTCCCATGTTCTCTCTATCCCTAATGATCTGATTATCCAATATTGCCTCAACACTGTTCTCCTTCATAGCAGACAAAAATTCTGCTGCGAGGCTTCTGATTTCCAACCCGTCCATGTAAAACGCCTTCTTTCGGGTGAGAAGCTCTACAAGAACCACACCAAAGCTGTACACGTCACTTTTTACAGTGAGCAGGCCAGTCTGCATGTATTCCGGGTCTAAGTAACCCCGGGTACCTTGCACATGGGTCACAAATTCTTCTTCATCCCCCGTTGGTGCCAAAATTGAAGCACCAAAATCAGACACCTTGGCCACAAAATTCTCATCCAAAAGTATATTGGAGGTTTTCACATCACGGTGAACAATGGAAGGGGATGCCCATGAGTGCAAATAAGCTAATGCTTCTGCAGTCTCATGAGCAATCCTTAAGCGAGTGTTTAATGAAATGAACACGGCATTCTCCCCATGGAGGAGGTCAAATAGATTTCCTTTTGAAATGAACTCGTAAACTAAGACAGGGATTTCCAATTCAAGACACACTACTACAAAAAAGGAGATTATACACGGACAAAAATGGAAGAGCTACACGGATTTCCTACCGTGTTTAAATCGAGGGTGTATAAATAGGTCAATAACTACACACGGACATTTGTCCGTGTACAATCTCAACTATTATACACGGATAACTACACAAACAGCCGTGTAAAAAGCCCAGAATGTGTCGCTCTCCATGATACAGAGCTACACGGATATTACCTAAACAACCGTGTACGATTCTTTTCGTACACGGACTTTTAAATAAAAACCCGTGTATCTTGACCCTTTCTACACGGACATTTATTAAAATGTCCGTGTAGCTCTCCTCTTTATACACGGACATTTAACTAAATGTCCGTGTAGCTCTCCTCTTTCATACACGGACTTTAGTTAAATGTCCGTGTATGAAGACCATTTTTTTTTTTTTTTTGTATTTTTTGTTTTTCGGCTAGCCTCCAGTTTTGCTAGCCAGTTTTGTTACAGAGAACTATTCCATATTTCCCATATTTTCCAGATTTCATATAACAAGAAATCCATATTTTCCAGATTACCAAGAAATTCATATTTTCCATATTACCAATAAATCCATATTTTCCAGATTAGGCAGAAATTCATATGCAATAAATTATACAATATTCACATACACCAAATTATACAAAATTATGGAAATCCATGTTGAGCATTGCAAAATTCTGATACAAACCACCTTGCCCACACACACCTGATATCGTCGATCTGCTCCTTGGTGTAATGCGGTTGGTTTGGCAAATTCTACAATTACAATTTGGTATTAGTTAGTAACAAGAAAAGGTAGATGAAATACAGTCGCAAATATCAATTGCTATTATATAGGAACAATTAATATGAATTACATACCGAGTTTGGGAATTGGAATTGTATTCTTTCGACAAAGTCAAACATGAAAATCATCGTGTAGTAAGCGCATTCCCAACCCTCCAACTGTTGCGGGCCCTGAAATTTGCATTTAGCGGCCTATGTTAGAATGATAATATTTTTTTCGACAATATATATGAAATTATAAATTTATAGTGTGCTCACCAGCAGCCACTTCCAACACAACTTGGTTTTCTTGCTCTTGTTATGCGATCCTCCCTCTTTAACATATTTCGCAAAAGCCCTTACAAAATTGAGTGAATGTTTATAGCAATTTTATAATTTGATATAATTGAAAAAAATTAAAACCAATTAAATTATTATTGCTTACTTGTTGACATAAGGGAATATGTCTTTGCACTTGTTAGCCGGGATATTTCCTCCGGGCTTACAAGAATCAACAATTATGCACGTATTTAGGTAAGGCACAATTATTATCAGACACCAGTGCTTGCTGTGGGAGGATAAAAATTAAAGTACTTTAGCATATAATAGTAACACGAGTGTTTGCTAATATGAACAATACATAAGCTAAGGTTAGAATTAACATCTGGTGGTACGGCAAGAGAATGTATTTCTTCTCCGCCTCCTGAGCATGATGCAGCGCTGAACAAATGTACTCGATACCCTCCTTCGAAGAACGTCTCAGCATTGTAGCACTCACCATCTCGGGGTCCAGAAATACGCACAAGTTCTTCCTTTCTACCATCTCATCACAATTTCGGATTAGCTTCCTGAAAACTCAAAATTTTACATTAGAATTATATTTGAGTTGTATACAATAATGAAAATAATTTTGAGTCACTAACATGAGGAAAATGGAGATGAACGACACATCGAGCCATTTATCGGATGACGAGTGGTGGAGAATGTCCCTGAAGTCTTTGAACGACATAGTGATCATGCCGCCGGCATGTAAAAACATCCCAGGTGGGACGGGGATGAAGATATCCCTCATGCTTTCGGGTGTCGACATCAAGCGGTCGTGGAGAAGGCGCAAATCACCGGGCAAACGGCTGTATTCTTCTTCGGTGACCAAAGGACGGTCTGGTGATCCTGGCGCGTCAGCCCCAACGTCGCAAGCCACAACAGTCCGTACCGGTGACATCAACTCCTGTGCACCGATGTCATCATCTCCTCGTGTCTGCATTAAAATTAACATATCTTCTTCAATTATTTGAAAAAGAATGATTTGAATGTAACAAAAGAAATGAATTATTTAGATATTACCTGATGCAAAACAATCTGACTCCTGGGCCATTGGACAAATGACTTGCGAACATCATCAAGAACGAACTGAGCGACGGTAGGGGCAGGAAGAGGTATGCGCCCCCATCCCTCCACGACTGAGTCAACCTGCACACATGCATAGTCGGGCAAGAGCTGAGCATGGTGTACAATCGAGACTCCTGGAAGTACAACGCCCGTGGCAACGGTCAGAGGAGAACTACCCTGCCACAGGACGAGGTCGCATGCTCTGGGGTCCTGCAATTATCAAAAAGTTGTTACTTTTTAATGGTGCGATGTTGTCTAACAATGCTACAAACAGGTATGAATTACCTTTAGACTATAAAACAGTAGTGATTACCTTTAGATTTTCCAAATCATCTAAGGCCCAAGTCCCGGATGCTTGGCTACTTCGCCGAACTCCCGGCGAAATAGGAGGTGGTTGCTCGGATTGCTGCGCAAGAGATGAAAACCGGTTCAACAACCTTGATTCCATCTCAGCCATCTTTGCGTCGTACGCAGCCATCTTGGAGTCGTACTCTCTGCTGACCTCCGCGCGTACCTGCGCAACTATCTCGTCTTTATCAACTCTGGCACGAGGTTTTCTTCGAGATTTTTCACCCTCAACTCGGAACACCTCCTTCCAGCCCCTGTAGGCCCCTACACCCCTTACCCGGCCCGTGTGTTCTGGATTCCCGAGCGCTGCGGCCAAGGAATCATTTTGTCGTTCGACCGACCGGGCACCCGAACTGACCTCCTGCTCCACCTCCAACTGTTAATAAAAAAATTAGTTAGAGCAAAAGATCAAGTGATGTACATTCGAAGTTATAATTTCGTTTGAATGACACAAAGTTATAACAAAGGACTCTTACCATTCTCTGAGCCACGGGCTGCAATTTCTCTGGGAGTACTATCCTCCCGTCAGCGGTTAACTCAGATCTACCCATGAACCAACATTGGCCCCTAGGATTTTGGATCTGGACCACGGGTGAGTCTGAATTTCTGTTTTGCTCCAGTGCTGTCTTCCACTCTGCCGACTTACCCTCGTAACCAGCTGACCCTAAATGGTGCGGATACTTGTTCATGCCAGCGATCCTCTTGCCTTCTTTACTTTTTGCCTTCACATGTGCAAGAAAATCAATTAGTTTTAGAAAAATAATTGAAAATCGAGAAAAAACATAAACTACTTTGGATAATGTTACATACCTTGAACTCTTCTGTGGACTTCAAAGCTTGAAACTCCTCCCACACCTCTTGTGTTACCCAAGGATAGTACCCTACCGGACTTCTCCCTTCGTCCATGAACTCTGTCTTCAGCGTGCTCTTGAATTGCTTCCAACCTTCGTTCATGATCCTCAGAGTCTTGACCTTTGGGGTATCGCTCTCGATGTTTCACTGAGCCTGAGTGACACCAAATTAACTGCATTTAATTTCATGTACAACAATGAAAATAAAGTAAAGAGTTGTTCGGTGCTTTACCTTCACCATGTTCCACCAGTCGTTCTTCTCCTCTTTATCAGACTTATTCCAACTCTCTACAAGGATACTTGCCTTTCGCTTCACCAAATTGCAACACCAATTTGAGTACGCCATTCGGTTTGGACCTTCCGCACGCCCGTCGTCCGTGAACCGGATTTCCAACTGCTTCTTCTCAGACGTGCTTGTGCACATTGTCGGACCTCTTTTCCTTCTTTCTGATGAGGCAGTAGCTTGCTGATCATCTTCTGCCATCGCATCTATGTGCTCACCCTCATCCGACATGGTTCTGCCATACAAAGAAATATTATATAAACACCAAATGGAGAGAATTAGTTTACTCATATATGCACATTAAGTTATGCACATTAAGTAATGGACCTATGTGCAAAACAAACACCACAGTAAAATGGAGGACTTGAAAACACACAAAATGGACCTTAATTTCATATTTTTCTGATTTTAATTCGATTTTATATGATTTTCCAAAGTTCAGCCTCTCAAAATGAAAATTCTGCACCTTTAAACATCAGATTTTCTCAAAATGAAAATGTGAACTTTAAAAAATCATATAAAATGGAAACAAAATCATAAAAATATGAAATTTGTGTCCATCTTGTGTGTTTTGGAGTCCTCTGTCTGTGGGTCATGTTATAATCTTGTTTTGGTCACGGCATTGATCTGCACTGATCAATTTACCAGCAGAGGTCATTTTGGCCGTTTAGAGTACATTTCACTACTTTGCACATAGGTCCTCAAATAATGTTGAGATAAAAAAATAAATCAAATAGGTCACTACATAAATTAACAAATATGTCACTACTGCAGAAATTAAATAGGTCACTACTTCAAATAGGTGCAAGCCGATTTTTTTTTTGTCTTAGGGATAGTAAAGTGGCACCAGCACAATTAACTATATCCACCAGAAATTTAATAGGTTTTGAACTATAGGCACAGCACAGCAAAGCAAAGCAGAAAATTTAATAGTCACAGCACAGCAAAGCAGCACAACAAAGGCAGCACAACACAGCAAAATAAGCAAAAAAAACTTACAAATCAGTAGTGAGAACAGCAGGCGGCGACAATGAGCACAGCACAATGAGCACAGTAGAGGCGGCGACAATGAGCACAGCAAGGCAGAAGAGGCGCTGACAGAGGCGGCGGAGAGGGTGACAGAGACGGCGACAATGAGCACAGCAAGGCAGAAGAGGCGGTGACAGAGGCGGCGGAGAGGGTGACAGAGGCGGCTAAGAGGGAGGGTGATAGAGGCGGAGTAGTGAAAAGGATTTTGAAAGAGAAGAGAAGGATTTTGAAGCGGCTCGATCGTTTTCAGAAAGAAATTGGAAGAGAGCTTTTGAAAAACATGGTACACCTCTTTCTACACGGACATTTAGTAAAAGTCCGTGTACAAATCCCCGGTTTTTCTACACGGACTATTTAGTAAAAGTCCGTGTATAATTAGTCTTTCTACACGGACTATTTAGTAAAAGTCCGTGTATAATTAGTCTTTCTACACGGACTATTACGTAAAAGTCCGTGTAGCTCTCCAAACCTTTATACACGGTTTTATCGTAAAATCCGTGTACAATGACTATTTATAAACGGACTATTAACTAAAAGTCCGTGTACAAAAAGTTGAAACATATTAAATTATGTTTCTTTTTATTTTTTATTTCATTATTTCAGATTTCACTAATATTTGAACTAGAGGAATCTAATATTTGATATTTGAACTACAAATGTTTAATTATATATTACAAAGTTGTTTCTAAAAAGGAAATATTACAAGTTTAAATTTTAATGATATTATTTAGACAGATTATTTAAGTTAATTTTAAATAATTTACTTTTTAGTGATTATCCATGAATTAATTATTTGTTGGTTGTTTTGTACTGCTAATTCATATCTATAACAGTATTTATTTAGATAGCATGAAGTTTTTAACAAAATAGTTAAACGGAGAGAAAACAAAATGCTGATTAAATTAAGAACAAAAATATATTACATCAAAACAAAACGAAAAAAAAAAGCTAAATTAAATTAAACACTCCTTCACTGGCCTGACCCCCTCCTTTTAATCCAGGGTCTCTTTGGCCTGATCCAAGGATTGCCCCTCCTTTTGTAGGGCTTTGGTGGTGGGTGCTCCCTTGGGCTTCGTCGTGGCACATTTGAGGGCGGCCATGGCCATGTCCTCCTGTAGTTGGGAGGAGGCATTTCATAGCCGGGAGGGACTTCGGGAGCATCTTCGGGGGGCAATGGCCATGGCACATTTGCGTCTTCTTCCGGTGGCACCGAAGCTGCCATTTCTTAGCTTCCAAATTCTCAGAGAAAAGTAATCGAAAAGGGGAGTTTCTCATCAGATTATATTGAATTTTGAAGTCTTTTCGTCTTCTGAATTAAAAAGATAATTAAGGCAACTTCTCGAATTCCATGCATGTACAAAAGGCTTTTCAAGGTCGTTTAATTTTGAATTTCGTCTTATAAGAATCATACACGGTTATTTAATTAAAAATACGTGTACAAAAGCAACGTACACGGGCTATTAAGTAAAAGTCCGTGTAGCTCTCCGAACCTTTATACACGGACTATTAAGTAAAAGTCCGTGTAGCTCTCCAAACCTTTATACACGGTTTTATCGAAAATCCGTGTACAATGACTATTTATAAACGGACTATTAACTAAAAGTCCGTGTACAAAAAGTTCAAACATATTAAATTATGTTTCTTTTTTTTTTTGATATTATTTAAACTAATAATAAATTATCTAAAATATATAGTATCACGTCTAATATTTAAAACTTATAATAATAATAACTAATACCCGGTTTTTTATTATTATTAAAATTTGAACTATAGACATTTAATATTTGTACTAGTAATTAAAAACTAATACTAATATTTTATATTTTATTTTTATTATATAATATCTTAACTAATATTTTGAAAACTAATACTAATATTTGAAATAGAAATTTTCTACCATTATTATAAAAAAATGAACTAACATTTGAACCAGAGAGCTACAAATATTTTATTTTTGAACTACAAATATTTTATTCGTAATATTTAATATTCATAGTAATATTTAAAAACTAATACTAATATTTTATTTTTTATTTCATTATTTCAGAATTCACTAATATTTTAAAAACTAATACTAATATTTGAACTAGAATTTTTTTAATATTATTAAAAAACTGAACTAATATTTGAACTAGAGGAATCTAATATTTGATATTTGAACTACAAATGTTTAATTATTACAAAGTTGTTTCTAAAAAGGAAATATTACAAGTTTAAATTTTAAACAAAAAATAAATATTACACACCGGATTTTTTTTTTCCTTTTTCTCTTTTTTTTCTCCTTTTCAACAGTACTCTCGGCCCATATTCCTTCATTGTGGTCGGATCGCATGTAGTTCGCTCCGTCGTTTTCTTCAATTGTTGCTACCTCAGGGTCCATGTCGGCACAAAATGGAGGTATTTCGTCGAACTGGTCATACTCTTCTTCATCAACGACATTTTCTACCCCGACAATCCTTCTTTTTCCAGATAGGACGACGCTCCACCTATCATCACTCGGGTCAGTGACATAAAAGACTTGGGTGGCTTGCTTGGCGAGTATAAACGGATCATCAACATACCCAAATTTGTTAAAATCAACGAGTGTGAACCCGTCGTTATCAACTTTAACACCCCGGTCTTCGACCCATTGACACCGAAACAAGGGAATGCTCAGGCGAGGATTGTAAACGAGCTCCCAAATTTCTTCAATGACTCCATAATATGACCTCGATGCTGTTACAGCCCGGCCATCCCCAGATCTACTGAATTCTTGAGACGTCGCCACCAACGTCACCCCACTATTTTGCATTGTACTCTTCTCACTTTGTTGTTTAGTGTAAAAAGTATAACCGTTAATTTCGTATCCTTGGAATGTTTTGACAACAATTTGGGGTCCTTCGCCCAGCAGTTTAACAATTTCAGGTACGGGGTGTGACTTCACTCTTTCTTTCAGCCATCCTATAAAAGAACGATTATGCTCGTTAGTAAGCCACTTCTGACTTCTCGTGTAGTTCTGTTGTTTAAGGATTGTCATGTGCTCATCTATGTAGGGAGCAACATCTGTCATGTGCTGTAGTACAATAAAATGTGCCTTATGTAGATCATTTATATCAGCAACTACGGCTCTCAACCCAATTGTCCCGACTCCTTGGAGCCTTCCCTCGTATCGCGACTTCGGAACGCCAATTGGATCCACACCGGCCATGTAGTTGGTGCAAAACTCAATCACCTCTTCTGTGGAATATCCTTCTATAATGCTACCTTCAGGCCGATGTCGGTTCCTCACGTACTTTTTCAAGATGCCCATGTATCTCTCGAACGGATACATATACCGCAGGAACACGGGACCACAGATCTGAATTTCTCTCACAAGATGAACAGCAAGGTGAACCATAACATCGAAAAAAGAGGGCGGAAAATACATCTCAAGTTGGCAAAGAGTAACGACGATCTCCTTTTGCAAAGAGTCCAATTTTAGAGGGTCTATCACTTTGGAATTGATTGCATTGAAGAAAGAACAGAACTTCGTAATGGTTTCCCGAACCTCCTTTGGTAAAATTCCCCGAATTGCAACCGGAATCATATGTGTCAGTAAAACATGACAGTCGTGGGATTTCAGACCAAGCAATTTCAGGTCCTTCTTCGACACCAGCTTCTTAATATTCGAGGAATACCCCGATGGAACTTTAATACTATGAAGGCATTCACAAAAACTTGTTTTCTCTTTCTTCGACATTGTGCACAGTGCGGGGGGTAGGTACGTGCGCTTCCCTTTCTCCTGCGGTGCAAGCTCGGGTCGTATTCCCATTTCAACCATGTCTTTCCGAACTTTAATACCATCTTTAGTCTTTCCCTTAATGTTCAACAGTAAACCGATCAAACTGTCGCAGACATTTTTTTCAACATGCATGACATCTATGCAATGTCTCACTTCTAAAAATTCCCAGTACGGTAGATCCCAAAATATGGACCTTTTTTTCCAAATATTCTTCGGTGGTGCTTTGCCACATTTTCCAAAAATAACATCAAGGTTTTTTACCCGATTGAAGACACTTTTCCCGTCTAATGGACGACGGGCCACTCCAAGCTCAATTTTCCCGTTGAATGCACTCTTCTTCTTACGGTATGGGTGATTAACAGGAAGAAACCTACGATGCCCCATGAAAACATTCTTCTGACAATTTTTCAGCCTCAGCACCTGCGTGTCATCTTCACAGATAGGGCACGCTTTTGCTCCTTTACAAGTGTAACCCGATAAATTCCCGTACGCGGGAAAATCATTTACTGTGCAAAACACCATGGCCCGCATTTGAAATACCTCTTTGCTGTACGCATCCCAGACCGGGACGCCATCACGCCATAATTTCTGGAGGTCCTCAATTAATGGTGCGAGATACACATCTATGTCATTTCCGGGTTGCCTGGGTCATTGGATTAGTAATGACATCATTATATATTTGCGTTTCATGCACAACCAAGGAGGAAGATTATAGATGGCTATAAGAACTGGCCAAGTACTGTGCCGACTGCTCAAGCTTCCAAACGGACTCATTCCATCTGTGCTCACCACAATCCTAAGGTTTCTCATTTCGGAACCAAATTCTTTGAAGTGTCTATCAATGTTCCTCCACTGAGGAGAATCGGCCGGGTGCCTTAGTTTACCGTCTTTTTTGCGCTCTTCTTCATGCCAACGCAATAATTTCGCATCCTTGGAATTCGCAAACAACCGTTTGAATCTCGGTATTATCGGCAAATACCACAACACCTTAGCCGGAGGCCGGCCCTTTTTGTCATCGTCACAATCATCAGTACTGTCCTGGTCCTTACGTTTATACCGTGAAACACCGCATTTAGGACAGACATGCATGGTCTCGTACTCGTTACGGTACAATACACAGTCGTTCGGACATGCATGTATTCTTTCGATCTTCAACCCCATTGGACATATCAATTTTTTCGCCTGATATATTGTACCGGGTAACTCGTTGTTATCTGGGAGCATTTCTTGTAAAAGCTGTAATAAGGACGTGAAACTCTTATCGCTCCAACCATTGTCTGCCTTTAAGTTTAATAATTTCAACACAGCTGACAGTTTCGTAAATTTGGTACACCCGGGATACAACTGCTTTTTGGAATCATTAGACAAATTTTGGAATTTATCATAATTTTTATCACTAATTTCATCTTCCGCGTCACGAAACATTTCCTCCAGATTTTCAATAAACTCGTATTCTACATTTTCACCAGAATTCATCTCCATCTCATCATCGTCGGTTCCGGGTTCAATATCATCAAAAATTTCGGCATCCTCGTAATTCTCGTTCCAATCAAGTTCAAAATTATCAGAAATTTCTACATTCTCATCATTCAATTCACAACGATTAAAATCTTTATTGGTACTACTACTTTCACCAAATTTCTCACCGTGCATGATCCAACATGTATATCTCTTCTTAAATCCCCGACAAATTAAATGACCTCTAATTTCTTCGGAGTCCACAAATCTTAAAATATTTTTACAATCTCTACAAGGACACAAAATGTCTTTTTCTTTTTTCTTCACTCTATACATCTCAGCAAATTTTATAAACTCATCAACGCGAACCAAATATTCTTCACTGTCACGTCGCAATTCGTACATCCAGCTTCGATCCATCTGGAAATTAAATTATAAAAATGATTTGATCAATTAATCAAGCATGGTCAACATATATTGTACCAAATTTTGGGCTTACAAAGGGCCGGTTTACAATCCTAACCCACTCTTTGAATATTGTGTCTCATATGTGAACACATATTAGCGAGTTTTAATTAGTATTTGAGAAAAATTCGGCAGCATTTCCCCTTAACTCCCCAAGTATGCGTACGAACCACATACTCGTAGGAGCAATAAGGGAAAATACCGTCGAACTTTCCTCAAATACTAATTAAAACCCACTAATATGTGTTCACATCCTAAATGAGACACAATATTCAAAGAGCAGTCCCAAAACGGGGACTGTCCAAAATTAATCCCTATTGGATTAATTTTGAACGGGTATGGACCTAAAAATCATTTATAGGTCGGTTATTGGACAACAATACACTAATTATATATTTACATTACCTAATTACTAATTAAATCAAGCATGCATGCATATATTACACACCTAAGTAAATAAGCAATAATAATTACTAAACAGAAAATTAGAGAGGAAAAAGGAAAATATGTATATACTAACCTTCGAAATTTAGAGAGGAGAAAATAAAAACTTCAAAGATGACAGCTTCCAGCTATGCTAGCCTTTAATTTGCGGAAATCAGATCTCAGTTCAACACAGACAGAGGGCGTATTAATTACTTTGATCAAAACGGCGCAGCTGGAGCTAGAAGTCTCTGGAAGAGAAGGGCCCTTTTATATTGGATAAAACCCTACGCGGATTTTCTACACGGATTTATACTTAGAAATCCGTGTAGCTCTATCACAATTTAAACACGGTTATTTATTAAAAAAGCCGTGTACAATAACCCTTTATACATGGATATTTGATAAGAAAACCGTGTAGCTCTCTTAATATTTGTACACGGATATGTTACTAAAAACCGTGTAGCTCTCTTAATATTTGTACACGGTTATTTAATCAAATATCCGTGTAGCAATTCATACACGGATTTTTGTATAATATCCGTGTAGCTCTCTCAATCTTTTCCACACGGTTTCGTTCCACGCGGCTTTTTTCGCCCTAATAAACCGTGTAGCTCTCTCAAACAGTTCTACACTGATTTATAACTAAGTGTCCGTGTATAATTCCTCAATATTTTTAACCCTTTCACAATTTCATATTTGACACACGGTTTTTATATAAAATTAGAAAAACCGTGTACAATGTGCAGTGTAGAATTAGCTTTTTTGTAGTAGTGACAACAACCGAGAATTCTAACTATATTTATATGATTAATTTGGGAAAGGATGAGAATCTCTTTACCAAATTCTTTTTTTTGCCTCTCGTTTATTGTCTTGCATTTTTTTATTGCTACCTCTTTGTTATTAATGGTACCTCTGTATACTGTACCATTTCCTCCTTCTCCTACCACATTCTTTGAGTTGAAGTGGTCGGTAGCCTCTTTCAGTTCTTCTTCGTTGAATATTCTAAATGAAAATCCCTGCTCAGATTTCATCTCTTCAAGCAACAAATGACCTCCATATTGTCGAAAATATTTCTCCTTGAGTGTAGTGATTTGTCTTCTTTGATAGACCCAATACACCAAGGAGCTTGAAACTAATACCATAATAATACAAATACTAAAACCTGCAAATCAAATGAACTCATCAATCAATCACTTCTTTTTAATATAAACTAAATTGATCAATTACTTAAGTTATTGCAATTAAATTAGTTAAACTCATAATGAAATAGCAATTTTCAAGAAAATTACCTATAACGAGTTTGCCCCATAATTGAATTTTCGGCCCAATATTCTTGTAACAATCATCAGGGACTGTACCATTTCCATGTGTGCCTGCGGGACATGCGCATTCGAATGATCCCAGAGTGTTTGTACAATTCCCATAGCAATTTGACCTAATCAGGCACTCATTGGTATCTATATAGTAAGAAAGAAAAATAATAAATTAGCTAGCTTGCTAGGGACAACATCGATCGATCACCTGTGAGATCGAGTATACTTAATTTTGATTAAATTTACAAAAATAAATAAGACTTTTCTTTCAACTGAAAGATGATCGATCGAGCAAATTAAAAATCTTTTTCTAAAGTTTGCATGCAGAGGTCAATTAAACTATTAAAGTTTGTACATATATACGTACGTACGTACTTACCTTTGCAACCATCAAGAAGATAGGGGTTTCCATTGTACCCTTTCGCACAAGTGCATATATAACCTTGACCAGTGGCATGGTTAACACATGTGCTCTTCCTGCTAACACATGCATAATTTGTGCTATTCTGTTGTGCTATCTTGCAGGTCTCGTTACCTACAACCCAATCAAGGACAGTAGAAAATTTGTTGGCATCCTTCTCAAAGGTGCCAGGTCTCGTGAGATATGTGGTGCTAAATTTGAAGCTTTCTGCTTCCATTAAGACTGCATACCCACAAGGACTGAAGCTTGACGTATGGGAATTGTTGAAATTAAAATCAAATGTAGTCTCATAAAACTTCATTCCAAAAGGAATGGCACTCTGGCAGCAACCGATACCTGAGCATGAGCCATTCACCAGTCCCTGCTCACTCAAGCTCACAGATGTACACCCAGTTTTATACCAGATATATTTACTCCTTGTAAGGTTGACATATGCAGATGTCTCACTCATGGTTCAAAAAATCGGCCGATTCCGAGTCAACTCGGCCGATTCAACTCGGAATCGGACGGGACCGGGCCGATTTTTACCCGATTCTCGGGTCTATGCGATTTTCTCAGAAAAAATCGGATGAACAGTGACGGAATCGGCCGATTTTCCGATTTTCCGGCCGAGTTACACCGAGTTTTGTCCGATTCTCACTAACCTGTGCGAGTTTTGTCCGAATTGAGCCGAGTTTTGTCCGATTCTCGTAGGCGGTGCAGGAAATTGGGAGGGAGAGTGAGAGAAGAGAGGGAGAGGGAAGCTTTGCCTCCTTGCGCGAAACGAAGAGAGGGAGAGGGTCTGTGGACCCGTAATTTTTATTAAATGGAGTTAACTTTCCAATTTCAAATGTTTTCAAAGATCAAAGGATGATATTGCTTCAGGATTCGTGCTAGATGTAATCCAATGGTTAAAATAATTGATCGGGTTAAGGCATTTGGGCGGACCCAAACTGAAAATTAGATTTGATTAATTTCAATTCTTTAATTTGAAACAAGCCTTTGAGATTTGTGCTGATTGAACAATGAACGGTTGAGATTTTCCAAAAGAAAACAAATATTCATACATGGTTGTATATGGTGTGAATTCATTCCGACGGGAAGCAAAGGGAATAGTATAAAAATAAAGTTTGTTATTTAACACTAAGTCCCCTTTAAATATCAAGTTTGTTTAATAAATTCGAATCGATTAGAATATATATACGTATATAAATATTTATTTAACCATACTTCTAGAATTTATAATAAATCGATATTTATAAATTTTATAATATTATGTTTTTCAAATATTTCACATGTTTAATCTCAACTATAATCTCGAATGATTCGATATTAATCATGTATGTTTTTATATAAATATTTATCTATTCAATTCTTATATTTTATTTATTTATACGAATAGTATCATTTTATTTTGTTTTTTACTCTTCTTTTCTAAATCTTACATCTGGTAATGAATTTTCGCGGGTAGTTATAAAAATTATTTTAGGTCTATAATAATAATAATATTTTTAATATACATAATATCATATTTCGTTTATATTTTAAATTTTAGATTCATTTCAGATTAATCAGATAATTCTGATCAGTCATTAATTTAGTTAGAAAATTTTATTTAGTTTAAAGATCAGTTTAGCAATAAATCATGTTTAAAATTTTGGAATATAACAGTAAATACAATATATTGAATAAAATTCAATAGTCTTGTCAAATGTACTAACTAAATAAAATTATTAAATTTGATGCATTGTAAAAGTTCCATGTAAATGTATGTTTCTACATTCTTAATTTAATACAGAGAACGATGAGATGATCCAGCCAGCTCGGCATAGCTTCTGGTTATAAAAGTGTGCTCTATTTGTAATGTTTGTAATACATTATATAAGTAGTGAATTATTTGAGTGTAATATTGTCTTAATTAACATAGTTTTTTTACAAATTATTTTTATCAATTTTTTCCTATTTTTTGGCTACAAAACAAGGCTTCTGCCAAAAATACCCGAGTTACCGATCCGATTCTTCCGATTCCGGCCGATTCATCCGATTCTGACTTGGTGGTCAAAATTCCGATTCCGATTCCGATTCCGATTTTTTGAACCATGGTCTCACTACCTACTACCATGAACCTGTTTTTGGTATTTGTTTGATAACCAAAACGCCGTATCAGTCAGATCAACTGTCCACATAGAAATTTCAATCTTGTTTTTCTTTGAGTTATTGTAACACAGATAAGAAACGTAGACCTGAATCCGAGCTTGGCCTAGGGACACGGATATGCTGTGTATCACTCCGTCTGAAGCAAATGGCTTGTAACTACCATCATCCACCTTTTTACACTCAAGGTTGAACTGTTTAGACCGGGAACAATTTTGACCTATCCCAAATGGATAGGCAACCTGTAATTATAAATTTTAAATAACATGTTAGTTCACTTTTCTTAATCAACATATGGTTGTAATTTTGACGCATTTTTTTTTTAATTTAGAAGTTATGACTCATGAGTCGGCCCTTTTCTTTAGTAATATATATAGTTCAACAATTACTGCATAATGCAATTATACTGGATAGGATATCTCTATATTTTAAGAATGTACGCACCATATATTGTCAAAATCAATCAGAATATGCGATAGAACATAACTCGATGTCCAGAATGTGTGATCATATATATATATATATATATATATATAGAATGTACCTCGGTGTCTCCACAGTGTGTCGGACATCCAGGAGAGGGTTGCAATATTGGTTGAGCCACAGAGAACGACAGTAGTACCATGAAGAAGAAAAGAATAGCCATATATATTTATGTATATTAAAACGACTGAAAGACTAGGGAATTATAGTGGTTGCTTTGAAGTTTGAAAAGAGAGAGAGAGATATATATAGATAGCTAGATTGATGGAGTGGTTTATATATTTATAGGCGTAGAAAGCTTCCTGTGTGTTGGCTTCCAGCCAACCTTAAAAAAAAGAAAAGAAAGCTTCCTGTGTTGCTGCCTTTCACTTTTTGTTTATATATTTATAACCACTGATGCCATTGTTCACTGGCCATTCCTACGTATTGTTGATGAAGATTTCAAACTATTTATTATTTTCTTTCCAGCTGCTCACGCCAAATTATTAATACTAAATGAATTTGTTTAAACATTAATTTAATAAAATAACAACATTATACTAATTAATCAAACAAAAATTACCAAAACTATCAGATAAATGGGTTGTTCTTTCCGTAAAAACCCAAATTCTTAATCAAGAAAAATAATTATGATTAATAATTTTTAATTTCAGATCAATTAAAATTTTAATCTAACGGCAACAAATACCTACAATTAGTTAAACCAAAATAAAACTACATAATTAAATTGCTAATAAAAACACATAACTAATATTCATGTATAATAAATATGTATAATAAATTAAGACAAATTTAATTAATAAAAAATTACTAGATAACAATAATAATGCAACAATTCTGAAATCAATTCAAGGTGTTACCTTAAAAATATTTAAATGAAATCATAAATTACACCAAACAATTTTATTTTATTCTTTTTCGATATATCAAGAATTAATTGATATAGTGTATTTTCTAACACAGAAATTCTGATCAATTAATTGTTTTACAAGATAATCTCAAAGTAAGATAGAGAAACTGACATGTGAGGTCCACATGTGAAATATCTCAGAACGTGTTTCAATTCCTTTTCCCTACCACTATTTCTAGTGGATAAATTCCATTTTATGAGATTTCTCATATTGATGAAATAGATATTTTATTCTAATAATAATGTTTACAATGAAGGACTGTATAAATTTGAATAATTCTAATCATTATCTTTTTACAAAGTTATTAATTAGGCAATATAATATGGGCTAGCAAGCAAAATCGCATCAAACCTGATGGTCTTCTGTGATTAACCCGCTGCACCTTTAGCTACTTGGTATTAGGAGCAGAAGGCAACAATTTAATTCACAAAAAGGGATTTCTCGCACGGATTCCAATATCCTTGATGGATAATTTTAAACCATTAGTAATTACACTGAAGATTCACCTAAATGGTAAATAAATTCAAAAACGGAATTACAAATTAAATGAAAACAATGTTAAGTTCATTTTGGTCTGTTTTGTGCTTTTTTTTCTTAACGGAATGAAAAATAAATTAAAAGAAAAACATAATTAAGTACATGGATAGAATTCCAAGTCTAAACTGCTACTTTATTATTATTAACAATATCATGAGTTGTACAAATGAAAACAATGTTAAAGATACTTACCTTTTAATCTTTTTTTGTACACTTCAGATATGATTGAAAAGTTCAAATAATGATTTATTTTGAATTTATTGTGTATAGAGTTGGGATATATCTATACAGCATTAATGATTTATCCTATTTTCTCACCGGGCTAGGGCTTGCTGATCGAGTTGTGTTGTGCCAATTAAGTAGCTAGTAGAGGAATACATATATATAATTGATGTATTATAGTGAAACAATTTAAACCATATGATATATTTGTTATTTGTGGATAAATAATAATAAACAAATAATTTCTAATGCTGGCCTACTGCTGGACCCATGCATACAAAGTGGACCAGCTACAAAAAAAAAAAAAAAAAAAAAGATAAAAATTTACTTCAAAGCTATACATGCATATACTATATTAATTATCCATGGTAGATTCTAGTATATTCTAGATGCTTTCACATAATATGATAACTTTTGGAATAGTTCAAAGCATTTTTCTAGTACATACGTAGTACCTCACACCTCACAGCAATAAAAAGAAAAAGTTGATGAATAGATAGATATAAGTTCTATTATGTTGTAGGGGTGACAAGGCTCTATGATTACAAAGTTGAAATCATAATTTATTTTGAATTTATGATGCCTATGATATATGGATCTGTATCCTCCCAGGTACTTGACTCAACACAATTGATGAAACGGACGGTTCAAATTTACTCTCAACTGTCTATTTGGGATAGCGCAGGGCCAGTATTATTTGTGCTTTGAGATTTGTGCCAAGTTAAACAAACAATTCTGGACCGTCCGATCTCAATTCTACTCAGTCAAGTAACCTGAGGAGATGTGAATTCTATGATATACACATATATATCTACTAGAGAAGTTCCCATCAATTTCTAATTAGAGAGCAATGACAGTGAAGTTTTTTGGCATTAGAAAAATGCATTACAGCTGGCATTCTCTTCGAGTTAGCTCTCCATTTTGTAGCACAGGGGCTGGATGGGTTGGAATTTTTTTACTATTTATTAAGATGGTTTGAAAATCTCTGATTTTATTAAAATTCTACACCATTGAAAAACAGCGATTTTCGAACCATCTTAATAAATAGTAAAAAAATTCCCAAAAATGTAAAATTTGGTCTCCAAGCTGATTTTAATATGGATTGAATATCTAACAGTTTGGACTTTCAAAATCGGAGAACCAAACCGTTTGTTCCAGTCGCGCTTGCCGGTGAAATCGAGTGTGCAGTCGATATCCTCTATAACAATTATTGACTTCCCGGTTGTCTCGATGAAAAGCTTCCTTAATTCTGAGTTGCTCTTTACAGTTGTCAGTTCCATGTCGTAAATATCGTATTCTACAAATTTAATTATTTGTGGTGCGAAATGGAAGAATTAAATTGGAGCTTTGCTCAGCTTTTTGAGTGTGTTACCTTCTTAGTGGGCCCCACCATCTGCACCAACCCACTTGTAATATGAAAGATAAATGTTGAAAGGTGCGTTACAACGAACATTGACACTAACTATAAAAGAGAAGACTCACTCGGTCTTTAGCAAATTTCTATTCAAATTTTTAGAAAGAATTCTCACAATCAAGTCATTTTTTTTTCTTCAGAATAAGTTTCATAATAATTGTAATGAGATATCACTCTTAATAAGAAAAATTTCCTTAGTCTTTAAATTGCATTTTAAAATTGTTTGAGTTGTCTATTTGGTTTTTCTTATATAGGGTCTCATTTTAATAATCACTTATAGCAAACTTCATATAGCAAAGCTAGCGTGTGTTGTGCTGACCAAGAGGGTTTGGTGAGCACAGCTCCAAAAATCTATCGGATTCACTTTAAACGACGAATCCAAACCGTTAAACCAATTTACTTCATTAGTGATGCGTGTACATGCAAAGTTTTGAAATTTTCAAATTCATTTAGTACAAAGTCAAGTAGTAAAAAAAATGGATGAAAAATGAATGCATAAAATTACTTATAAAAAATAATGTTTTTAACTACTTGACTTTGTACTAAATGAATTCGAATTATTTTCTTTTTCTTTACTTTTTGTACCTGAAATGCATGGTTGTGTAATTTTTTTTAAATTATATTTTACCTACTTTGCCATTTATCTCTTAGTCTGTCATATACTATTTTAAAGCTTGAGATAAGAATTAGTCGTGTTTACCAGACTTCACTTTGTGTATATATATTCATGTTTAAGAGCTTGTGTTTATCCGTGTTAGTAACAGAGATCCAATCATTTTCAAAATAAGGAAAAAAATGGAAAAATAAGAAGAAGGAAGGGATGCCATGCCATACTCCATACCATTGATGACTGGGAGATCGATGAAAAACACAAACAGCAAATTAATCATAGCTAGCATTGAGAAATTTCAAAAGTTCATTTCGCTTGCTCTCTGCCTCCTTGTCCTCCTTTGTTTTATCCACCTTCAGCAAAATCTACAAGCAAAACAAAATTTAAAAGAAACCCACAAACTATACAACTCCCCCAAATGGTCAATAGTCAGGTCCAAACTAATCCGTGTATTATTTCCATTTATAAGGATTTTTTATGTATTTATAAATTTAGGGGTACAATTAGGCTTTTGCTGGGGACATAACTATTTTTTAATTACTATTTCCAAATGATTTCTTGTACCCCTTAAAGAACAATTAGAAAACATGAGGATATAAGCAATCAACCGTGTCTCGTTCGAGTACCGAAGCCGAGTACCGTAGCATGACCGTTACTTGTACCGAATTGATTTGGCTTCGCCATCTACTTCAAGAATTGCATGTTGCGCTTCCTTCTCCCCCTACACTTTGGTGTGATAATCTTGGAGCAACATTTCTTGCTTCAAATCCGGTTTTCCATGCAAGAACCAAGCACATTGAAATCGATTATCATTTCATTCGTGAGCGTGTCACATCCAAGTATATTCGAGTCCAATTCATTTGCTCCAAGGATCAACTTGCTGATTTACTCACAAAAGGTCTACCTGATGCTAGGCTTCATCTTCTCAGCTCCAAACTGAACGTTGGTTCATTCAACAGTTCAGATTGCGGGGGGTATTAGAGAATAGTAATTCAGTTAGGAAATAGTTGACTACAGGTCAAACTATTGAGATGATATTGTATTTACAATTATGCCATTAGTTAGTTTCAATAGATTGATTAGTGCTATTGTTGTCTATATATACCTCTATGTAATACATAATTGATACGTTTTGGAAATATAATAAAATTCAATCTTCTCTGTCTATCTCTCTCTCTTTTCTACTCTATTAGACGCCATGACGCATAGCGGCCTTTCCATTTTTCAAATTCTGTCAACCATTTCTCATTTTTAATATTTTATTTATTTATTTTCTTACATATAAAAATCTCGGACAAAATGTGGTCCACTCATATTTTTTATTACTTTCAAATGTGGTCCACTCATAAAAAATCAAATGCAATCCGTGTAATCCGTCTTCTCCAGAACGCTGCTTCTCCAAAATGCAGTCCGTCTTCTCCACTTACTAAAACGCTGCTTCCCCAAAATATTCGCTGATTCCCCCAAAATTTTCTTTCAACTCGTCTTCTCCAAAACGCTGATTCGCTGATTCCCCCAAAATATTCGCTGATTCGCAAAATATTCGCTGATTCTCCAAAATCGCTGTCCGCGCCTCCGCCTCAGCAACTTCAAATCGCCTCACCAACTTCAATCAGTCCAGGTTGGTGAGAATCGGCCGGAATCGGCCTTGAATCGGCTCAACTCGGTTGAATCGGCTTGACTTGGCCTAAAAATCAGCTAACTCGGCCGAGTCAAGCACTGTTCATCCGAGTTTTGCCGAAAAATCGCATGGTCCGAGTTCTCGGGTGAAAATCAGCTCGGACACGGCCGATTCCGAGTTGACTCGGAATCGGCCGAGTTTCGGAACCATGCTTAAAATTACTGATCCAAAGTGGTGGTAAACTACCATTGAAGTTGTTTGAAGTTAAAGCAATAATTCTTAACAATTGGAAAGGAGAATTCACTTTTCCAAAATTTGAAGTCTAGTGTATCATAGAATCAATTGGATCTTAGAACAATGACTTGTTGATTTGGAAGCTTCCCAAGTGAAAACGGGGAAGTGCCTCTGACGCCGCGCAGAATGGATGATTGTTCTATAAGCGTGCGATACCAATAATCATCAGAGATTAAAATTCAGAGAACACCAAAACAAAGGGGAGAAAACATCTCTCCTTAATTTTTTTAACATAAATAATTTCCAGAAAAATTGTCTGTTTTTTTCACCCACAAGCCGGGCAATATAACTACTACTCAATGCAGAAAATAATTAGGAAAGTTACTCATTTTGGTAACATATAATAGAAATAATGCAAATTACTTAAGCAGAAATTAGACAGTACGGCCAAAGGCTAAATTTAGGAAATAAAAGTCTAAATTGAAAATATTACCATAAGACTAAAGTAAGTAAATATTTGGCTGATTTGCTTGCTGAAATTAAGCTTCTGGTTCAGGTGCTCCTGCATCAGTCGCTCCGGGTGGAGAAGAACTCGCCCTCGAGTTCGCATCAGTTTCAACGGGCTCTCCAAAGCAACGGCTCAGGTGCTTCACATTAAACACGTCAGAAGTGTTCAAATGACTTGGAAGACGCAACCTATAGGCATTATCATTGATCTTTTGTAGTATCTCGCAGGGTCCAATCTTCCGCTCCTTGAGTTTGTTATAACCCCCAGCAGGAAAACGGTCACGAGTCAACACTGCCCACACCAAATCACCAACCTCGAACAGTACCTGACGACGATGACGGTCTGCCCGTGTCTTGTACTCAGCATTGTTCTGATGAATGGTCAGTTTCACCTCCTCATGTATGCTCTGAAGATGTTTTGTCATCTCATCTGCTTTCGGGTTCAGTCGACCGACTCGCGGAATAGGAGCTAAATCCAGCACCCCTGATGGATTTTCACCATAAACAATCTCGAATGGACTCAACCCTGTGGTTCTGTTCTTCGATCGATTGTACGCAAATTCGGCTTGTGGTAATGCCAAATCCCACTGCTTGGGCTTTGTCCCTGCTAAACACCGTAAAAGGTTGCCCAAACTCCGGTTCACCACTTCAGTTTGGCCGTCCGACTGTGGATGATAGGCACTGCTGAAATTCAGTTGTGTTCCCAACTTTCCCCATAAACTCCTCCAGAAATTACTAACAAATTTTGTGTCACGATCCGATGTAACTGATTGAGGAACACCATGCAAACGCACAATCTCCTTGAAATAGAGGTGTGCTATTCGGGCCGCATCCATCGTCTTTCTACATGCTATAAAATGCGCCATCTTCGAAAACCGATCAACCACCACCAGAATGGAGTCTGCGGCTCGTTGGGTGCGAGGTAAACCTAGCACAAAGTCCATGCTGACATCACGCCAAGGGCCTTCAGGAACAGGTAAAGGAGTATAGAGGCCCGCATTAGTGAGGGCTCCCTTAGACCGCTGGCACACATAGCAATGCTTAACGTACTTGGATACATCGCTGGTCAACTTGGGCCAATAATAATAAGAAGATAATAAAGCCAAAGTTTTGTCTCTCCCAAAGTGACCTTCACCATGTAATTCAGCAAGTATTTACTGCCTCAACGAACAGTCTGGAATACAAAGCTGAAACCCACGAAACAAGTAGCCATTATGGATTATGAAATCATGTCGCTTACCATTAGTGACCTGCTGAAATATTTCTCCAAATGAAGGGTCAGCTGGATACATGTCAGGGAATGCCTCAAACCCGATGATTCGGGTGCTCATAGTGGTCAGAAGTGTTGTGCGACGACTCAAAGCATCAGCCACACGGTTTTGACTCCCTGATTGGTGCCTTAGTGTAAACGTGAACTCCTGCAAATATGCCACCCATTTGGCATGTCGCCTGTTTAGTTTGTGTTGGTTGTTAATGTACTTCAAGGCCTCATGGTCAGTGAAGAGAATAAACTCTCGCTGCACCAAATAGTGACGCCAATGCTTTAGGGACTGCACAATAGCATAGAACTCTAGATCATAAGTGGAGTAATTTTTCTTTGATCCGGATAGCTTCTCACTAAAAAATGCTACCGGACGTCCCTCTTGGCTTAGAACACCACCAATACCAACTCCCGATGCATCACAGTTTAATTCAAATACCTTCTCAAAGTCGGGAAGTGCCAAAACTGGTGCCTCTGTCATCTTTTGTTTGACTAGTTGGAAGCTTGCATTTGCTTCATCGGACCACTTGAAATCCTTGCCCTTGAGGCACTCAGTGATAGGAGCAATCACAGTGCTAAAATTCTTAATGAACCGACGATAAAAAGATGCCAAGCCATGGAAACTCCGAACATCATGTAGGGTCTTCGGCCTGGGCCACTCCATGATTGCATTCACCTTGGACGGATCAGCATGAACGCCGTCCGTGGATACCACAAACCCAAGGAATGTGACAGAAGTTGTGAAGAACGAACACTTCCTTTGATTAACAAACAAACACTTTGATCTCAGCTTTTCAAAAACCGCACGAAGGTGATCACAATGCGCCATTGTTGTCTTACTAAAAATGAGGATGTCGTCGAAGTAGACAACAACAAATTTTCCCATGAAAGGGCGCAAAACCTGGTGCATAAACCTCATAAAAGTACTGGGCGCATTGCACAGCCCAAAAGGCATCACAAACCACTCATATAATCCATGTTGCGTCTTAAATGCTGTCTTCCACTCATCTCCAGGCCTGATTCGAATCTGGTGGTATCCGCTCTTAAGGTCAATTTTGGAGAAAACCTTAGACCTAGACAGCTGGTCTAACATGTCATCCAGGCGAGGAATTGGAAACCGATACTTCACGGTAATTCGGTTAATGGCTCTGCTGTCTACACACATGCGCCATGACCCATCTTTCTTCGGTACCAACAAGGCAGGAACCGCACAAGGGCTCATACTCTCACGGATGTAACCTCGCTCCAATAACTCCACCACTTGTCGTTGCAACTCTTCTGATTCTTTAGGACTGAGACGGTATGCTGGTCGGTTCGGCAAATTCGACCCTGGGATAAGGTCTATTTGGTGCTGAATGTCTCGCATAGGTGGCAACCCAGGAGGGAGATCATCGGGCATCAGGTCAGAGAACTCGTCTATTAGTTGTTGTACCTCTGCTGGAATTTCGGAACTGAATTTTTCTGCACTGTTTTTATGGGGCAGCAGCGCATAAACTACATCTTCTCGCTTCATCTCAACCAGAAAATTAGATAGGGACATCAAATTACTATTTTTGGATACTGGACTTGAAGTTGGTTCTTCCCGTCGAGGCGCTAACACAATCTTCTTCCCCTTGATGCTAAGGGAGTAAGTGTTCTTCCGTCCATCATGAATGACACCCCTATCATACTGCCATGGGCGGCCTAACAGTAGGTGACAAGCATCCATGGACACTACATCACACCATGCATTGTCAAAATATTTTTTACCAACCGAAAATGAGACCAAACATCTCTTATCCACCTTAATTTCAGTACCCTTACTCAACCAAGATAATTTGTAAGGTTTGGGATGGTTGTCTGTCTTCAAGTGCAGCTTTTGGACCGCTTCTTCAGACACCACATTTTCGCAACTGCCGCTATCAATAATCATCTTGCAGACCTTATCTGCAACCGTGCAAGTGGTGTGGAAAATATTATTCCTCAACCATTCGTCCCCTGAGACAGACTTAGGGGTTAGTAGACTTTTGCGAATGACTAGAGTCTCTTGCCCATCACCATACAATACATCATCTCCATCATCATACTCATCAAATATAGGTTCTCCCACTTCCTCAGTCTCATCTAGCATATCATCCCCAATCAAGAGGTTTTTGCCCTTGTTGCTGGTGTGTTTCCAACAGTTGGTTGCTATGTGACCTTCTTGACCACATCGATAGCATTTAATGCCAGAGTTTTGTTTACCTTGTAGAGATGGTTGGCTAGAACGGCTCTCTTGTGGCCGAACAGGTCGGCTAGACTGCTGCTGGTCACTACCGGCCATAACTTGTCTCTTCTGCTGCTTCTCCACAGCGAGCGCACGCTGATACACCTCAGAAACAGTCCATAACGAGTGGAGGCTGAGGGCTTCCTATAGGGGCTGTCGTAAACCCCCCAAATATCGCGCCACCAACTGTTCCTCTGACTCGGATAAATCATTTCGGGCCACCAATTGATAGAACTCCTCTGTGTACTCGTCTACTGATTTTGTACCCTGTCTCAATGAATGAAGCCGTTGGAACAAGGACTGAGTGTAGCCAAAAGGGAGAAAGTGTCCTTTCAGCTTCTTCTTCATCTTCTCCCAATCAGTTATCTTGGCCTTGCCTTGCTTTTCACGCGAACGCCTTTGCTGCTCCCACCATGCAGACGCTCTGCCTTTGAGTTTGATGGCAACCAGCTTAACCTTGACACGATCTGGGACCTCTTTGTAATCAAAGACTCGTTCAACTTCATTCAACCAATCGATAAAACCATCAGCCTGCAACGTACCAGAAAAATCAGGCAATTCCATCTTGAAACCAAAGTCTCCTTGACAGTTTCCACAACCGCGTTGCACTGGGACAGCGCCACGGTTTTGGAATGGATTGTCGAAGGTTGAATCCGAATCAGTTTCGCGATCTTCCGCCTCAGGACGGTTTCGATCTTGTGCCGCTAGGCGTTGGGTTAGCTCTGCAATTTGTCCCTGCAGATCCTCAATCAGCACAGCGTCTTCGATGCTGCGATCACGGTATGGGGCTTCCTCCATTGGACCCTGCCCACGGCGACCACCACGACCACCACGTCCACCAGCCATTAAAACTGATGAAACAACACCAAGACGAAGGATTTCGGCTCTGATACCAACTGACGCCGCACAAAACTGATGATTGTTCTATAGGCGTGCGATACCGATAATCTTCAGAGATTAAAATTCAGAGAACACCAAAACAAAGGGGAGAAAACGTCTCTCCTTAATTTTTTTAACATAAATAATTTCCAGAAAAATTGTCTGTTTTTTTCACCCACAAGCCGGGCAATATAACTACTACTCAATGCAGAAAATAATTAGGAAAGTTACTCATTTTGGTAACATATAATAGAAATAATGCAAATTACTTAAGCAGAAATTAGACAGTACGGCCAAAGGCTAAATTTAGGAAATAAAAGTCTAAATTGAAAATATTACCATAAGACTAAAGTAAGTAAATATTTGGCTGATTTGCTTGCTGAAATTAAGCTTCTGGTTCAGGTGCTCCTGCATCAGCCTCCTATACGGTTGTTCCCTATGTCAAGAAGTGTCAAATCTTTACACCTTTTTAAAGAGTTGTTCGTTAGGAGAATAGTTGTACAAATCCCTAACGAGTTGCATGTGCATTTCTTGCTCTTTTTATTAACGGGATAACAATTTTTATGGCAAATCCTGTACCAAATCACAATCCAATGAAAAGGCACAAGATAACTATTGCAGTCATTTTTTTAGCAGGTTTTGTGGGAGGAGAAGTTGAATTGATGCGAGGACTTGTGACATGGCACACTACATAATCATAGGTTCCCATCAAATGATGAATTGTCGAATGCCAGGAACTGGCTAGATTGCGGGATTCGCTCGACCAGATGGTTAAATGAGAGATTCAATGTGGATATAAAAGTCAGGGTGATTAGTTTGCGTCTCTCGAGAGAATTTCTTCCAAGAAAGGTCTAGTGACTTGATTAGCGTCAATTGTCCAATTTAATGCAGGATGGATCCAGCAAAAGTGTTATGAGATAGGATTAGTGCTTTTATTCCTTTGAGCTCTCCAATGACCTCAGGAATATCACCAGTGAATCTATTTGTTGATAAATCAATTGAAATAATTAAATTAGGCATGCTATTCTCTAGTGTCATTTGTGGCCCTTTATCCGTCATTGTAACAGAGATCGAATCATTTATAAAAAGAGGCTGTAAAAGGTGTTTACCAAGAAATGCATCCGAGGATAAAAAAATAATAGGGTACATTTTGCCAGAGGTCACTAAACTTTGTTCTTTGTTATGAATTGATCACTCAAGTTTGATTAGTTCCTCTATACCACTGAACTTTTAATTTGTTCCAATCAAGTCACTCTATAATTTTTTTCATCCAAAAAACTAATAAAATATAAAGTTATTTGAATGGAATGAACATATTCCATTAGTAATTTGAACAGAGTAAGCATATTCCGGTAATATATTGGATGAAAAAGTTATAGAGTGACATTATTGAAACAAATGAGAAGTTTAGTGGTACAAATGGACAAATTAAACTTTAATGAACAATTTTTAACAAACGACAAAGTTTAGTGACTTTCGGCGAAATTTTGAGCTTTCAACAGATAAAGGAGAGCAGTCCAGTTCAACTTTCCAAGGCTCTCTCTCTCTGCACCACTGTGTTATAATTAAGAAAGATGTTTCTGTTCTACAATTACTCTTAATTTGTACTTGTGCTATTATAAGGTCAAGCATACAACTCAAACTCACTTAGCCCTTTATAGTGTAATTTACCATCAGTTTTACCTGTATAGGCCTTAATGTTCCCCTCAATTGTGCAAACAAGCGGTAGGTTTTTTTAATTACTTCTAAATACTTCATTCTTGAATTAAATCTCAAGAATTGCAATCCTTATTGTTCAATGCATAAAAAGATGAAGGTGTGGTGTGTGCCTTGATTTATTTTTGTGCAAGTTCATGAACTTATTTGCTTTATTAACTTAAAAATGTGCTCTTTTTTTCGTACAGTTCCTGAGACATGACAAAGACGAAGGCGTGCGGCGAAGTGCTATTTCTGGTAAAAAGGTATGGCATTTTATTCATATCTGCAATTTTTCTTATATCCTCATTTTTTCGAATTGTTTTTTAAGGTGTTCAGGAAATCATTCGGAAATAGTAATTAAAAAATAGTTATGTCCCCAGCAAAAGCCTAATTGTACCCCCAAATTTATAAATACATAAAAAATCCTTATAAATGAAAATAATACACGGATTAGTTGGACCTGACTATTGACCATTTGGGGGAGTTGTATAGTTTATGGGTTTCATTTAAATTTTGTTTTTCTTGTAGATTTTGCTGAAGGTGGATAAAACAAAGGAGGACAAGGAGGCAGAGAGCAAGCGAAATGAACTTTCGAAATTTCTCAATGCTAGCTATGATTAATTTTCTGTTTGTGTTTTTCATCACTCCCAGTCATCATTTTCTTTTTCATTCCTTTTTGTACCTGGAATGCATGGTTGTGTAATTTTTTTTTTTTAATTATCTTCAACCTACTTTACCATTTACCTCTTACTCTGTCATTTATTATTTCAAAGTTTTCATTTTAAAAATTAGTCGGGTTTACCAGACTCCACTTTGTGTGTATATATATATTTGTTTCACAGCTTGTGTTTATTTCGGGGATTCATCAATTGTGGCTATTTTTAATTTGGAGTGAGGGGTTCTGCTCATTATGTGTGTTCAAATTATGTTTTTTAATTATCTATGGCAGAGTTGGTGCACATAGTACTTGTCTGGTTGTATTGTTTCGAATGCTTCTATCAAAATTAAAGATGAAAGTAGAATTAGATGCAGAAATTATTTAATTTCATGGCACTGTAGTTGAATGTAAAATATATGTATTGTATTTTTCTTTACCATGAAGTTTTGCTTGATTGCGTTTTAAGGTGCCAATTGTGCCTATTTACAAGCAAACACATAACTTGAATAAAATTTGTTGGTTACAAGCAAACACATAAAATTGTAACAATAATACACACTGGTTACAACCTCTTACAAGTAAACACGCAAAACTTGAAAAAAAAGAGAAGAAAAAGAAAGAAATGAGTAAAACTGAAAACAAAGAAAAACATATTCATATATTAAACATCAAATAGAAGAAAAATTGTTCAAATTTTATAGTCAAGCCCTTCGAAAAGCGAGCACTCTTGTTGCTGGTGTGCAGAGTAATTCCTAACGAGTTGCATGTTCATTTCTTGCTCTTTTGATTTTTGGGCCAATAATTACTATGGCAAATCCGGTACCAAATCCTGTACCAAATCCCAATCCAATGAAAAGGCACAATAGAACAATTCCAGTCATTTTCTTAGCAGGTTTTGTGGGAGGAGAGGTTGAATTGTTTCCAGGGCTTGTGACATTGCACAGCTTAGATAATGGCACACCACATAATCCAGGGTTCCCTTCGTACGATGAATTGTCGAATGCCAGGAACTGGCCAGATTGCGGGATTCTCCCGACCAGATGGTTAAATGAAAGATTCAACTTGGATAGAAAATTCAGGGAGATTAGTTCCTGTGGAATCTCTCCAGAGAGGTTGTTCCAAGAAAGGTCCAGTGACTCGATTTGCGTCAATTGTCCAAGTCGATGCGGGATGGATCCAGTAAAACCATTATGTGACAGGTTTAACGCTTTTATCCCTTTGAGCTCGCCAATCGTCTTAGGAATATCACCAGTGAATCTATTTGTCGATAAATCTATCGATATCATTAAATTAGGTAAGTTATTCTCTAGGGTCATTTGCGCCCCTTTATCCGTGACAGTAACAGAGATCCTATAAGGTTCAGAATAAGGTAGTGTATTAAGGTCTTTACCAAGAAATGTATTTGAGGATAAATTATGAATGGACTTGAAATTACTGAACCAGAGTGGTGGTAAACTTCCATTAAAGTTGTTTGAAGCTAGATCAATCATTCTTAACAATTGGAAAGGAGAATTCATTTTTCCAAAATTTGAAGGAAGATCTAGTGTACCATAGAATCTATTGGACCTCAGAACAATGACTTGGAGATTTGGAAGCTTCCCTAGTGAAAACGGGAAAGTGCCACCTATGCAGTTGTTCCCTATGTCAAGGAGTGCCAAATCTTTACACCTTGTTAAAGATCCAGGCAAATTGCCTTCAAGATTGTTGTTGTTCAAATCAAATATGACGAGTGCACAAGACCTTCCTATGTGACTAGAAAGTATTCCAGATAACTTGTTTCCTCTTAAACTCAGGATCTTCATGCCTGGTCTTCCTATGATGCAAGAAGGAATCGATCCACTCAAGTTGTTGTGTGATAGATCCAGCACGTCAAGACTTGGTTCACAAATTGAAGATGGGATTTCTCTAGTTAGCATATTTCTAGATAAACTGAGAAATCCAGTGTTCTCCAAATAGAGTGTATAGTTCAGTGGGATTTCTGAGAATTCATTGTTGGAATAGTCCAAAATGTAAGCACCCACAAGTGGGACTGCTCCTTTTAGCTTGTTAAAACTAAAATCAACGGAGTCAAAGGAAAAACCTGGAGGAACATCTTCTACACTAGTAAACATGTTGTGCGAAAGGTTAAGCCTTGCCTCAGAATCCCTCAACCTCTTCCATATCCACCTTGGTATAACTCCGTGCAATTGGTTTTTTGAGAGATCAACATAGTACAGATCACCTACATATCTCAGTAATCGAGGTATTTGGTTGAGGTTGCACGATCCTAAACCAAAATTTCTGATTTGTGGAAATGCTAATGGCAGCTGCTCATCTGATACATCTTCCACAAATAGCTGATTATTTGATAGAGACAAATCGGTGAGGTTACTGAGGTGCCCAAGTAAGTTAAGGTCAAATGTTCCATTAAAATTGTTTGAGCTCAGGTCAAGAGTAATTAGACTTGGGAGCCAAACTATTGAATTTGGAATTGGTCCACTAAACTGGTTCCCACTTAGACCAAGGGTTTCCAGATTTGAGAACTTAAATATTTGCCAGGGAATTGGGCCATTCAATTGATTTTTATTAAGGCAAAGCTCAATCAATGGAGAAAATACAAGAGAAGACACTTTTAGTCGGAACTGGCCTGAGAGCTTGTTGTAAGAAAGATCTAGTGTTTCCAAACTTGGAAGAGAAAACAAACTTTGGGGGATTGAGCCAGAGAGTGAATTACCAGAAAGGTCCAATATTGCTAATTTACCAAGTTTTTCAATTGAAGAGGGTATTTGTCCTGAAAAGTTGCAAAGTGAAAGAATGAGTTCAGATAAATTTCTGAGGTTGCCAATTGAATATGGTATGCTACCAAAAAAGTTGGTTTCTGTGAGAACCAAGCTCTCCAAAGAACTCACGATTGGAAAATTAGGTAAAGTCCCAAATAGCTCTCCATTTTCTGATAAATCAATCTTGGTCAATGTTGGGATTTGAAAAATCTCTTGTGGAAACAGCCCTTCAAGGTCAGAATTGTCCAATAGGAGATCTTTTAATGGAAATTCAGCAAAGTAGTCAGGAATCTGGGTTTTCAAGCTGTTGTCACTGAGGCGAATGACAGTTAAGGAACGAAGTTGGGAAAGAGAAGATTCAATGGGGCCTGACAGATTACAATTAACCATGCTGAGAACTTGTAAGTGGGGGACCGACTCAGACAGAGCTCTGCACCACTCGGTTCCATTCTCAGAGATATCAACACCATCAAGATAGAGCTCCCTTAAATTGCTAAATTGGCTAACCAATATCCGCAGATTTGGTTCATGCAGTTTCAAATCACAATCATAGACGCATGAAAGGTCAAGTGAGATCAAGTTTGTGAGGTTGGCTATGGCAATTGGGATTTGGCCGATAAAATATGTGTTGGATAGGTTTAGATGGGTAAGCATAGTTAGCTTCTCGAACCCATAAGCTGGAATCTGGTTTTGTGAAAAGTTGTTGTATGAAAGATTGAGGTGTTGAAGCGAGGTGAGATTAAAGATTGCGGCACTGAGGTTACCTTGAATGTTACGGTTGCTGATGTCAAGAGCAGTGACATGGCCGGTTGCTTCGTCACAATACACTCCCACCCAGCCACGGCAACAGTCTGTTCCGGGTTGCCAAGAGGTAAGATCAGAGAGGAAGAAGCCTCTTTTGAGTTGGAAAAGGGAAGAGCTCTGGTCAGGAAGGCATGAGACGTGGGTTGCCACAGAAGCAGAGGGAAGCAAAAGAGATGAGAAGATAATAAGTAGAGTGTAGAGACACAAGTGCAGAGAGTTTGGCCAAGAATTAGCAAAATCCATTTGTTGGATCTGGTAGAAACAGCAGGGGAGTAGAGAATGATTGATTATGCAAGTAATGTATATAAGCAACACAGCTTTAAATGTGACCATTGTCTGGTTAGGCTCACATCAGCTTCACTACTTGACTTGAGTCAATTGACTTGGGTCAACCCTAGTGATGAAGACCATCAAAGGTACTCTTCAGTTGACTTGGGTCAACCCTAGTGATGAAGACCGTCAATGGTACCCTTCTGTTGATTACTTTACTAGATTAACTGAATGATAAATTAAGTGCCTTACAACTATATATGAAATATGAAATACATAAATAATATACTATCATTGTCACAAATATTACCTGGTGGTACGCAATGGTAATAAAATACAAAGTAAAAAGATAATTAACACAGCCTTCCAAAACACTATTTCATCAATAATTAACACAGTTCTCAAATCACATTACTCAGTCACGGACAGCAAAAATGCAACTTTTATGTATTTAAATTTGAATGTTTTCTTTTATAATGTAAACAATTTTTTGGGCAAAACACAAAAAGAGAAAATTTTGTTTAGGGCCCTTGAACTTTGATATTTGCACCATTACCCCTTATTGTTTGCAAATTTGGGATCATTATTTTCTATCATCCAGATAACAGTTAACACATGAGTAGGGCAATGCCATATTGTTTTAGTGTCCCAATCATGTTTCAAATGTTTATTTTTATTTTAAAATTTGAAAAGTCAATTTGAACCACTCAACGTGATCTCTATATTAAACTGTTCTTGTAGATCAAATTTTATAATTTTTGAAAATTGTTTACTATTTTTTTTAGATATGTACAAAATCGACTATAAAACATTTAAAAAAGGAAATTTTAACCCTAATTTTAATACATTTTAACCCCACCATATTATCATTAATTAATCATGGATGTTAGCTATTAAATATTATATATTATTAACTGTTCTATCTTATTCTATAAATCATGGATGTCATCCTGAGAATTAAAATATATACAGATATGTTCCTCAAATAGGAGCAAAATTTGAACATTCCCTGTTACCATTTTTTATCAGAAAAACTCAGTGCTTTGAATTCTGTGTGGTTCATCCAATTTAAATTCAGTTTTACTGAGCCTCAATTTATCTAGCACATTGGCTCAATTTATACAGCCTTTTTATTTTTATTGCACACGATTTTTTTTTTGCCAAATATTTGTGTTATATGATTGAAAAATAGAAACATTGTCATAGTTCCTTGAAAAATGAATTGAATTACTAAAAATAAAAGAAATGTTGCACATAGGCCATAAATTTACCTGTTTGCGTTTCCTTTATAAGCACAAAAATTAAGATTTAGTTCACAGGAGTTGGAAAGAAACTATCTAAATTTTTTTCACACAAGAAATTCATAGTTCCCTATTGCTAATTAAAGTCATACAATCAAGCAATAATAAATCCTAATAATATCACACAAGATATTAATACCAAATCAAAAGTAATACATTTATGTCAGTCAATATTTGCATGAATCAGAGATTTTCATGCCAGTATCTGACAATGCCAGTATCAGTCAGGGGAAATGAAACTCCATGTAATCCTTTTTCGCTCCAGCAGGTGGGCTGATATAAACCCAAAGCAGCGATATAACAATCGAAAGCAGCCCCGACCAAAGGAACACAATTGTGGGTACCTTCCCTCTTCGCCCCATCAGCCCCTTCGCAAAAGGATACAAATGGCAGAGCACCCAAAAACTAAAGAACACTCCACCGAGCAGTTCGCTCCATCTCGGAAACATACTGTAAACTGTTCTCATAACTGCTACTGCTATTGCGATTGCATTAACCATCATGATCGTGACAGGTGGCACCATCAGAAAGCTCCATTTGCTTGTCAGAGTGAAGGATATGTCAACACCAGCTATCACTTTTAAAAGGTCTTGTAGAACCGCTGCTGGGTGTGCACTGGTGCCACCAATCAGCCAGAAATGTTCATTACGCCACCACTCGTGGAGTGTTATCCCGCTCCACTTTATCTCCAGCAATGCCAAGAGGCACATAGTGGTAGTGATTATCAGGAGAAATACCAGAAAGGTTACATTTAGACTCTGTACTATGAATTTACCGCTGAACAGAGAAACCGCCGGTAGGATGCAGTAGAGCAGGACAAACACTGATGTGAAAGAATACATTGCTCCGTTGAAGTGAGAAACACTGATGTGAAAGGATACATTGCTCCGTTGAAGTAAGAAACCCGCTGTAGAAATTTCATGCGGGGGGATGCAAAGAGAGCGTTGTTTCGGGAGAAGAATATCTCGACTGAACCCGTGGCCCACCGGAGAACCTGGTGGAGCCGGTCAGTGAGGTTGATCGGTGCGGTCCCACGGAATGCGTCCCTACCGGCAGTTACACAGTAAACTGATCTCCAGCCTCTGTTGTGCATGCGGTAACCGGTTACCACATCCTCAGTTACCGACCCGTATATCCACCCGACCCGACGACCCCACTCGGTGCGGTCTTCATAGAAGCATGAAATCACACTGATTACCTCAGCAACAGTTGCAGCATCAAGTGGTTCCCGTGGTACAGTCAAGGCTCCAGCCGGGCGGCCTTGGTGGGTCCCGGGCATATCCTGTAGCAACCGACCTTGAAACTCGGCCACTGGTATCGACGCAGCCAGAGCAGCCGAGCTTCCGAATTGTTTCGGCAGCAGCGAGGCCGATTCAATATTGTCATCCACTTCACTGTTTCCACCGGCAACACTGCCATTTTGAATCATAACCTCGTCTTCTCTCTTTCTATCATGTTTTTTTCCCATGGTTTGCTGCCGTTTAAAGAACAGCTTGATTTTCCTCCTACCAAACCATCCCAAGTGCTCGGTTGCACGTGGCGGATTGAACCCGTAAAGCGCTGTCCTTCTGAAGATGCACCCTCTACCAACATACATGGGTCCCTGAAGCCCATCCATGGCCCGCATGGTTACATCAAAGAAAACAAGGTTGTGGTTAGCGTACCGGTCACTGGGATCAATGCCTTCAAATCGCTGCGGAAACTGCACGTAGCAGATGCGGTCCCCGCCACGGTCAAGCATGAAGCACATGCCTTCGCGGAGGGCACGTGAGTTGGCCACGTAATGGTCACAGTCGAGGCTTAGAATGAATGGGCCGTTTGACATCACTGCACTTGTGCGCACCAAAGCATTCATTGCACCGGCTTTCTTGTTGTGATCATAGCCCGGCCACTTTTCCCGTGAAACGTATACCAGCATAGGGAGACGCGTATTAACCCCACGTGTGTCAATGGAGCATGTGGTGGTTTCAGGCGAGGAATCACCTCCCATGACTGGTTCAGATGGCGGAGGGGCCAGCATGACCTGAAACATAAGTCAAGATGTGGTTAATTCATAATCTGCTTGTGCTACATTTCAAAGTACAGTGGGAACAGAGTTTGATACTGGTAATAATTTGTTGAATAAAATGTATGTACTACGTTGATTTCAGTTATTGCATTCTGTAAGTTCTGGTAATAACAAAAAAACACTAGTTACTGATATGTACTACTACTGTTTAAAGAAGGGTTTTGTTACTTGTTAGTGGGGCTTATTTATAAAATTAATAGCTGCTTAACAGACTATAAATTCAGGTCCACATAATTTCCAAATTCTAATTTACAAAAATATTACATTTCTATAATAATGTCGACATAGCATGGTAAAATAGTGAAAAAATAGTAAGAAATTCTAACCTGAATGATACCAGTATGGTCGCCTATTAAAAAATAGTGATCGGGCTCAGCCGAAAGTCAATATTTGTTTAATAAATGCATACTTGATGCCTACAAAGAAGAAGTATACCTCACACGCAATATATGAAAGCAGAGGGACCTTTTTGCAAACAATACTCAGTTTTAAATTCACAATTAACACCTAAGTTTTTCTCAAATATGTTTGCAATTGACACCTAACCACTAAGTTGTGGTAGTTAAAGATGTTCTTATTGCGTAAATATTGACTTCCTTAATTCTTGCCCTAATTTTGCCTTTTTCGTCATGCATAAATGAATTAACATTCATTTTAATTGTACAAAGTACAGAGTAGTTATGATATTTTTTTTTTGGTGCTCCTTATTTTGGGGTGGCTCTTGAAAATTGGAGCTGGGGTTGTTAAACGGGTAACCTGGTCGATGTGTTGTTTCTTTGTTGCTATTTGGACGATTTTGAGCTTTACACAGAGAAAGGAGAGTAGTCCAGTTCAACTTTCCAAGGTTCTCTCTCTCTCTCTCTTTCTCTGTGCACCTTTATGTGTTATAATGAAGAAAAAAAAGTTTCTGTTCTACAATTAGTTTTAATTTGTACCTTTATGTGCTATTCTAAGGTCAAGTATACAACTCAAACTCAGTTAGCCCTTTATAGTGTAATTTAGCCTCAATCTTACCAGTTTAGGCCTTTATGTACCCTCAATTGTGTAAACCAGACGTAGGTTTTCTTGATTACTTCATTCTTGAATTAAATGTCAAATTACCATTTATGTGCCCTTGATTTTAAAAAATGATCCCTATTGTTCAAACTTCAAAGCATTAAAACAAACTTATTAATTATCTTCTTTGCATTATTAACTTCAAAAAGGGGCTCTTTTTTTTCGTACAGTTCCTGGGGCATGACAAAGACGATGGCGTGCGGCGAAGTGCTATTTCTGGTAAAAAGGTATGGCATTTTATTCATCTCCTCTGCAATTTTTCTTGTATCCTCGTGTTCTCTAATTGATTTTTTTTAGAGGGTGTGGGAAATCATTTGGAAATAGTAATTTCAGAGTTGTTTTATGTCCCCAGCAAAGCCAAATTTTACTCCCAAATTTTCAACACATCAAACATCCCTCTTAAGAACGCAAATTATTTTTATACCTCGTCAAAAAAAAAAAAATTCTTTTGGAAACCAATTAATGACCAGCTCAGAACAAAAATTTAGTTTGGACCTTACTATTGACCATTTGGGGGGGCTATAATTTATTCGTTTCTTTTAAAACGAAGGTGGATAAAACGAAGGAGGACAAGGAGGCAGAGAGCAAGCGAAATGAACTATTGAAATTTCTCAATGCTAGCTATGATTAATTTGCTGTTTGTGTTTTTCATCAATCTCACAGTAATCATTTTCTTTTTCTTTCCTTTTTGTACCTGAAATGCCTGGTTGTGTAATTTTTTTTAATTATCTTTTACCTACTTTATCATTTACCTCTTAGTCTGTCATTTACTATTTTAAAGTTTTGAGTTTAAAAATTAGTGGTGTTTTACCAAACTCCACTTCGTGTATATATATATTTGTTTCAGAGCTTGTGTTTATTTTGGAGATTCATTAATTGTGGCTTTTTTAATTTGGAGTGAGGGGTTTTGCTCATTATTTGTGTTCAAATTATGTTTTTTAATTATCTATAGCACAGTTGGTGCACATAGTACTTGTCTGGTTGTATTGTTTCGAATGCTTCTATCAAAATTAAAGATGAAAGTAGAATTAGATGCAGAAATTGTTTAATTACTTAGCATTGTAGTTGCATGTAAAATATATGTATTGTATTTTTCTTTACCATGAAGTTTTGCTTGATTGCGTTTTAAGGTGCCAATTGTGCCTATTTACAAGCAAACACATAACTTGAATAAAATTTGTTGGTTACAAGCAAACACATAAAATTTTAACAATAATACACGCTGGTTACAACCTCTTACAAGTAAACACGCAAAACTTGAAAAAAAAGAGAAGAAAAAGAAAGAAATGAGTAAAACTGAAAACAAAGAAAAATATATTCATATATTAAACATCAAATAGAAGAAAAATTGTTCTAATTTTATAGTCAAGCCCTTCGAAAAGCGAGCACTCTTGTTGCTGGTGTGCAGAGTAATTCCTAACGAGTTGCATGTTCATTTCTTGCTCTTTTGATTTTTGGGCCAATAATTACTATGGCAAATCCGGTACCAAATCCTGTACCAAATCCCAATCCAATGAAAAGGCACAATAGAACAATTCCAGTCATTTTCTTAGCAGGTTTTGTGGGAGGAGAGGTTGAATTGTTTCTAGGGCTTGTGACATTGCACAGCTTAGATAATGGCACACCACATAATCCAGGGTTCCCTTCGTACGATGAATTGTCGAATGCCAGGAACTGACCAGATTGCGGGATTCTCCCGACCAGATGGTTAAATGAAAGATTCAAGATGGATAGAAAATTCAGGGAGATTAGTTCTTGTGGAATCTCTCCAGAGAGGTTGTTCCAAGAAAGGTCAAATGACTCGATTTGCGTCAATTGCCCAAGTCGATGTGGGATGGATCCAGTAAAAGCATTATGTGACAGGTTTAACGCTTTTATCCCTTTGAGCTCGCCTATCGACTTGGGAATATCACCAGTGAATCTATTTGTTGATAAATCAATCGACATCATTAAATTAGGTAAGTTATTCTCTAGTATCATTTGTGCCCCTTTATCCGTGATAGTAACAGACATCAATTCAGAATAATATTCAGAATAAAGTAGTGATTCAATGTCTTTACCAAGAACTGCATCCGAGGATAAATTCTGCATGGCCTTGAAATTTCTGAACCAGAGTGGTGGCAAACTTCCATTGAAGTTGTTTGAAGCTAGATCAATTATTCTTAACAATGGGAAAAGAGAATTCATTTTTCCAAAATTTGAAGGAAGGTCTAGTGTACCATAGAATTTATTGGACCTTAGAACAATGACTTGGAGATTTGGAAGCTTTCCTAGTGAAAACGGGAAAGTGCCACCTATGTGGTTGTTCCCTATGTCAAGGAGTGCCAAATCTTTACACCTTGTTAAAGATCTAGGCAAATTGCCTTCAAGATTGTTGTTGTTCAAATCCAATATGACGAGTGCACAAGACCTTCTTATGTGACTAGAAAGTATTCCAGATAACTTGTTTCCTCTTAAACTCAGGATCTGCATGCCTGGTCTTCCTATGATGCAAGAAGGAATCGATCCACTCAAGTTGTTGTACGATAGATCCAGCACGGTAAGACTTGCTTCACAAATTGAAGATGAGATTTCTCCAGTTAGCATATTTTTGGATAAAAAGAGATATGTAGTATTCTCCAAATAGAGTGTATAGTTGGATGGGATTTCTGAGAATTCATTGTTGGAATAGTCTAAAAGGTAAGCACCCACAAGTGGGACTGCTCCTTTTAGCTTGTTAAAACTAAAATCAACGGTGTCAATGGAAAAACCTGGAGGAACATCTCCTACACTAGTAAACATGTTGTGCGAAAGGTTAAGCATTCCCTGAGAATCACTCAATCTCTTCAATATCCACCTTGGTATAACTCCGTGCAATTGGTTTTTTGAGAGATCAACATAGGAAGGATCACCTACATATCTCAGTAATCGAGGTATTTGCTTGAGGTTGCACGATGCTAAACCAAAACTGTAAATTCATGGAAATGCTAATGGCAGCTCCTCATCTGATACATCTTCCACAGATAGCTGATTATTTGATAGAAACAAACTGGTGAGGTTGCTGAGGTGCCGAAGTAAGTTAAGGTCAAATGTTCCATTAAAATTGTTTGAGCTCAGGTCAAGATTAATTAGACTTGGGAGCCAAACTATTGAATTTGGAATTGGTCCAGTAAACTGGTTCCCACTTAGATCAAGTGTTTGCAAATTTGAGAACTTAAATATTTGCCAGGGAATTGGGCCATTCAATTGATTTTCATAAAGGTAAAGCTCAATCAATGGAGAAAATACAAGAGAAGACTCTTTTAGTCGGAACTGGCCTGAGAGCTTGTTGTTAGAAAGATATAGTGTTTCCAAACTTGGAAGAGAAAACAAACTTTGGGGGATTGAGCCAGAGTGTGAGTTATTGGAAAGGTCCAATATTGCTAATTTACCAAGTTTTTCGATTGAAGAGGGTATTTGTCCTGAAAAGTTGCAACCTGAAAGACTGAGTTCAGATAAATTTCTGAGGTTGCCAATTGAATCTGGTATGCTACCAAAAAAGTTGGTTTCAACAAGAACCAAGCTCTCCAAAGAACTCACGATTGGAAAATTAGGTAAAGTCCCAAATAGCTCTCCATTTTGTGATAAATCAATCTTGGTCAATGTTGGGATTTGAAAAATCTCTTGTGGAAACAGCCCTTCAAGGTCGGAATACTGCAAATGGAGATCTTTTAATGGAAATTCAGCAAAGTAGTCAGGAATCTGGGTTTTCAAGCTGTTCTCATTGAGGTGAATGACAGTTAAGGAACCAAGTTGGGAAAGAGAAGATTCAATGGGGCCTGACAGATTACAATTAACCATACTGAGAACTTGTAAGTGGGGGACCGACTCAGACAGAGCTCTGCACCACTCGGTTCCATTCTCAGAGATATCCACACCATCAAGATAGAGCTCCCTCAAATTGCTAAGTTGGCTAACCAATATCTGCAGATTTGGTTCATGCAGTTTCAAATAACAATAAGTGTAGTAATAGTCGCATGAAAGGTCAAGGGAGATCAAGTTTGTGAGGTTGGCTATACCAATTGGTATTTGACCAGAGAATCCTGTGTTGGATAAGTTGAGATTGGTAAGCATAGTTAGCTTCTCAAACCCATGAGCTGGCATCTGGTTTTGTGAAAAGTCATTGTATGCAAGGTTGAGGTGTTGGAGCGAGGTGAGATTAAAGATTGCAGAACTGAGGTTACCTTGAATGTTACGGTTGCTGATGTCAAGAGCAGTGACATGGCCGGTTGCTTTGTCGCAAGACACTCCCTCCCAGCCACGACAACAGTCTGTTCCGGGTTGCCAAGAGGTAAGATCAGAGTGGAAGAAGCCTCTTTTGAGTTGGAGAAGGGAAGAGCTTTGGTCAGGAAGGCATGAGACATGGGTTGCCACAGAAGCAGAGTGAAGAGAAAGAGATGAGAGGATGAAGAGTAGAGTGTAGAGACACAAATGCAGAGAGTTTGGCCAAGAATTAGCAAAATCCATTTGTTCAATCTGGTAGAAACAGCAGCATAGTAGTGAATGGTGAATTATGAAATTAACTTGTATATATAAAAACCCAGCTGTAAACAGTACATGTAATTTTTTCATGCACGTGAACATTGTTTGGTTAGGCTCACATTGACTTGGATCAACCCAGTCTTTTTTTTAAAAGCTTGGTATTTTCTTTTTGACTAGCCTTAATGGTCGCACCAAAGAAAATGCTTTACCACAATCATCACTGGAAAACAAGAATTTAACAATAAAAAACATAAATTTTCCAAAAAATTTCCATTGATATGACATCATCATTTATTGGAAATTATTCAAAGATACTCTATATTATAAATAGCGCAGCATTTTTTTGTATGTTTTGTTCTTATAATATTCTTGAAAGTTTGCCATACATTTATATGTTCTACATATTGTTCTCAACATGAAAAGCTATAATATCAATTATTTGCAGTATAAATTACACATAAATTGTTCCAAAAAGCACAACATTAAATAATAATAAATCAAAATGAGTGACATTTTTGTAACTTTTTCCAACAAAAACTATTTAGCACTGACAAATGAGTGCGTTTATTTAGTCATAAATTATGTAAATTGGGAGCCCAACAGAGGTCTTTATGAGTGCGTTACCTTCTTAGTGGGCCTCACCATCTGCGCCAACCCACTTGTAATGTGAAAGATAAAGATTGAAAGGTGCGTTACAACGAATATTGACACTCACTATGCGAAGACTAACTCGGTCTTTGGCAAATTTCTATTAAAGTTTTTAGCAAGAATTCTCACAATCAAGTCGATTTTTTTCTTCAGAATAAGTTTCATAATAATTGTAATGTCGTATCACTCTTAATAAGAAAATTTTCCTTGTTCTTTAATTGCATTTTAAAATTGTTTCAGTTGTCTATTTGGTTTTTCTTATGTAGGGTCTCATTTTAATAATCACTTATAGCAAACTTCTTATAGCAAGCATAGCGTGTATTATGCTTACTAAAAGGGTTTGGTGAGTACAGCTCCAAAAGTCTATCGGATTTACTTTAAACGACGAATCCAAACCATTAAAACCAATCTACTTCATTAGGATGCGTGTACAAAGTTTTGAAATTTTCGAATTCATTTAGTACAAAGTAATCAAGCGGTAAAAAAAAATTTGCTTGACTTCGTTATAATGTACCAATTGTGCCTACTTACAAGCAAACACATACAACTTGAATAAAATTTGTTGGTTACAAGCAAACACATAATATATTTGTAAGAATAATACACGCTTATTACGACCTCTTTTTTTTTTGAAGGCCTAGCAGCGGCTGCTAGGTGATAATTTATTTAAGAATAATTACATCTTCTTGGTTGGTTGCACCTGGGGAGTGCATATCAGTATACAATTATGAGATAATAGCTAAGCATTTAACAATATTTCAACCATAACCTCATCTCCCTAATACATCTAACCGCGAGCAGTTTGGGCGGTAGTCGTTCACCTTCAAAAATCAACAAGTTCCTTTGTTTCCAAATGAGCCATGCCACACAGATAAATCTTGCCATCCCTTTCACCATATCCCATGAAGTATCCCAAATTAGCTCCACTGTCAAGCCCGGCTTCATGATGTTTTTCTTCAAAATTCTTGAGATATAAAACCAAACTTCAACCGCATAAGGGCACAGGTAAAATAGGTGCAAGGCCGATTCAATGGGACAGTTCGCACACAATACACATTTCAAATCGATGTTCATTCCCCTCCTTGTAAGGACATCTCTCATCATAGTTTTTCCTTGTAATATTACGACCTCTTACAAGCAAACCCATTAAATGGTAAGAGCAATACACGCCTGTTAGGACCTCTTACAGGCAAACACATAAATAAAAAGAGAAAAAAAAAAGGAGAGAAAGATAGATTGAAAACAAAGAAATATATTTTAATATATATAACATCAAGTAGGAGAATAGTTGTACTAATCCCTAACGAGTTGCATGTGCAATTCTTGCTCTTTTGATTACAGGGATAACAATTGCTATGGCAAATCCGGTACCGAATCCCAATCCAATGAAAAGGCACAAGAGAACAATTGCAGTCATTTTTTTAGCAGGTTTTGTGAGAGGAGAGGTTGAATTGTTTCCAGGACTTAGTGACATTGCACAACTTAGATAATGGCACACCGCATAATCCAGGGTTCCCTTCATACGATGAATTGTCGAATGCCACGAACTGGCTAGATTGCGGGATTCTCCCGACCAGATGGTTAAATGATAGATTCATGTTGAGAATAACGATAGTTAGAGGTCTAAAATAGAGAAGCGGTAAAATTGTAATTTATGAAAAATAAGAAGTTACCGTTGGAATTAACGGTACAATAAGCCATGAGGTTATAAATATTCATAGGAGAGAGATTGTAAGAAGAATTTCATAACAAAAATACTTAATATCAATAGAAATATCCAATATCAATAGAAATCTTATTCTCATAAAATTCACATGGTATCAGAGCCAACCTTTCCTCCTCTGTTTTAGTTAAGATTCATTCGATTTCCCAATAACTCAATAACCCGACAAACTTCCGATCATTGAGAGCCACAGCCAAAAATCAGATTCTCACAAATTCTCATAAAAATCAGACTATGCCTTTTCATATCAAATCCTCATAAAATCTCTTGTCAATACCAAAATAAATCAGCAAAAAACTCTAAAAAAATTACCGGTACATGGAGCGCTCCCAGTACCCGGTTAGAGGAGGCGATGCTAATGGCAGCACTGGCGATGGTCACACAATTGCCCAATCTAATCTGCCGATTAGGCTCACAACCATCGATCGCGAAAACCTTAACTTTAGAAACAAAGCGACATGCACAAATTGCAAAAAGGGTCCGACTAATTGTACCCAAAGAGTTGTACCCAGTTTTTACCCAAAAAAACTGTCATTTGACTTGCGCGAATACTGTAAAATACTATAATAAATACTGTAACTTCAACAACAAATCATGCATAATATCTAGTTAAAAATTCTAACAACCCAGTTTTTACCCAAGTTAGTTAAAAACTGTTAGGAACTAGAAAAGTAACTGTACTTTCAGCTTCTAGAAGACTTAACACAAACCACTTCCAAAACTTGTACAGCTATACTTCAAGTTTCTAGAAGATTTGAAAAACACACTTCTAAAACTTGTTATTTACAAATTACACTTAAAATTATGCAAAATTAATTTTTTTGCATCAAAATTAATTTTTAATTCGAAATTAAAATTAAAAAAAAAATTTGAATTTTTTTTAAATTCATCATTTTTTCTTCAATTATTAATATTTATATATGTATATATATCATGTAAAATAAGATTTCAATACTATAAAATTAGCAGATACAAACTATAAATCTAACAGATGTTAACTACAAGATTTCAATACTGTAAATTTGACACATGAAACTATAAAAACATCATATACAAACTATAAAATGACACCAGTCACAAAAAATTCATATACTGTAACATTTCACCACAACATAAACTGTACCATTTCACTACAAAAAAATCATTAAAATCAACTGTACCATTTAACTATTTCATTTCACCATTTCACCATCAACTATACCATTTACCATTTCACTATTCACAAATATTTTCAACTGTATCTAACATCAAACACAAACAAAAAGCTGTTCAATCATTGCAATATTTGGATGGTTACTTCATACACCGCTGATGCGAATTATTTGGATGCGTGATGAGCTTCATTGCTAGAACGACACGTTCTTTAGAAATGTCATCCTACAAAAAAAAGATTTGTAAGGGATTTAGATTTATGCACATCAGTAGGGAGGAAAATGATAGGGCGCATAGGTTAGCACAATTAGCCAGAACTATGAAATTACTTATGATGTATGTAAAATACTGTGAAATTAATGATGAATGAAACAAATACTGTAAAACAACTCTGTGAATACTATAAAATTATATGTCAATACTGTGAAATTACTTATGAAGTATGTAAAATACTGAAATTAATGATGAATGATGAATGAAACAAATACTATAAAACAACTCTGTGAATATTGTAAAATTATATGTCAATACTGTGAAATTACTTATGAAGTATGTAAAATACTGAAATTAATGATGAATGATGAATGAAACAAATACTGTAAAATAACTGTGTGAATACTGTAAAATTATATGTCAATACTGTGAAATTACTTATGAAGTATGTAAAATACTAAAATTAATGATGAATGATGAATGAAACAAATACTGCAAAACAACAATGTGAATACTGTAAAATTGTATGTCGATACTGTGAAATTACTTATGAAGTATGTAAAATACTGTGAAATTAATGATGAATGATGAATGAAACAATACTGTAAAATAACTTTGTTAATACTGTAAAATTGTATGTCAATACTGTAAAATTACTGATGAAGTATGTAAAATACTATGAAATTAATGATGAATGATGAATATGTAATATAAGGAAATATGTAATGTTAATGTTGGTGAAATAGAAGCCTACGGGTATTTGAAAGTAAAATATATACATTATAAGATTACCTGTGTAAAGTTCATAGGCATCTTAGTGATCAGATTGTTCACATAGCGCAGCAAAAAAATAGCACAGTCCATCGATTTTGGTGCCTGCTTTGGGCAGTTCTGATGAATAATGCCAAGATCTTTCCAAGAAGCTTTAGCTGAAAGAAAAAATGATATCAACATCTTTAATGTATAATAACTTCAAGTATGGCATGAATCATGTAAAATAACTCATACATCTTATAAAACTAAGACATGAATCATGTAAAATAACTCATACATCTTATAAAACTATTGTATGAATCCTGTAAAATACCTCATATATCCTACAAAACTGTTAAGTATATTATGTAATAGTTTAATGCATTTCAACACCTAATCCTGTAAATCATTGGCAGAATTATGAAAAAATAGTTAAAGAATACTATAAAAGGTTGCATAGATAATTTTTAAAGAAAACACTCACAAGTCCTAATCCTGTAAAATAACTCATATATCTTATAAAACTAAGGCATGAATCATGTACAATAACTCATACATCTTATAAAACTATGGAACATAATCCTGTAAAATAACTCATATATCCTACAAAACTGTTAAGTATATTATGTAATAGTTTAATGCATTTCAACACCTAATCCTGTAAATCATTAGCAGAATCATGAAAAACTAGTTAAAGAATACTGTAAAAATGTTGCATAGATAATTTTTAAAGAAAACACTCACAAGTCCTAATCCTGTAAAATAACTCATACATCTTATAAAACTAAGGCATGAATCATGTAAAATAACTCATACATCTTATAAAACTTAGGCATGAATCCTGTAAAATAACTCATACATCTTATAAAACTATGGCATGAATCATGTAAAATAACTCATATATCCTACAAAACTGTTAAGTATATTATGTAATAGTTTAATGCATTTCAACACCTAATCCTGTAAATCATTGGCAGAATCATGAAAAACTAGTTGAAAAATACTGTAAAAGTTTTTTGAAGAATACTGTAAATGGTTGTAAACTATTGCATATATATCTTGTAAAACTGTTAAACAGACCCAGTAAAATAAAAAAAAGAAATACAATGTATAGATAGTTGAAAACTGCAAAGTCAATCCATGATATATAAAATAAATAGAATGAAAACTATTGCGTGAAACCTATCAAACAACTGATATATCCTATAAAACTGTTAAGCATTTCATGTAAAATATTGTACATTTAAGAACATCTCAACAATCTGCAAATTCAATCCATGATATATAAAATAAATAGAATGAAAATTATTGCATGAAACCTGTAAAATAACTGATATATACTATAAAACTATTAAGTACATAATGTAAAATATAGTAAAATTCATACCTCACTTCTAACTGGAAGCTCAAATGGCAGCTGTTAACAAAAACCAAACTAGGTTCAAGCCCAATTTCTTCCTTGGCCCCTCTCAGCGCCATTTCTTTTTCATCCTGATCCCCTTCCTCCGTCTTTCCTCCCGGCAACGACACCTCACCTAATTTGAACTACACTATCAGTAAAACTACGTGATAAATTTAAAACTGGCCACTTTGCCTCTAATTTGATAACTCAATACATTCTTTAACTAATTAGACCTAAGACATTAAACAATCTAATTAAAATAGACAAAAAGTTATAAATCTGGTACTCAAATGGCAGCTGGTACATACGGACAAAAAGAGTTCTATACAAGTATCTAAATGAAAAAATATCCAGGCTCAAAACACAGAAATCTAACCATCTTGATTATTACACAATCCTAGTAAAGTTACTAGCTTTTATTCATAAATATTTTCATAAAAAACAATGAATAAAACATGAAAATAAATTACCTCAGCAAAATAACCATGCTTGTTTCTACTAACAACAGGTTATGCATTCGTGCAACTATTTGCTCACAAGCATCTAAAACGGTAGCCCCATACATGTCCGAACTTGCTGATGCTGCTGTTGGGGATGAATTGGATACCTAAAGCACATTAAAATATTACATTAATATAAGAAGAATTTTGTCGAACACCTGGCAAGCATGGTCGAAACAGTGCTCTAAGCGATTTCTGCCTCTCCAAATCGCGCTGACTGAATTTCACCAGATCGCTGCCGTCGCTGCCGTCGTGCGTCGCCGTCGCCGTTGCCGTCGCGGCCGCTGCCGTCGCGCGTCATGCCTCACCATCGCGCGTCACCGTCGCTGCAGTCACTGCCGTCGCGCGTCGCCGTCGCCATTGCTGCCGTCGCGCATAGCCATCGCTGCCGCTGCCGTCACGCGTAGTTGAGAGGAGAGGAGAGGGGAGAGAGCAAAGTGGAGGGAGCAGAGAGATCGGGAGGAGAGATCAAAAATTTTCGTTTTTGCAGAGGAAGAAACAAAACGGAGAGAGAAGATCAGATCGGGAAATTTCTTTAAAAAGGAAGTTGTTGGAAGTCGTTGGATTTGGACAGTTAAAATGCTTTAGAAAGTAGTTTGGGTAAAAAGCGAGACAATATGTTGGGTACTAAAACCTTTTCTCTTGCAAAAAACCCAGTCACAATAGAGATGGATGTTGGTTTCTTTACCCTCATCTCGGACCCTCCTCTCTTCATTAAGCAGTTTACCAAACCGGGCCTCTGAGCCCATATCAGGTTTTTTTAATACTCAAAATTCCAAAAAATTTCCTTCAAATGACATCATCATTTATTGGAAATTATTCAAAGATATTCTATATTATAAATAGCGCAGCATTTTTTGTATGTTTTGTTCTTATAATATTCGTGATATTCTTGAAAGTTTGCCATATATTTATATGTTCTACATATTGTTCTCAACATGAAAAGCTATAATATCAATTATTTGCAGTATAAATTACAAAGAAATTGTTCCAAAAAAGCACAACATTAAATAATAATAAATCAAAATGAGTGACATCTTTGTAACTTTTTCCAACAAAAAGTATTTAGCACTGATGAATGAGTGGGTTTATTCAGTCATAAATTATGTAAATTGGGAGCCCAACAGAGGTCTTTATGAGTGCGTTACCTTCTTAGTGGGCCTCACCATCTGCGCCAACCCACTTGTAATGTGAAAGATAAACGTTCAAAGGTGCGTTCAAAAGTTCTCAAATTTTTAGCAATAATTCATAATGGTGACAAAAGTATAGTTATCATAGTGGTGACATGTGTCCTCCACATGCATCCGTTTATCAATTAAATTCATTTAATTTCTTTCTTATTTAATGAAAAGTCAATTTACACTAAAACCCTTATATTATTATAAATAAATTAACTTGTAAATAATATGTTTTCAATTAACATGATGTTACAATAAATTTTAAAATACTTCAAACTAGACTAAATATTTAACAAGTATAATTGAATTAATTAACATATATAAGTAATTTACCATTTCGTAATGTAAATTTAAATAAATATTTCCATATTCCCAAAATTTCTGATTTTAACACTAACAAAATCTATCAATCAAAATTTTGTTAAGGACTTTGCAATTACCTATTTCTAATTACATTTTCCTATGTATTTCTAGTTTTGATTCCAAATCAAATATATTTTCAGCATGTACAAAATTGGAATGTTACAGCGCGAGACTCGGGTAAAACTCGGACCGGACACGGCCGATACCGAGTTGACTCGGACTCGGCCGAGTTTCCAAACCATGATAGTAAGGATAGCGTGTATTATGCTTACTAAGAGGGTTTGGTGAGTACAGCTCCAAAATCTATCGGATTTACTTTAAACGACGAATCGAAACCGTTAAAACCAATTTACTTCATTAGTAATGTGTGTACAAAGTGATCAAGCGGTAAAAAAAAAATTGCTTGACTTCGTTATAAGGTACCAATTGTGCCTACTTACAAGCAAACACATACAACTTGAATAAAATTTGTTGGTTACAAGCAAACACATAATATAGTTGTAAGAATAATACACGCCAATTACGACCTCTTACAAGCAAACCCATTAAATGGTAAGAGTAATACACGCCTGTTAGGACCTCTTACAAGCAAACACATAAATAAAAAGAGAAAAAAAGAAAGAGAGAAAGATAGATTAAAAACAAAGAAAAAGATATTAATATCTATAACATCAAGTAGGAGAATAGTTGTACTAATCCCTAACGAGTTGCATGTGCAATTCTTGCTCTTTTGATTACCAGGATAAGGCAAATCCAGTACCAAATCCCACTCCAATGAAAAGGCACAAGAGAACAATTGCAGTCATTTTCTTAGCAGGTTTTGTGAGAGGAGAGGTTGAATTGTTTCCAAGACTTGTGACATTGCACAACTTAGGTAATGGCACACCGCATAATTGTTGAGTATTTTAGGTATAGGGTTTTTACGGTTCTTTTTATACTCTTTGAACTTTTAAATTTATAAACCTAATACTCAAAGATTGGTCGATTGCAAGCGCACAACCTATCGATTGTAGTATTGAGGTATCGATCCAAGGGATATCGGGAAATACTAATTTTCGACTCTATTAATTAATTTCAGAATATTAAAGAAAGTAAAAGTTGATTTGGGGGGTTTTTGTTCTAATTTCCTAATTGTTGGGTTCAATACCCGAAAAGGAAGAAGTTGTAACAATTAAACTAAAACTAAAAATTAAAAGAGAGTTTTGGTTGCTTTTCAAGGTTTGGAAGTCTAGGGGCATTCGGTCTACAATCCCTTGCTAATTCTATCTACTCGGTTTGTTTAAATTCATGTATGATTTGATGAGGTTTCTAACCTAATATGTCATTAAGAGTCACTTTCATGCATTAATAACGTGCCTAGGTAATTCAGACTTCACGATTAGGTTTATCACCCTAGCTACCTAGACCATAAGCTCTTATTAGTCTCTCCTCTCCTCGAATATTGGTACTTCACGATAAAGTACTTCATACCAATATTCGATTCAATTTGAGATTTCCTAATTAGGGTTTGACTTCACAGTTAGGTACTTCACCAAGTCCCTAACCTTAATTTTTGTAGTTCCGACTTATATTACAAATTTGTTAGATCCTAATCCAAGCCTAGAGTATTTGCATTCATAATTTGGTACTATCCTATTGATCCCAACTGTAATCATTTTCTTTTTCTTTCCTTTTTGTACCTGAAATGCCTGGTTGTGTAATTTTTTTTAATTATTTTTACCTACTTTATCATTTACCTCTTAGTCTGTCATTTACTATTTTAAAGTTTTGAGTTTAAAAATTAGTCGGGTTTACCAGACTCCACTTTGTGTGTGTATATATAATTGTTTCAGAGCTTGTGTTTATTTTGGGGATTCATCAATTGTGGCTATTTTAATTTGGAGTGAGGGGTTCTACTCATTATTTGTGTTCAAATTATGTTTTTTAATTATCTATAGCAGAGTTGGTGCACATAGTACTTGTCTGGTTGTATTGTTTCGAATGCTTCTATCAAAATTAAAGATGAAAGTAGAATTAGATGCAGAAATTATTTAATTACTTGGCATTGTAGTTGCATGTAAAATATATGTATTGTATTTTTCTTTACCATGAAGTTTTGCTTGATTGCGTTTTAAGGTGCCAATTGTGCCTATTTACAAGCAAACACATAACTTGAATAAAATTTGTTGGTTACAAGCAAACACATAAAATTGTAACAATAATACACGCTGGTTACAACCTCTTACAAGTAAACCCGCAAAACTTGAAAAAAAAGAGAAGAAAAAGAAAGAAATGAGTAAAACTGAAGACAAAGAAAAATATATTCATACATTAAACATCAAATAGAAGAAAAATTGTTCTAATTTTATAGTCAAGCCCTTCGAAAAGCGAGCACTCTTGTTGCTGGTGTGCAGAGTAATTCCTAACGAGTTGCATGTTCATTTCTTGCTCTTTTGATTTTTGGGCCAATAATTACAATGGAAAATCCGGTACCAAATCCGGTACCAAATCCCAATCCAATAAAAAGGCACAATAGAACAATTCCAGTCATTTTCTTAACAGTTTTTGTGGGAGGAGAGGTTGAATTGTTTCCAGGGCTTGTGACATTGCACAGCTTAGATAATGGCACACCACATAATCCAGGGTTCCCTTCGTACGATGAATTGTCGAATGCCAGGAACTGACCATATTGCGGGATTCTCCCGACCAGATGGTTAAATGAAAGATTCAAGTAGGATAGAAAATTCAGGGAGATTAGTTCCTGTGGAATCTCTCCAGAGAGGTTGTTCCAAGAAAGGTCCAGTGACTCGATTTGTGTCAATCGTCCAAGTCGATGCGGAATGGATCCAGTGAAGGCATTATGTGATAGGTTTAGTGCTTTTATTGCTTTAAGCTCTCCAATCGTCTAAGGAATATCACCAGTGAATCTATTTCTCGATAAATCAATCAAAATCATTAAATTAGGCAAGTCCTTCTCTAGTGTCATTTGTGCCCCTTTATCCGTGATAGCAACAGAGATCCCATAAATTTGAAAATTATTAGACCATTGAGAAAGGCGATAATCAAAAGAGCCATATGAGGATAAATTATGCATGGACTTGAAATTATTGAACCAGAGTGGTGGCAAACTTCCATTGAAGTCGTTTGAAGCTAGATCAATTATTCTTCACAATGGGAAAAGAGAATTCATTTTTCTGAAATTTGAAGGAAGGTCTAGTGTACCATAGAATTTATTGGACCTTAGAACAATGACTTGGAGATTTGGAAGCTTTCCTAGTGAAAACGGGAAAGTGCCACCTATGTGGTTGTTCCCTATGTCAAGGAGTGCCAAATCTTTACACCTTGTTAAAGATCCAGGAAAATTGCCTTCAAGATTGTTGTTGTTCAAATCCAATATGATGAGTGCACAGGACCTGCTTATGTGACGAGATAGTATTCCAGAAAATTTGTTTCCTCTTAAACTCAGGATCACCATGCCTGGTCTTCCTATGATGCAAGAAGGAATCGATCCACTCAAGTTGTTGTGTGATAGATCCAGTATGTAAAGACTTGGTTCACAAATTGAAGATGGGATTTCGCTAGTTAGCATATTTCTAGATAAACTGAGATATATAGTGTTCTCCAAATAGAGTGTATAGTTCAGTGGGATTTCTGAGAATTCATTGTTGGAATAGTCCAAAAAGTAAGCACCCACAAGTGGGACTGCTCCTTTTAGCTTGTTAAAACTAAAATCAATTTCATCAAAGGAAAAACCTGGAGGAGGCACATCTTCTACACTAGTAAACATGTTGTGCGAAAGGTTAAGCATTCCCTGATAAACACTCAACCTCTTCAATATCCACCTTGGTATAACTCCGTGCAATTGGTTTTTTGAGAGATCAACATATTGCAGATCACCTACAAATCTCAGTAATCGAGGTATTTGGTTGAGGTTGCACGATCCGAAACCAAAATATCTGATTTGTGGAAATGCTAATGGCAGCTGTTCATGTGATACTTCTTCCACAGATAACTGATTATCTGATAGAGACAATTTGATGAGGTTGCTGAGGTGCCGAAGTAAGTTAAGGTCAAATGTTCCATTAAAATTGTTTGAGCTCAGGTCAAGAGTAATTAGACTTGGGAGCCAAACTATTGAATTTGGAATTGGTCCACTAAACTGGTTCCTACTTAAATCAAGTGTTTCAAGATTTGAGAATTTAAATATTTTCCAGGGAATTTGTCCATTTAATTGATTTTCATGAAGGTCAAGCTCAATCAATGGAGAAAATACAAGTGAAGACTCATTTAGTCGGAACTGGCCTGAGAGCTTGTTGTAAGAAAGATCTAGTGTTTCTAAACTTGGAAGAGAAAACAAACTTTGGGGGATTGAGCCAGAGTGCAAGTTATTGGAAAGGTCCAATATTGCTAATTTACCAAGTTTTTCAATTGAAGAGGGTATTTGTCCTGAAAAGTTGCAACTTGAAAGAATGAGCTCTGATAAATTTTTGAGGTTGCCAATTGAATTTGGTATGCTGCCAAAAAAGTTGGTCCAATCGAGAACCAAGCTCTCCAAAGAACTCACGATTGGAAAATTAGGTAAAGTCCCAAATAGCTCTCCATTTACTCTTAGATCAAGCTTGGTCAATGTTGGGATTTGAAAAATCTCGTGTGGAAACAGCCCTTCAAGGTCAGAATTCTTCAATTGGAGATCTTTTAATGGAAATTCAGCAAAGTAGTCAGGAATATGGGTTTTCAAGCTGTTGTAACTGAGGCGAATGACAGTTAAGGAACCAAGTTGGGAAAGAGAAGATTCAATGGGGCCTGACAAATTACAATTAACCATACTGAGAACTTGTAAGTGGGGGACCGACTCAGACAGAGCTCTGCACCATTCGGTTCCATTCTGAGAGATATCAACATCATCAAGATAGAGCTCTCTTAAATTGCTCAATTGGCTAACCAATATCCGCAGATTTGGTTCTTGCAGTTTCAAACCATAACATGAAAGGTCAAGTGAGATCAAGTTTGTGAGTTTGGCTATGGCAATTGGAATTTGACCGAAGAAATCTGTGTTGGAAAAGTTGAGATATGTGAGCATAGTTAGATTTTCGAACCCATGAGCTGGAATCTGGTTTTGTGAAAAGTCGTTGTATGCAAGGTTGAGGTGTTGGAGTGAGGTGAGATTAAAGATTGCGGTAGAAACAGCAGCAGAGTAGTGAATGGTGGATTATGAAATTAACTTGTATATATAAAAACCCAGCTGTAAACAGTACATGTAATTTTTTCATGCACGTTGACTGAGAAAGTCATTTAGAGCTGTTAGGCCATTCAATATGAACATTGTTCATTTGTTTGGTTAGGCTCACATCAGCTTGACTACTACTTGACTACTGTTCAGTTGACTTGGGTCAACCCAGCCTCTTTTTGGAAAGCTTGGTATTTTCTTAATGGTCACTCCAAAGAAAATGCTTTACGACAATCATCACTAGCAAACAAGTATTTAACAATAAAAAACAATAATTTTCCCAAATTTTTCCTTCAAATGACATCATCATTTATTGGAAATTATTCAAAGATATTCTTGATTATAAATAACGCAGCATCTTTTGTATGTTTTGTTTGATATTCTTGAAAGTTTTCCATATATTTATATGTTCTACTTATTGTTCTCAACATGAAAGCTATAATATCAATTATTTGCAGTATAAATTACAAAGAAATTGTTCCAAAAAGCACAACATTAAATAATAATAAATCAAAATGAGTGACATGTTTGTAACTTTTTCCAACAAAAAGTATTTAGCACTGACGAATATGAGTGGGTTTATTCAGTCATAAATTATGTAAATTGGGAGCCCAACAGAGGTCTTTATGAGTGCGTTACCTTCTTAGTGGGCGTCACCATCTACACCAACCCACTTGTAATGTGAAAGATAAACGTTCAAAGGTGCGTTCAAAAGTTCTCAAATTTTTAGCAATAATTCTCACAATCAAGTTTATTTTTTTCTTGAGAATAAGTTTCATAATAATTGTAATGTCATATGACTCTTAATATTTTTTACCTTGGTCTTTAATTGCATTTTAAAATTGTTTCAGCTGTCTATTTGGTTTTTCTTATGTATGGTCTCATTTTAATAATCACTTATAGCAAACTTCATATAGTAAGCATGGTTCTGAAACTCGGAATCGGAATTGAAATCGGGTTCTTGACCGTGGAATCAGAATCGGATGAATAGGCCGGAATTGGCCGAGTTGACTCAGAAACTCGGATTTTTTTGGTAGAATCTTGTTTTGTAGCCAAAAAGTAGGAAAAAATTGGTAAAAAATAATTTGTAGAAAAACTTTGTTAAAACAAAATATTACACTCAAATAATCCTCTAATTATATAATGTAATACAACTATTACAAATAGAACACACTTTTTATTGCCAGAAGCTATACCGAGCTGGCTGGATCATCTCATCGTCCTTTGTATTAAAATACGAATGGAGATATTGTTATACAGAGCCAAAAAATGAAGACATTAATATAGTGTCAAATGAAAAATTATTAACATTCTCATATCCAACATATGGATCATAAATAGATGTCAATTATGTAAAATTTAAACATATTAACTTTGTTATCAATTGTGTAATGTTTTATTGTTTATGCATTTTTTTTGTTTGTCAATGCAGTCAGTTCATGATTATTAATAGATACAATGAATTATATATTGGCGAAAAGCTCAATCAGTTTCTTTCCTTTGAGTCGGTTTTTTAACAATGCACTTATCAACCACCAGGATTTGGAACGTATAGTAATTCGCTGGTGGTTTTTGGTTTCATTCTCATTATCTATTGGACATTATTCTCATTTAATTGAGTAAGCATTTAAAAATAATTGAAAAAATTGTTGACTCGGCCTGACACGCCCAGACTCGCCCAAACTCAGGTTGACTCGGTCAAACAAGTGCAGAGAGTTTGGCCAAGAATTAGCAAAATCCATTTGTTCAATCTGGTAGAAACAGCTTTAAATGTGAACATTGTCTGGTTAGGCTCGCATCAGCTTGACTACTTGACTTGAGTCAATTGACTTGGGTCAGCCCTAGTGATGAAGACCATCAAAGGTACTCTTCAGTTGACTTGGGTCAACCCTAGTGATGAAGACCATCAATGGTACCCTTCTGTTGATTAATTTACTAGATTAACTGAATGATAAATTAAGTCTCTTCAACTAAATATGAAATATGAAATACATAAATAATATACTATCATTGTCACAAATATTACCTGGTGGTACGCAATGGTAATAAAATACAAAGTAAAAAGATAATTAACTACTATCCAAAACTGCTGATACAAAGCCTTGAAAAACACTATTTCATCAATAAATATGGCAACACTAAATTTTTTTTTTTTATTGGACAGAATCTGATATTTCGAAAGTTCTAACACCAGACTGTAACAAACTGAACTCATCTTCACTGACATTCTTCCATGTGCCATCAATAAGCAACATACCTTTCCTCGGATGTTTCACTTCCGGCAACTCCACTTCCCGGCAATTCAATGATTGTCTAGGTTTTTTCAAAGAACTCCCAAGCAACACACGCTCATCAGCAAATGGAGTTTTACTCCTCTTATTGTTCTCATTAATCAAAGGCACCAAATTTTCTTTTGTGATCCCTTTAACTTCTAATACTGCAGTGGTAGTACCCAAATAAAGGGAAGGAAGTACAGCGGTTGAACTAAACGAACAAGGAATCATACCAATTGGACATGGGGTCCAGCACTTGGCTACACTCCATGCATTATTATCACAATATTTTGCTTAAGTTTTAAATACTCAAATTTCTCAGTTGCCTTTTTTATTGAATTATCATGTTTTGAAGGCATGGTTTTGTGGCTAGAGAGAGCTATATCTCCTGTGAACCCAGTCTGTGAGCCTAGAAAGAGAAGCTTCTTCAGCTTGTCTTTTACAGTGTGAACTTGTACCATATCAACTAGTAAAAGTGCTGAGCTAACAATGTTTTTATCACCCAAAACGGTTAAACTGAGACATTTCTGAAGAGGTTTTCTCCATAGTTCAAAGAATCGGAATCGGAATCGGAATCGGATTTTTGACTGCCGAGTCAGAATCGGATGAATCCGCCGGAATCGGAAGAATCGGATCGGTAACTCGGGTATTTGTTTTAATTGTTAGTAGTGGTAGTCTATAAAGTCTATATATAGTCACATACATTTTCTAGAGTCACATGCAAGAAAAAACGAAAGAAACAGTGCAGTAGCGCACTACTAATTGTCTGAGGACTTTTCACTAAAATTTGGACTTATTTGTGATAAATTAATATATGTATGAGGGCCTTTCACTAAAAATAATAATATATATGTAAAGTTGGAAATAGTAAAAATAAGAAGGGCCGGATTGTTATTTTGCCACAAATCCAGACCCTTCTCCTTCCTGTGCGATTTCTTCTTTCTCCCCTGCGCAATTTCTTCTTTCTCCTCCACCTTTCACTCAAAGCACAGGCGCACAGCTTCTACCATTCTACGCCTTTCTTCTCCTCCGAATGGCAATCCATTGGCACAGGCGCACAGCTAACAGCTTCTCCTCCGCCTTTCTCTTCTGCGATTGAGACTCCTCCGCCTATCTTCTTCTGCGATTGACAATCTAGGTTAGCGAGATTGAATTTTTTTGCTTTAAATCGGCTCAATTTTGATTTAAATTGCCTTGAATCGGTATAACTCGGCCGAAAAATCGGAAAATTGGCCGATTCCGTCACTGTTCATCCGATTTTTTCTGATAAAATCGCATAGACCCGAGAATCGAGTAAAAATCGGCCCGGTCCCGTCCGATTCCGAGTTGAATCGGCCGATTTGACTCGGAATCGGCCGATTTTTTGAACTATGGTTTTCTCACTGTGGATGCATTCAACTACAAAATTAGAGTCAGTGCAACTTCCAAGATTGAAAAATATATTTCGAGTAAAGATGGGGTGAGTTTAAAATCAGAAATGGAGGAGAATCAGGAGCTTAAACTAAAAAAAAATGCTTTTCGAGCAGCTTCAAACAACGAATTAAATCTGTTGATCTAAATCTACTTATTTTAGTTCAGTGACGTTCATTTCGCAACAATTTTTGACCTCTCGATCAACCAAAAGGAAATTGCACTGTTGTACAATGGGAACATAAATGTATGGTTTGTGAAGTAGATCAAGATCAATGACTAGAATTCATAATCTAAAGCACACTAAAAAAAGTACTCAAAAAATCTTTCTAGGTCTGGTTTGTTGCATCAGAGGATAATTTTAAAGGATGTGCAGATATGTTACTACTGGTTAAATTGTAATACTGTCTGAAGTCGGAATTCGAATTTCAAACAAAAGTGAGGCTACGGTAATATGCATACTACGTATTGACCAGTGCTACGGTAATATGCATATTTTTATTTTCAAAGTTCAAATAAGAGCGAGCATCTCTTCAGAGACTGAGACACTATCCGCTGTTCCTTCCTAAATAACCAAAGGATTCAAAAGGTAAATTCAACTAATTTAACATTTCAAGTATACAATAAACCAAATTAAATCAAATTGATTGATACCTAAAGAAAGGGTCTTGTTGTTGGATCTCAACAAATGCCGCAGTGACATCAATTGGAATTGGTAAACAGCGCTGACTCCGCCATGCCGATATCTGAAACAAAATCACCAGAATTAAACCTGTATAAATATCACCATATCATTGAATAATACCAGACAATATAAGCTAGAGAGAGAAACACAGACCAAAAGAGGAGGAGAGAATAAAACAAGGGGGAATTTCATGTATGCACCTTAAAACTTCAAAATTACGTATTCCCTCCCCCCCTCTAAAATTCAAAATATCATATCTACCCCTCTAAAATTTACCCAATTTACTGCCTTTTCTATTAAAACTCATTTTAAATTTATATAATATCCATTTTAACCTTTAATAGAAAAATATAAAAAATATGTAACCTGTTTAAGATAAATGCTTAAGAGAAATGGTTGAGGGGTATACATGAAATTCCCCCTTATAAAAAAGAAAAAATTACTTGTTGGAGAGCAGTTGAAACAGATTCAGAGGAAGAAGAGAAGATGGTGTCTCTGACAAAGTTCCACTGGTACCAGTTCGACCATGGTACCAGTTTGTGCCCTGCTGCGAGCTCCCTCTCAGCTCCTATCACTTCCTCCACCAAATCGGAAACAAAAGCCCTAAACCCTTATACGTTATACCTTACAATTTTTAACTGGTCGAATTCAAACCCGGTTCATTCGAGAACATAAGACTTCTCTTTTTCAGCTTCGGGTCAAGATATTAACATAGTAGCTTACCCTTCATGCAGCGCACCAACCATGTGCAGTGCTTCTTATATACTATACCTCTTGCGCTGCATGATGCTAAAACTGCTCTTTTAAATTATTTCCCAAAAAGTTTGTTCGCGAAAAGAGGAACCAAGGGGAAATTTACAAACTGACCTACCTTCATAAAAAGTCGGACATAATACCTCCTGTCTAAATTGTTTGACAAAATAACCCTGTGGGACCCACACCACACATGTAAAATTTTGTCCTTCCCTCAGTTTACTCCCATCTTTTTTTGCCTTTCCTAGTCTCTTCGTCTCCCTAGAAAATTTTGATCCCTGCCTTCATTAATTTCTACATTAAAGCACACCTCCTCCTAGCTCTCCTCCATTCTCTGTTCCTCTAGTTCGACTCTGCCCCACTGTCTCTCCTCCGAACATCGCTCTCTATGCTTCTTTGGTTAGACTCCGCCTTGATCAAGTTTGCTTCACTGGTTCGACTCCCAATTCCATTTAATTCTCATACTTCAAGTGAAGTAATTCACAATCAAAATTCTGTATTCTCTGCAAGCATTACTTAATTTGCATTTAGTTCTCGTACTATGTATTTTTTACTTTTTCACTTCATCACTTAATTTGTTCTACCTGTCTCATTTCTTTTTTCTAGATTTAGATACTATGTATTTTTTATTTTAGGATTTTTTTAGAGATATACGTTGGTTTATCCACTCAAATTCAAGCATGAGGTTTTTTTTTATCAATTTTGAGATCAGCCTATACAGTAACAATTCAAAGAATTTCAAATTAATTTGGGAAACTTAATAAAAATACATAATGACAAATTGGTGTCTAAATAGTCGAGAGAATGATGAAATATTTGTAAATAGCTTTTTTTTGTCGAGTCTTAGATTAATTTTTTTAGTTTTTTTATTAAGAATGGTTGGAGATTTGTTATCATAATTAACTAACTCATTTTAATAATTTATTCGGCTTTTAATCATAACTTCTACTTCCCACCACCAAAAGTTAATAAATACAAAAAAATTACATCATATTTGTTTTTTTTAATTTCTTACATAATTCATATGAAGTATTTCTAATTGAGTTTTTTTGTTTACATATAGAATCATGGATGATTAGCTTGACCAATACAAAAACTTACTACATAATAACATTATGTTAGATGATGCAATGTCATTTGGATGGTCTAGTGATTCAAGCGAATACTCAAGAGAAAGAGTGCTCTAATTCTGACGATGATGTTGATAAGGAGATAGAAGTTGAAAATGATGGCCGGTGGTCTAGAGGAGGAAAATGATAATGTTGATGAGAAGGTAGAAGTTGAAACTGAGGAGATAGAAGTTGAAACTGATGGTGGTCGAGAGGTGGACGGTGAGTTTGTCAACAATGTGATGTCTTTCAATACTAACAAATCTTGGTTGGTAACATACGAGATAGTAGAATTGGCTAATAAGAATCAATTTGCTACACAAGGCCCTGCAAATGCGAACGGGGACTAGAAGGGACTAATATTTTCTGACAAAAAAGCTTTATCGAGGCACTTGAAGAATGGCACATCAGCGTAATTTTGGCTTCATGCAGAGCACCAACCATATGCAATACTGCTTATATTCTATATCTCTTGCGCTACATGATGCTAAACCTGTTATGTTAAAATAATTTCTTAGAAGGTTGTAGCAGAGAAAATAAATTGGGCCTGCCTGAGTTGGGCTCAAACAAAATTAATACAGTTCTCAAATCACAGTACTCAGTCACGGACAGCAAAAATGCAACTTTTATGTATTTCAATTTGGATGTTTTCTTTTATAATGTAAACAATTCTTTAGGCAAAACACAAAAATAGAAAATTTTGTTTAGGGCCCTTGAACTTTCATATTTGCTCCATGACCCCTTATTGTTTGCAAATTTGGGATCATTATTTTCTATCATCTAGATAACAGTTAACACATGAGTAGGACAATGCCATATTGTTTTAGTGTCCCAGTCATGTTTCAAACGTTTATTTTTATTTTTAAAATTTGAAAAGTCAATTTGAACCACTCAATGTGATCTCCATATTAAACTGTTCTTAGAGACCAAATTTTTATAATTTTTGAAAATTGTTTACTATTTTTTTTAGATATGTACAAAATCGACTACAAAATATTTAAAAAGGAACCAATAAGACATTTCAACCCTAAATTTTATACATTTTAACCCCACCATATTATCATTAATTACTCATGGATGCTAGCTATTAAATATTATATATTATTAACTGTTCTATCTGATTCTATAAATCATGGATGAAATCTTGAGAATTAAAATATAGGGGGAATTTCATGTATATCCCTCAAAAGTTTCAATATTATGTATTTATCCCTTCAAAATCAATAATTACATATTTATCCTTGAAAATTATACAAACTCACATATTTGTCCAATCTAACTCTATAACATATCAAATATCTCAACAAATAATTAAATAATATTTTTTAAAACTATAAAATTTATTTTACAATATTAATTAAGAATATGTTGACCATTATGCCCTTCGTTTCAGTCTGCCTGAGTTCTTTTCTCTTTAAAGCGCCAAACCCCCCCGCCTCTCTTTCCAAACGTGCCAAATTACATATTTCTCCCCGTCTTTCCTCATTGCCTGCCCTCTCATAAATTTCTGTCGTCTCTTGTTGCTTTAATTTTTCCATCTTCATTTGGACAGAGAGGCGGGAGGTTTGATGTCTTAGAGAAAAGATAACTCAGGCAGACTAAAAAGACAGAATCGAAGGGGTATAGTAGTCAATATATTATTAATTAATATCATAAAATTAATTTTAAAGTTTTAAAAAATATTATTTAATTATTTTTGGAGGTATTTGGTATGTTATAGAGTTACATTGGACAAATATGTAAGTTTCTACAATTTTCAATAATAAATATGTAATTGCTCATTTTGGAGGGATACATATGTACTATTGAAACTTTTGAGGGATATACATGAAATTCCCCCTAAAATATATACAGATATGTTCCTCAAATAGGAGCAAAATTTGAACATTCCCTGTTACATTTGTGTCAGTCAATATTTGCATGAATCAGAGATCTTCATGCCAGTATCAGTCCGGGGAAATGAAACTCCATGTAATCCCTTTTCGAACCAGCAGGGGGACTGATATAAACCCAAAGCAGAGATATAACAATCGAAAGCAGCCCTGACCAAACGAACACAATTGTCGGCACCTTACCTCTTTGCCCCATCAGCCCCATTGCAAATGGATACAAAACCCAGAAACTAAAGAACACTCTGCCGAGCAGTTCACTCCATCTCGGAAACTGTACAGATTGGTACAAATATTTTACAGATTGGTACAGTTTTAACGATTAATTGACAAAGGTCAAAATTATTGGACTGCTCACTGAAATTTCAGCTTTTCTGATTTCTGACCTTTGTCAATTAATCGCTAAAACTGTACTAATCTGTAATATTTTTGTATAGAAAATTATATTATCTGAAAAATATACTTTCATACCTTTATTTTTATATAAATAATACAAAAATCCATGTAGCCATGTTCTCTAAATTGAATTTTGAATCTGGTCAAAATTATAGGACTGCTCACTGGAATTTCAGTTTTTCTGATTTCTGACCTCTGTCAATTAATCGCTAAAACTGTACCAATCTATAATATTTTTGTATAGAAAAATTATATTATCTGGAAACTAGACTTTCATACCTTTATTTTGATATAAAGAACACAAAAATCCATGTAGCCATTTTCTCTAAATTGAATTTGAATCTGATCAAAATTATTGGATTGCTCACTGAACATAGCATAAAAAAAAATTTCATTTCATTTTGGGCTAGCCTGGGCCATGGCGGCCCGTTTAATTTTTTTTTTTCCTTTTTTCTGGTCAGCCTGAGCCATGGCGTCCCTTCCTCTCTTTTTTTTCTGTTTTTTCCATGGGTTTGAGTATGGCATGGCGTCCCCGCCTGCCTTCCCATTTTTCAAATTACCCCGATACATTTCTTATTTTTAATATTTTATTTATTTATTTTCTTATATATGAAAATTGCGGTTGTTCGGATATATGGTTTTATGTAGGAATTCATACTCAATGGGGGCTGTTTTCCTAGAGTCGTTCGGAGGCCCAGTAATTTCCCAAATTTGTTCCCAACTTTATTCCTATGATGCACCCACCAACAGCCGAATTCTTGGGAAAAAAAAAGATCTCCAAGTGAATAATTTTTTTCCCAACTCCCACTTTCTTCTTCCACGTGGGTGGGTCCCATCTACTCTCTCTCTCTCTTTTTCCTCAAAAACAAACATGTGGCACATTCCATTAGTGGAGATGTATCGGTTCCGACCGACTTTGCCTCCCCTGAATTTTTTTTGCCCCTCTCTGGATGTTTGATTTGTAATTTGGGTTAAATTTAGAGTTAAAATTGAAATAAATTTGTTGAATTTTGATTAGTAATTAGAATTATTAGTCAGAGAATCAGAAATTACAAGTTAAAGCATTGTTTTTTATCGAGTACCCAATTAGTTAATGGATTTAAACCAGATTAGGTAATTAAACCCGATTCAATATTTTTTTGCCCCCTCCTGACGAAAATCCTGGATCCGCCCCTGGCACATTCTATGTATAAAGAGCTACACTTTATATAACTTCTCATTGTGGGACTAATGTTGCTATCCAAAGATCCAAACCGATATATATATATATATATATATATGAGTGAGGCTATGGTACTACGCGTAGTACACCCTCTGGTGTGCTTCAATACAGGAGACGTCGGATCTGCGCTAAGATTCGTGCCATCATCTGGCGCTGGATGAGTTTTAACGGAGAGCTTCCGTTAAAAGTTTAAACAAGCCGTAAGTTTCAACTCTCTATTCCTTTTCCTTTCAAACTCCAAAACCCAGAGAATCTCTGGCTCGTCCCCTTCTTTTCTGCCCCTTTCGCTATCTCTAAGCTCTAATGAATCCGACATCTCAAAACCCTGGCGAATCCGACAGGGGAGGGTATGGATCTCGCTCTACCGCCAACGTTTTCTGTCTATTTCTGACAGAGAAGGGGTTTCTCTTTCGTTTTCTGATCGACGCTCCGTCTCTAATTATTTAGAGCAGGTATTGTGCGTTGATGCATTTATCTTGTTAAATTTGATTTAGTTTTAAAATTTTGCACAAAATTACTTCTCATTCTCATTGATTTATCAAATGCATGCACCAAACTTTTTGGTTCCACTCATCTGCCCATCGTTGAAATTAGTATCAAATTCATAGTCTAGAAAATGTCTAAATTCTTCGCTTTTGGAGTTGAGTGAGGCAGATAAAGCTGGAGATGGCAGCAGTGGAACCAAAAAGTTTGGTGCATGCATTTGTTCTTGTCTATTTGTTTGAATTCCTAATATAAGGTGAGTATTCATTAAACAGTCAATTATTCAAGGATTGCGCGAGTCGGGTGTTTTTGCATCTGCCAAAGAAAACGGCCAACCTTGCTTAAAACAAAAGCTTGCATCAGCTGAAAACAAGACCGAAAGCCCCATATCAAATTCTACAGGGTCTTTTTTGCAAAATTCATCTGCAAGAAGGGTACTGGAGGTAAATGAACTTCTGCACAGTTCGAACCAATTGTACTAATCATCTTTAGAAAGGTACCCAAAGGAACTGGTTTTTCCTAATTTTAACATGAAATTTTGGACTCTATAATTATGGTAAAGACATGGTAGGAACTAAAAGTATATAACTGATACTAGGATTCTAAAATTAGTACGTATAATAGACTATTAAAGGCTTTAGAAGCTTAATATAAAATTGAAAGTGCCAAAAGTGAGTATTGTGCAACAAAGCACCTTGAAAGGCTTTTAAAGCATCTTTAAAATTAGTATAAAAATGGCCAGTATACAAACAAGAGATGGAAGAGTTTAACCACTCCAAACCAAGTTCTACCAATTAATTTGTCTAAGCTTTAGATATGATGATTGTTATTAAATTTTTTTTATTGATTTGTCTAAGCTCAGACTAGATGCAGAGAGGGGATACGATTCAACAAACATGGATGATATCCTTCAAAAATGCAAGTAACAAAGGTACGAGGAAGAATCAATGGAGCAGTATTTTCGCGGCAACATGCTGGAATTTATGGAAACAAAGAAACCAGAAAATTTTTAAAGGAAAGGAGATTACCAGTATGGGTTTTGGGGGAGGTAGTGGTGCATGATGCACTTCTGTGGTTGAAATTTTGTTAGTTAGAGACAAGTGAAGATCCTTGTGTAGTTAGTTTGTTGTAATTTTTCATTTTCTTTAGTTTGAGGCTTAAAGTTTTCTGTGTTTTCATTGGCATAATGTTAGATTTGATTGCGGCATAAATAATTGTAAAACAACAGCATTTCTTGGTACAGTAATGATTTATGCGTATGTAATTGTAAGTAGCAAAGGATTGATTAGTTTATACATAATTAGAATGTTAATTTCTTTTTTAACATTGAAATTATTGGAAGTATGCAACTTTTTGTTTGAGAAAAATTGTTTTTTCATTAATGAAACTGGCAGAGTTTATACATGAGTGTAGCAGGTTGTTCTTGTTTGTCTAAACTTATCAAAATAACAAGTTGTTTTTGTTCTTGTATCAGAATTCTATCAAAATAAAAACTAGCAAATAACAAAAGTTCTTCTATAACATCAAAAGTTTTTACAAATTACAAGTACCAATTCCCAAAATACCCTCAACAAATATACTTTGATTCTTATCAAAGATTCTATAATTAGTTTAGAAGATACAATCAATCTAATTTCAGCTTTCAAAATGACGACCTTTACAGTTTAGACCCTTAATTAACTTCATCTTCATCTCAGCTGATAAATTCATCTTAGACCTTTACAATTTAGACCCTTAATTTACAATTTAGACCCTTTACATAATATCACCAAAATCTCAGCTGATAACTTCATCTTCATCTCGCTATTTCTTTCCCTTAGCAAGATCTTCCTTCCTTTGAAATTAATCAAATTTTGTTAAAATAATGACATTATTACTCTATTTTGTGATAAAAAAATAGTAAATTGGAACAACTAATACCTTAGGGCAATTTCTAACATCATGAGGCTCTGCTCTCTGACAATAGCTGCAAGTTCTTCGTTGTACCCTTATAGTTTCAACAATAGATTTAAATCGTGCTGGCCTCTTCTTTCTCCCTTTGCACTGTGACAAGGGAGGATCAAGATAGATTGATTCCTTAACTATGTCTTCTTCTTTTTCCTCTTGTGGTACTGTCTCCCTTGCTTCAGGTAGCTCTAATTGCTTGCTTAAGGTGTCTGGTACCATAAGTCTTACCTCACTTATTATATCACCAATCCTGGACTTTACAATCTTAAAGGCAGCACTAGAATCTGATGCTAAGTCTTCAAGTTCTTTAAACCCAAGGCGTAGAGTGGCCTTCCTAAATACCTGCATTTTGAGCACTCAAATTGACAATTATTTTCTTTTCTTCTGCACCTAAGCATTTCTGTGATCGGAGATTTCGGTTCTTAGCTGGAGAAAGGATCAATTCATAGTTATGGTCATCACTGAAAGTAGACACTTGCCACACTCCTTTTACTAGCTTTATTCTGATACTTGCCCTACATCCAGTTCTTATAGTCCCATACTCCCTCTCAGGCGTCTTTAGATTAATCGAACTTCCCAGTCCCAACCCTTTTTGTTCAACTCTCTGGCGCTTAGAAAACCCTTCCTTTGAGCAAACATATCTCACAGATGACACACCATGCTTGGATTTCGTTTGTGTATTTTTACGAATGCTAAATCCAACATGGTCGCCATAGGCATTGTAGAAATTGTATGCCTCATTGATGGATCCAAATTCCATACCGACACAAGGTTTTAAGCATTGTGGCCGTTCCTCATCACCTTCTTCTTCTTCTGCTTCTTCTTCCTCCTCCTCCTCTTTCTTTTCGTCTTCTTCTTCTTCTTCTTCTTCTTCTTCTATTGCCAAGTCTCCTCTTTTTCCTTGTTGCATGGGATACTCCAAAGCTGGAAAATCCTCAAACCCAATGTAAGGGTCATTGCAATCCATCTGCTTGATATGAAATATAAGTGTATCACCAAATAAAATACAACATGAAAAAAATAAAGTACAACATGAAAAAAAATCATTACCCAAAGCTTTATGGGACTATGGCTGTCATTGATAGGCGATTCCAATGAAGGAGCTGAGCTAATTAAAGATGGCATGCTACTTGGAGCAGCTCCAAGTGACATCTCGCTGCTTGTGCTCATCTCTTAAATATATACATAAATCATGAAAAGTAAGCTATTTTGTATCAAATTCACCGACTAGCAGAAGGAGGTCAAAGGTTAATAAGCACCTAATTTTGATAACATTACTTGGAAAGTTGAATCAAATTGAATCAAATTTCATTAGAAAAATGCAACAGCGCATAATACCTGCTTTAATAAAGTAGAGACGGAGCGTTGACGACCAAACGAGAGACAAACCCCTTTTCTGTCAGCACTAGAGAGAGATCGTCGGCGAAAAAGCGAGCTCCATACCCGTTCACTGTCGAATTCGCTAAGGGTTAGTAGAGGTCGAATTCCTAGGGTTTAGAAGAAAAAGGGAGGGGGCAGAAAAGATTGGGACAGTGAATTGGAATAAGCTCCTTTTCTAGACTATGAATTTGATACTAATTTCAACGATGGGCAGTTATCATGCTAAACACACTCCTATTACGCCAGATGAGTGGAACCAAAAAGTTTGGTGCATGCATTTGATAAATCAATGAGATTGAGAAGTAATTTTGTGCAAAATTTTAAAACTAAATCAAATTTAACAAGATAAATCATCAACGCACAATACCTGCTCTAAATAATTAGAGACGGAGCATTGATCAGAAAACAAAAGAGAAACCCCTTCTCTGTCAGAAATAGACAGAAAACGTCGGCGGTGGAGCGAGATCGATACACCTGTCGGATTCGCCAGGGTTTTGAGATGTCGGATTCGTTAGAGCTTAGAGATAGCGAAAGAGGCAGAAAAGAGGGGGACGAGCCAGAGATTCTCTGGGTTTTGGAGTTTGAAAGGAAAAAGAATAGAGAGTTGAAACTTACGGCTCGTTTAAACTTTTAACGGAAGCTCTCTGTTAAACCTCATCCAGCGCCAGATGATGGCACGAATCTTAGTGCAGATCCGACGTCTCCTGTATTGAAGCACACCAAAGGGTGTACTACGCGTATAGTACCATAGCCTCACTCTATATATATATATATATATATATATATATATATATATGTATATATGTATATAGTGATTCTACAGTGCTTTGGGAAGTAAAGATGGTGTTTTACTTTTGGCTCATATCTCTATTTGTAAAAAAGGGTCGGTGTAGGGTATGTGCAACACTGACTATTTTCTTAATAAAAGGGTCGGTGTAGGGTATAAGCAACACTGACGCTTCTCTTAAAAAACAGTCAGTAAAGGTACCAACATTGACGGTTCCATAATAAAAACAGTCAGTGAATCCAAAATTACAAAAAAAATGACAATAAAATAAACATAAAAAAAGTTTGGAATCCGACCGTTCATTTTCTCGCAGGAAATCAACGGTCGATATGCAGTCAAATCATTTCAAATATATTTTAAAATGATCAAGGGAGAACATTGAACGTAACCAACATAAAAGTTTGGAAGTTTTATTGTGTATGAGCTTCGATCCAACACGAAATGTTTATGGCCATACGATGCTTCAATTTTCGGTCAACTAGATGGATGGGTAAATAAAAACAAATTTTGATCAAACTTGGATGCAAAGACAATAAATGCAGTGCTCTTTAATTTAAATGGTTTCGATCGACCCACGGACGACATATTCCCGTGCGTCTTCATTAACTCATGAAACAAGAGTTTATGTTTCATGTTCATGCATAGAAGATGAGAGTCATATATGCATAGACCCTAAATTTCACTAATCACGTAAATTACTAATCATACTTATTAAATAGAATATGTTCATTCTAATAAACAAGCATTGCAATTTTTCGATGGAACAATTAATTAGTAATTTATTGTTTTAGGTTTGTCATTCCATCATTAACAAACTTTTAAACACTATACAACGAACGTCTTACCATATATAATTTCAATCCTATTTTATGAATAACAACGATAAAATACTTATTGCATCTATAAATTCAATTTAAACAAATAAACTTAATTATTAAATATCTTACAAAATATACACAATGCATAAATTTTTATTCTCAAATAGTTATACATTTTATTCTCAAATAAACTTAATTATTTACGCAACACTGACTGTTATTTAAAAAAAAGGGTCGGTGTAGGTATGAGCAACACTGACTGTTTTCTTAAAAAAAGGGTCGGTGTTGGTACACTGCTCAACACTGACGGTTTTATCAATAAAAGGGTCGGTGTTGCTCATACCCTACACTGAACCTTTTATTAAGAAAACAGTCAGTGTTGAAGTTCTTCATAATTACGATTTTACCACGTAGTCTCTACACTGACTGTAACATATTAAAACAGTCAGTGGTTGAGGGCCAGTGAAGGGGTTTTTTGTACTAGTGCAAGCTGATATATGAAATAAAATCACCAGAATTAAACCCACACAAACACACACGCACGCACACACGCACACACATATATAGAGGAGATATCCACTTACAATATTTGAAAGTTACAACATCTTAGAACAATTTAATTTTGTGATTTTTACAGTCCAAACAGTCGATCCAAACCGTTCAACATTTAATCTGTACTAAAATGTGTTTGAAGATTAAATTTTATATATTTTGAATTTTTTTACTATTTATTAAGTATTTTACAAAACTGTTGTTTTTCAGTGATCCAAAATTATCTAAAATTCATAATATCAAATCTACCCCTCTAAAATTTACCCAATTTCCTGCATTTTCTATTAAAACTCATTTAAATTTATAAAACATCCGTTTTGCCCTTTATAAGAAAAATGAAAAATATGTAACCTATTTAACATAAATGCTTAAGAGAAATTTTTGAAGGGTATACATGAAATTCCCCCTTAATAAATAGAAATATTATCGTTGGAGAGCAGTTGAAACAGATTCGGAGGAAGGAGAAGAGAAGATGGTTTCTCTGACAAAGTTCCACTGGTCCCAGTTTGACCATGGTACCAGTTTGTGCCCTGCTGAGAGCTCCCTCTCAGCTGCTATCACTTCCTCCATTGAAAGTTTCTAAAGAGAACCACCGAATCGGAAACAAAAACCCTAAACCCTTATACCTTACAAGCCTGAACCGGTCGAATTTGAAGGCGGTTCATTCGTGAAACGAGGAACCGAAGTCGTCTCTTAAGCTCCGGGTCAAGATATTAGCAGAGTGGTTCTAGCATTATACAGCGCACCTACCATATGCAGTGCTGCTTATATTCTATACCTCTTGCGCTGCATGATGCTAAAGCTGATCTGTTAAAATATTTACCAAAAAGCTTGTTCCGATCTTATAAGACTAAAGTCCTCTTTTTTAGCTTTGGGTTAAGATATTAACAGAGTGGTTTTTGTTTCATGCAGCGCACCAACCATATGAAGTGCTGCTTATATTCTATACCTCTTGCGCTGTATGATGCTAAAACTACTCTGTTACAATAATGTCTTAGAAGGTTGTAGCAGAGAGAATAAATTGGGCCTGCCTGAGTTGGGCTTAAACAAAATTAACACATTTCTCAAATCACATTACTCGATTTAAATTTGGATGTTTTTTCTATCATGGAAACAATTTTTTTAAGCAAAACAAAATAAAAAAGAGAAAAAACTGTTTTAGGGCCCTTGAACTTTCATATTTGGTTCAATTGAATCTTTATCAATTAAAAGAGAAGGACAAACAAACATAGTCATAACAAAATGAAATCATGATATGCTATCATCCAAATCATCAGATTATCATTAATTAATCATGGCTGCTAGCTATTATATGTCAATAACTGCTCTATTTGATTCCATAGATCATGGATTAAATCCTGAGAATTAAAATATATATAGACATGTTTCTCAAATAGGAGCAAAATTTGAACATTCCCTGTTACCATTTTTTTTATCAGAAAAACACAGTGTTTTGAATTCTGTGTGGTTCATCCAATTTAAATTCAGTTTTATTGTGCCTCAGTTTATGCAAATAAGCTTCACATGCATTTTATATAAAAAAAAGATAAGCACAAAAAATAATATTTAGTTTACAGGAGTTGGAAGGAAACCATCTTAATTTTTTCAAACAACAAATTCATAGTTCCCTATTGCTAGTTAAAGTCATACAATCAAGCAATAATAAGTCCTAATAATATCTAACAAGATATTAATACCAAATCTAAAGTAACATACATTTGTGTCAGTCAATATTTGCATGAATCAGATATCTTCATGCCAGTATCTGATAATGCCAGTATCAGTCAGGGGAAATGAAACTCCATGTAATCCCTTTTCGCACCAGCAGCCTTACTGATATAAACCCAAAGCAGCGATATAACAATCGAAAGAAACCCCGACCAAACAAACACAATTGTCGGTACCTTCCCTCTTCGCCCCATCAGCCCCTTTGCAAATGGATACAAATGGCACAAAAACCAGAAACTAAAGAACACTCCGCCGAGCAGTTCACTCCATCTCGGAAACATACTGTAAACTGTTCTCATAACTGCTACTGCTATTGCGATTGCATTAACCATCATGATCGTGACAGGTGGCACCATCAGAAAGCTCCATTTGACTACATACAGGTCAGCGTACATGTCTGTTGGAAAATTGGCTGATTGCAGCAGCCTTTTTCTGGTACAAACTGGTAAACTTGCTGGTACGAAAATAGAGTTTTGACAGAAAATTCTGGTAAACAGAAAACTGCTGCTGAACCGAACAATAACTTCTCAATATGCTGGAATTTTATTTTCTTACACCTTGCAATCAATTACATAACATGCTTACATATTTATAACAAGTACATCTATCTAATTTTAGATCCCACTTCTTTCTATAACTGCACTACAATCTAAATTTAGCTTCTGTGACCATAAATATCCCTGCTTCAGTTCATGCTAATTTACGCACATCCTGCTTCTAATTACTGAATTTACTAAAATAGAAATTGCTAATTATAGAATAGAAGGCAAAATCAGCCATTCCGGAGCGGGATCGGACGGTGCTGATCCGATTTCAGGCCGATTTACGCGGATAGTACAGATTTCGGCCAATTTCACCCGTTCCGGCCCTATTTCGGGTCGTTCTGGCCCGTTCCATTCAAACCCTTGCCCTTTAGTGGAGAGCAAAGCTATTTACCACCACACCAACCAACCTTTGTTGGTATATAACACAACTCATTTATATATATATATCAATTATAATTCACTAATTTGTAGCAATCCATTCACTCGTTATAATTCACTTAGTTGTAATGCTTGTATTATATTGTATTAGTGGAACAGCTGCTGGGTGCGCACTGGTGCCACCAATCAGCCAGAACTGTCCATTGCGCCACCACTCGTGAAGTGTTATCCCGCTCCACTTTACCTCCAGCAATGCGAAGAGGCACATAGCGGTAGTGATTATCAGGAGAAATACCAGAAAGGTTACATTTAGACTCTGTACTATGAATTTACCGCTGAGCAGAGAAACCGCTGGTAGGATGCACTAGAGCAGGGGAAACACTGATGTGAAAGGATACATTTCTCCATTGAAGTAATAATATCTCGACTGAACCCGTAAAAAAATGTTTCGGGAGAAGAATATCTCGACTGAACCCGCAAAGCGCTGTCTTTCTAAAGATGCATCCGGTACCGACATACATGGGTCCCTGAAGCAAATCCATGGCCCGTATGGTTACATTCAAATTGCTGCGGAAACTTCACGTAGCAGATGCCTTCACGGAGGGCACGTGAGTTGGCCACATAATGGTCACAGTCGAGGTTTAGAATGAACGGGCCATTTGACATCACTGCACTTGTGCACACCAAAGCATTCATAGCCCCGGCTTTCTTGTTGTGATCGTAGCAGGGCCACGTATCTACTTCACGTGTGTTAATAGAGCATGTGGTAGTTTCAGGCGAGGAATCACCTCCCATGACGGGTTCAGATGGCGGTGGGGCCAGCAGGACCTGAAACATAAGTCCAGATGTGGTTAATTCATAGTCTGCTTTTGCTACATTTGGAAGTACAGTGGGAACAGAGTTTGATACTGGTAATAATTTGTTGAATAAAATGTATGTACTACGTTGATTTCAGTTATTGCATTCTGTAAATTCTGGTAATAACAAAAAAACACTAGTTACTGAGATGTACTACTACTGTTTAAAGAAGGGTTTTGTTACTTGTTAGTGGGGCTTATTTATAAAATTAATAGCTGCTTAACAGACTATAAATTCAGGTCCATATAATTACCAAATTCTAATTTACAAAAATATTACATTTCTATAATAATGTCCACATAGCATGGTAAAATAGTAAAAAATAGTAAGAAATTCTAACCTGAATGATACCAGCATGGTCGCCTATTGAGTGATCGGGCTCAGCCGAAAGTCAATATTTGTTGAATAAATGCATACTTGATGCATACAAAGAAGAAGGATACCTCACACGCAATATATGAAAGCTGAGGGACCTTTTTGCAAACAATACTCAGTTTTAAATATGTTTTTTTCAAATATGTTTGCAATTGACACCTAACTGCTAAGTTGCGGTAGTTAAAGATGTTCTTATTGCGTAAATATTGACTTTCTTAATTCTTGCTCTAATTTTGCCTTTTTCGTCATGCATAAATGAATTAACATTCATTTTAATTGTACAAAGGACAGAGTAGTTATGATATTTCTGTAGTTTCTTTCATGGTTCTGAAACTCGGAATCGGAATCGGAATCGGGTGAATCGGCCGGAATCGGCCGAGTTGACTCGGTAACTCGGATTTTTTTGCCAGAAGCTTGTTTTGTAGCCAAAAAATAGAAAAAAATTGGTAAAAGAATAATTTGTAGAAACACTATTTTAATACAAAATATTAAACTCAAATAATCCACTAATTATATAATCAAACACTATGTTAAGACAAAATATTACACTCAAACACTATGTTATATTCCGCAAATTTTAATCTCAATTAAATGACTAATAATCAAAATTTTCAACTAATAAAAAATTTGTTTTAGTTAATTAATTAAGCTAGACATTAGTTAATAAATTAGAATATAAATTGGTGATTATGAAATCAATTTATAAATGAGGAGGGATCCGATTACACCTTTTTTGGTGACACACTTTGACACCTACCATTTTCAAAGTCCAAATAGTCGATTCAAACCGTTCAACATGATGGATATATTAAAATGTGCTTGGAGATCAAATTTTACATTTTTTTGAATTTTTTTTGCTATTTATTAAAATGGTTACAAAAATCGTTGTTTTCAGACCATTGAAAAACAGCGATTTTGTAACCATCTTAATAAATAGTAAAAAAATTCAAAAAAATGTAAAATTTGATCTCCAAGTACATTTTAATATGGTGATCATGTTGAACGGTTCGGATCGACTGTTTGGATTTTGAAATCGCAAAATTGACCTATATAAAAAACGGTGTCATGATGTGTCACCAAAAAAGGTGTAATTGGATCCCTCCTCTTTATAAATTTATTATTTTATAAATTGATTATGCGAATTTAAAATGTTAATAAATTTAAAATATATTTACGTAAACGATTAGTAATTTAACAAAATTAGATATGATGATAAATTAACTTATATTTCGTGAAGTGTTACAAATTTGATTATATCGCGAAATCTAATTAATTAATTAAGTCTAACAACTAAGATTTTACAACTAAATAAAATTTTAAATTGAATAAATTAGTTATATAAATTAGTTAATAAACTAGTTAGTAATTTTAAACAAATTCTAGATTTAATTTAACAAATAAAAAAAATTCTAAATAAGAATGCAAATGTGAACGAAATTATTAATTAAACGAGATACAAATGAATTCGAACGTTAAATTCTGATCACTCAAAACATTCGTATTAAATTTTAAATGCAAGCATCGTTAATTTTTGTTGATAGAATGCAATTGATTAGGTTATTAAACAAAACCAATTCAATTCCCTCCTTAATTTTTGTGAGATCTCAACCATTCAAAATATTCTGCACGAATCTCAAAGTCTCTGGATTTTCCTGTTGAAAGTTGTAAATCCTTTGTTTTAATCAAATTGAAGAATATTTCGGGTCCGCACCTCTCTCCCTCTCTGACAACGCAGCCCATCTCTTCCTCTCTCTCTCTCTCTCGCTGATTATTGAACCCCCGCGCCCTCTCCTCTTCCTCTCTTATTTCACTTCCAATCGGCCTCCATCCCTTTCCCTTCCTTCCTGGAGAAGGCAATGAAGCCCCGCTTTTCTCTCTGTGAAATCGGTCCAGAGAATCGGCTCAGCAACTTCAAATCGCCTCCGCCTCCGCCTTCGCCTCTGCCTCTGCCTCAGCAACTTCAAATCGGTCCAGGTTGGTCAGAATCAGCCGGAATCGGCCTTGAATCGGCTTGACTAGGCCTAAAAATCGGCTAACTCGGCCGAGTCAAGCACTGTTCATCCGAGTTTGGCTGAAAAAATCACACCGGCGAGGAAATCGGGTGAAAATCGGATCGGACACGGCCGATTTCGAGTTGACTCGGAATCAGCCGAGTTTTGGAACCAATTAATGACCAGCTCAGAACAAAAATTTAGTTTGGACGTTACTATTGACCATTTGGGGGGACTATAATTTATTCGTTTCTTTTAAATTTGTTTTGCTTGTAGATTTTACTGAAGGTGGATAAAACGAAGGAGGACAAGGAGGCAGAGAGCAAGCGAAATGAACTTTTGAAATTTCTCAATGCTAGCTATGATTAATTTTCTGTTTGTGTTTTTCATGAATCTCACAGTAATCATTTTCTTTTTCTTTCCTTTTTGTACCTGAAATGCCTGGTTGTGTAATTTTTTTTAATTATCTTTTACCTACTTTACCATTTACCTCTTAGTCTGTCATTTACTATTTTAAAGTTTTGAGTTTATAAATTAGTCGGGTTTACCAGACTCCACTTTGTGTGTATATATATATTTGTTTCAGAGCTTGTGTTTATTTTGGGGATTCATCAATTGTGGCTATTTTTAATTTGGAGTGAGGGGTTCTGCTCATTATTTGTGTTCAAATTATGTTTTTTAATTATCTATAGCAGAGTTGGTGCACATAGTACTTGTCTGGTTGTATTGTTTCGAGTGCTTCTATCAAAATTAAAGATGAAAGTAGAATTAGATGCAGAAATTATTTAATTACTTGGCATTGTAGTTGAATGTAAAATATATGTATTGTATTTTTCTTTACCATGAAGTTTTGCTTGATTGCGTTTTAAGGTGCCAATTGTGCCTATTTACAAGCAAACACATAACTTGAATAAAATTTGTTGGTTACAAGCAAACACATAAAATTGTAACAATAATACACGCTGGTTACAACCTCTTACAAGTAAACACGCAAAACTTGAAAAAAAAGAGAAGAAAAAGAAAGAAATGAGTAAAACTGAAAACAAAGAAAAATATATTCATATATTAAACATCAAATAGAAGAAAAATTGTTCTAATTTTATAGTCAAGCCATTCGAAAAGCGAGCACTCTTGTTGCTGGTGTGCGGAGTAATTCCTAACGAGTTGCATGTTCATTTCTTTCTCTTTTGATTTTTGGGCCAATAATTACTATGGAAAATCCGGTAGCAAATCCTGTACCAAATCCCAATCCAATGAAAAGGCACAATAGAACAATTCCAATCATTTTCTTAGCAGGTTTTGTGGGAGGAGAGGTTGAATTGTTTCCAGGGCTTGTGACATTGCACAGCTTAGATAATGGCACACCACATAATCCAGGGTTCCCTTCATACGATGAATTGTCAAATGCCAGGAACTAGCTAGATTGCGGGATTCTCCCGACCAGATGGTTAAATGAGAGATTCAAGATGGATAGAAAACTCAGGGAGATTAGTTCCTGTGGAATCTCTCCAGAGAGGTTGTTCCAAGAAAGGTCCAGTGACTCAATTTGCGTCAATCGTCCAAGTCGATGCGGAATGGATCCAGTGAAGGCATTATGTGATAGGTTTAGTGCTTTTATTACTTTAAGCTCTCCAATCGTCTCAGGAATATCACCGGTGAATCTATTTCTCGATAAATCAATCAAAATCATTAAATTAGGCAAGTCATTCTCTAGTGTCATTTGTGCCCCTTTATCCGTGATAGTAACAGAGATCCCATAAATTTCAAAATTATACCAGTCATAAAGGGGATTATCAAAAGAGGCATCCGAGGAGAAATTTTGCATGGACATGAAATTATTGAACCATAGTGGTGGTAAACTTCCATTGAAGTTGTTTGAAGCTAGATCAATTATTCTTAACAATGGGAAAAGAGAATTCATTTTTCCAAAATTTGAAGGAAGGTCTAGTGTACCATAGAATTTATTGGACCTTAGAACAATGACTTGGAGATTTGGAAGCTTCCCTAGTGAAAACGGGAAAGTGCCACCTATGTGGTTGTTCCCTATGTCAAGGAGTGCCAAATCTTTACACCTTGTTAAAGATCCAGGCAAATTGCCTTCAAGATTGTTGTTGTTCAAATCCAATATGGCGATTGCACAAGACCTGCTTATGTGACGAGATAGTATTCCAGAAAGTTTGTTTCCTCTTAAACTCAGGATCTGCATGCCTGGTCTTCCTATGATGCAAGAAGGAATCGATCCACTCAAGTGGTTGTGTGATAGATCCAACACGTTAAGACTTGGTTTACAAATTGAAGATGGGATTTCTCTAGTTAGCATATTTCTAGATAAACTGAGATATGTCGTGTTCTCCAAATATAGTGTATAGTTCAGTGGGATTTCTGAGAATTCATTGTTGGAATAGTCCAAAAAGTAAGCACCCACAAGTGGGAGTGCTCCTTTTAGCTTGTTAAAACTAAAATCAACGGAGTTAAAGGGAAAACCTGGAGGCACATCTTGTACACTAGTAAACATGTTGTGCGAAAGGTTAAGTACTTGCCTCAGAATCCCTGAACCTCTTCCATATCCACCTTGGTATAACTCCGTGCAATTGGTTTTTTGAGAGATCAACATAGTACAAATTGGTGAGGTTACTGAGGTGCCCAACTAAGTTAAGGTCAAATGTTCCTTTAAAATTGTTTGTGCTCAGGTCAAGATTAATTAGACTTGGAATTGGTCCAGTAAACTGGTTCCTTCTTAAATCAAGTTTTTCAAGATTTGAGAATTTAAATATTTTCCAGGGAATCTGTCCATTCAATTGATTTTCAGCAAGGTGAAGTTCAATCAATGGAGAAAATACAAGAGAAGACTCTTTTAGTCGGAATTGGCCTGAGAGCTTATTGTTAGAAAGATGTAGTGTTTCCAAACTTGGAAGAGAAAACAAACTTGGGGGGATTGAGCCAGAGAGTGAGTTACTGTAAAGGTGCAATCTTACTAATTTATCGAGTTTTTCGATTGAAGAGGGTATTTGTCCTGAAAAGTTGCAACTTGAAAGAATGAGCTCAGATAAATTTCTGAGATTGCCAATTGAATCTGGTATGCTACCAGAAAAGTTTGTGTCATCGAGAACCAAGCTCTCCAAAGAACTCACGATTGGAAAATTAGGTAAAGTCCCAAATAGCTCTCCATTTTCTGATAAATCAATCTTGGTCAATGTTGGGATTTGAAAAATCTCTTGTGGAAACAGCCCTTCAAGGTCAGAATTGTCCAATAGGAGATCTTTTAATGGAAATTCAGCAAAGTAGTCAGGAATCTGGGTTTGCAAACTGTTGCCGGTGAGGGAAAGGACAGTTAATGAACCGAGTTGGGAAAGAGAAGATTCAATGGGGCCTGCCAGATTACAATTAGCCATACTGAGAACTTGTAAGTGGGGGACAAACTCAGACAGAGCTCTGCACCACTCGGTTCCATTCTCAGAGATATCCACACTATCAAGATAGAGCTCCCTTAAATTGCTCAATTGGCTAACCAATATCCGCAGATTTGGTTCATGCAGTTTCAAACCATAACATGAAAGGTCAAGTGAGATCAAGTTTGTGAGGTTGGCTATGGCAATTGGGATTTGACCGAAGAAATTTGTGTAGGATAAGTTGAGATATGTGAGCATAGTTAGCTTTTCGAACCCATGAGCTGGAATCTGGTTTTGTGAAAAGTCATTGTATGCAAGGTTGAGGTGTTGGAGCGAGGTGAGATTAAAGATTGCGGCACTGAGGTTACCTTGATTGGTGCGGTTGCTGATGTCAAGAGAAGTGACATGGCCGGTTGCTTTGTTGCAAGACACTCCTTCCCAATCATGAGAACAGTCTGTTCCGGGTTGCCAAGAGGTAAGATCAGAGTAGAAGAAGCCTCTTTTGAGTTGGAGAAGGGAAGAGCTTTGGTTAGGAAGGCATGACACATGGGTTGCCACAGAAGCAGAGTGAAGCAAAAGAGATGAGAGGATGAAGAGTAGAGTGTAGAGAGACAAGTGCAGAGAGTTTGGCCAAGAATTAGCAAAATCCATTTGTTCAATCTGGTAGAAATAGTAGTAGAGTAGTGAATGGTGGATTATGAAATTAACTTGTATATATAAAAACCCAGCTGTAAACAGTACATGTAATTTATTGATGCACGTTGACTGAGAAAGTCATTTAGAACTGTTAGGCCATTCAAAATGAACATTATTCATTTGTTTGGTTAGGCTCACATCAGCTTGACTACTACTTGACTACTCTTCAGTTGACTTGGGTCAACCCAGCCCCTTTTTGGAAAGCTTTGTATTTTCTTTTTGACCAGTCTTAATCGTCACTCCAAAGAAAATGCTTTACGACAATCATGAATCATCACTAGCAAACTAGTATTTAACAAAAAAAAACAAAAAAATTCCAAATTTTTTCCTTCAAATGACATCATCATTTATTGGAAATTATTGAAAGATATTCTAGATTATAAATAGCGCAGCATTTTTTGTATGTTTTGTTCTTATAATATTCGTGATATTCTTGAAAGTTTGCCATACATTTATATGTTCTACATATTGTTCTGAACATGAAAAGCTATAATATCAATTATTTGCAGTATAAATTACAAAGAAATTGTTCCAAAAAGCACAACATTAAATAATAATAAATCAAAATGAGTGACATTTTTGTAACTTTTTCCAACAAAAAGTATTTAGCACTGACAAATGAGTGGGTTTATTCTGTCATAAATTATGTAAATTGGGAGCCCAATAGAGGTCTTTATGAGTGCGTTACCTTCTTAGTGGGCCTCACCATCTGCGCCAACCCACTTGTAATGTGAAAGATAAATGTTCAAGGTGTGTTACAACGAATATTGACACTCACTATGCGAAGACTCACTCAGTCTTTGCCAAATTTCTTTTCAAATTTTTAGCAATAATTCTCACAATCAAGTCTATTTTTTTCTTCAGAATAAGTTTCATAATAATTGTAATGTCATATCACTCTTAATAAGAAAATTTTCCTTGGTCTTTAATTGCATTTTAAAATTATTACAGTTGTCTATTTGGTTTTTCTTATGTAGGGTCTCATTTTAATAATCACTTTAGCAAACTTCATATAGTAAGCATGGTTCTGAAACTCGGAATCGGAATCGGAATCGGGTTCTTGACCGTGGAATCAGAATCGGATGAATTGGCCAGAATCGGCCGAGTTGACTTAGAAACTCGAATTTTTTTGATAGAAATTTGTTTTGTAGCCAAAAAGTAGGAAACATTGGTAAAAAAATAAATTGTAGAAAAACTATGTTAATACAATATATTACACTCAAATAATCCACTAATTATATAATGTAATCATAGAAGGAAAAATCAGAATCGGAATCGGGATCGGTCTTTTGACCGTGGAATCGAATCGGGTGAATCGGTCAGAATCAGATCGGAAAATCAGAATTTTTTGCCAGAAGCTTGCTTTATACTAAAAATATAGGAAAAAATTGATAAAAAAATAATTTGTCAACAATTTCTGTTTTGACAAATAATTACAATCAAATAATCCACTAATATAATATAAATACAAGCATTACAACTAAAAACACACTCTTTCATACACTACAACAAAATCAGTCTTCAGCGACCGGCATCAGAGACCGGTTCTGTCGCCGGTCGCTGAAGACCCATAAAACAAAAAAACAAAAAAAAATAAATACATCGGAGACGAACTCTTATGCGACCAGCACAATATCTTTCAGCAATCGATTTGGCTCGGTCGCAGAAGGGTGATTCCTAAAAAAAACCCCGCGCGAACTTCTCTCTGTCTCCTCCCTCCCGCATTTTAGGTTTAGCCAAAAAAAAGAAAAATGCCGGCTCCGCCCGACCCCGACCCCAGACCCACTGGCCTCCGCCCCACTGGACTCCGCTGACCCCGACCCCGACGCCAACCCAGACCCCGACTTCGCCCGACTCCGCCCGACCCCGACTCCGCTGACCCCGACTCGCCCGACCACAGGATGACACCCTATCCACAGCACTGATCGGTGAATTTCTTATTTTTTTGTTTATGTTCACAAAAAGAAAAGCGGAGAAGGTATTGCACTCAGCTGCGGCGAAAGCGGAGAAGGTATTCATTGATATCAGAGCCATCGATCTCAAGTCCAATAGAGGTATCTCTCTTTTACTTAAAATTGGGTTCGAGTGCTGTATGGATTGCAATTATAAGTGAATTCTCTTAGGAATCAACTCCCATTCTAATCGGTACTGATTTTGTTGAATACCAATAGGGGGTGCTTTTAAACAATAATTCTGGGGCAGAATAATTGAAACTGGTATCCAAGTGTGCTTCCGAGTTATCAACAAAATAATACTGATCCAGGTGACCGTTGTTATTGAGCTTTGATTCAGTGATATCCTGTTTTAAAGTTGCTGATTTCAGTTCTGAATTACGAATTAAGCAATTTAGTTCAGGTTGAATTTTGCAATTATGGCCTTATGAACTGTTTTTTTAGCTTGTTCTTTTTACTTTGACTACCAGTGATACCAGTGGTACCAGCCCAGTGAGGCACTGGTACTGGCGCTGTTGCCGGTCTCGGTTCTGTTGGTACTGACCTTGCTGAATTTGTGCCTTGAGTATTTTGGTTCTGAGTTGGTGTTGTTGCCATTGTGTTTGTGCGATCTATTTCTATATGGTGACCAGACTTGAAATGACAGGGATCTAAATGGAGGTGGTGTGTTTGAATAAGTTTGGTACTTGGATAATTATGTTGCTCTTTTGGCCTTTGTACCAGAAATTTGATATCCTGTTTCAGGAATGACTTCCTCTGTTTGATTTGTTCAGATTTAACCTACTTTTTGTTTTTCTATATGAAAAGGCTGATGTGGATGGAAATGGAAGCATAGATTACCTCGAGTTCATATCAGCAACTATGCGCATGAATAGATTTCAAAAGGACGAACATATTTTCAAAGCTTTCAAGTACTTTGACCAGGATAAAAGCAGGTAATTTGAACAATTCTTATATTGAAAATTTAGCATTTTGAATATTCTGGCATGTCCCTTGTAAGTACAATTTAGTGCTGGTACACGAATACCGTGTTCCTTGGTTTATTTCAGTTAAGAATATATACCTTTAGACACAATTATAGTGAGGTAGTTCACCCAAGGCAGACATGAAAAATGCCCTTAAAATGCCTGCTAGCCTTTTTTCTCTTTGTCAGGGAAAAAGGATAGTCTGGTAGTTTTTTCAGGAAGTAATAGAGTAGGGGGAGCAGAGTAGATGGTACTTCTCATGACTTGTGGGGCTGTACAAGTTTTTTTGCTTGACGTGCATTTGATACTCTTAAGAACAGAAGAATATCCCGTGCTTATCTAATTGTACCTGTGTAGGTATATAACTGGTAGAGGAACTGAAAGAAGCACTTATCAAACATGGTATGGGAGATGAGAATACCACTAAAGAAATCATTGCTGAAGTCGACACTGATAATGTAAAAATTTTCACATTTTCATTTACACGACTCCAGAAATTTCAACTTGAGGTCATATGATGTGGTATGTATAAATGTGACCAGTTCAAAATGGAAACAGATAAAAAAGAACCACATAATATATATTTTTGGCTGATGCTACAAGTGCTGCATCATACTGTACTTGAGCTGTAAAGTGGCACCAAGGAAAAACAGGGTTTAATTGTGTTGTGTTTGTTTCTCTAATTTTTATTTCATTTTATTTTATTTTAGACATTTGTTATTTCATGCTTATATATGTTAAGTATGTGGGCTTTGATGTCTCATTATTTGATCGATTGTTTCGACCTATTTCCAGACCAAATATCATGTTTTGATTAACTAAATTGCACTGTTTACATTGAAATATCAATAGAATATGGTACTGCTGCAGTTTGGTTATGACTTTGCAGGAAATAGGCAATTACCAGATGAGCCCCTAAATGAGTCTTGGGAAAGGTTTAGGGAGTTGCAGTATTCCTGTCCGCACCATGGTTTACCAGACTGGTTGTTGATCCAAACTTTCTATGATGGTTTGACTGAGAGCACTCGATCTTCTGTAGATGCAGTGGCAGGTGGAGCGCTCATGTCTCGAGAGCCTCTGGAGGCCATGAACCTGATCGACAACATGGCACAGAACCAGCAGTGGTCCGGGCGCGACAACACTCGACCAAGAGGAGGTGGCAAGTTCGAGGTCGATCAGATCACCGCCTTGACCGCCAAGATGGATGCCATGCAGAGGGCGATGGACAAGATGAGTGTGAAGGCAGTCGACAAACAACCGCAGGGATGTGTCATGTGTGGAGATGAGAGACACAGCTACGAGCAATGCCCATTGGTGGAGGTCGAAGAGAGCAACGAGCAGGTAAGTTCTCTGAACAACGAATCTTCATATTTTCCAAAACCTCCTTTCAACCGATCCTACTCCAAGGATCCGATTGAGCAACAAAACTGGAGGTGGAATCAAAACAACGCTCCCAGACCTCCCTTCAACAATTCTTTCCACCATCCCTCTTCTCACGACTCTTTCAACCAATCGTCTCCCAGCCACAACAATTGGAACCATCCCTCTTCCAACAACAACCCCAACAAGAACTTCCATCACAACGCGTCTTTTCCCAATCAGAACAACCGAGTACCTCATGCCGATCCTTCCAAACCGTACGTGCCTCCCTATGCGACCAATTTCACACACGAGCAAGGGAAGATGAACCAAATGATGTGGGAACAGATGCAGAGCATGTCCACCCAGATGGCTGCTCAAAACAAATTGTTGGAGCAGTTGAGCCACATCGTCACCTCGAGCCAACCTCAACCTGGAAAACTGCCATCTCAGCCAGAACCCAATCCCAGAGGAGAAGCTAAGGCGATCACGCTGCGAAGTGGGACCCAATACCAAGAACCAGCCTTCCCATCAGATCAGCCTCCATATGACGCGACCCGCATCGTTGAGACGCGACCCGCGTCACCCACGGTTGAGCCTGTGGACTCGGGTCGCACCAAGCCAGATCGACCCGCGCCACCACCTGAAGATCCTGTGGACGCGACCCGCACCATCTCAGACGCGACCCGCGTGGGAGAAGCTGACAAAGGGAAGAAGAGTGAGGCCGAGAAACCTCCACCATACAGACCACCTGTGCCCTTTCCCCGAAGACTAGCTGAGACCAAACTGGACGCACAATTCGCCAAATTCACAGAGGTCCTGAAAGGACTGCACATCACGATTCCATTCACCGAGGCCTTGACCCAAATGCCCTCTTACGCCAAATTCCTGAAGGATATCTTATCCAACAAACGAAGCTTGGGGGGGAAAGAAACGGTGAAACTGACGGAGCAGTGCAGTGCCATTCTGAAGAGCGACCTACCTCCCAAATTGAATGACCCCGGGAAATTCTCCATTCCCTGCATCATCGGGAAGGCCACGATCAAGAGAGCTCTATGCGACTTGGGGGCAAGCGTGAGTCTCATGCCACGCACAATCTTCGATCGAATGGGAGTAGGAGAGCTCAGGCCTACGCGAATGACGTTACAGCTGGCAGACTCCTCAGTACGATTGCCACTTGGCATAGTGGAAGACGTACCAGTTCAGGTCGGTAAGTACTTTGTGCCTGTGGACTTTGTAGTCATGGAGATGGAGGAGGACAAGGAAGTCCCCATCATTTTGGGACGACCTTTCCTCCGGACTGCAGGTGCAATCATCGATGTGTCTCAAGGAACACTGACCCTGAACTTTGGAGGAGAGAGAGTGTGTTTCCAAATTGATCGAGCCATGAAGTATCCTTCAACCGAATCTTGTTCCCGAGTTGATGTGCTCGACAAATGCTTGACAAGTTTGGTAGAAGATTACTTTCTCGATCGGATCCATCAGAGCATGAATGAACACGCTGAATTCTTGAGCGACCCACAAGATGAAGGAAGCGAATTGAAAGAAGTTTGTGGAGCAGAAGTGCAAATGGCTGACCTGGAAGGATCTGATGCGACCCGCATACATCCTGATGCGACCCTCATACATCCTGATGCGACCCGCACGCCTTCTGATGCGACACGCACTCCATGCGATGCGACACGCACTCCATGCGATGCGACACGCACTCCATGCGATGCGACCCGCATTCCATGGTCTGAGGACCTTGAAACAGAAGGATGCGAGTCGGGTAAGGGCGCACGCGATGCCATTTCACTTGATGCGACCCACACGCCAGATGATGCGACCCGCATCCAGACCCAGACAAAGGGGCCAACTCCTAAACTCAAGCCTCTACCAGCCAACCTCCGGTATGAATTCCTCGGTCCAGACCACTCCTTCCCCGTCATCGTGAATGCAAATTTAAATCCCGATCAAACCGCCAAACTCTTGGAGAAACTGAAGCTTCATCGAGGCGCAATCGGGTATTCGATCAATGACCTGAAGGGGATCAGTCCATCCATTTGCGCACACAGGATTTTCCTGGAGGACGACCACAAACCATCGGTTGAACACCAAGACGACTCAACCCCAATCTGAAAGAGGTAGTCAAGAAAGAGATTCTCAAGCTTCTGGACGCCGGTATCATCTACCCTATCTCTGACAGTAAGTGGGTGAGCCCAGTTCATGTGGTACCGAAGAAAGGTGGTACGACAGTGGTGAGGAACGAGAAGAACGAGTTGATTCAAACTCGAGTGGTGAACGGTTATCGAATGTGCATAGACTACAGGAAACTCAACGCAGCCACACGCAAAGATCACTTCCCTCTGCCATTCGTTGACCAGCTTCTGGAAAGGCTCGCTAACCATTATTATTTTTGTTATTTGGATGGTTACTCGGGTTTCTTCCAAATTCCGATTCACCCACAAGACCAAGAGATGACCACTTTCACTTGTCCCTACGGTACGTACGCATACCGTAGGATGCCATTTGGTCTCTGCAATGCGCCAGCAACCTTTCAGCGGGCCATGATGGCCATCTTCTCTGATTTCATCGAGAGAGGTTGAGATTTTCATGGATAATTTCTCTGTGTACGGCGCATGTTTCGATTCCTGTCTGACCAACCTGTGCAAGATCCTGAAAAGGTGTGAAGAAGTCCACCTCATTCTGAATTGGGAGAAGTGTCACTTCATGGTCCAAACTGGCGTTGTCCTTGGACATGTTGTGACCTCCAAAGGCATCGAAGTCGACAAAGCCAAGATCGAGGTGATTGAGAAACTCGAGATTCCGACAAACGTCAAGGGGATTCGAAGCTTTCTTGGACACGCAGGTTTCTACCGCCGGTTCATCAAAGACTTCTCAAAGATTGCAAAACCGCTGACCAATCTACTCGTCAAAGACTCTAAATTCATTTTCACTGAATATTGTGTCAAATCTTTCCGCGATTTGAAGGAAGCTCTCATCTCAGCACCAATTTTGCAACCACCTGACTGGTCTCTTCCTTTTGAGATCATGTGCGACGCGAGCGACTACGCTGTTGGAGCGGTTCTGGGGCAAAGGAAAGACAAGAAGCCGTGTGCAATTTACTATGCTAGCAAGGTGCTAGATCCTGCCCAGATGAACTACACAACAACTGAGAAGGAACTTCTCGCTGTTGTGTTCGCTCTCGACAAGTTCAGGTCGTATTTGGTTGGCTCCAAGATCATTGTCTACACCGACCATGCCGCCCTTCGGTATTTGTTGAGCAAACAGGACGCCAAACCGCGATTGATCAGGTGGATTCTTCTCTTGCAAGAGTTCGATCTTGAGATCAGGGACAAGAAGGGAGTCGACAACACTGTGGCTGACCATCTTTCCAGACTTCGTTTGGAGGATGAGGGCTCTGCCAACTTGCCAATCAATGACTCGTTCCCTGATGAACAACTCTTCTCTGCCTCCGCACTCAATGCCGTCGACACGACCCGCGCAAGCAACCAATCAGACCCTTGGTATGCCGACATTGCAAATTTCATGCCTCACACCATGACCTACCAACAAAGGAAGAAGCTCAAATCTGATGCAAAGTACTATTTCTGGGACGAGCCCTTTCTTTTCAAGGTAGGAGTCGACGGTATCTTCAGACGCTGTGTGCCACACGAGGAGTCACGCTCTATCCTTGAGCATTGCCATTCATCTGCCTATGGAGGCCATGCTTCTTTCTCCAAGACAGCCGCCAAGGTCTTGCAATCTGGCTTCTTTTGGCCTTCCCTCTTCAAGGATGCAAAGGCCTTGGTCGAAACTTGTGACAATTGCCAACGCACCGGGAACATTTCCCAACGCAACGAGATGCCTCTCAATTCCATTCTCAAGGTAGAGATCTTCGATGTGTGGGGAATCGATTTCATGGGACCATTCCCACCTTCATGTGGGTATGAGTACATCCTGGTTGCGGTGGACTATGTGTCTAAGTGGGTGGAAGCAGTGGCATGTTGAAAGGCAGATGCGAGTGCCGTGAAACGATTGTTCAATGACGTCATCTTTTAGTCTTGAAGCATTGAGGACAATGCTCAGGCTAAGCTTGGGGGGGAGACTTTTATGTTTTAGGATTTATTTTGATTTTACTTAGCTTTACTTAGGTCATGTTTACTTTTCTTAGCACTTTGCATTTTTAGGTGAAAAATTTGCTTGATTGTTGAAATTAGGGACCTATTTGAAAATTTTTATATGATTAGGATGACCTTGGAAAATTAGAACTAACCTCATAATTGACCAAACAAGACGGATTAGGAACAAATGTTTTGAGATTTGCAAAATTGAAAACTTGAATGTTGAAATAGCATTTAGAAACTGATCTGTGCCTTTCAAATAGGGAAATAGGGATTTAAAATAAAGAAAGGTTGGGATATCCATTGGTGTGAATGAACACTAGTGGATGTGTGTATTCATGGTGTGTGCAAAAAGAAAAAGAAAATAAAAAAAAAAGAGAAAATGAAAAGAAATGAAAAGACGGAGAAAATAAGAGTACTGGCAATAAGTCCTGAATGGGCGCCTTTGAGCTCGTCTCCCAAATAAAAAAAAAGAAGAAAAAGAAAAGCTTTTGCACATATCAACACACGAAGTCCGAATCTTTCTAACCTAAGCTTGTTCCAAGCTTGGGGTGGCGACAAAGAAAAAAAATCTCTACAAACGAAGGCATAGGTTTAGTGAAAGAATGATAAATTGATAAGTTCGAGTAATCAACTTTACAAGTTTTAAAGCATTTAGAGTTTGAAATTTTGTTAATCAATTTGTGAGGTGAATCAAAATTAACCAAGGAAAGTCCAAATCATAGCAAAAAGATTCTTTAGGTTTTTAGTTGAAGCAAATCAAGTAAATTTTCACATTTAGGAACTTAACTTGCATTTAGAATCTAAACCTTGTACGAAAACATGATTTGCTTGAGGACAAGCAAAGGTTAAGCTTGGGGGAGTTTGATGTCTCATTATTTGATCGATTGTTTCGACCTATTTCCAGACCAAATATCATGTTTTGATTAACTAAATTGCACTGTTTACATTGAAATATCAATAGAATATGGTACTGCTGCAGTTTGGTTATGACTTTGCAGGAAATGGGCGAAAACAAGCAAAAGAGCAGAGTTCTGACATCCTCCATGCGGGCCGCGTCCCACCTGATGCGGGTCGCATCACAGCCCAGCGCGACCTCAGACGCGACCCTCACAGCGCGCATCAGACCCAACCCGACGCGGGTCGCATCAGAAGCCATGCGGGTCGCGTCGAATTAACTGCGCCAGGCCCAATTGAAGCCCAGTAAGATGTCTATAAATAGATCTGGGCCTGCGCGATTTAGATCATCCAGAATTCATTTTTAAACAGAGAGATCGGGATTGGAAGAGAGGAGCTCGATCTTCTTCGATTCTTCTCCTCTTCATCATGATTTGCATCTCCTCTATCTCTTTTCTTTTCTCTTTGATCATGTTTGAGTAGATTTTCAGTTTTGAGGGATTTAGATGTAATCCAAAGCTTTATTTGATAATGAATGTTGATTGAATCTGAATTGTTATTCGTGTTTCTTGATTTTTGTATTAATTGAAATTGCTTGACCTAAATTGCTTGATTGATTCTTGATTGTCTACTATTGATTGCTTATGGCATTTCTTTTTGTAATTTGGCCTTGATGTATCTTGTGAATTAGGTTAAGTACTTGAGGTAGGTCTAAGATCCAAGAGGTGAGATCAATAGTAGCCGAAAGGTGAAATTTCCATTAGTCGAAAGAATAGTGGATGCCTTTAGTAAACGAGATCAAGAACCTAGGTTTGAATTGGATCTAGGAAGGTGAAATTGCAATTCCGTACCAGGTCTATTAAGCCAATACACGAGAGTTGAGGTTCAGCGACATTAGGTACGGTCAATCGAGCCTTACACGAATTAAACAACCAGAATCAGAAATATTCAGTGTCAGCTCCAGGACCACGCGGGTCGCATGAGAAATCACGCGGGTCGCGTCACAAGGTCGCATGCGAAAGTGTGCGGGTCGAGTGAGAGGTCCAGAGTGCTTGAGGGCTACGCGGGTCGCGTGTGAGAGCACGCGGGTCGCGTCACAAGGGTCGCATACGAGAGTATGCGGGTCGCGTGACAAGTCCAGAGCAGCAAAGTTGAGGATGAAGTCTGAAACCCTCGAAACGCTTTTATTTTACAGATAGTATAAAATCAAACATTTAATTGCTTTCATTCTCTGTTGTTACAATTGTTGATTGAATTTAGGAATTGTAAACAAACCCAAACACCCTTTTCAACTTCTAGTACCTAACTAGGTTAAGTCAAAATTTAGGATTTGAGTCGTCCCTGTGGATCGACACCCGATTATACTACTCGATAGGGGTTGTGTACTTGCAATCCTTACTCGTGAAGTGTAAGCGCGGTTTTAAAAGGTATGCCCTCAAGCGTACCGAAACTTGCGTTGCGCTTGCGTGCGAACAGGCTTGATTCTAGGATTATGCGGGGGGTGGCAGGGGGGCGGCAGCCCCCTGCGAGCGGTGTATGAGGTTACGAAGCATATGAATCCTTTTATCCGACGGCCTAGATTAGCCTAATTTGTGATCTATATGTACGACCCAGATTGATTCCCCTTTACAATATATACTTTAGATATTTCATGTTTATGTCGTTTTGTGAATTGTTTGGTAAGTACCAATTAAATTGCTTGTGAATTGTTTAATACGTTTCGTACTAATTGAGACGAAAGAAATATAAATGAACAGAATGAGGATAAAAAACAGCAACTAAAAAAAAACAGCAACTAAAAAAACAGCAAAAAAAAAAAAAATAAAAAATCTTCTGCGACCGACTATGGTCTCATCAGCGACCGTTTATTCGGTCTCTGATGGTCTTTCTGTCACGGCAACATATACCATCAGAGACCGTTTATGTAATATTTAAACATATTAACTTTGTTATCAATTATGTAATATTTTATTGTTTATGCATTTTTTTTGTTTGTCAATGCAGTCAATTCATGATTATTAATAGATACAATCAATTATATATTGGCGAAAAGCTCAATCAGTTTCTTTCCTTTGAGTCGGTTATTTTACAATGCACTTATCAACCACCAGAATTTGAAACGTAAAGTAATTCGCTGGTGGTTTTTGGTTTCATGCTCATTATCTATTGGACATTATTCTCATTTAATTGAGTAAGAATTTAAAAATAATTGAAAAAATTGTTGACTCGGTCAGACACGCCCAGACTCGTCCAGACTCGGGTTGACTCGGCCGAGTCAAACACTTTTCAACCGAGTTTTGCTGAAAAAATCGCATGGGCGCGAGACTCGGGTAAAACTCGGACCGGACACGGCCGATACCTAGTTGACTCGGACTCGTCCGAGTTTCCAAACCATGATAGTAAGGATAGCGTGTATTATGCTTACTAAAAGGGTTTGGGGAGTACAGCTCCAAAATCTATCGGATTTACTTTAAACAACGAATCGAAACCGTTAAAACCAATTTACTTAATTAGTAATGCGTGTACAAAGTTTTGAAATTTTCACATTCATTTAGTACAAAGTGATCAAGCAGTAAAAAATAATTTGCTGGACTTCGATATAAGGTACCAAATGTGCCTACTTACAAGCAAACACATACAACTTGAATAAAATTTGTTGGTTACAAGCAAACACATAATATAGTTGTAAGAATAATACATGCCTATTATGACCTCTTACAAGCAAACCCATTAAATGGTAAGAGTAGTACACGCCTGTTAGGACCTCTTACAAGCAAACACATAAATAAAAAGAGAAAAAAAAAAGGAGAGAAAGATAGATTGAAAACAAAGAAAAAGATATTAATATATATAAGATCAAGTAGGAGAATAGTTGTACTAATCCCTAACGAGTTGCATGTGCAATTCTTGCTCTTTTGACGACCAGGATAACAATTACTATGGCAAATCCGGTACCGAATCCCAATCCAACGAAAAGGCACAAGAGAACAATTGCAGTCATTTTCTTAGCAGGTTTTGTGCAAGGAGAGGTTGAATTGCTTCCAGGACTTGTGACATTGCACAACTTAGATAATGGCACACCGCATAATCAAGGGTTCCCTTCATACGATGAATTGTCGAATGCCAGGAACTGGCTAGATTGCGTGATTCTCCCAACCAGATGGTTAAATGAGAGATTCAAGATGAATAGAAAACTCAGGGAGGTTAGTTCTTGTGGAATCTCTCTAGAGAGTTGGTTCCAAGCACTAGTACAAAAAACCCTTACACCGACTGTTAAAAAACCCCTACACCAACTGTTATTGAGGCATCAGTGATGGCGGCGACAGTATAGGTATACCAACACTGACGGTTCTTTTTAAAAAACAGTCAGTGTAGATACCCAACACTGATGGTTCTTTTTAAAAAACAGTCAGTGTAGACACCCAACACTGACGGTTTTCTTTAAAAAACAGTCGGTGTAGAGACCCAGCAGCGACGATTTTTTTGAAAAAAGGATCGGTGTTGGTCACCAGTAGCGACTGTTTTTTTGAAAAAATGGTCGGTGTTGGTCACCAGCAGCGACTGTTTTTAAAAAAAAAGGGTCGGTGTTGGTCACCAACAGCGACTGTTTTTTTGAAAAAAGGGTCGGTGTAGGTCTTAAAAACAGTCGTTGTTGGTTTCATAACCGTCGGTGTTGGTATAATAAAATTTTGGCATGATTCTATTTGTATCGGGGCTAGCCTCGATATATTTGCTAGCAATATATTACTATTCGAAAATCTTGACATTAAATAGAATGGCATGCAATAATTTGAACAACATAAACAAAAAACAACACAATATAAACAACATAACATATTCACAAAAGACAACACACTATAACAAAATTTACATAGCACATTTACAAAATTTACAAAATTTACAAAATATACAAAATATGCATCTTAACTTAACAAAATTGCATTTCTTATAGTTTATAAGTTGTGTTAAAAATTGAGATATGGATCCATAGCATAGGTTGATCCGTAATATGCATATTACCATAGCCTTACTCAACAACAATTTGATTAGGTATATCCCCAAGTATGTGTTTAGAAAATTACTTCATCTCCAAGACCGTTAGCCCGTAGATCCAATGTAGAAATTGTTGTATTATGCTTTTAAACAATCTGCAAATACTTTGCACCTTGGGCACCTATCTACAATTAAGTTAGTATTAGTAATTCTGTACCACATTCAAAAAAGGGATTTATTGTCTAAAGACAAGACAAAATAAAGAAATGAAAATGGGAGGAATGAATACCTGACACCAACTAAGTTTTAGGGTTTCTATCTTTCCATGAAACTTGAGAACATCGCATAGAGCTTTCACCCCGTCAGCTCCTATCGGGTTGTGACTCAACTCTAGCTGCATGCAATCCATTTCACATCAGTTTGGTAATTTAACTAGTGATTAAAAAAAAGATGAAAACATTAGAGAATTATTTAAACTCACTGATTTCAACATAGCGTTATCCTTCAAAACCTTAGCCAAGGATGTGAGGCACGAGTGAGGCATGAAAGACATGAGGCATTTAAACTCTTCTCATAGTTCTGAACTAATAAGCATGGAGTTTTAAAATAAAACAGGCCAATGACCCAGCATTTTAGTAAAAGAAAATTAAAAAGCAAAAAATGAGAATAAAAAGAATAAAAAGAAAATTTAACAAATTATACTATTTCGAAAGGATAAGTAAGAATGCTGTACCGGGTAATCAATATTGTTGTTGTTAAGTTCTAAGACACGAATTGTTGGATTTTTCTTAAGCATTACTGCAAGGGCCTTTGCTCCTTGCAAAAGGTATAATAAAATATCATTTCATTTATAATTGGGAAAATGTTTTCACTACATTTATTGATTCAATATAAAGTTATTATTATTACTAATTCAAACAAACCTCGTCTCCAATGCCAGTGGCATTCAGTTGCAGCTTTTGAATGCCTCCATTTAAGACCAACATATCTGAAAGACACTGAGAGCATTATGAGTGTTATACTTAGGCATGTTAACTTCGAATTAAGATTTCATTGAAGGAATGGAAAATAAGTTATATAATATTTCCTCAACAGTTATACTTAGAACAATCGTTCTCATCATGATCACGGGCACATGTAATGATATTTCACTTTCTCTTCTAAAATACACACACACACACACACAGAGCAGGAGTACCTTGAAGCCAGGTAGTCCCTTCAAGTCACTCTCTGTTAGGAAAAGCAATCTGTGATCATGTCAGAATTTTAGTTTAGAAAAAATATTTCTTTTACAGGGCAAACTTGAAATTAACAGAATCAAATACTACAAAATTGTAACAAAAGTAATAACATAACAGTATTCTCATATAAGAGAAATTGGGCATGGAGCTGACAACAATTTCTCTAATTAAAGTTTAAAAAAAAAGAAACCAAATTGCTTTTAGAATAACAGCAATCTGTGAGGCTTAGTTGGACCACAACAACAACTTATAAAATATTGTAAATGATTATAATTTACATATTGTAAATGAGGCAATGGTTCTTAATTCCATAAAGTAGCATACTTGGAAAACAATATACAGCTTGGAGAACTGAATATGTCCCATCAGATATCTTGTATTTCCTATGTTCAGTTAAGGTAAACTTTTAATTTGTTAAGGCAAACTGATCCTAACCCGACCCAATATAATCTGAAACTTGACTCAAAGCCAACAACTCGGTTTTCAAAAGTTACATACAATAGCTAGCAAATGTTACATACAATAACCCTGTCCAACTTATTTTTAAATTGGGCCTAAAAAATTGTAAACAAATACTTACCACGAGAGGAAATTTTGAAAGACTTGTAAAGATTTGCACCTGGGAATATGAAAATTTTATAATGTTGAATATATAATTAGGCCTGAAATGTTGATCAAACAACATAATTATCTAACATGCAAGGAATTTCGATGAATGGACTAAATTGCAGTACCAGTGATGCAGTCCGGTACTGGTACCAGTGATGCAGTCCGGTACTGGTACCAGTGATGCAGTCTCGTCTTTTGTCGGCAGGAAAGAGAGAGAGTACCCTGAACCCGGCTGAGTGGGGTGAGGCAGGTCGGGGGTGGGTTTGTGCTCGGGGCGAGGCAGCAAGGAGGAGGAGACGGAGAGAGACAGCAAGGCGCGCGGAGGCGGAGGAGGGAGACAGCAAGGGTTGTGCTCAAGGCGGAGGCGGAGAGAGACGACAAGGCGGAGGAGACGAAGAGACAGCATGGCGCTTGGAGGCGAAGAGAGACCAAGAAATTTGAAAATTTGGGAGATAAGAGTCTGACCGAACGCGGAGAGGGAAATGAAATTTAGAAGGGGAATTCGCGGCTGATCGAAATAAATAAACCAGGGAAAAAAAATTTCGAAAGAAATCACTGACGGTTCCGAAAATTAAAAAATACAGTATGTGAAAGAAAAACAATCACTGACGGCTCCCTATATTTGACAGTCACTATAGCAAAATCAACACTAACGGGTAAAAATAAAAAACAGCCAGTATATGACTTCAGCACTGACTGTTACTAATTCAAAACAGCCAGTGTAGTATATCAACACTGACGGTTCCGAAATAAAAACAGTCAGTAAAGGTATCCACACTGACGGTTCTGGAATAAAAACAGTCAGTGAATAAAAATTTACAAAAAAATTTACAATAAAATCAACTTAAAAGGAAGTTTGGAATCTGACCGTTCATTTTCACGCGGGAAATCAACGGTCGATCTGCAGTGAAATTATTCCAAATCTATTTTAAAATGATCAAGGGAGAACATTGAACGTAACCAACATAAAAGTTCGGAAGTTTTATTATGTATGAGCTTCGATCCAACACGAAGTGTTTATGGCCATATGATGCTTCAATTTTCGATCAACTAGATGGATGGGAAATAAAAACAAATTTTGATCAAACTTGGATGCAAGACAATAAATGCAGTGCTCTTTAATTTAAACGGTTTCGATCGACCCACAGACGACATATTCTCATGCCTCTTCATTAACTTATAAAACAAGAGTTTATGTTTCATGTTCATGCATAGAAGATGTGAGTCATATATGCAACATGCATGTAATGCTATATAATTTAATGTGTTCAAATCATTTAATTAAGCAATAAACATGTTATAACATTAATTATTGTATAAATATTACTAATATAATTTTCATTACAAAGTATTTTCTAAAATTAATGTCAAAATTTGATGTTAATTGCCTAAATTTCACTCATCGCGTAAATTACTAATCATACTTATTAAATAGAATATGGTCATTCTAATAAACAAGCATTGCAATTTTTCGATGGAACAATTAATTAGTAATTTATTGTTTTAGGTTTTTCATTCCATCATTAACAAACTTTTAAACATTATATACACAATGCATAATTTTTATTCTCAAAGAAACTTAATTATTGCTCAACACTGACTGTTATTTAAAAAAAAGGGTCAGTGTAGGTATGAGCAACACTGACTGTTTTCTTAAATAAAAGGTCAGTGTAGGTGAACTGCTCAACACTGACGGTTTTATCAATAAAGGGTCAGTGTAGGTATGAGCAACACTGACTGTTTTTTTTTTAAAAAGGGTCGGTGTAGGGTATGTGCAACACTGACTGTTTTCTTAAAAAAAGGGTCGGTGTAGGTATGAGCAACACTGACTATTTTAAAAAAAAAAAGGGTCGGTGTAGGGTATGTGCAACACTGACTGTTTTCTTAAAAAAAGGGTCGGTGTAGGTATGAGCAACACTGACTGTTTTTTTTAAAAAAGGGTCGGTGTAGGAAGTGAGCCAACACTGACTGTTTTCTTAAAAAAAGGGTCGGTGTAGGTATGAGCAACACTGACTATTTTTTTTTAAAAAAGGGTCGGTGTAGGGTATGTGCAACACTGACTGTTTTCTTAAAAAAGGGTCGGTGTAGGTATGAGCAACACTGACGCTTCGCTTAAAAAACAGTCAGTGTTGGTGAACTGCTCAACACTGACGATTTTTCAATAAAAGGGTCGGTGTTGCTCATACCCTACACCGACCCTTTTATTAAGAAAACAATCAGTGTTGGTTCACTGACGGTTATTTACAATTGAACAGTCAGTGTTGAAGTTCTTCTTAATTACGATTTTGCCACGTAGTCTCTACACTGACTGTTGCATATTAAAACAGTCAGTGATTGGGGGTCAGTGAAGGGGTTTTTTGTACTAGTGAAGATAGGTCCAGTGACTCGATTTGCGTCAAGCGTTCAAGTTGAGGCGGAATGGATCCAGTAAAAGCATTATGTGACAGGTTTAGTGCATTTATTCCTTTGAGCTCGCCAATCGTCTTAGGAATATCACTAGTGAATCTATTTGTTGATTTACACATCATTAAATTAGGCAAGTTATTCTCTAGTGTCATTAGTGCCCCTTTATTTGTGACAGTAACAGAGATCCCATCAATTTCAAAATAAATTAAAGCAGTGGACCAAGGACTTTACCAAGAACTGCATCCGAGGATAAAATATGCATGGACCTGAAATTTCTGAACCAGAGTGGTGGTAAACTTCCATTGAAGTTGTTTGAAGCTAGATCAATCATTCTTAACAATTGGAAAGGAGAATTCATTTTTCCAAAATTTGAAGGAAGGTCTACTGCACCATAGAATCTATTGGACCTTACAATAATGACTTGGAGATTTGGAAGCTTCCCTAGTGAAAACGGGAAAGTGCCACCTATCTAGTTGTTCCCAATATCAAGGAGGGACAAATCTTTACACCTTGTTAAAGATCTAGGCAAATAGCCTTCAAGATTATTGCTGTTCAGATCCAATATGATGAGCGCGCAAGACCTGTTTATGTGATGTGATAGTGTTCCAGAATTAGCGAAGTCCATTTGAATCTGGTAGAAACAGCAGGAGAGTAGTAAATGGTGGATTATGAATTAACTTCATGTAACTTCATGCAACTTGTAACTTCATGCACGTTAACTGAGAAAGTCATTTAGAGCAGTTAGGCCACTCAATATGAACATTGTTTGGTTAGGCTCACATTGACTTGGGTCAACCCAGCCATTTTTTTTAAAGCTTGGTATTTTCTTTTTGACCAGCCTTAATGGTCACTCCAAAGAAAATGCTTTACCACAATCATCACTGGCAAACAATAATTTAACAATAAAAAACATAAATTTTCCGAAAAATTTCCTTCATATGACATCATCATTTACTGGAAGTCATTCAAAGATATTCTATATTATAATTAAATTGCCTGGCATTTTTTGTATGTTGTGTTCTTATAATATTCTTGATATTTCGTTAACTTGAAAGTTTGTCATATATTTATATGTTCTATATATTGTTCTGAACATGCAAATAAAGATCAAAATCTGCTAAAAAAAGCTATTATACAAATATCAATTACATTTGCAGTATAAATTACAAACAAATTGTTCGAAAAAGCACCACATTAAATAATAAAATAATCAAAATTAGTGACAGTTTTGTAACTTTTTTCAACAAGTATTTAGAACTGACGAATGAGTGGGTTTATTCAGTCATAAATTGGGAGCTAGCTCAACAGAGGTCTTTGTCAATCTTTTTGATGTTTTTGAACCTAACAGGCGGCATTAGTTATACTTGGAAATTCTTTTGCTAAATACGTCATTTCTTTATTGGTCATTTCAAATGTTGATCGTTTCAGGTTTAACGCAGAACAATGCAGATTAATTTCCTCTAGTCCGAAATCCGACTTAAGTGTTATGTTATATTTTATGATGATCGATGTGATATGATATCACTGATAATTACAGCTCCAAAGAACACACACAAAAATCAGGCCTATTATATGATATCACTTGAGGATATGTGCACTTGCTAATATCATAGGTGTCTGGTCCGTTAGAAACCAACCACGAGAGAATTTAATATTGCTATGTTATTCTTGGGTAATTTCATAAAGGCAGTGTACTGAGTTTCTGAAGAAAGAGAGATTCTATCTTTAGGAGGGTTTTAACAAGAAAGAATGAAAGTAATTGGTGAATCCGATGTAGCAAGAAAGAATGAAAGTCATTGGTTAATTGTACACTGAAGCTCTATCATGAGAAATTGCTTGGTTCATCATGTGAGGCGTCATGGACCCTGTTCATGGATGGATATGCTGAACATGTTGTAGCCTATGTATGCAGGCTTAAAGAAAAAGAAACAGACTTGAAAAAACACTTTTGCAAGTGCATCGATCAGACAGGACCATCCATGAAAAAAAGAAGAAAAAAGACTTAAAGAAAAAGGAAAAAAAGACTTAAAGGAAAAAGAATAATGGAACAAGCTCAGATGTATGGTTTTACGTAGGAATTCATACTCAATGGGGGCTGTTTTCGTAGAGCCATTCGGAGGCCCAATAATTTCCCAATTTATTCCCAATTTATTCCCAACTTTATTCCAATTTATTCTCAACTTTATTCTCACCAACAGCCGAATTCATGGGAAAAAAAAAGATCTCCAAGTGAATAATTTTTTTCCCAACTCCCACTTTCTTCTTCCACGTGGGTGGGTCCCATCTTCTCTCTCTCTTATTCCTCAAAAACAAACATGTGGCATATTCAATATATAAAGAGCTACACTTTAAATAACTTCTCATTGTGGGACTAATGTTACTATCCAAAGATCCAAACCGAAATATATATATATATAGGCTGTGGCTAATTTGCTGCTGGCAGCAGTTCGGCCGAGGTGCTGCCGGGGCATTATTTAGCCGTGTGATGTTCAAACAACAAATTCAAACCGTTAGATGTTTAATCTATACTATAATCTACTTGGAGACCAAATTTTACATTTTTTGGAATTTTTTTACTATATATTAAGATGGTTTGAAAACCGCTGTTTTTAACGTTGCAGAAATTTACTAAAAACAGCGGTTTTCAAACCAGCTTAATATATAGTAAAAAAATTCCAAAAAATGTAAAATTTGGTCTCCAAGTAGATTATAGTATAGATTAAACATCTAACGGTTTGAATTTGTTATTTGGACATCACACGGCTAAATATAGCCCCGGCAGCACTTGGCTGAACTGCTGCCGGCAGCAAATTAGACAGACCCTATATATATATATATATATATATATATATATATGAGTAGGGCTATTGTACTTCGCGAAGTAAAACAAAGTTTTACTTCACGCTCATACTCCCATTTCCAAAATCCAAATCGTCGATCCGAACCGTTCAAGTTGTTCTCCATATTGAAATGTGCTTGGAGACCAAATTTTACATTTTTTGGAATTTTTTTACTATTTATTAAGTCACTTTGAAAATCGCTGATCCATTGTGAATAGTAAAAAACAGTAAAAAATTATGGACCAATGGATCAGCGATTTTCAAAGTGGCTTAATAAATAGTAAAAAAATTCCAAAAAATGTAAAATTTGGTCTCCAAGCACATTTCAATATGGAGAACAACTTGAACGGTCGGATTGACGTTTTGGATTTTGAAAATGGGAATATGAGCATGAAGTAAAATATTGGTTTTACTTCGCGAAGTACAATAGCAAAATTATATATATATATATATATAGAGAGAGTGACTAAGGTCAAAGTGGTAGTTCCTGAGCTATGGAGATACCACATTTTAGACCGTCTGATTCGCTTTAAATTTCGTGTTCAAGTTGATTTGATTTTGTCGCTGATCAAAATAGACGGAACGGCCAAAATAAATTTCAGCGCTCCGTCAGGCTAAAATTGATTTTGTCGCTGTTTTGATTTTCTTCCCCATCTACCCGCCTCTTCAACTTCTGCTTCCCCTTTCTCTCTCCCTATTTGCGTGGCTAATTTGATTTTTTTTCCCATCTGCACGCCTCTTCAGCTTCCGCTTCCCCTTTCTCTCTCCCTATTTCCTAAATCGTAAAAGTGGCCGGGTCTTCTCTTCTCCTTCGACCACTGACCACCCTATCGTTCTCTTCTCCTCTCCGCTCGATCACCGACCACCCTGTCATTCCTAAATCGAATCTGCCACATCTTCTCTGTTGCACTTCTCAGGCGAAGCAGGTTTGTGCTTGTGTTTATTTTTTTAACTTGTCTGGGTTTTTATTCACGTATGTAGCATAATTGTTTGCATAATAATTAAAAACATTGTTGACCAACTTGGCTGCCGTCACCGATTGCAAATCATGAATTTCACCTTGGCAAAGCCTAATTATTTAGGGCGTAGCAGGAAGATTCGCTGGAACTCGAGAGCTAGCAAGAGAATAGAAAGAATTCCATATCATCCGAAGCAGTATAAATTTTTCTACTTGGTTCGGTTAATAGAGGAATTTTTAGTAGCATAATTTCAAAATTTCAAAATTTTGAGATTCTAGAATTTTAGTAGCAGAATTCTTTTTTGGTACCAACTAGCAGAATTATTTTTCTCTCGAGTTAATTGCAGATTTTCTTATTAAACTATTGATAGAATTTCAAACATCCAAGAGAAGCAGGAATTAGTCTCAGATGCAAAATAGTAAACACCAGAAGGTACCAATTGGAGATATTGAATTTTTAGAATTTTTTAATTTCAGAGACTGGCAAAAAACGTATTAAGCTTAGGTACCAATTGTAGTGTTTTTTAATCTAATTTGAGTAGTATTATATTTTTTTGTAGATAAATGGATGATTTGGATGATTTGGAAGTAGATGAAATAGAAGATGTGGTAATAGATGAAAAAGGAGAGAAAATTTTAGAGCCTCATGAAGGGATGGAGTTTGCTAGTGAACAAGAGGCTTACAATTTTTACAACACCTACGGATACATTAGTGGATTTAGTATCCGTAAGCAAACCAACTACACAAATGCAAAAGGGATAAAAACTGTGATAAGAATGGTTTGTTCGAAAGAAGGGAAAACCAGAAAAAAGAAGAAGCAATTGGAGGAGACGATTGATGGGTTGATTGAAAAGACACCTGAAAAGGAAAGATCGATGCAGAGAAGTGAGTGCAAAGCTTCATGCCATGTTAGGATGCATAATGATGGCATTTGGAGGATAACGGGCCTCCACAAAGATCATAATCATCAGTTAGTGCCAAACACTCCCTCAAAAAAACGACACTTAAAATCTCATAAGCTGATTTCCATGGAAGATAGGACTCACATCGAGTTGTTGAGTCAGTTAAATTTTGGTGCGTCTCAAATTAGAGAATTCATTGCTGAAAAGTCTGGGGGTAAAGAGAACCTCCATTTTAGCAAAAGAGATGTTAACAATCACATTACAAGAGTGAAGAGGAGTCTAGTTGGGGTTGATGTGAATGCAATGTTAGACTTCTTTAGGCTTAAGCAACAAACAGATTATGAATTTTTCTTCGAAGTCGAACCGGATGAAGATAATGTTGCCAAAAACATATTTTGGGTAGATGGTCGTTCAAGGAGAGCATATCAAGAGTTTGGTGATGTCATCATATTTGATACAACCTACAATACCAACAAGTACAGAATGCCTTTTGCTCCATTTGTTGGTGTCAACCATCATCGACAATCAGTATTCTTTGGTTGTGCCCTAGTTAGAGATGAGAAGAAGACAACATTTGGTTGGTTGTTCAAAACATGGTTGAACGTAATGGGTGGAAAGAAACCAAAGACTATCTTTACTGATCAAGACCCGGCGATGAAAGCGGCAATTGAGCTGGTGTTTGAGGGAGGTACCGTGCATAGAGTTTGTATATGGCATGTGTTGAGAAAGGCGCGAGAGCATTTGGGGGTTTTATACGGATCTGTTAATGGGTTTAGAGATGAATTAATCGCGGTTATTAATTTTAGTTTGACAATTGCTGATTTTGAAACAAATTGGCATGCCACACTTAAAAAGTATAAAATGGAAGACAATTGGCATATGAAGATTATGTTCGACAAGCGTGATGAATGGGCACCGGCATACTTTCGTGAGTCATTTTGTGCGGGCATTAGTACTACACAGAGAAGCGAAAGTATGAATGCGTTGACAAAGATATGGCTGGGATCTAATACCTCATTGTATGATTTTGCAACAAGATTTCAGAAAATGGTAGAGGGTGTTTATGAGAGAGAGAGTGATGAGGATTTTCGAACAATGAACGAGATCCCACAACTATTGTCGGGTGATGTAGTAGAGGTTGAAGCGCGAAAAATTTACACTCGAAGCATTTTCAAACTTTTAAAGGGCAAAATAATGAAGACTATCGCGCTTCGGGTTCGTGAGGTCGAGAGAGAAAGACTCTATGAGGTACGTCCGGCGATATTGAAATCGAAGTACACTTGGTACAAACTAAATCGCATGGTACGCATCGATCGAGCCAATGCAAGGGCTGATTGTGAATGCAAAGGCTTTTTGTATCAAGGAGTTTTATGTTCTCATGCACTTTTGGTGATGCGACATGTGGGGATGGAGCCATTTTTGCCTAAACATTACATTCTCAAAAGATGGACCCGTGATGCTAATGCAAGCGCAAAGAAAGGTTTGAACGATCGTTGTTTTGATGGCAATAACCTAAAATCTGTCAAGCGTACCGCCTTAATTAAGCGAATGGATGCAATCATGAGTAATCCTATTGTGCTTACTACAGCATATGATTGGACTTGTGGTAAATTGGATGAGATGCTGGAGTTGTTAGCAGATCTCACTGAAGCCTATGGCGAAGATGAACCTACTAAACCAAAATTAGAAGCTGTAAAGAAAGAAGAGGATGATCTGAAATTTAGTGATCCACCGGTATCGCAATGCAAGGGCAAAAGAATACCTCAGCGATTCAAGGCTCCAGCCGACGTAAGAGATGCCAAGAAGATGCGAACTTGTAGTTATTGTCATAAAAAAGAGGGCCACAACATGAGAAAGTGTCCAAAGGTAAATATTACTTCAATTCATGATCATTATTTTGTTTATGCTTGTTTAAATGATAATTATTATCTTATTTTCTAATTGTAGAAAGAAGAGGACGAAAAAGCAAGTAAAGGAAAAGAGACAATTCTCATACAAAAGGGCAAACGCACTAGAAAAGAACCAATTTCCGTAGAATATGCGAGTGAAGACGAATCTGAATTTAAGAGTGAAGATGATGAAGATGCTGATATCTCGCAAACTTATCTATATTCCGACCCGTATTTTGTACCAAAACCTGTGTTTAGAACTGTCAAATCGTGTTTATTTCATTGAATATCTATAGAATGTGGTACTGCTGTGCATTTGTTCTTACTTTGCAGAAAACAGGCGAAACCGAGGAAGAATATGGAATTTGAAGGTTTATATACGGTCCGTGTACCTTCTTATGCGGACCGTACAACCCTGCCCGACCACAGACACGATCAGGACACCAATCTCAGCACCTGAAATTAAAACGGTCATAGATTTTGACTCGTAACTCCGTTTTGAGTGTATAACCACTTTTCGGAAAGCTTGCGAGAAGATCTACAATCTGAGCTAGAGACACAGGTACACGGTCCGTGTAAAATTTCACACGGGCCGTGTCAAGCATTTCCAACCGCTGACTCGACCGCAGGAAGAACACAGGCACACGGTCCGTGTAGAATTCCACACGGGCCGTGTCAAGCATTTCTGGAAACAGATTTAGAATTTGGAAACAAGGCTAATTGATGGAAGGTCGGCCAGAAAAGGATATAAGCGGGATTTCTTGCACCAGAGGGGTATTCTGGAGCAGAGAGAAGCATTTGCTAGGGTTTGGACTTGGCGGCTAGCTTGGAGACGAAGTTGAGAAGCGAAAGACGCGAGTTTTCGACGGATCTTCATTGTTCTTCGAGTTTTTCTATGAACTCCTTTATCTTTATTTGTTTTATTTGCTTTTTAATCATGTTAGAGTAGACTTTTAGTTTCTAGGGTTGTGATGTAATCGAATGTTTTGTTTTGCATGTTAGTTATTGGATTCTTTTGTTGAAATTTGTGTTTGCTTGATTGTGTTTGATTTTAATTGCTTAGTCTAAGTTGTTTGATTTTTATTGGTTTACCACTAGATGAATGCGCACATCTAGAAGGTACTTTGGCCCTTATAATCTCTCAACCAAACTAAGTACATGAGGTAGGATTAGTGATCCGGAAGGTGAAACCAAGTAGTAGCCGACAGGTGAACATTTCCTCATATCGACGGAATGAGGTTACCTTTAGTATACCAAACAAGCAACTAGGTAATTCAGACCAACATACGACAGTTGAGGTCTAGAACCCGACGAGGGCACATATTGCAATTCCATACCAAGTTAATGAACCAACAGACGACAGTTGAGGTTTAGAAACATTAGGTCTGGTCAGTAGAACCCTACACAAAGGAACAACACAAAGAAACAATAACTGCTGCATTCACTCGAGGGCCACACGGACCGTGTACACTGGACACGACCCGTGTAGGACACTACACGGACCGGGTACCTCGAAGCAGAACTGAGATGAAGTCATAACCCTGGAAACGCCTTTTTACATTTGATTTAAACCAATTTTATTTTCTTTCTTGCATTTTAATTACTGTGATTGAATTGTTAGGAACTATAAAAACCAAAACCAACATTTTCCAACTTCTAGTCTTTATTTAATTTAGGTGGAAATCTAGTTAAGACTTGAACCGTCCCTGTGATCGATACCCGAATTTATACTACTCGATAGGATTGTATACTTGCAGTCTGAACCGAAAAGTGTATTGAAGGTTAAAAAGTGCAGTTTACTGTACTGAAACTTTGTACTATACCTTTTGGTGTAACAAGTTTTTGGCGCCGTTGCCGGGGACGGCATCATTTATTTTCTGGATTTTTGCCTACTTTATTTAATCTAGATTTTAACTTGTATCTTTTTCTTTTGTTTTTCTCTCTCTACATGAACAAGCTGCCATGGATCTGATTTACAACATGGCGACAAACCAACAGTGGTCCAGCCGCGACAATTCTCGAGAAGGAGGCGGCAAATACGAGGTCGATCAAATCACTGCGCTTCAGAAGTGGATTTTTCTGATGCAAGAGTTTAATCGCGTGGTCCGTGTACCTCAGAAGTGGGTGCTCCTCCCAGTTCCACCCGACCCGCCTCACCCCTCGCTCCACATCTAGTAAGTTTTCATGTTTTCTTTTATTTACTCTTTCTTGTGTGAATTCAAGCATTGAGGACAATGCTTCATTCAAGCTTGGGGGGGTTGAATAGAAGAAATTGTATCTGCATTTAGTTCATGTTTATTTTCCGAAAATTTTGCATTTTTAGGTGATAAATTTGTGTGACTGCTAGGATTAAAGACTTGTTTGTAAATTTTTGGTTATGATTTGGATGACTTTGAGAAATTGGAAATAACCTCATAATTGATCAAAGAACTGCTTAGCATGGGAAGTTTTGAGAAATTGAAAAGATGAAAACTTGAATTGTACTGAAATAACATTTTGAAACTGAACTGTGCCTTTTAAATTAGGAATTGGGGATTTTAAACAATAGAAAGATTGGGATATCTATTGGTATGAAAGAATACCTTTGGATGTGTGTATTCATGATATATGCAAATGAATAAAAGAAAAAAATGAAACAAACGAAAAGATGGAGAAAATAAGAGTACTGGCAATAAATCCTACGGGATGCCTTTGAGCTCGTCTCCCAAATTTATAAAAAAGAGTACTGGCACAATCCGACGGGATGCCTTTGAGCTCGAAAACTTTCAAAAACTTTTGCATATATCAACACACGAAGTCCGCGACTTTCTAACCTAAGCTTGTTCCAAGCTTGGGGGGGCAAAAAGGAAAATCACCATAAATGAGGGTATAGTTTCAATGTAAGAATGAAAGATTGATCAATTCGGGTAACTAGTTTTTGCAAATATCAAAGCATCTCAGAATATGAAGTTTGACTAGTCAATTTGTGGGGTGAATCAAAATTAATCGAGGAAAGTCCAAGTTGTTATCCAAAATGATTCTCGAGTTTAATGATAATAGCAGTTCATGTGAGTTTTTCACAATTAGGATCTTAACTTGCATTTAGGAAAGTTTAAAAGACCAACCCGGTACCTAAGTTGGGGTTTTTGCTTGAGGACAAGCAAGACTTCAGCTTGGGGGAATTTGATATCTCGCAAACTTATCTATATTCCGACCCGTATTTTGTACCAAAACCTGTGTTTAGAACTGTCAAATCGTGTTTATTTCATTGAATATCTATAGAATGTGGTACTGCTGTGCATTTGTTCTTACTTTGCAGAAAAAGGGCGAAACCGAGGAAGAATATGGAATTTGAAGGTTTATATACGGTCCGTGTACCTTCTTATGCGGACCGTACAACCCTGCCCGACCACAGACACGATCAGGACACCAATCTCAGCACCTGAAATTAAAACGGTCATAGATTTTGACTCGTAACTCCGTTTTGAGTGTATAACCACTTTTCGGAAAGCTTGCGAGAAGATCTACATTCTGAGCTAGAGACACAGGTACACGGTCCGTGTAAAATTTCACACGGGCCGTGTCAAGCATTTCCAACCGCTGACTCGACCGCAGGAAGAACACAGGCACACGGTCCGTGTAGAATTCCACACGGGCCGTGTCAAGCATTTCCGAAAACAGATTTAGAATTTGGAAACAAGGCTAATTGATGGAAGGTCGGCCAGAAAAGGATATATGCGGGATTTCTTGCACCAGAGGGGTATTCTGGAGCAGAGAGAGGCATTTGCTAGGGTTTGGACTTGGCGGCTAGCTTGGAGACGAAGTTGAGAAGCGAAAGACGCGAGTTTTCGACGGACCTTCATTGTTCTTCGAGTTTTTCTATGAACTCCTTTATCTTTATTTGTTTTATTTGCTTTTTAATCATGTTAGAGTAGACTTTTAGTTTCTAGGGTCGTGATGTAATCGAATGTTTTGTTTTGCATGTTAGTTATTGGATTCTTTTGTTGAAATTTGTGTTTGCTTGATTGTGTTTGATTTTAATTTCTTAGTCTAAGTTGTTTGATTTTTATTGGTTTACCACTAGATGAATGCGCACATCTAGAAGGTACTTTGGCCCTTATAATCTCTCAACCAAACTAAGTACATGAGGTAGGATTAGTGATCCGGAAGGTGAAACCAAGTAGTAGCCGACAGGTGAACATTTCCTCATATCGACGGAATGAGGTTACCTTTAGTATACCAAACAAGCAACTAGGTAATTCAGACCAACATACGACAGTTGAGGTCTAGAACCCAACGAGGGCACATATTGCAATTCCATACCAAGTTAATGAACCAACAGACGACAGTTGAGGTTTAGAAACATTAGGTCTGGTCAGTAGAACCCTACACAAAGGAACAACACAAAGAAACAATAACTGCTGCATTCACTCGAGGGCCACACGGACCGTGTACGACAGTACTCGGCCCGTGTACACTGGACACGGCCCGTGTAGGACACTACACGGACCGGGTACCTCGAGGCAGAACTGAGATGAAGTCATAACCCTGGAAACGCCTTTTTACATTTGATTTAAACCAAGTTTATTTTCTTTCTTGCATTTTAATTACTGTGATTGAATTGTTAGGAACTATAAAAACCAAAACCAACATTTTCCAACTTCTAGTCTTTATTTAATTTAGGTATAAATCTAGTTAATACTTGAACCGTCCCTGTGATCGATACCTGAATTTATACTACTCGATAGGATTGTATACTTGCAGTCTGAACCGAAAAGTGTATTGAAGGTTAAAAAGTGCAGTTTACTGTACTGAAACTTTGTACTATACCTTTTGGTGTAACAGATGCCAAAGATGAAAGTGCATATGATGATGAAGATTATGGGAATGAAGAAGATCTATTTTGATGGCTTGGCATTTAAATTTTCTATTATGTGATTTTAAGAAATAATAGGGTTTTTGGTGCAATTTTTGGTCAAGTTTTTGGTAAAGTTTTTGGGAAATTATTGAATTATCACCTGGAGATGAAAGGTTTGAATTATTGCATAGTTTCTGGCTTTTAGAGAACATAAGTTTCTTCTATTTTCGTGAGCACTATAGGTTTGATCTTAATTTTTTTCTAGTACTGGACTATAGCACTATAGAACCTTAATAGGTGTAGTGAAAGAAAAGATTACTATTCTGTTATTGATTAGATTATTCTTTCTTTCTTCTATTTTTGCCAAATGCTTGAATTATATGGTGCTTTGCTTGCTTTAACGTTTGGAGAAATAAAAGATCAAATCCATTTGGAGATACTGGAAAATTTACATGCTTGTTAAAACAGTGAAGTATGATTGGATTCAAGTGCAGGGACTAGAGAGAACATGTCTAAAACATCCTTGCAAACATCAAATTTATATGGTTTTACTTTTAAGCTAATGATTACACCGTAAACAAAACAAACCTTGTAGAATAGATAATATCTCATTGAACTATCATATCTACATCAACATTTAACTCAAAACAAACAACCACAAAAAATTATTTCATAAAGAAGGTAATAAAACAAAACAACACTATTCTCTCATGCATTGAAAAACCTGCTACTCCAAAGCAAGTACCTTCTCTATAATCCCTTTCAAAGCAAGTGTACTTACACCACAACTCTTATCACCAAAGCACGACCTCCCTTCCTCAGCAGCCCGACACAATTGCGGGTCCATTGGTACCTTGCCGAGGAACGGTACACCCATCTCAAGGCACATTTTCTGGGCCCCACCTCGGCTTCTATCAAAAATCTCATAGCATACCAGAGTGTCAAGCAGTTCGGGTTGCCTTCTCACAGATCAGGTTCAGAGCCCACTCTGTCGCATCAGTTTCGGTTCCAGATTCAGAAATATGTTCGTCAGAGGTACTGCCGTGGTACTGAGCCCACTCACAGTCGGGTACTGCCGTGGTACAACACCAGTTCCCTGGAGCAACTGCACAATAGAAATATGTTCGTCAGAGGTGCCAGGTGGCGCATCAACCACCAAATAGTCAATCTCGCCCCAATATGTGAAAATAAAAGCTGGTACCAATTGTTTAAATTCCAGTTTTTTCTTAGATACATTGAGTAAAAAAACAGAATCATAAAAGAGCATTATTTTAACAACATATCCAATTTGCATCTATTTCGAAAACAATTACCAAATTCAATTGCACATATTTTCCCAAATTAATTTCATTTTGAAAAATTCAATTTCAGTTTGCTAACATAGCAAGGGAAGAGAGAGAGAGAGACTCACCTGATGCAGAGTGCATCGACTGTCGCCCTCAACCAGAGCCGTCGCTCGACGAGGGGGTCGGAAAGGGGATCAGAGCAATTCCTCGGCGAGGGGGTCCGGCACCGGAACAACAAGGTTTCTAGCGAAGATGAGAGAGAGGACAGCACGAGAGTAGGGGAGGGTGGTTGGAGGACGGGCGATGCAGAGAAGAGGCGGTCTAGGTTTCGCACGGGGTCGGGGAAGAGTAGCCATGAATTTCCGAGAGAGAGAGAGAGGAGATGTTAAAATAGCGGGGATGGGGAAGAAAATCACTAACGGAGCGCTGAAATTTATTTTGGCCGTTCCGTCTATTTTGATCAGCGACAAAATCAAATCAACTTGAACACGAAATTTAAAGCGAATCAGACGGTCTAAAATGTGGTATCTCCATAGCTCAGGAACTACCACTTTGACCTTAGTCACTCTCTATATATATGTATATATATATATATATATAGAGTAGAACTAGGGTGTTTCTAAGTTCACCAAGGCCCTTTGTGAACTCAACTCTAAAACCTATCGGATTGGCTTTCCATGAATCCAAACCGTTGAAATCCTTCTACCTTACGGGTAATGTGTCTACATGTGAAAATTTTAAACTTTCGAATTGATTTATTATAAAGTCAAGTGGTCAAAATTATAAGGTTTATAAATTAATTTTAATGCATTCATTTTTTGGACGGCCTTTTGATCACTTGACTCTATACAAAACTAATTTTAAAATTTAAAATTTTCATATGTAGACGCATCACCCGTAAGGTAGAAGAATTTCAATGGTTTGGATTCGTCGTTGGAAGCCAATCTGATACGTTTTAGAGTTGAGTTCACAAAGGGACTTGGTGAACTTAGGAACACCCTAGTTCTACTCATAAATATATATATAAATATATATATATATATATATATATAGTAGGGTTCCAATGCCTCATCTCCTCATACCTCATCCATACCTCATGTTATATATCTCCATTTTCAAAGTCTAAACTATCGATCCGACCGTTCAACATGATATTCATACTAAAATATGCTTGGGGATGAAATTTTATAATTTTTGCAATTTTTTTACTATTTTTTAAGATAGGTACAAAATCACTGTATCTGGACCATTCAAAAAACAGTGATTTTGTACCTATCTTAAAAAATAGTAAAAAAATTGCAAAAATTATAAAATTTCATCCCCAAGCATATTTTAGTATGAATATCATGTTGAACGGTCAGATCGATAGTTTAGACTTTGAAAATGGAGATATATAACATGAGGTATGGATGAGGTATGAGGAGATGAGGCATTGGAACCCGAGTCCGACTAGGCTACTCCATGGAGTAAAACGACTTGGTACTCCACGCCATATCTTCATTTTCAAAGTTCAAATAGTCGATTCGAACCTTCCAACATGTTCTCCATATTGAAATGTGCTTGGAGACCAAATTTTACATTTTTTGGAATTTTTTTACTATTTATTAAGCCACTTTGAAAATCTGAAAATCCTTATGAACAGTAAAAAACAGTAAAAATTTCTGGACCGCCGGATCAGTGATTTTCAAAGTGGCTTAATAAATAGTAAAAAAATTCCAAAAAATGTAAAATTTGGTCTCCAAGCACATATCAATATGGAGAACAACTTGAGCGGTTCGGATCGGTCGTTTGGATTTTCAAAATGGAAATAATGAGGCGTGGAGCACCAAGTCGTTTTACACCATGGCTTAGCTAAGCCCAGCACTATATATATATATATATATATATATAGTAGAACTAGGGTGTTCCTAAGCTCACCAAGCCTCTCGTGAACTCAACTCTAAAACCTATCAAATTAACATCAAATGACATTTCCAAATTGTTAAATGTTCAATCTATATTAAAATGTGCTTGGAGACCAAATTTTACATTTTTTGGAATTTTTTTACTATTTATTAAGCCAGTTTGAAAACCGTTGTTTTTATTAAAATTATGTATCATTGGAAAACAGCGGTTTTCAAACCGGCTTATAAATAGTAAAAACATTCCAAAAAATGTAAAATTTGGTCTCCAAGCACATTTTAATATAGATTGAACATCTAACGGTGTGGAAATGTCGTTTGAAGTCAATTCGGTAGGTTTTAGAGTCGAGTTCACGAGAGGCTTGGTGAGCTTAGGAACACCCTAGTTCTAATATATATATATATAGATTGGCTAAGCTCAAAACGTTTTTTCCATGGCCATAGAACAAACGATTCGGTTCTCCAATTTCCAAAGTTCAAACAATAAATCCAAACCGTTAGATGTTCAATCTATACTAAAATGTGCTTGGAGACCAAATTTTACATTTTTGGAATTTTTTTACTTTTTATTAAGCTGGTTTGAAAATCGTTGTTTTTATTAAATTTCTGCAGTATGGAAAAACAGCGGTTTCCAAACTAGCTTAATAAATAGTAAAAAAAATTCCAAAAAATGTAAAATTTGGTATACAAGCACATTTTAATATAGATTGAACATCTATCAGTTTGGATTTATTGTTTGAACTTTGGAAATTGGACAACCGAATCGTTTGTTCCATGGCCATGGAAAAAACGTTTTGAGCTTAGCCAATCTCTCTCTCTCTCTCTCTCTCTCTCTCTATATATATATATAGATGGGCTATTGTGCTTTGCAAAGTAAAGCCATTGTTTTACTTCGGCTTACTTTTTGGATTTTCAAAGTCCAAAACGTCGATCCGACCGTTCAAGTTGATCTACATATTGAAATGTGCTTGCAGACCAAATTTTACATTTTTTGGAATTTTTTTACTATTTATTAAGCCACTTTGAAAATTACTGATCACATGGTCCAGAAAAAACAGTGCAACAAAATTCTGGACCATGTGATTAGCAATTTTCAAAGTGGCTTAATAAATAGTAAAAAAATTCCAAAAAATGTAAAATTTGGTTTGCAAGCACATTTCAATATGTAGATTAACTTGAACGGTCGGATCGATGTTTTGGACTTTGAAAATCCAAAAAGTAAGCTGAAGTAAAACGATGACTTTACTTTGCAAAGCACAATAGCTCATCTCTATATATATATATATATATATTTACAGATATTAGTCTAATTTATAGGTGAAAAAAAATTCTACAAATTTTTGTGTACAACATTTATTTTTTTTACAATCTTTTTGTGGAATATTGAATTATTTTTGGTATAATTTTTTTTTTTACAACATTTAATTATTTTTTGTACATTTTTTTGTACAAGGTTTAATTATTTTTCTATAATTTTTTAAATTTAAATGGAAATATTTATTTTTAAAATAAATTAATATTTTTTACAACTGATCTCAAGGTACAACTGAGGATCTAAAGATATCCTTTTATCACATAGTTTAAATGTTTATTTCTTTATAATTATTTATATTTTTTATAAATGTTTATCAATATTTATATTTTATAAAATAATAATTATAAGTAATGTGATGTTAAGTTATTATTTAATTTATAAAATAGCAATAATAATGAAAATTGTACTATTTATTTAATCTACTTATTTAATTGCATTATTGAATCTAGTTAATTACTTATGTTATGTTATAAAATAATAATTAATAAGTAATGTGATGTTATGTTATTATTTAATTTATTTATTTAATTGCATTATTGATATTTTATTTAATATCAATTTGTGTTCCAAATCAAAATGTTTTGCTGGACAAAAACATATCAAATCTTTGTTCAAAATCTAAACGTTTTTCTTGAAAAAAAACATATAAAATTTGTGTTCGAAATCTAACTATTCTGCTTGAAAAAAACATAGCAAATTTGTGTTTAAAATCAAAATGTTCTACTTCAAAAGAAATTGCAAATTTGTGTTCCAAATCAAAATGTTCTGCTGGAAAAAAACAAATCAAATTGTGTTCAAAATCAAAATGTTCTACATGAAAAAAGACATAGGAAATCTGTGTTCTAAATCAAAATGTTCTTCTAGAAAAAAATAGCAAATTTGCATTCAAAATCAAAATGTTCTGCTTGAAAAAAAAATACATAGCAAATTTGCGTTCAATATCAAATATCCTGCTTGACAAAAAAACATAGCAAATTACGTTACAAATTAAAATGTTTTGCTTGAAAAAAACATAGAATTTGTGTTTGAAATCTAAATGTTCTGCTTGAAAAAAAACATTGGAAATTTGTGTCCAAAATCAAAATATTCTACTTGTAAAATACATAGCAAATTTGCGTTCAAAATAAAAATGTTCTTCTTGAAAAAAAACATAGCAAATATGTGTTCAAAATCAAAATGTTTTGATTGAAAAAAAAACATAGCAAATTTGCGTTCAAAATCAAAATGTTTTGCTTGAAAAAAACATAGCAAATTTGCGTTCGAAATCAAAATGTCTTGCTTGAAAAAAACATAGGAAATTTGTGTTCAAAATCAAAATCTCCTGCTTGAAAAAAAACATAGGAAATTTGTGTTCAAAATCAAAATGTTCTTCTTGAAAAAAAATAGTAAATTTGTGTTACAAATCAAAATGTTCCGCTGAAAAAAACATAGCAAATTTGTGTTCAAAATCAGAAAGTTCTGCTGGAAAAAAAAATAAGAAATTTGTAAAATTATTTGTAATCTTTAGAGAAAAAAAATCATATTTGCAAAATCAATGTCTGACATCAATTGAAGTAGAAGCATTTTGAGGGTCATGTGGAGTGTTGCTTTACATTCAGAGATAAAAATAAAAAGTCTACAGTAGGCCGGCTAAAAGCATTGGTACCATTTCTCTCTCTCCCTCTCTCTCTATTTCCCAATGGAACCATGCATGCATGTTATCTCTAAAGGAAAGAGATACCGACAAAGTTCACTTTCTCTATATTTAGATTTACAAGTAACATGCGACAATTGCCAAGTTAATTAATGTACAAAATTCACCTCTCCTTTTCTCTTCCCTTTTTTAATTTTTCGATTATGGAGCAACTATCCTAGATACGCTTTAGTCACGATCCAAAGTAACTCATTTTTTTTTCTAATGAAGGAGTCCTGAAGTTTTTAGCTTTAGGGTTTTGATTTTTTTAATTTTAGACTTTAGGTTTTGATTTTTTGAGTTTAGAGTATAGGTTTGATATTTGATATTTTGAGTTTGTAGCTCTCTAGAGCGCCCATGCACTACTGTAATTTGGTCCAACATTCATGAAATGTGTCATTGCATATCTTTGCAAGTACCAAGCAATCTCATTTAATTTTTTTATGTGCCTCCACAATAATATGAAAAAAAAGTAACAAGGGTCAACAATATACCACAGTACATAATTAATTTTTTTGTTGCACATTGCACCAATCGAACAAAATTATCTCAACCCCAGAATTACACGCTAAAATGATTACCAGAATTGCTAATTTGTATTTCATAATAGTGGCACCATTCATGTGCTTTACTTTGGCAAACCACAAAATTGCCAGTACAGTCCTAAAAAACGTAACACAAAAAAATCAAAGACCCAAACGACTAGGAAAAAAAATAAAAATTTGCTAAGTACTGAAGCCGGGCATCTCCAACTCGCTGGTGGTTGAGCATTGACCGATCTCTTGCGTCTGAGGCTGGGACTCATCCTTTCCTCGTGTAGGACTCTCCATGGATTTTAGTGCTGTGTGAAGCACGGCAGCAACTTGTCTCATGTCGGGTCTCCTCTCCCCTTCGATGAGCAAGCATGTTCTCGCTAGCTCCACCACTTGTGTAATAAGTCCCATGTTCTCTCTATCCCTAATGATCTGATTATCCAATATTGCCTCAACACTGTTCTCCTTCATAGCAGACAAAAATTCTGCTGCGAGGCTTCTGATTTCCAACCTGTCCATGTAAAACGCCTTCTTTCGGGTGAGAAGCTCTACAAGAACCACACCAAAGCTGTACACGTCACTTTGTACAGTGAGCAGGCCAGTCTGCATGTATTCCGGGTCTAAGTAACCCCGGGTACCTTGCACATGGGTCACAAATTCTTCTTCATCCCCCGTTGGTGCCAAAATTGAAGCACCAAAATCAGACACCTTGGCCACAAAATTCTCATCCAAAAGTATATTGGAGGTTTTCACATCACGGTGAACAATGGAAGGGGATGCCCATGAGTGCAAATAAGCTAATGCTTCTGCAGTCTCATGAGCAATCCTTAAGCGAGTGTTTAATGAAATGAACACGGCATTCTCCCCATGGAGGAGGTCAAATAGATTTCCTTTTGAAATGAACTCGTAAACTAAGACAGGGATTTCCAATTCAAGACAACAACCGAGAATTCTAACTATATTTATATGATTAATTTGGGAAAGGATGAGAATCTCTTTACCAAATTCTTTTTTTTGCCTCTCGTTTATTGTCTTGCATTTTTTTATTGCTACCTCTTTGTTATTAATGGTACCTCTGTATACTGTACCATTTCCTCCTTCTCCTACCACATTCTTTGAGTTGAAGTGGTCGGTAGCCTCTTTCAGTTCTTCTTCGTTGAATATTCTAAATGAAAATCCCTGCTCAGATTTCATCTCTTCAAGCAACAAATGACCTCCATATTGTCGAAAATATTTCTCCTTGAGTGTAGTGATTTGTCTTCTTTGATAGACCCAATACACCAAGGAGCTTGAAACTAATACCATAATAATACAAATACTAAAACCTGCAAATCAAATGAACTCATCAATCAATCACTTCTTTTTAATATAAACTAAATTGATCAATTACTTAAGTTATTGCAATTAAATTAGTTAAACTCATAATGAAATAGCAATTTTCAAGAAAATTACCTATTACAAGTTTGCTCCATAATTGAATTTTCGGCCCAATATTCTTGTAACAACCATCAGGGACTCTACCATTTCCATGTGTGCCTGCGGGACATGCGCATTCGAATGATCCCAGAGTGTTTGTACAATTCCCATAGCAATTTGACCTAATCAGGCACTCATTGGTATCTATATAGTAAGAAAGAAAAATAATAAATTAGCTAGCTTGCTAGGGACAACATCGATCAATCACCTGTGAGATCGAGTATACTTAATTTTGATTAAATTTACAAAAATAAATAAGACTTTTCTTTCAACTGAAAGATGATCGATCGAGCAAATTAAAACTCTTTTTCTAAAGTTTGCATGCAGAGGTCAATTAAACTATTAAAGTTTGTACATATATACGTACGTACGTACTTACCTTTGCAACCATCAAGAAGATAGGGGTTTCCATTGTACCCTTTCGCACAAGTGCATATATAACCTTGACCAGTGGCATGGTTAACACATGTGCTCTTCCTGCTAACACATGCATAATTTGTGCTATTCTGTTGTGCTATCTTGCAGGTCTCGTTACCTACAACCCAATCAAGGACAATAGAAAATTTCTCGGCATCCTTCTCAAAGGTGCCAGGTCTCGTGAGATATGTGGTGCTAAATTTGAAGCTTTCTGCTTCCATTAAGACTGCATACCCACAAGGACTGAAGCTTGACGTATGGGAACTGTTGAAATTCAAATCAAATGTAGTCTCATAAAACTTCATTCCAAAAGGAATGGCACTCTGGCAGCAACCGATACCTGAGCATGAGCCATTCACCAGTCCCTGCTCACTCAAGCTCACAGATGTACACCCAGTTTTATACCAGATAGATTTACTCCTTGTAAGGTTGACATATGCAGATGTCTCACTACCTACTACCATGAACCTGTTTTTGGTATTTGATAACCAAAACGCCGACTGGGTCAAATCAACTGTCCAAATAGAGGAATCAATCTTGTTTTTCATTGAGTTATTGTAACACAGATAAGAAACGAAGGCCTGAATCCGAGCTTGGCCTTGGGACACGGATATGCTGTGTATCACTGATCCTGAAATAAATGGCTTGTAACTACCATCATCCACCTTATTACACTCGAGGTTGAACTGTTTAGACCGGGAACAATTTTGACCTATCCCAAATGGATAGGCAACCTGTAATTATAAATTTTAAATAACATGTTAGTTCACTTTTCTTAATCAACATATGGTTGTAATTTTGACATATTTTTTTTTAATTTAGAAGTTATGACTCATGAGTCGGCCCTTTTCTTTAGTAATATATATATTTCAACAATTACTGCATAATGCAATTAATACTGGATAGGATATCTCTATATTTTAAGAATGTACGCACCATATATTGTCAAAATCAATCAGAATATGCGATAGAACGTAACACGATGTCCAGAATGTGTGATCATATATATATATATATAGAATGCACCTCGGTGTCTCCACAGTGTGTCAGACATCCAGGAGAGGGTTGCAATATTGGTTGAGCCACAGAGAACGACAGTAGTACCATGAAGAAGAAAAGAATAGCCATATATATTTATGTATATTAAAACGACTGAAAGACTAGGGAATTATAGTGGTTGCTTTCAAGTTTGAAAAGAGAGAGAGAGAGAGATATAGATAGATTGATGGAGTGGTTTATATATTTATAGGCGTAGAAAGCTTCTTGTGTGTTGGCTTCCAGTCAACCTTCAGAAAAAAAAAAGAAAGCTTCCTGTGTTGATGCCATTGTTCACAGGCCCACCATGTCACATTCCTACGTATTGTTGATGAAGATTTCAAACTATTTCTAATTTTCTTTCCAGCTGCTTACGCCAAATTATTAATACTAAATGAATTTGTTTAAACATTAATTTAATAAAGTAACAACATTACACTAATTAATCAAACAAAAATTACCAAAACTATCAGATAAATGGGTTGTTATTTCCGTAAAAACCCAAATTCTTAATCAAGAAAAATAATTGTGATTAATAATTTTTAATTTCAGATAAAATAAAATTTTAATCTAAGGGCAACAAATACCTACAATTAGTTAAACCAAAATAAAACTAAATAACTAAATTGCTAATAAAAACACATAACTAATATGCGTGTATAATAAATTAAGACAAATTTAATTAATTAAGAATTACTAGATAACAATAATAATGCAACAATTCTGAAATTTTCGAGTAATATATACTAACGACGTATCAATATCATGAAATCAATTAAAGGTGTTACCTTAAAAATATTTAAATGAAATCATAAATTACACCAAACAATTTTATTTTATTCTTTTCAATATATCATAAATTAATTGATATAGTGTATTTTTCTAACACAGAAATTCTGATCAATTAATTGTTTTACAAGATAATCTCAAAGTTGACATGTAAGGTCCACATGTCAAATATCTCAGAACGTGTTTCAATTCCTTTTCCCTACCACTATTTCTATTGGATAAATTCCCTTTTATGAGATTTCTCGTATTGATGAAATAGATATTTTATTCTAATAATAATGTTTACAATGAAGGATTGTATAAATTTGAATAATTCTAATTAATCATTAGCTTTTTACAAAGTTATTAATTAGGCAATATAATATGGGCTAGCAAGCAAAATCGCGTCAAACCTGATGGTCTTCTGTGATTAACCCGCTGCACCTTTAGCTACTTGGTATTAGGAGCAGAAGGCAACAATTTAATTCACAAAAAGGAATTTCTCGCACGGATTCCAATATCCTTGATGGATAATTTTAAACCATTAGTAATTACACTGAAGATTCACCTAAATGGTAAATAAATTCAAAAACGGAATTACAAATTAAATGAAAACAATGGTATGTTCATTTTAGTCTGTTTTGTGCTTTTTTTCTTAATGGAATGAAAAATGAATTAAAAGAAAATCATAATTAAGTACATGGCATGGATAGAATTCCAACTCTAAACTGCTACTTTATTATTATTATTAATAATATCAGTTGTACAAATGAAAGCAATGTTAAAGATACTTACTTTTTAATCTTTTTTCTGTACACTCCAGATATGATTGAAAAGTTCAAATAATGATTTATTTTGAATTTATTGTGTATAGAGAGTTGGGATATATCTATACAGCATTAATGATTTATCCTATTTTCTCACCAGGCTAGCTAGGGCTTGCTGAGTTGTGTTGTGCCAATTAAGTAGCTAGTAGAGGAATAGCCCATTCTTACCCTACTACGTACTTGTGTTATGATGCATGTTGTTGCTTTCTGTAACACCATATTTTTTCTTATTCTATTCACTGAACGAACTGGTGGTGGTGATTAGTCAAGTAAACATTAATTTCCATTGTTATATATGAGAGAATAATAATTTCATGTAACATCCAACTGAAGCGACCATATAATGTTAATTAATTGTTGTAATAACTATAACTGGTTTTAGTTTCCAGAAATTTAATTTGTTTTCCTCTCATGAGGTGAACTCCAGCAGCTATTGGTAACCAGACTGAATAAACCAAATTATTGATCAACAGACTTCAAAAAAAAAATTATTGCAATTTTATTAGTCCTATATACTATTAAAAACTTATATGTCACACATTTATTTTCGTTGCATGATTTTTTGAAAGTTACGTTTGTATGACTTAGCAATTTGTGTATACAATAATTCGTATTTTCGTATATATATGGTTGTATATGACTTGGCATTTTGTGTTTAATTCAAGAATTAATTAATATAATTTTGTTTGATTAGTGCAAAGTACAAACACAAAATATACATGCAAATTTTTGTTTGAAATCAACAAGGATAAAATAAAAAAAATGTGTGACATTGACACAAAATATTTAGAATAAAAAGGCCATATATGTTCATAAATGCCAAATTGGCTGTCACACCTCAGATTTTTACCATCTAGAGCATGATTATAACATAATCATTGCACATTTTCTTGGCCTGTCAACCTACATCGCCAACAAAAATAAAACAAAAATAACAAACGAAGTCAGCTACAAAGCTCAGTAATCGGTTATTTAAAGACGCGCTTCTCTATAATTGGCTTAATATAACAACTATTCAAACAGGCCGGATTAATCCACACAAATATATATCAAATTATGCATGCATATTTAATCGGCGACAGCACGTCGATTTAGATTATCCATAAAACAAGTCACATCATTTTCAACCATCGAATCCGATTGCGACTAGCATTCCCCTCATATCAGTCCCGAACACAACTCGCAGCCCCCGTGTGTCGGACAAATCAAATTCCAACTTCAGACCCACTATCCCGTTAAATATGCCATCATAATCCAATATGCAATACCAATTTCCAAATCAAGCATACAAAACGAAAACACACATTATAGAGAAGTCCGGTTACCTGATAGCGAGAAATTGAGAATTTCATGTGAGATTGTAACGATAGTTCATAGTCATTGCGACGTAGTCGAAATTCAACTAAGACATACATATTTTTCTTGATCAGCTATGCAAGGAAAAGAGGAGCGAGAGGTATAGTGCGACAGGGAATTCCTCTTTGATTTTTAGCAATGTCTCAATGCTAATTGTATTCTTTAATTGATTTATAGAGAGATGCATTTATAACCCAATATTTGCATATACTTTCCCAGTGAATTACCAAAAAAAAAAAGATTTAAAAGTCGGAACCTTGGTGATGATCGACCCCAAGTGTTAATATATATATATATATATATTTCTTCACTTAATTTATTATATCTTAATTATTATTATTTTTTCAACAGAGACTTATATAGTATATTAAACAGTATAAATAAAACTTTGTAACTATAAATAATAAAAACTTAATTTTTCGGGATGTTACATTGGCAGAATATTCAAATTTACAAACGTGCTGAGCATTAGTGATGCATTTATAACCCAATATTTGCATATATTTTCCCAGTGAATTACCAAAAAAAAAAAAAAAGATTTAAAAGTCGGAACCTTGGTGATGATCGACCCCAAGTGTATATATAGTAATGATATAACAAGTCTAAAAATGAAAATATATTTAGTTAAATGCACACAGACCAATAAGAAGCTATTTAGTGAGTTGAAATTGTGTTATTTTCTAATCAATAGGCAATTTACTATTTCATATGTTTATGTAAAAAAAAAAAAGAATCAAAAAACTTATATTGTATATGAGGAGGGATCGGATTACACCATTTTTTGGTGACATCGAATGGCATCGTCCATTTTCAAAGTCCAAACAGTCGATCCAAACCATTCAATATGATGGATATATTAAAATGTTCTTGTAGATCAAATTTTACATTTTTTGGAATTTTTTTACTATTTATTAAGATGGGTACAAAAATTCAATGGTCTGAAAACAATGATTTTGTAAAGTACTTAATAAATAGTAAAAAAATTCAAAAAAATGTAAAATTTGATCTGCAAGCACATTTTAATATATTCATCATATTGAACAGTTTGGATCGACTGTTTGGACTTTAAAACTTTGAAAATTGACGATGTAATTCGATATCACCAAAAACAGTGCAATCCGATCCCTCCTCATTGTATATATATGATCGATCTGAATATATAGAAAGCAATAAACAATGCCGTACGTACTTTTTAGAAACACAAAAATCAATCCATCATAGACAACTCCAAAGCCAACTCAATATCTAAGTACATGGTTTTTTATTTCTGAACCAGTGGAATGAAAAGTACCAAAGCAAAAACTTAGATAAAATGAAATAGAGTTGTCTATTATGGATAGAGTAGTTGTTTATGATGTCATTTTTAATAGAAAGATTTAGAGTTTAGGTTTTGATATTTTGAGGTTAGAGTTTAGGTTTGATTTTATCTTTTTTAGTTTATATCTCTCTAGAGAAGTACTGTAGTTTGGTCCGAGATGCATCAAACAAGTTACCTTTTTTTATGTGCCTCCAGAATAATGAAAGAAATTACGTAACAACTGTCAACAATTAATATCACAGTAGATAATTAATTTGTGTTTAATTAAGTCAACGGTTGAGATAATTTCGATTAATTGGTTAGTGCAAAATGCAAACATAAAAATACAAATTTTATTTATAAGTGTATGTAGTTTTGTTGATAATATCTATTTGTAATGAAAAAAACTACTATTTCTGAAACAATTTGTGGATATCTATTTGTAATAATTGATGTATTATAGTGAAACAATTTAAACCATATGATATATTGTTATTTGTGGATAAATAATAATAAACAAATAGTTTCTAATGCTGGCCTACTGCTGGACCCACGCATACAAAGTGGACCAGCTACAAAAAAAACAAAAAGATAAATATTTACTTCAAAGCTATCCATGGTAGACTCTAGTAGATTCTAGATGCTTTCACAAAATATGATAACTTTTGGAATGGTTCAAAGCATTGTTCTAGTACATACGTAGTACCTCACACTTCACAGCAATAAAAAGAAAAAGTTTTTTTTGTTTTTTATGGTTGTCGACAATTGTCGAGAACAGATATATTAATAATAAAAAGAATTTATTTACAGGTTCTAATTATATAAATTACACACTCCCGCACCTATACACAGGAGCTATTTTGATACTCATCTCAACCTTATGTCGAGATCTCCTAGTTATTTTCTAGATGTATAGGCACCAATTCTCTATCTCTAGTGCTGTATCGGTGATCAATCGATGCACCGCCTTCCTTTTTGTTGAAAACAATATCCTATTTCTCTCCCGCCAGAGAGCCCAAACCCCTGAATAAAAAGAAAAAGTTGATGAATAGATAGATACAAGTTCTATTATGTTGTAGGGGTGACAAGGCTCTATGATTACAAAGTTGAAATCATAATTTATTTTGAATTTATGATGCCTATGATATATGATCTGTATCCTCCCAGGTACTTGACTCAACACAATTGAAACGGGCGGTCCAAATTTATTCTCAACTGTCTCAACACAATTGAAACGGATGGCCCAGATATACTCTCAACTGTCTATTTGGGATAGCACAGGGCCAGTATTATTTGTGCATTGAGATTCGTGCCAAGTTAAAAAAACGATTCTGGACCGTCCGATCTCAATTCTACTCAGTCAAGTAACCTGAGGAGATGTGAATTCTATGATATATATCTACTAGAGAAGTTCCCCATCAATTTCTAGGAGAGCAATGACAGTGAAGTTTTTTGGCATTAGAAAAATGCATTACAGCTGGCTTTCTCTTCGAGTTAGCTCTCCATTTTGTAGCACGGGGGCTGGATGGGTTGTGTTGTGCCAACTAGTACAAAAGACTAACCCTATATATATATATATAATACACACACATATATAAAATATGTTATGTCAAGGAAAACAATGATAAATTAAATTAAATAAATCCCCCATTAGTTTTGTAATTTTCTCAACTGGTACATTAATTCTGTAAATACATGAGCCTGAGTGGTACGAAATAAAATAACTTATTACTGATATTTTAAGCTATTTTTTTTTTACTTACCAGTATATGACTAGTATGTCTTAATACTAAAAGCCTGACCAGTCTAATACTGCTAATTAAGTTTAGCATTATTTGCAAAGTTAGATTATATATATTTTTTCCATATTAAGTTAACAACACTTTTCATGATTAAGTTCTTGGAACTAACAGTACTCCAGTTATTTCAGTTTGATATATATGTGCTTGGTAGGAATATAAATGGAGATAATTTTTCAAAATTGTAAATGCTTAATGGATTGAACATTTCTATTCTCACATTAATAATCTAACAGTTTCACATTATTTTTGATATCTCAGAAAAGAGCTATATATTGTTGTTATAGAAAATGATATAAACTAATTAACCATGCTTGTTGCATTAATATAGTCCGAGTATTAAATCATAGTTTGATTTCAATATTAGAAAGCAATATATATAGATTGGAATACATACCAAAAACCTTAACATTTATACTTGAAAAAAGATATCATCAGCCAAGCATTTGTTGGTGCTTTCGAAAGGGTACACAGAAGTGAAGGGCCTGAATCAAAATTATTTTTTTCAATATTAGAAAGTACTGGACAGCTTGGTTCTGTGTCTATTGATTATATATATAGCATGTATATATATGAGAATGTCATCAATTGATAAATACAAAGGGAGAGCTAGCCATACTTAACAGGTGCACATGCGTTGAGACAATTTTCATGAAAATCAGATAAGGTCAACGTATAGTAAATCGGGTGAATAAGATAACATACAGTACTGTACATAGAAGGTAAATTAATTAAGTCTTGCCTTGTTATTGTATTATGTAGCAAAACAGTAAAAAATTATGGACCAATGGAACAGCGATTTTCAAAGTGGCTTAATAAATAGTAAAAAAATTCCAAAACATGTAAAATTTGGTCTCCAAGTACATTTCAATATGGAGATCATGTTGAACGGTTCAGATCGGTTGTTTGGATTTTCAAAATGGAAATAATGAGGTGTGGAGTAAAAACTTGTTTTACTCCATGGCTCACCCTAGCCCATCCCTATATATATATTTATATATATATATTGAGATAACATGAGTAAATGGTTTTAATAATCTGAGTCTAATTAATTAGTAAACAATTTTAGTAATTAATCTAAGTCTAATTTTTAGAACCTTAATTAATTTTACTCTGAATTGACTTGATTATTGAATGAGGAAAGCTGACTACTTATATATATAATCGTTTTAGTAATCTAATAAAATCATGATTTAATAATGAAAAATATATTAGTAAGCGGTTTTAGTAATATTCTAAGTCCAGTTTTTAGAACATGTATGTAACATCCCAATTTTCAAACACTTGGAGATTTATCTTAATTGAATTAAAGTGTGTTTAAAAATAGCAATATAGAGTTTCAAGTATATTTATAAATCTGTATTTTGAAAATTTGTAATTAATAGACTACAAATACATATGAAATGCTACATCAGAAATTCTGAATATATCATATCTATCATAGTTGTACTGGCCATAAAGTTGAGTAAAATAATTTGATTATTTATATAAAATTTATTTGTTTTTAAAGTCATATACTGACTACAATAGTTTTACTTAGAATATTTCAAAATTAATTGTAACATAGATTCATGTAAAACTTGGAATTTAAAATATCAAGTTCTATTTCAAAAATAATGAGGGGCCTTGTGCAAAGTAACCAATTAATTAAATAAGAATAATTGACAAGTTATAATCTCCTAAATAATTACATGTAGACACCAGTCTACCACTTTTGATCTACCTAACTCCACTATTAATTCCGTGGTTGAAATTTCTCTTAGAAAAGCGGGAAAATAATATAAAAATGACAAGGAAAAATATACAACGTCTTTGCTATTATTTTGGGGGCTCTCGTTCATCCAACAGAGGGCCTTAACAAGAAAAAAACAAGAAAAGAAGAATGGAAAGCGGTGAGGGAAATAAAAGAATAAAGGGGAAGAAAAGGAACGGAGATGGTGAGAGGTTGTAGCCGGCCGGCAGCTCTACACAGCCCGTGAGACACGGAAGACGGAGGAGAAGGAACCTATTGATTTGCTCAGTTGATTGCTTGTGTTCATGGGGTTGCTCTCGAACGACTCGATAGACTTGATTCCGAACAGTTAACCGACTTCGAGCCATGTTGTGCCCAACGTTAAAAGGTGCGGATTTCGAGTTATTCTTAGCCCCTTTCAACTTGTGTTATTATTGTTGATTGCTTGCGGATTTCTTGCTTGCCTTATGTTGCATGTTGTGTGATTATTGATTGAAAGTTGCTTGTTGATTGTTTGTGCATTATGGTTAAATTAGTGGCTTGATTGTTATGTGTGCATTATGAATAGATTAATTATTGGGTAACGGGTCAAATTTGCAAGGCATGCTTAATTAATATAACATATGGGTATTGACCAAATATAAAGGGGACTACATTGAAATTGATATAAATGGACTGCACTAAAATTTGTAGACTCTGGAATAACATCCCCGCTAATTTGTTAACCAAATTGGGTTGCATGGTGGCACACTTTAGACAAGGTGTTGTAATTTAGAATTGTATGCATAAGCCTCAAGTATGGTATTTAACAGTTTCTGTATCAATTTATGGGACTAGAGAATGACATGATTGAATCAGTTGGTTTAATATTATTTGAAACAAGATTTGGTTTGCATGATTGCTATCTTCTTGATAATTGCTTGCTGATATCTAATTTGTTTGTCCTACTAAAGATATTTCCTATAGTTTTAAATTGTATGATATGAATGCATGAAATGTCTTAGGAAACATGATCATACTGTTCTGAAATTGATGCATGAGTTGATATAATAATTCATTTGGTTGAATCATAAGTTGATTTAAGTGAACAGTGGCATGCATGATAAGAATGCATAGTATAATCTCTCATGAAGCATAACATGTAGTCATATGTGTAATTGATTGAATATTAAAATGGATACTTGACCGGTCATGTAGGCGCTGTCTTTTCGTGGTAGCGCATGACCGTGGTAATTTATTGATTGAATATTGAACTTGGAAACTTGACCGGTCATGTAGGCGCTGCCTTTTCGTGGTAGCGCATGACCGGGGTCATGTAGGCGCTGTCTTTTCGTGGTAGCGCATGACCGTGGTAATTTATTGATTGAATATTGAACTTGGAAACTTGACCGGTCATGTAGGCGCTGTCTTTTCGTGGTAGCGCATGACTGGGGTCATGTAGGCGCTGTATTCGTGGTAAGCACGTAATTTCTGTTATGTAGGCGCCGTTAATTCGTGGAAGCGCATAACATAAATTGCGTAGGCGCCGTATTCGTGGTAGCGCGTGATCCAGTTATGTAGGCGCCGTTGATTCGTGGAAGCGCATAACTGAAGGCACGTAGGCGCCGTATTCGTGGTAAGCGCACAATTTCAGGTTATGCGCATAACAGAAATTGTGTAGGCACCGTATTCGTGGTAGCGCATGACCCGTAGTCAGATGAGTGCTGAATCTGGATCGCGAGATAGAAATGCTAAAAGACTTGCTTTACAAGAACAATTGTGCATTAAATAAGATTCATGAGCATTTTTAGTATTTGATATAATATGTTAGAAATTCATGCATGTTTGAATTTATAATCAATCTAATTGCGTGAGCATTGCATTTGGGTAACTATATCAGATCATATGCATGGAAAAAGATTAAATTTTGTTTCAAGGTTTCTCTTATGGTTGTTGCATGACGCAAGGCGGTCCCGATACTGTCTTGCCCGTTAAGCTCAAGTACTCGGTTTAATGGTAAGAGACAAAGGGTATTGCTCACAAATAACTCAAACAAACAAACACACAATTTTCTATTCAAATAACGCTGCTCTTACAGAGATATTGCTTCATATTTAAAGGAAAACAAAATTAAAAGCTAACTTAGGAATTGTAAACTAATAAATACTAATTTTTAGTAAACCAACAAAAGCTGAAGTTCCCATGCGTTTTAATTAATTGAAATTGACTAGACTCTTGAAGACTGCCCAAACATGCATCCAATTGAATTATGGAGACTCCTAGTTTCAAGACTCTTTGAAGACCGGCCATGCAAATATCCATTCAGTCAACAATCTTCATTAAATTATGGGATCAAATTTAAAGTTGTATATACAACTCTTTGATCGACATGGATCTGTTGTGGCAATCATTTACATCCGAATCTGAATCGGATATGTCTTCAACATGCACCGCGTCATTGCAGTTATTATTATTTCTTGTTATTATTTATTTTGCTTGATCATTAATGTTGCTCTTTTATAATTATGCTCGGTGTTGCTTTGGTTTAGTTGGTTTGGGTCTTAGAATAACTCGACTGGAACTGAATACCGCACTGGGAGATTTTCAATCTCTCATATTTTCCATTTCGGTGGGTTCCAGGTACAAAGCACAAGACACAAAAAATGAGATGTTGAACTAGAGGACTGTGACATGCCACAAAGATGAGTCTTTGGTTTACTTTAAATAGATCTGTTATGGTATTTCGATTGTATTTTATTGTACCGTAACAGGTTTATTTTCCAATTGTTTGTTACATGTAAATTTCGAAACTTAAAAGAAAGGTTTATTCATGTATTGTGGGCCTTGTATTTGTCATTGGTAATGTATGTATATATATTGTGTATGATTATGGAATCGCCTTGCGCTAATGAGCGCGGCGGGTTGTATGCCCTGTTGTCGGGGTGTTACAGTTGGAAATTGAAAACTGTCCAAACCTTATTTGTGAATTGGAAGAACTTCCCAGGAATCTTCGTGAGCTGGAAATTAAAGACTGTCCAACTCTGATGGAGAAGTTCAAGAAGGGTGGCCCTAATTTCCAGGTCCGGTTCGACGAAGGATATACCATTGTAACATTTCCAACAGAAGGTAAGCTACTTTGGAGACCCCACAATAAACCACTTGTATTTTTAATTTTATGTCTTCTATTTATTGATGGATACGTCATTTTGATCAGTCCTTAGAGGGAAGGAATCATAATCTAAAATAAATGTTTTTAGCGCCCTCTATTCTTTTGGTTCGCCAAAGCATTTAAATTCCTGTTGTTTTTCTGTGACTGGAAAATCAATAATCTCATAAAAAAAACCTTATTGGAACGACCTTGGTATTTTGGCAAAAGCTATAACTAACAGAGGAGACAAGGCATCCTCCTGCTGGTTTGGTTTTGTGCTGGACTGCTAGTATGGTTTAGCACTCATGAACGGTACCACTGTACCAGACCTCTTTTCCTTTTTCCTTTCTCATACTCTGATTTCTGATTTGTTGGTATACCGTGCTTGTTCTTCCTTGGCCTTTTATTTTAAGTCTCAATGTGTTTGTTCCGAACTTGCAACTTGTTTTCAGTAAACGTTTACATATTTAAATATATATCTATCTGATAGCCATAAATTTACATTGTTAGTAATTAGTGTTGGCATTGCAATATTTATATATTATCAATCTGATAGCCATAAATTTTCTCTGCTATTCTAATGCTATAAGATGCTAATCTTTTTTTCTCAACTCTTCTTCTTTTGCAGAAGGAAGGTACCTTTTGTATTAGGCTCACTCTCTCCAGTTTCTTCTATGCTGTCTCTCCATATCTCCCATACCACCTCATCCACAAAATAAAAAATAAAATAAAAGCACAACAAAAAAAAACAAAAATAATAAAAAAAAGAACAAAAAAAGACAAAAAAAAAAGCAAAAAAATATTCTCCTTTGATTATCAGTTAGAAGAAATTTGTTTTATCCATCTTTTTTAAGTCTTCACTCTCCAGTACAATTATTGCCGGGAGATTGTATAAATTCGTGTAACTGTCGAATTTATTTGATGGTTTAATTGTTCTTTGCAAACTATAGAAAAAACCCAAAAAAAGGAAAAAACGGAAAAGGAAAAAAGAAAAAAATATTGTACCCTAATTTAAGTCCGGGTGATACAATATTATTAATGTCTATGTTCTATTTATTTGTATCTGGTACTTTTTTTGTTAGGGTGAATATTATTTTCTATATCTTGTATGACTTTCTTTGTTTTGATAAAGAGGATATATGAAGGTGTGCTGCTCATGAATTTGATCATCTGAAAATACTCTGTAATATATATTTTTTGAAATTAATAAAAGAAAGGGAGGGAAGGGAGCTTCATGGGAGTGGCTGTGTTTGTGTTCTATTTTATATAATTCTAATATTTTTGTCACTTTCTATGTCCTATTTATTTGTATGTGGTACCTTTTTGTGTGTGTTGTATGTTTAATATTGTTTTGAGTTTATCAACTGGTGCTAGTCACTTTATGTGGTGTGCATTTTATATGTGTGTATTGTGAGTTTATTTATGTGAACATTTGTATGATAAGACTGCTTGTTGATTTTTATATGGGACAAATTTGGTTTGATATTTGTGGGACAAATTTGGTTTTAAAATATTATGATGAAATTTGGTATTGATGCTTGTTAAGTTGCATGCATGGATATAATTGCAACTTTACCCTTTATTTTATTTTTTAATTTTATGATCGCATTTTAATAAAATTTTCTGAGGTAAATTATTTGCCAACTGAACCTTTTTCTGTAAAGAAAAAGGTAATTTTCTTTCAAAGTCCTATTAATTATTATATTATTTTTAGCTAATTATGATGTGCCTTAACGAAATCCTTACTTTTCAATGAAATTTCAAATATTTCATCTCAAGTTTCTTCTTCTTCTTCTTATCTTCGTTACCAATTTTTTTTCAGTCAATAGATAAAAGTTTGTTTGATTTTAGGAGTTTCAGGAAGAACTGTGGTATTTAATTTGACTATTCTTCCTGAATAATAAAAGAAAAAAAACATGACATTGTTTAAGCTTCTTGCTTGATTTATAGCATAATAGAGCCGAGAACAATTCACTCATAATTAAATCTACATAGAAATGACAACTGAATTTGATGGCAACAGAAATAGTAGAGAAGGGAACAATTCAGTAAACGTTTACATATTTAAATATATATATCTATTTTCACAAACACAATGGTACATTTACGTTGTTAGTAATTAGTGCTGCCATTGCAATATTTTTATATATATATATATATATTATCAATCTGATAGCCATAAATTTTCTCTGCTATGCTAATGCTATAAGATGCTAATATTTTCTTCTCAACTCTGTTTCTTTTGCAGAAGGAAGGTACCATTTTTATTAGGCTCACTCTCTCGAGTTTCTTCTATGCTGTCTCTCCATATCTCCAATTCTCCATATCTACAAAAAAAAAAAAAAAAACCACAACAAAAAAAAAACTAAAAAATCAAAATAAGAAAAAAAAAACAAAAAACAAAAAGGAAAAAAAGATTCTCCTTTGATTATCAATTAGAAGAAATTTGTTGTACCCATCTTTTTTAAGTCTTCACTCTCCAGTACAATTATTGTTGGAAGATTGTATAATTTTGTGGAACTGTCAAACTTATTTGATGCTTTAAGTTCTTGGAAAACTAAAAAAACAAAAAAAAATGAAAAAAATATTGATTGTACGTACATTAATTTAAGTCTGAGTGATACAATATTATTGTCTATGTCCTATTTATTTGTATCTCATAATTTTTTTGTGTGTTGTATGTTAAAGAGTTGTTGGTATGTTTTAATTGTTTTGAGTTTATGAGGTGACTCTAGTCACTTTATGCAGTGTACATTTTATATGGTGTGTATTGTCAGTTTATTTTTGTGGATATATGTATGATTAAGACGAGTAAAACTAGGGTGTTCCTAAGCTCACCAAGCCTCTCGTGAACTCAACTCTAAAACCTATCGAATTGACTTCAAACGATATTTCCAAACCGTTAGATGTTCAATCTATATTAAAATGTGCTTGGAGACCAAATTTTACATTTTTTGGAATTTTTTTACTATTTATTAAGCCGGTTTGAAAACCGCTGTTTTCCAATGGTGCAGAATTTTAATAAAAACAACGGTTTTCAAACCGGCTTAATAAATAGTAAAAAAATTCCAAAAAATGTAAAATTTGGTCTCCAAGCACATTTTAATATAGATTGAACATCTAACGGTTTGGAAATGTCGTTTGAAGTCAATTTGATAGATTTTAGAGTTGAGTTCACGAGAGGCTTGGTGAGCTTAGGAACACCCTAGTTCTACTCTGATTAAGACTGCTTATTGATTTTTATATGGGACAAATTTGGTTTGATATATTGGGATTGTTTTTGGTTGCAATAGATTCTGCTGAAAGTATTAATGCAGCCTGTTAATTAGTACTAATTTTATTGCATTTTGTACCTAGCTAGTGGATAAATAATTATTTTCTTTCTGGGTTACAAATGCACATGAGAACGAAGGGAGATCAACCAGCAACTTGAGAGAATATTTCATCGGGGAGATAGAAAGGAATGAAGGAGAAGGGGAGGCGAATAAGATTTCTTCTCTTGTTTATTTACTTAATCCTTCTCGACCCTACCTAGCTTGTTATGGCCGTATTAGAAAAAAAATGAAGTGTCGGTAGCTTGATAAAGAAAAATAATTGTCTTAAAAGAAGAGATTCGAGGGTAGGTACATAGGAAATTTCACCTTAATCACAAAATTACCCAACGCCTGGGCTCCAAAGTGGAGTTACAAAGGTTACATTATCCTGTGCAGCATGCATGCAGTGGCCAACAATGTGATTCAACGGTACAACTTCTACTGACTGTTTGGCTTCACCTGTACCTACGACCAAGAAATAGCAATACTTTGGGTATGAATTATAGGACTATTATCTTGATCTCAGTTTCTGGAGTTTATTTATTTTGAAACAAGGAAATAATTGAAAAAAAAAAATCTGTTTCTTATGACCTGGTTAACATTGTTGTAGGTTTTGGATAGTTGGGAATAATGAAATTAAATTGGTGACCTTTTTGGAGAATACATGACCAATACTACTACCTTTGGGTGCTTTTTTTTAAACTTTCCATTCTTTCTTTTTTAAATTGGTGACGTTGATGGAAACAAACATGGTGGTATGTACTATCATGCGCCCCTTATTGGGTAGATCCACAATTTTTCAAAGTACTATTTTATTTACTAGTACCACGGTATAAATGTTGTCTTTAGTTAATAATCTTTGTGCTAGCTTAGTTTGCAGCTATGAATTACTGCATCTGCTGTATCTTCCATTTAGAGATGCTCTTGAGGGCATTCCAAATTTCTTGAATTGTCAGAGCCGCCATATAATTATCACAAGATTCTACTTGCTAGTTGATATGTGAGAAATAAGAGGTAGTCCGAATAAATAATAATCTCCAAGTCGATCCTTTCGATTTGCTGAAAACATAAAAAAAAAATATCTATTTATTTTATGAAATTTGACAGAAATTATTGATGAATTGTGTGGCCAATAATATTAATTTTGGTAAACAGAATGACTAGAAAAATGGAAATTGAAAGAGAAACAGTGAAGGGATTAAAATATTGTCATAAAAAAAAGATCAATAGAATGTCTTGATTATCTAATTCCAATTTAAACTATTTCTTATCAAACATAACACAACTGACAAAATATTCTTTCCATCATAATGCTCTTATCAAATCGCTTTACACTAGAAAAAATTAATGTATTATAGCAATTATCTTTTTAAGAATTTGTACAGAGAAAGTAACTCCAGTTTCATCAATGCAAGGCGTTCGATAATTTATGTACATTTTACAACTTTTTTTCCTTTCAATTATATCGACAAAGTTAAAATACCTTTTAACTTCACTCCGTTGGCAGTATCTCCTATTTTTTAATTAAATAGAGAGACAGCTGTATATGCTAATAAATTGAGTAAGAGGAAGGAGGAAGGTGATGGGGAATAACTGAGATGGAAGGGGAAGTGGGGCTCACAACGGAACTTTGTCAAAATATTTAGAAGAAAATATTTTGTTTGATGATTTTGAAAAAATGGTACTTTGCAAAATTTCTCATTATAGGACTAATTTATGTCCTACATAATTGAATGGGGCGTCCTAAACAGAACAACTGTTGATTTTAGATCCTGTTCATATGTAATTTATAATCAACAGTCGATATATATGAATAATCTTTAATGGATATCGGTTTGGACCTAAATGTGTAACTAATATGTTGGCTAATGAATGAGATAAAAAGTACATATTGATCTGATTTATCTTTAACGGATATTGGTTTGGATGATAAACATTTTAAAAGCATGACACAAATGACTAATTTGGTCAATTATTTTGCTTTGAACAATCTGATCTAGTACAGGTGTATTTCGCACATTCCTAAATGTGTAACTAATATATTGGCTAATTTTGAAAATATGGACTAGTTCATAAAATTACAGAAATGGAGAAAGAGGTAATAGATTGTTTAAGTGTATATAAGTAAGATTAGTTGGTTAGAGTAGTTTCCGAGATTTTATGAGAATAAAAAAATTTAGATCTAGGTAAGAGGGTCATTTGACTCGTTGTAATCCGTTTTTTATCAATGAAATTGTTAGTAGGCATTTAAAGCCACTAACTTTCAAAGAATTATGGCCAAAACGAAACAATATGGAGCGATTTGGGAAAATATGATACTGGGGAAATAGAAGGGAATGAAGGAGAAGGGGAGGTGAATAAAATTTCTGCTCTTCTAAAATATAAGTTTGTAGGACCAAATTTGAAGATTTAATCAGTCCTTGTTGACCCTTGTTATGGCCGTATTAGAAAAAAAAAATGAAGTCGGTAGCTTGATAGAGAAAAATAATTAGATAAATAATTGTCTTAAACGAAGAGATTTGAGGGTAGGCTCCAAATTGGGTGGGTTGTCAATTCCCACCTCCTACGGGCTACAATTGTTGTTAGAGAGGGTACATTATCCTGTGCAACATGCTTGCAGTAGCTAAGAATATGATTAAACATTCTCTACCACAGACTGCGTTGGACAGAATGGCCACAGGAAATCTGTATGTCACACGATAAATTAATTAATAAATCTAATTAGTGATGGTCATGTGAATGGAATTTTTTTTATTTTGTTGTACAGCCAAACCAGAACGAACTTCTAAAAGTTTCAGATTATTATAAGTCGTTTCCTCTATCCACCCACAAAATTTAATACATTACTATCTCATGAATGTGCTACCATTCCTTTCCACTTTCCTCTCAACAGTCAACATGCGTCAGCTCACTGTTTCCAGCCAAACACCGTTGTTTTAATTTTAAAGTAAAAAAAAAAAAAGAAAAAAAAGAGAGAACATAGAAAGAACCATTGAACTCGATCAGATCAAAGTTTTTCCCGTAGCTATCCCACCACAAAATTTCCCACATTACAATCTCATCTCGAACCATTAATTCTTTTCTACTATTCTCAACTTCCTTCAACTCTCTCCAAAACTAAGTGACACAACTTTCCTTAAAGCCCGTACGAAGAGAAGGCCCAGCCATGGCTGAGGCGGCTCTTCTCACCCCCTTAGGGTGGGTGGCGTCCCCCTTGATCAAAATACTTTTCGACAAAGCGCATCACCATCTCGGCACCGGCATCAATGAAAGAAGGAAGTTACTTGCAGCCACAATACTTCCTCGCCTCTCTCTGGCGATTGAGAAAGCAGAAAAGAGCCCCAACAAGGAGAAGGTAGTGGACTGGCTCAATAGGCTCAAGGGTGCGTACTATGAGGCTGAGGATGCAATCGACCTATTCGAGTATGAACTGCTTGAACAAAAGGTAAAGGATGATAGAAAAACACTAGAACAAAAGGAGAAGAGTAAGAGGGGAACAAGAATTAGTTTGCCATCCCAAATTGTACCGCAAAAGTTAAAAGATAGCTTCTCTGTTTTCTCCCAGAAAAAAATCAAGTTAAAGGATTGTATAGACAAACTCATAGAAATTGCAAAGGAAGCCAATGAATTTCGTGATTTGTTAGAGGCCCAAGAAAATGGTAGTGGCAGTGACGCTGACAGGGAAACAATCTCAGAGAATCCCCATACAGTTTTTGGTCGTGATTGCGTGACATGCACAATGGAGACAGCACTGCACTTACTTTTCGAGTGTTCGTATGCAAGTCAGGTATGGTCCCATGTACACAATTTACGGCAAACCAGGGTGCTGGTACGGGGAGACTCCGTACAAGAAACATGGGACCGTTCGACAATCAGAGGCCGCGGCACTGCAACACAGCGAAGGAAGGAGCAACTTATAATCTTTATAGCGGTCTGCTGGGCTATATGGAAGCAGCGCAATCTAAGAATATTCGAGGGAAAGTTGATGAGGCCTGAGTACATTGCTTTGTGGGCGGTTAAGGAAGCCGGGTTATGGTGTAGGCTATGTTAGAGGGTCTGAGGATGGGTTTGATTTTTTCATATTGTACTTTCTGGTAGATGGGTGGGGTTGGCTGATCTAGGTTGATGTAACTTAATTTGACAGCCACTGTCAAATATCTCAAAAAAAAAATTCTGGGCCACCTATCCCTATAGTGATTAAGAACATGATTGAAATCATAGTTTGCTTACTCATGAAAAAACCTTTAAATTCTGAGCGCAGACCACGTAGTAGGCCAGTTATCCCTATAGTGATTAAGAACATCATAGAAATCATAGTTGGCGTACTCATGAAAAAACCTTCAAATTCTGAGCCTAGACCAAGCACTAAACCAGCTATCCCTATAATTTCCATTACGGGCCGTTCTGGTGTCGGGAAAACTGCACTTGCCCAGTATGTTTATAAACATATGGATGGACAAGAGCATTTTGATCTTTGTGTGTGGGTGTATGTCCCTCTCAAATTTAAGGCCACTGAGGTTCTTACGAAAATGATAGAAATCTTAAAGACAAAAGGATGTGCTAGTAATGATTATCCCACTACATCTCTTGAAGCTCTTTTAACAAAAATAAGAAGCATGTTACGGTCTAAGAAACTTCTACTTGTGTTAGACGATTTTTGGAGTGATACTGAGGATTTTGTTGCACAATGGGAGAATTTCATTAGTTGCTTAAGTAGTTGCTCACCAGGGAGCAGTATTCTACTTACAACTCAATCCAAAAATGTTGCAGAGAAGGCCAACCTTCCCGGTGTTACGGAAGTAAAGACCTATTATTTACAGGAGATAGAGGAGGATCAATTTTTGGAACTCTTTATGCACTATGCTTGGCGTAGCAATCCTCATTTGCAAAAAGAGGAATTCGAAAAAATAGGTCGAAAAATAGCTATTAAGCTAAAAGGAGACCCTGGTGCGGCAAAGCTAGTGGGTCAACAGTTGAGGGGAAAAAACCTAAGATATTGGGAGGAAGTAGCAGAAAAAGATTGGCTGGGAGACAACATGAAAGCAAGGATATGGAGCTATCAGCAGCTGCCTCTGGATCTCCAACGTTGTTTTGCAATCTGGGGCTTATATTCAAAAGGTTACAATTTCTCAAGAAATTACTTAATTAATTTGTGGATGGCAGAAGGTTTTATTAGACCAATAGTTAAGCAAGAAAGGTTGGAAGATATCGGGGAAAATTACTTGGATGAGCTCGTATCGAGGTTTTTTATTGAAGAAATTGAAGTTAAAGAGGAAAAACGATACCAACTTCATGACCTGCTTCATGATCTTGCAGAGCGGGTTCAAGGTGATGATTTTATCAGAATAGACTCAACTAATTCCAGAGAAGTTTCTCCCCACATAAGCAACATGTTATCTAGATGTGAGAACATTCGCCACATCTTTTTGCCCTCAAGCATGATAAACGAACTAAAAGAAAAATTATGCCTCATGCACAATATACGCACTCTTTTGGTGGAACCTGATGGTGGTATTGTCCCAAAGAATGTATTGCAAGAGATATTGAAACACATGGAAAAACTACGGGTGTTATATCTTTTCAAATGTGTTGATGATTTGCCAGACTCTATTGGCAATTTAAAACATCTCCGTTACCTGAATATTAATGGCTATCAGCCTCTTAAGAAGATTCCTGATTCCATCTGCCAACTTTACCACCTCCAAACACTTAACCTGCAAAATTGTAAATCCCTACCCAAGTATTTTTGTGAACTCATTAGCTTGAGGTGGTTTTATACAAGTAGGGAGATAATGTCCCATGTTTCTCATGTTGGAAGGCTGACGTCCCTCCAAGGCCTTAATCATTTCATTGTAAGGAAGGAATGTGGGCATGAATTACACCAACTAGAAAATTTAAATCAGCTTCGAGGTGAAATGCACATTGAAGGTCTTGAGAATGTAGCGTGTACAGAGGATGCTATAAAGGCCAATATGCAAAATAAAACGCATCTCACGACACTAGAATTTAAGTGGACCTCTGATGAAAGAGACACTAATAATGCTACATGTCACTCTACTCGACATGTTGAATTATTGGATGCATTACAACCTCATCCTCATATAAGTGGTCTGACACTTAAAGGATTTGGAGGAGAGAATTCCAAATTGGCTGCAAAGTAAGAATTCACTAAAGCATCTCATGTCGCTAACATTAATGGATTGTGATAAAGTAAAAGAAATCTCATCCATTAATGAATCACTTCCCAATTGTGAAAGATTTATACTACGGGGGCTTAAGAACCTTAATAAAATGCCTACCTTTCCACCAAATATCACTTCTTTACAGATTAGCAATATCCCTCAAGTTAGTTATTTCTCTGAGGATGATTTGTCGAAGAAGGAAGAAAGAAACCAATCCAAACATGAGGTCGTGAAGCTAATAGTAGACTGCCTGAAACCAGAAGATGTACAATTATCCAGAAATATTGAGTCAAATGTGAAGCTTTTTTTTCTTTTCGTGAAACACAGATTGGAAGCAGCATTTGATGATTCTCCAGATCTGCTTTTGGATGAGTGGGCAGAGATATTGGCATTTGACCCTTGGAATAAAGATTATTCTTGAGAGCAGCTTTTGGATGCCTGGGTTATGTTCATGCATTGCCACATGGAAACAATGTTCTATAAAAATGAAGAGTCCAAGTTGGTTTTACCATCTTCACTCACTTATCTTCAGATATCATCATGTAGCATTACAGATGATGCATTATCCACCTGCATACAATGCCTTGTTTCCCTTTCTAAACTGGAACTATACTTTCTTCAGACAATAACCTTTCTTCCTCCCAAGGAAGTCCAATGTTCATTGAAGCACCTCAAGTCTCTTACCATTATAGGATGCTATTTGCTCAGTTCCTTGGGAGGTATTGGAGCCTTGACCTCTTTGATAGAGCTCGTATTAGTGAACTGCCCCATTTTGAACACATCAGATGTTTCTTTGACTTCCTCCTTGGAGATACTAAAAATTTGGCATTGCTCAACTGCTGATGTTATTCATGCCCGTAATGTCTCAGATGTTATTGGTGCCCTTGATGTTGGTAACCTGTCTCTTCTCAAGAACCTGGTTTTAAAGGGATGGGACGGTCATTTGGAGGGATTGAATTCAATAACTACACTTTGTAGGCTACAGGTATCGCAGTGCCCTGCGATTAACCTCTCATCTCCCATGGACAAGTACACATTTGCACTTCAACATGTTCTTGTTGATGACTTGAAACTATTGAAGTTGATACTATCAGATGAAACTATTTCCTCAATAGATATTTTGTCAATTTTTGACTTTCAAGGAGATTCCTCAGATGATGAGGTTTTTCAATCTCTTACCTCTCTAAAAGATTTGAGCTTTCATAGTTGCAAAACTACCCATCTGCCGAAGAACTTGAAAAATCTTGCATCTGTCCAGTATCTGATTCTAGATGACTGTCCAAACCTATGTAAACTGGAAGAACTACCCAGTAATCTTTGTTTGTTGATAATTGAAAACTGTCCAAAGCTATGTGAATTGGAAGAACTTCCCAGGAATCTTTGTAAGATGAAAATTAAAGATTGTTCAACTCTGACAGAGAAGTTCAAGAAGGGTGGCCCTAATTTCCAGGTCCGGTTCGAAAAAGGATATACCATTGTAACATTTCCAACAGAAGGTAAGCTACTTTTGAGACCCCACAATAAACCACTTCTATTTATTGATTGATACATCATTTTGATCAGTCCTTAGAGGGAAGGAATCATAATCTAAAATAAATGTTTTTAGCGCCCTCTATCCATTTGGTTCGCCAAAGCATTTAAATTCCTGTTTGTTTTTCTGTGACTGGAAAATCAATAATCTCATAAAAAAAACCTTATTGGTATGACCTTGGCACTTGACATTAAGAAACATAATTGCCCATATTTTGGCAAAAGCTATTAACTAACAGAGGAGACAAGGCATCCTCCTGCTGGTCTGGTTTTGTGCTGGACTGCTAGTATGGTTTAGCACTCATGAATGGTACCACTGTACCAGACCTCTTTTTCTTTTTCCTTTCTCATACTCTGATTTCTATTGTTGGTATACCGTGCTTGTTCTTCCTTGGCCTTTTATTTTAAGTCTCAAATTCTCAATGTGTTTGTTCCGAACTTGCAACTTGTATTCAGTAAACGTTTACATATTTAAATATATATCTATTTTCACAAACACAATGGTACATTTAAGTTGTTAGTAATTAATGCTGGCATTGCAATATTTATATATTATCAATCTGATAGCCATAAATTTCTCTGCTATTCTAATGCTAGAAGATACTAATATTTTTTTCTCATCTCTGTTTCTTTTGCAGAAGGAAGGTACCAGTTTTATTAGGCTCACTCTCTCGAGTTTCTTCTATGCTGTCTCTCCATATCTCCAATATTCCAATCTCCCATACCACCTCATCCACAAAACAAAACAAAAAACAAAAAAAAAGAACAAAAAAATCAAAATAAGAACAAAAAAAGACAAAAAAAAAAGCAAAAAAAAAAAAAGATTCTCCTTTGATTATCAGTTTGAAGAAATTTGTTCTATCCATCATTATTTAAGTCTTCACTCTCCAGTACAATTATTGCCGGGAGATTGTAATTTATTTGATGTTTTAATTGTTCTTTGCAAACTATAGAAAAAACAAAAAAAAAAAGATAAAAAAAGGAAAAGGAAAAAAAGGAAAAAAGAAAAACAAAAAAAAATATTGTACCCTAATTTAAGTCCGGGTGATACAATATTATTATTGTCCATGTCCTATTTATTTGTATTTGGTACTTTTTTTGTTAGAGTGAATATTACGTTCTATATCTTGTATGACTTTCTATGTTTTGATAAAGATGATATATGAAGGTGTGTTGCTCATATATTTGATCATCTAAAAATACTCTGTAATATTTTTTCTAAATTAATAAAAATAAGGGAGGGAAGGGAGCTTCGTGGGAGTGCTTGTGTTTGTGTTCTATTTTATATAATTATAATATTTTTGTCACTGTCTATGTCCAATTTATTTGTATGTGGTACCTTTTGTGTGTGTTGTATGTTTAATATTGTTTTGAGTTATCAACTTGTGCTAGTCACTTTATGCTGTGTGCATTTTATATGTGTGTATTGTGAGTTTATTTATGTGAACATTTGTATGATAAGACAGACTACTTGTCGATTTTACATGGGACAAAATCCTAACGGTTGATTCAAACCATTCAACATGATCTTCATATGAATATGTATTTGTAGACTAAATTTTACACTTTTTAAAACTGTTTTACTATTTTTTTAAATAAGTAGAAAATCACTGTTTTTGAACGGTCCAAAAATATGACATCAAGTGATTTTCGACCTTTCTAAAAAATAGTAAAGAAATTTTAAAAAATATAAAATTTGATTTGCAAGTACATTTTCATATGGATATCATGTTAAATGGTTGAGATCGATCGTTAGAACTTTCAAAATGAAGATATGAATCCATAGCATGGGTCAATGTGGACTATACATAGTACCATAATCTCACTCAAGAAGAGAAATAAACTTGATATTGTTACCGCTCCTTGCTTGATTTATAGCATAAAAGAGAGGGGAACAAAATCGAATTCAGATCCAGTGAAGTAACTCAATTTTGGGTTTTAGATCGGGACCATCCGATTCGAATCCGCGATAATCTATTCTGGAGTGGAGCGCACACATCCCATGTGACGGATTCGAATCCCGAGGTGATCTTGAACGACGGATTTGAATTGGACAGTCCCAATTCAAAACCCAAAAATTGGGTTACTTTAGGGGATCCGTACCCAACAAAATCAGTACAGTGTCTTGAATCTACAAAGAATTTGATGACAATTTATTTCCGTTCAATCTAGAACAAAAAAGGCCCAGCCCAAACCCAAATCAGGGCCCATAATAAATTTATCAATTCTCACTAGAAAGCGAAGCCAGAACATCGATCTATTTCTAGTGTGCGTCTCTCTCCGGCCGCCATGGCTGCTTCTTGCGATAGCTTCCTCCTATGGCGAATCATCTCGAAGGAGACGCCACCACAAGGATCTCCTGTCGATTCTTCCTTTTCCTTATCGAATAACTACAGATTCTTCCTCTTCCTCTTCATCTCGAGTGGTGACAAGTAATCTATTCCATGGGAGCCCGCAGCATAGGAGTAGATTAGTTGTTCCACTCGAGATGAAAGAGTTACGAACGGAATGAGGAAACAAAATCACTTCAAGTGGAGAAGTTATCTGACGAGGATGGCTGGTTCTTTTTAATTAATCAGGTATCACTGCAAACTATTATGGTTCTTCATAAATTTCTCTTCCAAATTAATTACCAGAAGCCTACCTACCTCGATCCGATGAGGTGTTGCCGATTAGAACTGGTCTTGCATTTAGAGCTGGTATGCCTTCCGTCTTGTACTGCAAATATGCCTGATTTCGCACAAAGTTAGTATCAGTTTGTCCGGTACCAGATTAGGTGTAACACTGACTGCTTTTGGTGTGAGAGATAATTGATTTGAATTAACTTACTGCTTGCAAACTTTTGAATACCATCTCTAATTTTCCATCATCTGAGCTGAGAGCTGATTTCTTTGCATCTCCCTAGGCGTTGTCAGAGCTGTCCACACTGGTAAAAATTCTCTACCAATATCTTCTCAGAATAGTATTATCAACAACCAGTGGAGATGGAGATCTCTTGTCGATTCCTCCTCTTCCTTCTCTGAAAACTGAGCATTTGTTTTTATGGTTGTAGATTATGTTGAAGCGGGATAAAGTATACTTATTAATACCTGTGATAATATAATTCTGATTAAATACCCATTGATTGCTAACAAGAATATACTGATATAAATATGACAATAGTTATTACCTTTGCAATTGAACCCAACAATTTCTGAGATAATTGATAGCTCAGTGTTGTGGCTTAAGTATACTTCATACTATATTAATAAATTTGTCTCAATCGCGGATCATTAATTGGTAAAAGCTGTGAGGCGTCATTTGCAAATCATTCAAAAAACAATTAATTGCTGGGCGATCATTGGAAATGTGATTCACTTCGGCTTTTTTATCTTAAAAATTGCAATGCTTTGGGTATGAATTATAGAACTATTATCTTGACTTCTTGATCCTGAGTTTCAGGAGTTTATTTATTTTGAATCAAGGAAATTGTGACACCCCAGATTTGACCATCCGGAGCGTGATTATAACATCATCATCGCATTTTTTCTTGGCCCGTCAACCTACGTCGCCAATAGAAAGGAAAACAAAATAACAAAACGGAGTCAGCTACAAAGCTCAGTAACCGGTTATTTAACGACGCGTTTCTCTATAATTGGCTTAATTTAACAACCATTCAAATAGGCCGGATTAATCCACACAAATACACATCAAATTATGCATGCATATTTAACCGACGATAGCACGTCGGTCTAGGTTATCCGTAAAACAAGTCACATCATATTCACACATGTGTAATCCCTGCCACAGGTGATCTCTACATTCTCATAACACAATTCCTTTAAACCGCCAACCCACTGGGAAGTCCAACCAACAGTGGGAGGCTACAATCACAATTCAAATTCCAACATTAGACCCGCTATCCCGTTAAATATGCCAGCAAAATTCAATATGCAAGACCAATATTCAAATCAACCATACAAAATGAAAACACAGATTATAGAGAAGTCCGGTTATCTGATAGCGAGATTTTCACAACTCCATATCAGATTTTAACAACAACTCGGAATTACTGCAAGGTTGTCAGAATTCGAATCAGACAATTAATCGATCAATAATTGAAATTATAATTTTGTCAATTGGAATAAAATGAGAAATGATTACCGATATATGAGATAGGCGTTGACTGAAGCGATTATTATTGGAGATATGTTGTAATACTATTTTATTAGATGAAGAGAAGATAAAGTAGAAGGCAGGACATATTGAAAAGAGAAAAGGAATTTCACTAGAGGCGGAGGTTAATAATCAAAAGGGGTACGGATGGGGTTTTATTTATGGGAGGCAGTTTAATCCGAAGGTTGCATGAAGGAATTGGAGGGATGCGTACAAGGGATACGGTTATGAGAGAATTCCAAAAATACAGTAGAATAGTCGTTATTGATATATTAGGAATTATTAGCAATTAGTAGAGACGCATAACAATTGGAGGAGGGTTCAAATGCACCATAATTTTTGTGCTCTAATATGCTCCATATTCTTTATCTCTATTTTCAAAGTCCGAATAGTCGATCCAAACCGCTCAACATGATCTTCATAATAAAATATGCTTGGAGACCAAATTTTATATTATTTTAGCTTTTTTTTACTATTTTTTTAGATATGTACAAAATCACTTTTTTAAGGAGATTCTGGACCATCCGATAAATGATATTGTACCTATGTAAAAAAATAGTTAAAAAATTCTAAAAAATATAAAATTTGGTCTCCAAGCATATTTTATTATGAAGATCATGTTGAGTGGTTCAGATCGACTGTTCGGACTTTGAAAATGGAGATAAAGGATGTAGAGCATATTGGAGCACAAAAATTATAGTGCATTTGAACCCTCCTCTAACAGTTTGTGAGCTTGTTATATTAAAGTTATAAAGCATCAAGTTATATTAAAGTACACTGTGTAGTGCAAAAGAGACAAGATAGTAGATATATTTTGTACTATTGTTGTAAGTACTTGTAATTATATAAAGTGAATTTGTCTATGTAGTGCAAAAGAGACACAAGATAGTAGATATATTTTGTACTATTGTTGTAAGTACTTGTAATTATATAAAGTGAATTTGTAGACAAGGTTACATATTAGTATTATATGAAGTTAATAGAAAAGTGTCACACCCCGACAACAGGGCCGACAACCCGCTGCGCTCAACAGCACAAGGCGATTTCTATCATCTTAAAGAATCACATATATATACATATAAATTTCCAATGACATGACTTACTTTTCTTTGTTGCAAGTCCCGCAGTCTTCTAGTTCGAAATCATATTCCTTGTCTCGTGTTTTGTACCTGGAACCCACAAAGTGGAAAGATGAGATATTGAAAATCTCCCAGTGCGGTATTCAGTTCCAGTCGAGTTATCCTTAGAAACAACCAACATAAACCAAACAACACACCGAGTTCAAATATAAGAAAATAACGTGAGCAATACAAGTTCAAGAAACATTTTAAAGAACTGAAATCAATCAAAGTAGTATATAATTAAACCACTTGCTAAGAAATATGCATTTGTCTTAATGCCTTATCCTAAACATTTAACTACTATTAAATATGCAATGCCCATTTTTAATGCCAAATGCACAATTAGTCAAGTAAAATTAATTATCATAACACAAACAGATCACCAATTCCAAACCATATAACTTTGATATAAATTAACATCTCATATCAAATACTCGAATGCTCATGAATCTTACTCAATGCACAAATGTTCCTGTAAAGCAATTCTTTTAATTTTTGTAAAGCAATTATTTTAACATTTCTATCTTGCGATCCAGATTCGACACTTTTCTGACTATGGGTCATGCGCTACCACGAATACGGCGCCTACACAATTTCTGTTATGCGCATAACCTGAAATTGTGCGCTTACCACGAATATGGCGCCTACGTGCCTTCAGTTATGCGCTTCCACGAATCAACGGCGCCTACATAACTGGATCACGCGCTACCACGAATACGGCGCCTACGCAATTTCTGTTATGCGCTTCCACGAATTAACGGCGCCTACATAACAGAAATTGCGCGCTTACCACGAATACAGCGCCTACATGACCCCGGTCATGCGCTACCACGAAAAGACAGCGCCTACATGACCGGTCAAGTTTCCAAGTTCAATATTCAATCAATACATTACCCCGGTCATGCGCTACCACGAAAAGACAGCGCCTACATGACAGGTCAAGTTTCCAAGTTCAATATTCAATCAATACATAATCCCCAGTCATGCGCTACCACGAAAAGACAGCGCCTACATGACCGGTCAAATATTGTTGAGAATATAAATAGTTAGAGGGGTAAAATTGTAAAATAGAAAAAGTAATAGGAGTTACCGTTAGATACCAATGTTACTAACGGTACAATAGATTTAGATATTATAAATACCCATCATATCTGATTGTATAATATAACAAATATCAATACAATACTCAATACAATAGAAAAAAATTTTGCTCTCATAAAATTTACATGGTATCAGAGCTTTAAGCTCGATTCTGATAACCCGATAAAGCTCCAAGCTTCCGATATACCGAAAAAACAAAAAACTCATAACAGAAATCATATTTTTCGATTTCTGCCAAGAAACCTGATAGTCATAAATTTCAGAAATATTCTGTTGATAACCCGATAGCCCAATAAACAATAATTGTTATCGATACCAAAACTCAAGATTTGTTCTTTCCAGCACCCAGTTCATATTAGAAAATTCAGACCCAAAAAAAAAAAAAACCAGAAAACAGAAACCAGCAAAACCAGTTATTACTTCATTTACCAGAAAACCCAAAAAATCAGTACCATACAAAAATCCAGCAAGGCACGTACCAGAAATTAGCAATACAAAGAATAATCAGCGAAGAAAACAACTACGATGCAATCCAACCGAAACCCTAACCTGAAGTCAGAAACGAGAGGAGCTTCCAGCACTGTTCGGTGCACCAATTGCAATATAGAGGGCCACACCTATAACAGCTGTTGGTTTCTTCATTCTAATCTCCGACCAAAGTGGTGGAAGGAGAAAGGCGAAGGTAGTCAGGGGCGTAACCCTAAGGGGGAGAAGAGGAGAGAAGGATTTGCTGGAGCGGCTCGTCCGATTGAACCGTGTGAAGCGAAAATTGAAGAAAGCGGTTCAATAATAGGTAATGGGTCCGCTGCTGCAAACGGGTTGGGTGAAATCAAACCGGTAACCCGTGCGGAGCTGGGCTCAATCTTAGAAATATTAAACGGGCTGCTGAATAGAGGGCGTTCCTCTCCAGGTTTTTCTAAAACTCATTCAATTTCACCTAGGCTGAGCGCAGAAAATTATAGAGAAAGTATAATTTCCAGTGAACTTGGTCTAAGCCCAAACCCAAATCAGGAAAAATATTTAATACCACACAAAAAAATTCATATGAGCCCAAACAAAGATAAAACTAAAAATAGTGAAATAATGCAAGTAAGATGCACAAATTTAAGTAGTTTAGATCTTGAAAATTCTCAAAATAATTTGGATTGGATTTTAGATTCCGGTGCAACCGACCACATGACCGGAAATAAAAGTTTATTGTATAACTACCAAAAGGGCAAAGGTCAAGAATATGTATATGTTGCAAATGGTGAAAAAATGAAAATTTGTGGTTATGGCTCAATCAAGTTCTTTTCCAAAGAAATTAAACATGTTTTACATGTAAAAAATTGCACCTCTAATTTATTATCTATAGGAAAAATTTCAAAAGAAATAAATTGTGAGATTATATTTTCATCTAAAAATGTATTGTTTCAAGATATGACATCCAAGCGGATGATTGGTGAAGGTTTTTTTCAAAATGGACTTTATTTTTTAAATAGCCAAAAATTTAATTTCAACACAAAAATACAAGACATAGGAAGTTTATGGCATAAAAGAATTGGACATCCCTCCGATAAAATTTTAAAAAGTATTTTTGATTTTCCAAACCTAGATTGTAGTAATTGTGAAGTATGTAAATTTGCAAAACATACGAGACTTCCGTTTGTAACCTCAAATTCTAAAAGTAGCAAAATATTTGAACTTGTTCATTCCGATGTTTGGGGACCCGCCCCGGTAGACTCTTACAATGGTTTTAAATATTTTGTTACATTTATAGATGATTTTTCACGATTAACATACTTATATGTTTTAAAAAATAAAAGTGAAGTTTTTTCTCACTTTCAAGATTTCTCAAATTTAATTGAAAACCAATACAACACAAAGATTAAGATTCTTAGGACCGATAATGGAACGGAGTTTGTAAATCAAAATTTCTCAAATTTTTTGAAACAAAAAGGAATTATACATCAAACTACTTGTGTTTATACCCCACAACAAAACGGAGTTTCCGAAAGAAAAAATCGTCATTTACTCGAAATGACAAGAGCACTTATGTTTCAAAATAATGTCCCAAAAATTTATTGGTCGGATGCCGTTCTCACCGCAACTTATTTGATAAATAGGTTGCCAAGTGTTGTTCTAAACAAAAAAAGTCCTCTAGAAATCATTTACCAAAGAAAAATATTTTTTAATCATTTACGAGTATTTGGATGTACATGTTATGTACATCAAAATAAACGAGATAAACTAGATCATACTTCTATTAAAACTATTTTTCTAGGATATTCATCTCAAAAAAAGGGTTATAAATGTTATGATCCTATAAATAGTAAATTATATATTTCAAGGGATGTAACATTTTTTGAAAATGAGCCATATTTTAAAGAAAATAAAAATAAGCTTGACAATCATATACCTACAAATGATTTTGTCATTCCTATGACCACTAATCAAATTGTGGAGTCAAGAGTTGTAGGAAATGAAGAAGAAGAAAATGAAGACGAAGATGACAACACTCCTCAAAGTGAAGCCGAGGAAGAAGAAAATGAAAATATTGAAGAAGAGGAAAATATTGAAGAAGAAGTTTCGCTAAGAAGATCAATTCGCCCTACTAAACCATCAACAAGGTTACGAGATTTCGTAACCTATGAGGTTCAATATCCTATTCAAAATTATATTTCATATAACAATATTTCAAAACACCACCATGCATTTCTTAGTTCAATTTCCAAAGAGGAAGAACCAAGAAATTTTGAAGAAGCCATAAGCCAACCGGTATGGTGTAAGGCTATGGAAGAAGAACTCCAAGCTTTAGAAAAAAATAATACATGGACCATTGAGCCATTACCAAAAAATAAAAAACCCGTAGGTTGCAAATGGGTTTATAAGATAAAATACCAAAGCGATGGATCCATAGAAAGGTATAAGGCCCGGCTAGTTGCCAAAGGGTATACCCAAACATACGGTATTGATTACCAAGAGACCTTTGCTCCGGTAGCAAAAATGAATACCATAAGAATTCTACTTTCGATAGCGGTAAATAATGGGTGGAACTTATATCAAATGGATGTTAAAAATGCGTTTCTTCAAGGAACACTTGAGGAAGAGGTTTATATGACTCTACCACCGGGTCATGTAAAAGAAAAAAATACTAATCTTGTTTGTAGGTTAAAAAAATCAATTTATGGACTTAAACAATCTCCAAGGGCATGGTATGGAAAACTCTCTCAATATTTAATTTTTCTTGGTTTTAAAGTAAGCCAATCCGATACATCCTTATTCTCAAAGCATGAAAATAATGATATTACCGTTGTACTTGTTTATGTTGATGACATAATTATTACCGGAAACAATTATGAAAAAATTGACATTGTAAAAAAATATTTAAAAGAAAAATTTGAAATAAAAGACCTTGGTAAACTTAAATATTTTTTAGGAATTGAAATAGCTCACTCAACCAAGGGACTATTTATTTCACAAAGAAAATATACCATTGACCTTTTAAAAGAAACGGGTAAATTAGGGTCCAAACCGGCTTCAACACCCATAGATAGCAATTGTAAACTAAATACCGAAGATGGAGAATTGTTAGAAAATATTAACCAATTCCAACGACTTGTAGGTAAATTAATTTACTTAACGGTAACTAGACCGGATATATCATTTGCGGTGAGCCAAATTAGTAAATTTATGCATTCACCAAGAAAACCGCATTTGGATGCCATTGATAGAATTTTGAGATATTTAAAGAAATCACCGGGAAAGGGTATATGGATGAAAAATAATAAATCTAATGAAGTGTGTGGCTATTCCGATGCAGACTGGGCCGGGAGCTTCGATAGAAAATCAACAACCGGCTATTGCACGTTTGTAGGCGGAAACTTAGTCACATGGAAAAGCAAGAAACAAAATGTCGTGGCGCGATCAAGTGCGGAAGCAGAATATCGTGCCATGGCATCCACCGCAAGTGAGCTCACATGGATCAAACAATTACTCGAAGAATTGAACTTTAAAATTGATAAACCAATGAAGATGTTTTGCGACAATAATGCGGCAAGGCATATTGCTTCGAATGCGGTGTTTCATGAAAGAACAAAGCATATCGAAGTTGATTGTCACTTCATAAGAGAAAAAGTTCAAGCAAAGGAAATCGAAACTCCTTATGTGAAGAGTCAAGACCAATTAGCCGATATTTTCACAAAGGGACTTATTCCGAAGGTGTTTGAAGAAATAACAAGCAAGCTAGGATTAATCGATATCTATAATCCTAGCTTGAGGGGGAGTGTTGAGAATATAAATAGTTAGAGGGGTAAAATTGTAAAATAGAAAAAGTAATAGGAGTTACCGTTAGATACCAATGTTACTAACGGTACAATAGATTTAGATATTATAAATACCCATCATATCTGATTGTATAATATAACAAATATCAATATCAATACAATACTCAATACAATAGAAAAAAATTTTGCTCTCATAAAATTTACAAATATCCAATTTAATATTCAATCAAGTGCACATATGACTATATGTTATGCTTCATGAGAAATACTATGCATCAATATCATGCCAACGGTTCATTTAAATCAAACTCATGTGTTTAGTGGAATTGCTTTGTATCATGTCATGCACTAGCTTACGGAATATATGATCATGTAAACATTTCAAGCATTCATAGCATGCAATTTGAAAACCATAATAAGTACCTAACTGTAATCCGATAAACAAACATGAGGCCGACCAACAATAATAATGAGAATAGCAATCAAACAAACCAAATTATTTCTCAAATAGTGTTAAACCAAATAATTAAAATCATGACATGCTCTAGTCTCAAGAATTGATACGGGAACCACCAAATACCGGGCTTAAGTTCTATGTCTATAGTTTGTCACCATACCCACTGGTTTGATTAACAAATTAACAAGGCTGTTTTTAAACATCTACTAATTCTAGTGCAATTCATTCATATCAATTCCAGTGCAGTCCCTTAATACTTGGTCAATACCCATATGCTATGTTAATTATGCATGCCTTGCAAACATGAACCGTTACCCAATAATTGATCAATACTTACTCTATAACAATCAAGCAACCAAATCGACAATTATAAGCAAGAAATCAACAATCAAGCAAACTAAATCAGCAATTATAATCTAGAAATCAGCAATCAATAAAATTAGTTGGAAGGAGCTAGGAATAACTCGAAATCCGCACCTTTTAACGACGGCACAACGTGGTTCGAAGTCGAGTCCGCTGCTCATAATCAAGCCTGTTGAGTTCTTCGAGAGCAGGCATAGAATTGCAAGCAAACAATCGATAAACTTTCTTCACCTCCGTACCTTTCTTGTCATCCTCATCGCATAGGGCTGCTGATCGACACCTCGCCTTTCTTCTATCTTTTCCCCGTTCCTTTGTCCCGCATTTTTTTCCCTTTTTTTTTCTCTCTTCCCTTTTCTCTCTCAATTTCCCTTTTTTTTCTTTTTGATTTCGATAACTCCTAAGTTAGAGGGCGGTCTGTACTTGATGGGAATACCAATAGCTCCACCGAGTAAAAAGAAATTGGAGATAAAAATATTATGCTTATTCTATTATTTTCCTTTTCAAAAGGTTAGAAGGCACCCAATAAGATTTAAGGAAATAAAATACTATTGTCATCTTTCAAAGAAAAGATAAGAAGAGTTTGACCAATAAATTATAAATTTAATAATCCCAAAGAAGTTAAAAGCTCAAGAATATTTCCGTCCACAAGAAATTTTGTACCATTAAAGATGTATTATTTAATCATGTTAATTTGCACTAAACCCCTTCATACTTTTAAGAATAACACTTGACTTATTAAGATATTATATATATTAATTTTGGTTACAAGTTGAATATGTTATAAATTATTTCAACATTAAAAATAACCTCCATAATCACTTATGTGGTTTTATATAAGAACTAGTGTTAATTAGTTATTGGTCAGTTTCATTGACAAAAGTTTAAGGTGAGTTTCAACATAATATTACGTTATCAAAATCCCTTCAGTACGTGTTTTAATTAATGTCACATAAAATCTTCAAATATTCAAAATTGGGATGTTACAAAAAGTTTTTTATTTCATTATTTTTATTTTCAAAAGAGACGTCTATAGCGTTTTAAATATTATAAATAAAATGATGTAAACATAAAATAATGACTCATTTTTTTGGGATGTTACAATATTCAACATTAAACTTACATATCCATAATTCAACTAATATATTCTGTATTAATTTAACATAAACAACCTACAAATTGAAGACAATATGGTTAGACAAGATGAAGAAATAAAGAGGAAGAAGGGAGATAAGAGAAATTTATTTTGATTAGACTTGGGGTGTGAAAACTAAAGACCTCCAGTGAGTTACAGTCTATAAATTCTAACGGTTCAAAACACAACCAACAGAACAAGTTTGTTTTGCTTATATCGGTGCTAATATATTAACCGATATATCAAAAGAACATTAAATAAATATATAGGTTAGGATAATAATACCGCTATAATAAGTTCAATAGCTTCTATCGGTACTCTCCCAGTGACCGATAGAAGAATTTTGTGCCCATCTCCTATCGGTTGCGCCCTCAACAACCGATAGAATAATCTTTCAACTTATTTACTAACTTACCACAATTCCTTTAGTTTATCTGCTTGAGACCAAGATCGTTCTAAACCGTTAGAAAATGGGTGATAGAAGATCCCATTTTTTTAATAGTGAATACTTTCACGACGAAGTATAAATACTTGCATGCCGAAGACCTTCATGGCTTTACATTCGCTAAATTCATCGCATATCTTCAAAAATGTGGGCGAGATTGAATGGAGAAAAAAACTCACCTCTAAAAATGTGTAAAAGCGGTTGGTGATGAGAGAGATAAAAGAGAAGAGTTAAGATGTCCATTTTTTTTTTAGAAATACTTTGTATGTCAGATATAAATACTTGATATGTTGTATATTAATACTTGCGTGCATAGGTATTCATACTTGCTTGCACTAGTTGTAAATTCGTTAGTGATGATCTTTCTAAAAGTTGGTTTTGATATGGTAGTTAGAATGTGGTCTCAGATAGTTCGACTTCAGGGGACATTTGGGGATTTACCTAGGGGGACTATTTTCAGCTTCCTAATTTTTTTTATATTTTTGTTTAAATTTATTTTGAATGATTCCATGCAAATAATTTCTGAAATATTTCTTCAACTGTCCAATACAAATAACTATTGATATATCCCTGAAAGTAACTATTGTCAATGTTATAAGTAATTTCTGAAATATTTGTTTTAATGAAAATAATTCTCTATAAATAACTATCTATATGTCCAATACAAACCTATATATTTAATTATTTAATACTCAACTTTATTTGAATTGATTTGAAAAAGTTATTTTCAAGATTGTGAAGATAATCATTGTCAAGTGTTCCCTTTCAATGAAAAATAAAAATAGAAGGATGAAGAAAATACTTTTTTTATCATTTTTAAATTTTGTGTTTCTCCAAGAGTTCGTTTTCCTCCATGTACATTAAATATGTATCATGAATTTCTATTATCTCGTGGTCAGATAAGGATTTTGCGGGTCAATTAAGCTTGTTTTTGTTTTCCCATTTGTAGGAAAGATATTTTCATCCATTTTTTTTTATTTTACGGGTCAAACAATGTTTTTTTTTAACGAAAGATGCTTTGAAGCCATGTGATATTATTTCTTCCAATTAGATATTTAGGAGTGATCATGTTTTAGAAAACGACTTTGCAGTCCTTAAACTATGTGGATCTAAAATGACAGACTGCTTATAAAAGAGAACCCTTGCATCATAATGGAACTCAAAATATCAATTCGACAGAGGAACAATAATACAATGTCCTCTTTTGCTTTCCTCCTAATCAGTCTTCTAATCCTTTCAACTGCCGCACCGGGCTATTTATCTATCCCATCGTATGTGGACTTCTTCGACGACAATAATCAAGGCAATGTATTGTTATCCAGGGATCGACTAACAGCAGGTCAATACCTCCAAAATGGACGCTTCACACTTGTAATGCAGGACGACTGCAATCTGGTTCAGTATTCCGACGGCTCCGCAACATGGAGTTCTCAAACGGCCGGCCAAGGTACCGGTTGCTACTTGACTATGCAGACTGATGGAAACCTTGTAGTATACGATGGTAATAACAATTATATCTGGTCCATCGCAACAGTAAGCTTGGATGAGAGCTCATATGTCGCTGTTCTACGGAAGGATGGCCATGTTGTGATCTATGGGGAAACTAAATGGCAGATTTAATTCCTTCTAACACATGTTGTGCACGATTATCTTCTTTGTTTGTGTGTGGGAGCTTGGGAGGAGAAAAATGGTTTTCTTTTTATGGGGTTTTCTTTCTATGCAAGCATTCGTCTGGTTTAATCAGCATATTGTGTTTTCCTAATGCCTCATTGGATTGAAATATATATGTTTGTGTTCTACGGTAAGCTTGGAGGAGAATTACTATGCCTGTGTTCTACGGGAGGATGGCCATTCTTTTATCTTTGGGGGATCTAAATGGCAGAGGTAATTCCTTCTAACACTTGTTGTGCACCATTATCTTCTTTGGTTGTGTAGGAGTTTGGGAAGAGAAAAATGGTCTTCTTTTTATGTTTAATCAGCATATTGTGTTTAGCTAATTTTGCATTTGTTTTTGCTTATCTATGCGAGAATAAATGAGGAGAAAATAATGTCAATTGGTGTTTCTTGTTTAGTATGTACAAGTTTTCAAGTTTCAAATTAGTATGATTAATCATATCGGCTGCTATTTTTCAAACTTTAATATCAATTGTGCTTGTCATACCAGAGTACGACAGATGTGCCATGATAAAATTTGACAAAGTTGCCAGAACATAACACTAGCTAGCATTAATCCAAGGATGAAAATTAAGTTATTAATTGAGACTGCACTTATTTTCTCCTCCCGAAAATTTGATTAATTAAGATCTTAAATAACATCATTAATTACTAATTTCTTATTTGCACTGCCAAAAACTTTTCTATATCTCGGCGAATTACTATAGGATTGTTTGATTATAAGTTTTAAATTGTTTGAAAAATATTACATGTCTTTGAAATCAACTCAAATTTAATAGATGTTTCAAGGAAGGATCTAAAAAATGACTGTAGTCCAATTATTTCCACTGGTAGCACATTCTCATTTGCTTGCTAAAAGTCAAATACATCGTTCACATTATTCACAAGCACAAAGGCTGCTTATGTAAAGAGAACATAAAATAGCAATAAAATTCAATTAGGTGAACGAAACATCTATATTACAAAATTTATGTTCGACTCGATTAATAAGATTGATTAACTTCAAATAGTCGTTATACAAGCATTTTGTTATTACATATTTTACTGTTAAGCAAACTAAGAACGGTCCAATAAGACTGGAATCTTATAAACAGAGCTTGTAACTTCCATTGTAAATGCAATAAAAAAAAAATCAATTAGCTCAACCAAACATCTACACTACAAAATTTATGTTTGAATGGATTAATAAGAATAATTAATACCAAAGAGGTCTAAGAAAGTAGTTTTAACGAGAGGTTAAGATCAAATCAATCAACTCTGTAGTATATCAACTAAGTAGTACAGGGAATTCTCTATTTTCGATTCAATTATTGCAACCTCATGTACAGAAAATATTTTCTAAATTAAAAAAAGTAAATAATTTTGATAAGCACTTACCAACAGAAAAATTTAACGAGATAACTTGATCGTTCGCCAATAAATAAATTTAAAACTAAATAAATGACAAAGATATCCTTTGTAATCAAAACTATATAGTTGGACAACAACTTGTTTTATATCAACGTGATAAAAATATCCTTCCGATAAAATATATCATATTATATACGGAACACTTAAATATAGCACATGGTCTAATTTAGCATGTATCTAGAAGAAAATAAAGCCTAATTTTCCACTAATTTATAAAATAAAAATAAATTGACTAAAAATAGAATGGAGACAAAGTTTTCAAAATGTAAAATTTTCGATACTTCCAAAAACAGTGCTCCATCTCCATGAACCCGAAATCCTAAACCCTTTAACCCTCGCATGGAAAAAAAGAGTTGCTTCATTTTATTGTTGTATTTTAGAGATTTTATCATATTTTAATTTTCTCTAATATCTAAATGGCAAAAAATTGTAAGGATGAACATATAATTTCAAATAAAATTAAATATATTATCAATATTTAAGCATGTTGCAGTTTTGACCAACACGAACAACATTTATACTTTTTAAAAAACTACACACACATTAAATTTCAAGTCATGCATGTAGTGCTACATTATCATGCTATAGTTATGAAAACCAATACTCTTTTGTTCCATGATGCATAATTTGATTAATTAAAAGTATATATCTTTAATATGAAAGATAAAAAATCTGAAATTAAAAAAAGAATAATTTCAGACAACACATAATTTGTAGCTAGAAACACATTGTAAATGCTTTTTAAACACGTAGTAAAATTCCAAAAAAAATTAAAAAATCAGGTTGAATTAATTTACCAAAGAATAAAAATTCTCTTTGTAACTTCTTCATTTTTTAATTTACCAATAAATAAATATTACATGTTCCTTATGCATAAAAATGCTTCTTGATAGTGGCCGGATGAGAATAAAGTATGAGTGAGGCTATGGTGCTATGCATAGCACGGATGGCTAGTGTACTATGGCTCAATATGGTTCTTTTTAAAATCCTAACGGTCGATCCGACCGTTCAATGTGATAACCATATGAATATGTACTTGCAAACTAAATTTTATATTTTTTCGAATTTTTTTACTATTTTTTCAGATAGGTAGACTTTTGATGGTCAAGAATTTTCAAAAAACACTGATTTTTCTACCTATCTGAAAAAATAGTAAAAAAATTCGAAAAAATATAAAATTTAGTTTGCAAGTACATATTCATATGGATATCACATTGAACGGTCGGATCGACCGTTAGGATTTTAAAAAGTACCATATTGAGCCGTAGTACACTAGCCATTGGTGCTATGCATAGCACCATAGCCTCACTCATAAAGTATTGTCTACACTTTTATCAGAAACTTGTTCCATCTTAATTAATGCACAAAAAACTAGTTCCATCTTAGTTAATCTTCTATCAAATATTGTCAAAATTATTATATTTTTATTTTGGATAAAGATTTTTTTCCCCCGGCTCCTATCCCCCATTCATCCCCCAATCATTAATTATCTAGGGGACCACAACTTCAAGCACAAAAAGACAAAAGAAAACGTGTATCAATCATTAATTACGTAGGGGACCACTAATTAACTAGGGGGACCGCTTATATTTAAAAAAATTTACAACTGACGCGCACAAGTATTCATATATAATATATTAAGTATTCATATATAATATATTAAGTATTCATATCTAAGATATCAAGTATTTAAAAAAAAACTGGACACATTACTTATCCATCTTTTACACGTTTTTAGAGGTGATTTTTTTTTTCTCCGTTCACTCTAATCAATATTTCTGACAATCTATGAAGAATTTTGCGAATCTAAAATAACATACGTTTTCTACGCAATTTTATCTTTCAAATGAGATCCATGATGAAATACTTTTGAGTTATCCGTCGTGCAAGTATTCATACCTCGTAAAATTATTTATATCTCGTCGTGCAAGTATTCATACCACGTCGAGCAAGTATTCATACCACGTCGAACAAGTATTCATACCTAAGATATCAAGTAAAAAATGATTGAGTGGTAATGAAATATCAATCGGTAAAAAATAAGTGAATGATGTGTCCAGTTTTTTATTTGTGAAATACTGATGAGGTATGAATACTTGCTTGATGAGGTATGAATACTTGAATGACAATGTATGAATACTTGTGCAACGGATAACTCGAAAGTATGTCATCATGGATCTCATTTGAAAGAGAAAATTGCGTAGAAGACGTTCGTGGTTTTAGATTTGCAAAATTCCTTACAGATTGTCAGAAATATTAGTTAGAGTGAACGGAGAAAAAAAAAACCACCTCTAAAAATGTGTAAAAGATGGATAAGTAATGTGTTCAGTTTTTTTTAAACACTTGATATCTTAGATATGAATACTTGATGTATTACATATGAATACTTGCACTCGCCGCGATAATAACGCGTTTTGTTTTGTCTTTTAGCGCTGAAATTTGTGGTCCCCTCTTAATTAGCAGTCAACAAAGACAGTTATTGACTGGGGGATGAATGGGGGATAGGAGCCGGGAGATAGTTAGTCGGTCTCTTTTATTTTTGGTAGGCGCATAATTTGGACTAGCTTTTTGTTCTGTTGGTAATTATGTCACATGTTTATTGCTTTGTTTTGCAAAGCGAGAACAAGTAGAACTGATTTGGATGAAATGAGAACATATATTGGAAAATCATTTGAAATTAAAATTATCTGATTGTGTTTGTATTCTTTTTTCAGCAATTTTGAGGACATGGTAAACAGGTTTGTTCATTTGAGTCCAAAAGAGAGATATGAGAGGTATGTTAGTCATTGCACTCACTAGTGGAAAATAAGGTATCAGGATCGGTTATATATGCATATCAGTATCGGATTTCAACCGATCCTGACCCAGGCGTTACTGATACTACAATAATCTGGATCGGTTAATTAACCGACCCAGATAGTTAATATTAGGATCGGTTGACTAAATAACCGATTCTAATTAAAAACTATTAGAATCGGTTGATTACTATAACCGATTTTAATAGGCATTAATCTGAATCGGTTCATCACTATATCCGATCCTAATAAAGCATTAATCTGAATCGGTTCACAAGCTAAGAACTGATCCTGATAACTATCTAAATCGGTTGTAATTTTGAACCGATCCTAATAGTTTTTTTACTTATTTTTTAATATCAAACAATTAGAATCGGTTGTCAAGGTAATAACCGATCCTGATAATTATCAGGATCAGTTCTTTCTGTGAACCGATCCTAATAGTTTTTTTACTCATTTTTTAATATCAAACAATCAGAATCGGTTCCATAGCTAAGTACCGATCCTGATAATTATCAGAATCGGTTACTTCTCAGAACCGATCCTAATAAATTTTTTACTTTTTTTAATATCCAACAATCAGGATCGGTTTGATAGCTAAGATCCGATCCAGATAACTATCAGAATCGGTTCACCGCTTTTGAACCGATTCTGATTGTTATTTGTAATTTTTTTTAAATAAAAATAGGTATCTAGATCGGTTTTTAACTAGGAACCGATCCTGATGTTTTATTAAATGAAAAAAAAAACTTTTTTATTTAATTGGCCAGCTTCCATATTTGCTGGCCCCAAATGCAAAAATATTGTTTTTTTTGCATACAACTAAAACATACTAAATTAAATCACATCCTAAATTATCAACTACAACATACTAAATTAAATATCACACAAGAAATAAAAATTGTTACAAAAAAATCATGTTCATGCAAATTAAGTTTACACATCAACCCTAAATTGTTGTACTTCTTCATGCCTTTATCTCATCTAGGAACATTTGAACCCACATTTTCCGAAATTCGCTAAGGCGTTGTACAGTATGTCTAGTAGGAATATCCTGCATTTTTTAAAAGATAGAAGAGCATGCACAATTAATTGTTTATTTCATTATAAGTGAAGCAACAATGCTTAATTACTTTTGGAATATACATAAATGCATACATACCCTTATGTTCGGAAAAGCATCGAGGTGTTCATTTATTATGTCTTGCATGAGCAACATGACATAATATGCACATTCCCAGCCGGCCGGTTGTTGCGGGCACTATATAACAAGTTTGAGAAAATTGAAATGTAGGTTAATGAGCCTACAAATGGCTTATATGTCTAGATATTCACAACTTTTTGCATCTAAGTCCCTATAATCATATCTCAATAGAAAGTATTACCTTGCAATCTCCATGAACCGTTAAAGGAGTACCCATTTCCCTGTTGAAGACACTGTTGAAATATGAACACATTGAACAATCAGTACTTACGAGTGAAATTTAAAATGATAAAATAATAAAAAAATTAGGAAGGCACTTACTCCTCGACCGCAGCAATGATCATTAGCAGTAATTTAAACTTCTTATTGGAATCGTACACGTACAATGCACTTTCTCTTGGCATAAGCACGGTCAAAATCCAATGATCTCTGCATGTTAGGTTTGTAGCATGTCATATTCTATAATTTGTATGAATTGAAAGAAATATAATAAAATTAGAATATATATATATAACACTAACGCTTGGTGGTAAGGTATGAATATCAATCGCTTGTCCCGATTTTCCTTGAGCGCTGTCTCTATGTATTGAAGTACACGACCTCGATTTTCATTCAACAGCATGGCATTCGTTCGACCGGGGTCCATGAAACCAATCTGCTCATCGGGAAATTCCTCCTTGATGAATTTGTGCAAATGCCTGCAAAAAAAAAGGTATACAAGTGATTTCAATTTTGTGAAATTTGAATTGAAAGTACTAGATTATGCAATTATTACGAATATTAACTCACAGCATCCAGATCTGCATAACTGGTACAGTGAGCCACTCCTTTGGTGTAAGCAAGGTCGCATAATCATCTGCATAAACTTGTATGGAGTCTGTCGAACAGAAAAGATCAAGTGGCGGATCGATTATGAATGGACTGCCATCTAGCTCCGAAAACCGATCACGCAGCTGCTTGAATGTTCGTCCCAGCTTGTCAAAATTGATACGATCAAACGCCTTGCTGTGACTCGTTGCTTTCCCACCTCCAGCAACTTGTAACTCTTTGCCTGGTTCCTGCAAATTCCATAATAAATTGGAATAAAATCCAGAATGAACTACAACTCTATCATATAGATACAAATTAAGAAGTATAAGAGGTTGTAATAACAATATACCTCTACTGGACCTGTCAATATCATGGACATCGGCCATGCAGCGAAACTGCCGAGGACAGATGCAAGGTTTGAGTGCTCGCCATTTGGTACAGGTAAGGGGAGTTCTAAGAAATCCGCATCCTCAATAGCATCCACCGTCACTCTTGCATGATCGGGCGGCATAGGCATATTGTGAATTGTTCCACCTTGTACGACTGGAACGTGAATTGTCCCTCTGGCCACAAAAAGAATATTTCCACCTACATCCGCCTGGAGTCTACAGCTCACTTCTGTCTCCTGTACAAATAAACATTTATACTCGAATAAAATAATATGTATGAAACTAAGACATGTAATGGAAAATAAATTTGAATTTGCATTACCTCAGTAAACCCGGAAAGATCTGCCAATGGTTTAACTGACTGGCAGCTGCTCTGAACGACTGTTGGGCTAAACGCCTGTTCTGGTTGGCCCATTGCCTGCCGAAGCATAAATGCCAGTTCAGATTTCATCTCTTGTCGTAATTTGTCCTCCAGTCCTCTTACTCTCTCCTCCACTCTCTGATCCACTCGCGCGTCAAAATCTTCTTCGGACCTCGAGGGAGTGCGTGTCTTCCTTGTTGAGCACTTCCCGTATGTTTTAGTCATTGGAACCAGGCCTCCCACTCCTCTCACCCTCCCCGGATGTTCTGGATTTGGCAAAGATTTTCCCAGAACATCGTCGTATCGTGCGACGGCCAACAAGCCTTGTTTGAAAGCCGATTCTTGTTCTTCCTGAAATGACAACATGCATGTTATAACATAATAAATTAAAGTTGAATTTAAATAAATGACAATATATAAATCCTCACAATTCTGTTGATGACCGGTGCGTAATTATATGGATAATAGTGTTCCTTGGTTTCGTCATTGAGTCTCTGTCTTCCTAGTTTCCATGTGACGTGCCTATGCTCAACCGACATCTCAATAACATCGTCTTGTGTCAATGCAGTACTACAAGAACCCTGGGAAGACGGATCACTAGATGCTTTCTCGTTTGCAATCGCCTGCATAGCATCTCTAAGCCTATTCTGGAAACCCTCCCCGTTATAACCTTTGGATCCTAAGAAATGCGGGTACTTGTTTTGAGCCTGATTCTCCTTCCCAATCCGGCTGGCCTTCTACAATTTGAAAAAGAAACAATTGGCTTAAATTATAAAAAAAAATTGAATTATTAAATTAGAGATAAGGTAGGTGGTCGGTATAAATAAACATACACGAAATTCCTCCGTCTCTCGGTACGCGACAAATGCTTCCCAGTCATTTTCTTCAATATGTTCTTTGGCAAAATCTGGCGTCCCACCCTCGCGCCACAGTTTAGTCATATCGGTTCGCCACTTCCGGTGACGCTCTGCCATTCTCTGATAGTAATATTTCTTCACCTCTTCCTCGTCCCTTATACTCCAGTCCAGCTGCCAAACAAATAGAAAAAACAATGTAGAGTTAGTTAATATCAAACGAAAGCTTTTGAAATTAATTAGTACATCTTTTATTTACCTTAAGTGTTTCCCATATTTTGAGCTTGAACTCTTCTGGAACATCTTTCCATCTTTGGTACCTTATAGGAACATTCTTTCGTACCAATATCCCAAATTCCGTCGAAAAACAAGTTGTGTCTCGAGTAATAATCGGCCGGAAAAATTTGTCAATTTCAAGCTTTTTGCCTTTCTCATTAAACTTGTCCTTAATTTGGTTACGCCCTCTTCCTCGTTTCTTAACCGGGGCTGGCTCACCATCACCTTCCATATCTGCACTTTTTTTTAACAAGCAATATATGTTATGCAATTCATGCAATTCAGAAATAAATGCACTAATTAATTAGTGCAATATATGCACTATATGCACTAATATATTCATTTTTTTAACAAGCAATAGTTGCACTACATTAATATAAGCAATATATGCACTAATTAGTCAATATATGCAATATATGCACTATATGCACTGATTAGTGCAATTCAGAAATATATGCACTAATTATTAGTGCAATATATGCACTAATATGCACTATATGCACTATATGCACTAATTAGTGCAATTCAGAAATATATGCACTAATTAGTGCAATATATTCATTTTTTTAACAAGCAATATATGCACTAATATATGCACTAATTCAGAAATATAGGTTATGCAATTCATGCAATTCATGCAATTCATGCAATTCATGCAATTCATGCAATTCATGCAATTCAGAAATTGGCAACCAATATATTCAGAAATTGACAAGCAATTCATGCAATTCACAAATTACTACATTTTTCTCAAATTACCGATAGAAGAAGTCTAATTACCAATATATTCAGAAATTACCAATATATTCACAAATTCATGCAATTCACAAATAACCAATATATTCAGAAATTGACAAGCAAGAGAGTTAATTACCTCGTTAGATCAGAGAGGGCGGCGGCTAGGTCTGATCAGAGAGAGAGGGCGGCGACGGAGGAGAGGGCAGCGGCTAGAGGAGAGGGCGTCGGCGCGGTTGCTCAACGGCTAGAGTGGCTAGACGGAGGAGAGGGCGGCGGCTAGGGTGGCTCGACGGAGGAGAGGGAGATGGCTCACCGAATCCCGATCTCCTTCTCTACTTTTCGGAAGAGGACAGGGTTTTTGGAAGACGAGAGGGAGGCCCAGAGTGAAACAGAGAAAGAGAGAAACTAAGAAGGGTTTCAAAATTTAGCTAAGTTCTCGGGGCGGCAACTTAAAAATAAACTATCAGAATCGGTTCCCTAACTAGAAACCGATTCTGATAGTTATCCGAATCAGTTTCTTAGATTAGAACCGATTCTGATAGTTATCAGAATCGGTTTCTAGTAAAGGCACCGATTCAGATAGTTTTTTAAAATTATTTTAAAATAAAATATCCTAAAATACATATACACAATCAGAATCGGTTTCTAAACAACAAACCGATCCAGATACGTATCAGAATCGGTTTCTAGTAAAGGAACCGATTCAGATAATTATCTGGATCGGTTATACTTCCAGAACCGATTCAGATAGTTTAGAGGGACCGAAAATATTGCGGACCGAAAGAGACACATTGCGGGCCGAAACATTATAAACAGAACAATTTTGGAGCAACTTTCACTTTAATTGCGGACCGAAAGAGACACCTTGCGGGCCGCATCATTATCAAACAGAACAATTTCAGACAGAATTTCCCAGACACTCATTGCGGCCCGTAATGGAATCGATTGCGGCCCGAAATGGAGTACTCAGATTCTGCGTGAGAAGTTAACCGCATCCACTAAGATTTTTTCTAATTTATCTGGATCGGTTCTTTAACTTAAACCGATCCAGATAACTATCAGGATCGGTTTTAGATATGAACCGAGGCTGATAGTTATCTGGATCGGTTTATGTCTTAGAAACCGATTCAGATTGTGTATATGTATTTTAGTTTAATTAATTTTAAAAAATATTTAAAATACTATCTGAATCGGTTTCTAAGAAAAAAACCGATCCAGATAACTATCAGAATCGGATGTCAGCTAATAAACCGATCCTAATAGTTATCTGGATCGGTTTCTAGTTAAGGAACCGATTCAGATAGTTTTATAAATTTAAGGTGTATGATGTTTGATAATTTATTTTAATAAATTATCTTAAAAATTATTTTAGTATAGTAGCTTATAGTATATTTGTATAAATTATCTGGTAAGTTATTTTAGTATATTAGCTTCTAAATTATTTATGTATATTATCTTAATAACTTAAGAATTACTTACAACATGAAATACACCAAATATGAACCTTAAAATTTCAAAAAATATGCTAGTAAATTAAGATAATATAACATGAAATAAAATAAAAATGAAACTTAAAATTTAAAAAAAAGCTAATAAATTACATATCACATGAAAAAAAGAAGCTACTATAAAAAAACTCATAATAAATTACATATAACATGAAAAAAAAAAAAGCTATTAACATGAATTACAAATGTCACAAATATTGAAGAATTATATCTTGCATGCTTCCCATTGTCCAGTGTTTCAATGCATTCCTGAAGGAAAAAAATAAAAGCCTTAAGTCATCAGTATTGATGAATATTAAATTTATTTTTATATTTTGAAACCAATAAAAATTTTATATGTATGACTTACCAATAAAAATTAGGTATGAATTGTTTCATTTTGATCGTTGTCGATCAATGGGAACTTCTTCAACCCATTCTCCTTCATTATGATCGTTGCGCACGTGACTTGTTTCATTATCTTCCCCGGTTGGTAAAGATGCCATACCTGTGGAAAACGGTGGTATCTCATCAAAATGATCGTACGCTTCTTCGTCTTCCACATTATCAATCCCGATGATACGTCTTTTTCCAGAGAGGACAACATGTCTTGAACGATCGGCCGGATCAGTTACGTAGAACACTTGCGTGGCTTGTCTTGCAAGTATAAATGGATCATCCTTGTATCCAGCCTTACTAAAATCCACTAAAATAAAACCATCGTCGTCGACTTTAACCCCCCTACGGTTATCGACCCATTTACACATAAATAACGGAATGTTAAATTTTCTATAATCTAGCTCCCAAATTTCTTCAACAAACCCGTAATAAGACATCGATGCATGCGAAGGTCCGGCACCTTTAGGATCTGAAAAATCACTCGAAACGGCTACTAACGTCACTCCACTGTTTTGAACGGTACTCTTTGAATCTTGATTTCTTGTGTAAAATGTGTACCCGTTGATGTCATTGATAAGCCGTAATAATATCTATTGAAACCGGGGATTTGTTATGAAAATTAAGCTAAGTTTTGTTTAGAATTAGGTTTAATTAGGTTAGAAATGTTCAAAAGTTCAAGTTACTGCCCTAGTTATGTTTATTTTACAGGTAATCAAGTGTTTGGAGCTTAATGGAGCAAAACGGGCGATTTGTGGCAAGTCAGCACATAGCCAGAAGAATCTGTCACTTTCATTGCGGACCGCAAGACATTTATTGCTGGCCGCAACATTATAAACAGAGAGCAACTCAGACCACCGAATTTCCAAGACCTCTTGCGGCCCGCAAAGGATTTTATTGCGGCCCGCAGAGAAGTATCCAGAGAGTCAGAATTTCGCGAGAAACAACCGCCTCCACTCATTGCGGCCCGCAAGAGATGTTATTGCGGCCCGCAATAAGGCGGTTACAGAGCCCGAATTTGCTATTTTTAGAGATTTAGTTTTAGTTTTTGCTGAGGTATAAATAGGAAACCGGTAGAACAGATTAAGAACGTTTTTTTTAGAGTTAATTTCTGATTTTAAGAAGAGAGACAAAGGAAGAGAAAAGGAGAGAGAAGAAGGGAGAAAGAAACATCACAAGATCAACCGGTTTTATTATTTTCTCTCTTTGGAACTCTTTTATTCTTTTTAATTTAATTTGTGCTTTAGCCATGTCAGGCTAAGGAATTTTCTAGGGTTAATTAGGGCTGTACTTGAAACTTTTGTTATGATTTAGTTGGTTTAATTTGTATTTTCTTGTTCTTGATTATGATCTGTTCTTTATTTTAATTGCTTGTGAGGACTTAATCGAAATCGCAGGAAATCTTAGGATTTAGTATTTGCAATTGAGAAATTGAATATTGAATCCCGACCATAAAGAATAGGGTATTAGATAGGTTAAGTACCGAAAGGTGACGCTTGTCTTATACGGGCTTTACCCAATTGTTTAGACAAATTGTACCAAGTACCGAGAGGTGAAATACGGTTTTCTAGATTAATTAGGACAGTAAGAACTTAATGACTTTAGATTAGTATAGCCAAGTACCGAGAGGTGACGTTTATTCTAATTTAAAGATGGTATTAATATAGAAATATCCCTTTGTACCTACAAACCCTAAACTGTGCCTTCATAATTAAAAGAACAAATTTAATAAACCAATTAGTCATAACATTAGTGGATAGGAACCCTAAGAAACCCTAATCTCTCATCTTTGTTAAAAATCAGATTTTGCTTTAAGACTTTAGTTTAATTTAGTTTAATCAAAACCAAATCAACAATTCAAACAAACAAAAACCTTTTAATTTTCTTTACTAAATTAAATTTCTAGGTTAGAAAAGATATTCCGACTTGTCCCTGTGGAGACGATCCCTAAATACTACTTGACTAGGTTGTACACTTGCAACTGAATTAAGTACAAATTAGGATTTATTACTTGTACTGCAGAAATCACACCAAGTTTTTGGCGCCGTTGCCGGGGACAACGGAGAATTTTATTTCAGACCTAAGTAATTTAGTTAGTAATTGTTTTTAATTTTCTTTTGCTTTATTTCTCTCTCACTCGTGCAGGTTGAAATCTGGCAGAAGAACCTCCAACCCCGGAAGCCACAGATTTGGTTGAGTGGTTTTCTAGGAGAGGATCAACTCATATTTTCTACGAGAGACGGAACAAACACCCAACCAGAGGACCTTTCCTGAGCATTAATCCACGCCGGTTAGACATGTCTACCGGGAATGAAAATGCTCGTTTGGAAATCCTTCAAAGGGAACGGGATGAGATGGCCAATGAACTCCAACGATTGCGAGCAGCCGCCGCTGATAGACAAAATATCGAAGCGGCTGATGCCAATCGCCCCTTGAGAGACTTTACAGCGCCTAGGGCTGAGGAAATCCACCTTGGGTATACGGCACCCACCATCAATGCTGAAGAATACCAGATTCCGCCAGCATGGGTTAGCATGGTGCAGCGCCATCTGTTCCATGGTCTACCTCACGAGGATGCAACACAGCATTTAGCCAATTTTGAAGAAATCTGCAGCACAATTAAGGTACAAACTGTTTCTCCTGAAAATCTTAAGGTTATGGCCTTCACTTTTTCTCTTGCAGATAAGGCTAAAAGTTGGATAAGGAGCCAAAGACCCGAGAACATGAACACTTGGCCGAAGGTGGCGAATGCTTTTCTCAACAAATTCTTCCCACCATCCAAAACAAACTCCTTGCGCCATCAAATCCACAATTTCCGACAAAGAGGAGAAGAAACCATGAGCGAGGCATGGGAGAGGTTTCAAGAACTGCAAAGGTGCTGTCCCCACCATGGTATCGAAGGGTGGAATTTGTTGCAAATCTTCTACAACAGCCTTCTACCACAGGACAAGGGGATGCTTGACGCAGCTGCTGGAGGTAGTCTCATGAATAAAGGGGCTATTGATGGATACAAGTTGGTTGATGACATGGCTCTCAACCAAAGCCAATGGCACAACCCTAGGGAGACACCGGTCATCCTGCAGCGGGGAATGAAGGAGGTGAATTCGAATCCAAATTATGCTGCTGAAATTGCCGCTTTGAATCGCAAAATTGATCAAATGAGCGTAAACTCGGTAAGCAATCCCTCTCCTCTTCCTTGTTCAATTTGTGGTGGTACCGATCATTTAGCAATAAACTGTGGTGTAAGTAATGAGGTTAGTTATGAGGAAGTGAATGCAATTAACCAAGGCAATTTCAAACCAAATAACAATCCTTACTCCAATACTTACAACCCCGGTTGGAGAAATCACCCAAACTTCTCATGGAGACAAAATGACCAACCAACCCAAGGAAATCAAAACAACCAAGGTAACCCAAACTTTAATAGACCAAATCAAGGTTATGGTAACCAAGGGTACGGTTCGAATGCACAACCCAAGTCCAATCTCGAATTGATGATGGAGACTTTCATGACAAGTCAAAATCAAAAGTTTGATGAATTGACCAAAAAGGTAGACATGTTAGCAACTCAAAACAAATTACTTGAAAACCAAGTTGCACAACAAGCTACACAATTCTCTCGCCAACCGGGCACCCTTCCACCAAAACCCGAGAACAATCCCAAGGATGTCAAGGCGGTTAGGCACATGCTTCGCAGCGGTACGCAATATGAAGATCCACCTGTGCCAAAGGAGGACTATGTACAACCGCAAGGCGAGGAGACACGAGGCAATGATGAGCACATCTCCACACACGAGGATTTCGCCTCAAAGGAAACTACACCAATTGCACCAAGCGACCATGCGGAACCAGCAAAGCAATCTCAAGATGAACTGCCAAAGGTAAGTGCACAGGTACCTCTCTACATCCCTCCTCACAAATTCGCTCCTTTTCCTGGTAGACTTAAAAATGAGAAAACCGACAAACAATTTGCCAAATTCCTTGAACTGTTGAAACAATTGAATGTGAACCTACCATTGACTGAGGTAATGACCCAAATGCCGGTTTACACCAAATTTTTCAAGGACATTCTCTCAAATAGGCGTAAACTTGAAGAAGTCCAAATGGTATCCTTAGACACAAACGGTAGTGCAATGGTAATGAATGAATTGCCCAAAAAGTTGGATGATCCGGGTAAATTTTCCATACCATGTTCTATAGGAAATGTCCAATTCAAACGTGCACTATGTGATCTAGGAGCAAGTGTAAGTCTTATGCCTAAGTCGGTGTATGATAGGTTAGGTGTTGGAGAACTCAAACCCACTAGAATATCTCTTCAATTGGCAGACCAATCGGTTAAGTTACCTTTAGGAGTGGTGGAGGACTTGCCAATTCAAATTGGAAAGTTCTTTGTACCAATTGATTTTGTTGTGGTTGACATGGATGAGGACACTCATACACCACTCTTGTTAGGTCGACCATTTCTCAATACAGCAAAAGCCGTGATCTATGTTCATGATGAAATTATCACAATGAATATTGGTGAAGAAAAATTGACATTCGATATCAAAAGATCCATGAGATATCCATCTAACGATCAAAGTGTTTTTAGTGTTGAGATTCTTGACAGGTTGATAGTTGAAGAGCTCACAAACAACATGGAGAAGGGTTCCTTTGAGTATTGGATGGACCAGGAGTGCGAAAAACTGGACATAGCGAGTTCTGTGGAGGTCATTGCGGCCCGCAGCAACAACCATTGCGGCCCGCAGCATCTTCAACCAGAGAGGGATGAAAATCGCACAACCATTGCGGCCCGCAATGAAACCTATTGCGGCCCGCAACATCTTCAGTCAGAGAAGCTGAATCAAACAGAGCTCATTGCGGCCCGCAATGAACCCCTTGCGGCCCGCAACAACCCTTTCCAGATTGACAAAGAACCTATTCTAAGCCCGATTTTTCAAGTTTCGACCGCCGAGACCCTTCCTAACTTTGCCGAAACCACAGAAGATGCACCCAAAGTTGAACTAAAGCCATTGCCTTCGACCTTACGATACGAATACCTTGGCCCAAACCAAACCTATCCCGTTATTGTCAATGCATCTCTAAACCAACACCAAACCTCACAACTTCTGCAAACATTGAGGATGCACCGAAAGGCCATTGGATACACATTAGACGATCTCAAAGGAATCAACCCTTCTATTTGCATGCACCGGATCTTGATGGAAGAAGGACACAAACCGACCATTGAAAGCCAACGGAGATTGAACCCGAACTTAAGCGAAGTCGTGCGCAAAGAGATACACAAACTACTAGACGCCGGCATCATCTACCCTATCTCCGATAGCAAATGGGTGAGCCCAATCCATGTGGTGCCAAAGAAGGGAGGAACAACAGTGATAGAAGGGAAGGATGGCGAGCCAATTGCAACACGACTTGTGACGGGATGGCGCATGTTCATCGACTATCGAAAGCTCAATACCGGCACGCGCAAGGATCATTTTCCTCTACCGTTCATAGATCAATTGCTTGAACGGCTAGCTAAGCACTCTTTCTTTTGTTACTTAGATGGGTATAGTGGTTTCTTTCAAATACCAATACATCCTGATGACCAAGAAAAGACCACTTTTACTTGTCCATATGGTACCTTTGCATATCGTAGGATGCCCTTTGGGTTATGCAATGCACCGGCCACTTTTCAAAGGGCAATGATGGGTATATTTTCAGACTTGATTGAGAAATCCATGGAAGTTTTTATGGATGACTTTTCAGTCTATGGTACAACCTTTAATGATTGTTTGACCAACCTGTCCAAAGTTTTGCAAAGATGTGAAGAGGTTAGCCTTGTTTTGAATTGGGAAAAGTGCCATTTTATGGTTCAAGAGGGTGTTGTCTTGGGCCATGTTGTTTCTGAAAAAGGTTTAGAGGTTGATCGAGCCAAAGTTGAGGTGATTGAAAAGTTGCCTCCACCAATCAATGTGAAAGGTGTTAGAAGCATTCTAGGGCATGCCGGTTTTTATCGAAGGTTCATTAAAGATTTTTCAAAAATTGCCAAACCTTTGACCAATTTATTGCTTAAGGATGCCCCTTTTGATTTTAATGAGGATTGTCTAGATGCTTTTAACAGGTTGAAGGAAGCTTTGATTTCAGCGCCTATCTTGCAACCCCCGAATTGGAACGAGCCATTTGAGATAATGTGCGATGCAAGTGACTATGCCGTTGGAGCGGTATTGGGGCAGCGAGTCGACAAGAAGCCGTATGCAATCTACTACGCAAGCAAAGTGCTAGATGAGGCCCAAATCAACTACACCACAACTGAAAAGGAGTTACTAGCGGTGGTCTTTGCCATCAACAAGTTTCGCCCTTATTTGGTGGGTTCTAAAGTCATTGTCTACACGGATCATGCGGCAGTCCGTTACCTCCTTACCAAGAAAGATGCAAAACCGCGCCTCATCCGATGGATCCTCTTGCTCCAAGAGTTCGACCTTGAGATAAGGGACAAGAAGGGCACCGAAAACCTAGTAGCCGATCACCTTTCACGCATTGTGGCTGAACCTTCAAACCAAGACTTGCCAATAGATGACTCTTTTGCCGATGAGCAGCTCTACCAAGTGAGTACGGCCGAATACCCGTGGTTCGCTGATATTGCTAATTTTCTTGCATGCGGGTCCCTACCACCCAACCTCACATACCAATCCCGAAAGAAATTCTTTGCGGATGCCAAGCATTATTTTTGGGATGATCCATACCTTTTCAAGCTTGGTGTTGATGGGATTCACAGACGCTGCATTCCACAAGATGAGGTGCAATCGATTCTTTACCATTGTCATTCATCACCTTACGGAGGACATGCTTCAACCAACAAAACTGTTGCCAAAGTCCTACAGGCCGGTTTCTTTTGGCCAACTCTTTTTAAGGATACAAGAATGTTTGTTATCTCTTGCGACAAATGCCAAAGGATGGGAAACATAACCAAGCGACATGAGATGCCTCAGCAAAGCATTCTAGAAGTTGAATTATTCGATGTATGGGGCATTGATTTTATGGGACCCTTTCCGAGCTCATGCAACAACAAGTACATCCTTGTGGCGGTGGATTATGTCTCCAAGTGGGTAGAAGGAATACCGAGCCATGAAGCCGATTCAAAAACTGTCAAACGCCTTTTCCAAAAGGTGATTTTTCCAAGGTTCGGTGTTCCAAGGGTGGTAATTAGCGATGGAGGCTCTCATTTCATCAACCGATCCTTTGCAAGTCTCATGGAGAAGTATGGTGTAAAACACAAAGTCGCAACTCCATACCATCCGCAAACAAGTGGTCAAGTCGAAGTTTCAAACCGCGAGATCAAGCACATTCTCCAAACCGCTGTAGGACTGAACCGAAAAGACTGGAGTTTGAGACTAGATGATGCACTCTGGGCATACCGCACGGCCTACAAAACACCAATTGGCATGACTCCTTTCAAGCTTGTCTATGGCAAGCCATGTCATTTGCCGGTCGAATTGGAGCATAAGGCGTTTTGGGCTATCAAGTCTATTAACTTCGACATGTTTCAAGCTGGCCAAAAGCGCATCCTCGACTTGCATGAACTTGAGGAGATCCGTTTGAGCGCATATGAGAATGCCAAAATTTACAAGGAGAAAACGAAGAAATGGCATGACAAGCACATAATTCGAAGGGAGTTTAAAATTGGAGATTATGTTTTATTGTTCAATTCACGTTTCAAACTCTTTGCAGGTAAACTCAAGTCCAAATGGAGTGGCCCGTTTCAGGTGCAACGTGTGTTTGACCATGGGGCGATAGAAATTTGGAGCGAGCGAACTGGAGCGTTCAAAGTGAATGGGCAGAGACTAAAGGTGTACAATCACGGAGAACCGGTTGAAGGGAAGACAAGCATCTCCCTTACCGACGCACAAACGAACTAGAAAAGGAGAATGGTCAAGCTCGAGACGCTAAACAAGCGCTTCTTGGGAGGCAACCCAAGCAATTTACTTTTTTGCACATTTAAATTTCGTACTTTAAATTTATTTTTTTGCATTTAGATATGTTAATTTAAGAATTTTTGAAATTTTTCTGTATTTTGCGGCCCGCAATAAATCCTCCTGCGGTCCGCAACAAAGCACACAGAACGAAAAAAAAAAAAAAAAAAAAAAAAAAAAATTAGGGTAGAGTTGCGGCCCGTAACATAATTATTGCGGCCCGCAATGCATACAGATTTTTTTTCCCAGTACTTAATCGATTTTTTAATTTTACAGGTTTATTGCGGCCCGCAACCATTTTCATTGCGGCCCGCAATAGAAGCCGATCTCAACAGACGCGACCCTTCTCTTCCCCTCTCCTTCCTCCGTTTCCTTTTCTCTCAACCTAACCCTCCATCTCTGTTTCTCTCTCTCACTTTCTCTCTCTCTCTCCATCTCTATCTCTCTCTCTCTACCGAAACCTCACAAAACCTCTCTCTCTCTCTACTAAACCCAAAGACCGAGAACACCACCTTCACCGCCGGACCGCAGCCTCTTCTCCACCACCTTCTCTACAGCCACCATCTTCACCGCCGACCACAGCCACCGTCGCCGACGCCTCCCTTCTCGATCTCTCTCTCCACCGCTGCCGCACGAGCACGACCTGCCGAGACCCCACAACCCTCCACCGACCGAAACCCTAGCCTCTCCGCGAATCTCCACCACCGCACCCCTTGCGGCCCGCAAAAGAATTTATTGCGGCCCGCAACGAAGTAGTCAGAGACTTCGCCAACGCCAACATCCCTTGCGGCCCGCAACCACGCCTATTGCGGCCCGCAACAAACGAGTCAGAGAGCACTCTCCACCTCACAGCACCCCTTGCGGCCCGCAACCAAACCCATTGCGGCCCGCAACCAATCACGCAGCAGCCCCTGTTTGGTGATTTTTCTGGAATTTGAAGGTTCAACTCGGACTTTGGACTTCTCGGCTGCAGTACTCCATCCCTCCACTTCAAATCGGTTTGGTTGCACGCATTCGGTTGTATTTCTAACTCTCTTTAGTTTCATTTAAATCAATCGAGGTAAATCGAATTGCGAATTGTGCTTGAATTGAACCAAATTGTCACTTAGGCTTAATTGAATCAAACTGAACCAAAATGCCACCAAGGACACGGAATAAGGGTAAGGCACCTGCCGATGATGATGATTTTTTACCATCTAAACGGTCCAAACAGTATAGGGGCAGGGCCGGTAACACCAGTAGGTCCAATGACACAGAGATGCCAGACCAGCCCGATTGGACCAATTTACCTGAAAATCGGTGGCCCGAAAACAATAGCCCTGATTTTGGTCTTAGGTTTGTAGATGAGTCAGACCGAGACAAGTTTGATTTTCTCAAGTCCAAAAGGGTAGTGCAGCCCAAATATATCCATATACCAACACTGCAATCATTAGGTATTTTGGATGAGGTCCGGTCTCTCATGTCTACCCTTGGTATTTGGGACTATTGCACCTTGTCTGTGCCAGCTAGGGCTGGGCAAAATAGCTCGAACTCGTAACTCGCTCGTAACTCGCTCATTTACAGCTCGCTTTAACTCGCTCATTTATAACTCGAGTTGGCTCCAACTCGAGTTGGCTGGCTCGTTTAATAAATGAGCTGAGTTTGAGCTCACCCCAACTCGCTCATTTATAACTCGAGTTACACAGTATTGATCACAATAAATCCCAGAAATCCAGACCCTGTAACTAAACCCAAATCCCTCAGACCCTCACGGAACCGATTAGTTTTTGTTAAGCTGTTTTTTATGCATATGAAGTTGTTGGATACTACTCCCTTTGGCCACATGAAAAAGAATTCATATCACCTAAAGTAACTCAAATTTCGATTTTAGATCAGCACCTATTAAACTGGTTAAATGAGTTATAAACGAGTTGTGAGTCAACTCGAGTTGATAACGAGCTGAGTTCGAGTTGGCTCTATAGCTCGTGATTACCATCCCAACTCGAGTTGGCTCGCTCGTTTATTTAATGAGCTGAGTTCGAGTTGGGGGTAACTCGCTCAAACTCGGCTCATTTACAGCCCTAGTGCCAGCTTATCGTACCCTAACTTACGAATTTTTGTCTACTCTTGGCATGGAACACGAGAATCTGGCGACCTACTACCTGGACGGTACGCAATACTCCATCACCATGGATGAGGTCAACCGAATCATGGGGTTCCCCGATAGACCTGACGCAGCGGATGTCCCTAATTGGGACGAGAACACGAGTTTCTACGACTTCTCTTGCCAACTGATTGGTGGACCTAGGAGGACTTACAAGGCCAGTCAGATCAGCCACCCCGTGTTCCGCTACATCCAGCGCGCTCTTGCCTTCACCATCTTTGCGCGCGGTGAGACGGTGGGTACCATGGGCGAGAACGAGATCTTCTTCATCTATGCCATGCTCAATGCCCACACAAGGCCCGAGGTACTTCCCAATGTCGGCGCCTTCATGTTCGACCACCTTCTGGGTATCCGCGATAATGCCACTCAGGGCGGCATGATCTCTGTTGGTGGATTTGTGACTCGGCTTGCCATCTACCATGGTGTGCTTCCTTCAGAAGGTCCAGTCTACCGAGTTCTTGCCACGCGTCTCCAAAAGCAGTCTGAGTTCATCGATATGGCATATCTTCAGACAGCCGGTATGTTCTCTCGGGTTGGCGACTCGCACTACTTCATTTCCCGTGGTGGCCAGCATATCCCTCTACCCCTGCCAGTTCCTATCGACAGGGAAGATCCTTCCACTTGGGTTATGCCCCTTACTGTGGCCCCACCACTACAGCCGCAGTACCATCATCAGCCAGATGCTGAGCCTGCCGCCCAGCCACATGTCGATCCATTTGGAGTACCTCCGCCAGAGCAGCATCATGCACCGCCTCCTCCTTCTTGGGGTCCCGGCCAGCCGACCCCGCAGCAGATGTTCGACTTGATGCAAACAATGAACACCAACATCACAAATCTGGCCAATCAGAGCGAAACACAGTACACTCAGCTGCGCTCCTATGTGGACGAGAGGTTCAACTCTGTCGACAAACAGATTGCCGACCTCCGCACTTATGTCCATGGTCAGTATGGCGAGCATCAGACTTTCATGACGGGCCGGTTCGACACTTCTCATTCCGCCATGACTCAGCTCAACACTCAGATGGGCCGTCTGCAGGTCCAATACAATGATCTGGCCGGCGATGTTGATGAGATGGCAGACCAGCAGCATGGTACTTACCATCGGACCGACCGCATGTACACGCACATGTCAGAGTCTGGATTTGTTTCAGCTGATCCGATACCGAGGCGCCGACGATCTAGGCGTACACCACCTCAGGAGGCCGCTGCACCTCCGAAGCAGGACTGATCCCCATTGTGAGCTTTCTCATCTCCTCTTTTTCCCTTTCTTTGTTTTATTTGTTGCACCGAGTCGGTGCCAATGGATAGGCTTGGGGGGGTAAATTGTAGGAGTAGTATCTTAGTAGTAAGTAAATTGTAGGAGTAGTATCTTAGTAGTAACAATTTTTTTTTCTTTTTAGTTTGTTTCTTTTAGTTTAGGATAGAAATTGGAAAGTTTTGTGCAATTTAGGGAAAAACAATACAATTTGAGGGCTTATTTCAAAAAATTTTGGGTATTCGGTGATATAACCTCATGGCACAAGAATAGGTAAATAATTGGTGAATTATGATGCCTTATGATACTTTAGTACCTGTGGTCTTCAATTAAAAACCCATTTTACATGTTGAAAATCAAGTCTCATACGCGCAAGGCCAAGAGTTTCCGAAAGGCTTGGTGCCCGTAGGAGACTTTGCGCGAGACTCAGAAATCCTTTCCTAAACGAACTTAATTGAACAAAGGTGTAGGTTGAAAAAAGTGAGCTATGTTGGATTGAAGTCCTTAGGACAGATATATCCGCATAATTTTTCAGAAAAAAGTGAACAATAGAAAATAAAATAAAAGAAGAAAAGAACAAAAACAAAATAAAAATGAGTGAATAAATGAGCGAGCCTAAAACAGACAGATGCACAAGTAAAAAGAGTCAAAGCATCAGGCACAGCCTACACCATTAACTGAATTTTTATTTTCATTTCAAAGGATTTTCTGGAATTGGTTATCACTTGTAGAAGTGAGAGAATAAACCGAGATTCACTAACTCTGAGGTATCATGTGGGTATAAATTTGCTTAATTAAAACCAAAACTTGCGTTTGTGAGGTGAAGAAGATCATTGAAAGAAATCCAAATAGTTTTTATTCGTGCTTTGAATTAAGTTGTTTAACCCTAATTTGCCTTGACTGACCAATTTTTAACCCTAATTTAGCTTTTATTATTAGGATAGTTTAGACAACTTGGTTTAAAAGACGTAGCCAGCCTCGGGAATTTTCATAAGTGTTTAGACTTGCTTGGGACAAGCAAGGACTAGCCTTGGGGGAATTTGATAAGCCGTAATAATATCTATTGAAACCGGGGGTTTGTTATGAAAATTAAGCTAAGTTTTGTTTAGAATTAGGTTTAATTAGGTTAGAAATGTTCAAAAGTTCAAGTTACTGCCCTAGTTATGTTTATTTTACAGGTAATCAAGTGTTTGGAGCTTAACGGAGCAAAACGGGCGATTTGTGGCAAGTCAGCACATAGCCAGGAGAATCTGTCACTTTCATTGCGGACCGCAAGACATTTATTGCGGGCCACAACATTATAAACAGAGAGCAACTCAGACCACCGAATTTCCAAGACCTCTTGCGGCCCGCAAAGGATTTCATTGCGGCCCGCAGAGAAGTATCCAGAGAGTCAGATTTTCGCGAGAAACAACCGCCTCCACTCATTGCGGCCCGCAAGAGATGTTATTGCGGCCCGCAATAAGGCGGTTACAGAGCCCGAATTTGCTATTTTTAGGGATTTTGTTTTAGTTTTTGCTGAGGTATAAATAGGAAACCGGTAGAACAGATTAAGAACGTTTTTTTTAGAGATATTTTCTGGTTTTAAGAAGAGAGACAAAGGAAGAGAAAAGGAGAGAGAAGAAGGGAGAAAGAAACATCACAAGATCAACCGGTTTTATTATTTTCTCTCTTTGGAACTCTTTTATTCTTTTTAATTTAATTTGTGCTTTAGCCATGTCAGGCTAAGGAATTTTCTAGGGTTAATTAGGGCTGTACTTGAAACTTTTGCTATGATTTAGTTGGTTTAATTTGTATTTTCTTGTTCTTGATTATGATCTGTTCTTTATTTTAATTGCTTGTGAGGACTTAATCGAAATCGCAGGAAATCTTAGGATTTAGTATTTGCAATTGAGAAATTGAATATTGAATCCCGACCATAAAGAATAGGGTATTAGATAGGTTAAGTACCGAAAGGTGACGCTTGTCTTATACGGGCTTTACCCAATTGTTTAGACAAATTGTACCAAGTACCGAGAGGTGAAATACGGTTTTCTAGATTAATTAGGACAGTAAGAACTTAATGACTTTAGATTAGTATAGCCAAGTACCGAGAGGTGACGTTTATTCTAATTTAAAGATGGTATTAATATAGAAATATCCCTTTGTACCTACAAACCCTAAACTGTGCCTTCATAATTAAAAGAACAAATTTAATAAACCAATTAGTCATAACAATAGTGGATAGGAACCCTAAGAAACCCTAATCTCTCATCTTTGTTAAAAATCAGATTTTGCTTTAAAACTTAGTTTAATTTAGTTTAATCAAAACCAAATCAATCACTCAAACAAACAAAAACCTTTTAATTTTCTTTACTAAATTAAATTGCTAGGTTAGAAAAGATATTCCGACTTGTCCCTGTGGAGACGATCCCTAAATACTACTTGACTAGGTTGTACACTTGCAACTGAATTAAGTACAAATTAGGATTTAATACTTGTACTGCAGAAATCACACCAGTCATATCCTTGGAAGGTCCTCACGACATGGACTGGACCAAGAGCCAATAATTTGATAATTTCTTTAATGTTTTCTGTTTCCGGAGCTTGCACGACTCTACGTGTAAACCATTCTAGAAACTTGCTATTGTGTTCGCCGATCAACCACTTGTCTGATTTCTTAGGATTCTGTCGCCGCAAGAGAGTCATATGCTCGTCCCAGAAAGGATGAACGTCAGTGAGGTGTTGCAAAACATGGAAATGTGCTAGTGACATGGTTTTATTATCGGGCACGAATAATTTCGCACCGATTGTGCCTACCCCGTGAAGTCTACCCTCGTGCCGAGATTTAGGGATGCCGATAGCTTTGACATCATCCAAATAATTAGTACAAAACTCAATAACCTCTTCGGCAGCATAACATCTAACAATGCTGCCCTCAGGACGATATCGGTTCCTGACATATCCCTTTAACAATCCCATGTATCTCTCGAACGGATACATGTACCGCAAGAAAACAGGTCCACACATCTTAATTTCTCTAACCAGGTGAACGGTCAAATGAACCATAATATCAAAAAAAGAAGGTGGAAAATACATTTCAAGATGACAAAGAGTGACGACAACCTCCTTCTGCAGAGCATCTAACGTGTCAGGATCAGTTACTTTGCAACAAATGGCGTTAAAGAAAAAACAAAGCTTCGTGATGGTCTGCCTAACAGGAGGTGGCAATATGCCCCGAATTGCAACGGGAAGAAGCTGTGTCATTAAAACATGACAGTCGTGAGACTTCATTCCTGTCAATTTTAAATCTTCCAGTGAAACTAGGTTTTTAATATTTGACGAATATCCGGATGGAACCTTGACACCGTGAAGGCATCCACATAAGCTTTTTTTCTCTTCTTTCGACAGCGTATGCATTGCGGGTTTTAGATATGTACAAAATTTCCCTTTTGTCCTTTCCTTCTCTGCTGGTTGTAGATCCGGCCGTATGTTCAAGAATTGCATGTCTTTCCGAGCATTGATACCGTCCTTAGTCTTACCCGGAATATTCAATAATGTTCCAACCATGCTGTCACACACATTTTTAACCACATGCATCACATCGAGACAGTGTCGAACATCTAAGTGCTCCCAGTATGGTAGATCCCAGAATATTGACCTCTTCTTCCAAATAATTTTCGGTGTCCCTTTCTTTCTCACCACCTTTTTTTTAAATTTTCCAAATTGAACTTTGATATCCTTCACTTGCGAATAAACAGCTTTACCGCTCAACGGATACTTTACTCTGTTATTCTCGGTCTTTCCATTGAATTCTATCTTTCTCTTTCGGTGTGCGTGGTTGGCAGGAAGAAATCTACGATGACCCATGTACACATTTTTAGAGGAATTAGGTAGCCACAGATCGACTGTATCGTCCAGGCAAACGGGGCACGCTTTCTCTCCTTTGACACTGTAACCCGACAAATTTCCATAAGCCGGAAAATCATTAATGGTGCAGAAAATCATGGCCCGTAACGTGAATTTCTCCTTGCTGTATGCATCAAATATCTCCACTCCGGGTTGCCATAATTCTTTTAAATCCTCGATCAATGGCGCTAGATACACATCTATGTCGTTCCCGGGCTGTTTGGGTCCTGATATGAGCAAGGTTAACATGATGTATTTGCGTTTCATACATAACCAAGGCGGAAGATTATAAATGCACAACAGAACCGGCCAACTGCTATGCTTACTGCTCATGCTACTGTGCGGATTTATTCCATCTGCACTCAGCCCAAGCTTTAGATTTCTCGGGTCACGTCCGAATTCGGGAAACTCTCTGTCAATATTCCTCCACTGAGGAGAATCAGCGGGGTGCCGTAATTTTCCGTCTTTTTTTCGGTTATCGGCATGCCAACGCACTAGTTTCGCATCTTTAGCATTTGAGAACAAGCGTTTGAATCTCGGTTTCACGGGGAGGTACCACAATGCTTTTGCCGGAGGTCCCTTATTCGGTTTACCAACATCACTTTTATCGCCGGTTACCTGCTTTGGTTTGTAACGTGAGGCACCACATTTTGGACACTCGTGAAGATCTTTATACTCATTTCGATATAATATACAATCATTCGGACACGCGTGTATTCTTTGAACTTCCAAGTCCACTTGACACAATATTTTCTTCGCTTCATAAACATTAGGTGGTATCTCGTTTCCATCCGGAAGCATTTCTTTCAAAATTTGTAATAACTCAGTAAAACTTCTATCACTCCAACCGTTAGATGCTTTAAGGTTATACAATTTTAATACACCTTTTAGTTTTAAAAATTTAGAACAACCAGGATACAATTCCTTATTAGAATCTTCGTACAAATTCTCAAATAAACAGTACTGCTTATCATTATCAAAATCCTCTTCTAAATCACGTAACATTTGATCAAAATTATCACATTTATCTACCACCATATCATCATTTTCTTCGGTATGGTATTCCTGATGCTCAGTTCGAGTGCCTACGTGGGTTTCCAATCCCCGTAGTTCATTCCCGTCATCTCCACCGGTATGGTATTCATGATGCTCAGAACCAGTACCTATGTCGCTCCGCAAACTCTCACCGTGCCATATCCAGCACTGATACCCTTGCTTGAATCCACGACGGATTAAATGGTTTCTCACTTGGTTCGGGTTGGAAAATTTGTGACCATTGTTACAATCACGACAGGGACACGACATCAGTGCACTCCCCTTATTCGCCATATCTTCCATAGCAACTCTGATAAATTCCTCGACACCTGTCGTATATTCATCCGACAGACGTGATGCTTCGTACATCCAACTGCGGTCCATCTACAATTATAATAAAACACAATTAATTAAGAACAAGGTTGGTGTACTAAATTCTGTTCACAATATGGCTTACATTGGGCCGGTTACCATCCTATCCCACTCTTTGAATACTTTGTCTCAATTAGGAGGTGACCACGTGTTAGTCGTGTTTTAGTATCTAAGAAAATTTCGGCAGCATTTCCTTATTAGTTCCCCGAATAGTCGGGGAACTAATAAGGAAATGCTGCCGAAATTTTCTTAGATACTAAAACACGACTAACACGTGGTCACCTCCTAATTGAGACAAAGTATTCAAAGAGCAGTCCCAAATCGGGGACTATTCAAAATTAATCCCTAATGGATTAATTTTGAACGGGTGTCATGACCTAAAGGCATTAACCATGCGGTTGTGGCTCATAAAACAATACTCTAGGCACATACATAATACAAATACACATTTACGTACTCTAGCTATCTATACTCTTATAAAAAAAACACATTCATGCACAAAACTAATTAAACATGAGTTTTAGGTTGTACTTACAACTTTTTTTTGGATGTCGGATCGAGTGAGATGAAGATCGATGCACCAAATCTCTCAATAATAGCCGATCTACAAATTAAACCATCGATCGGAACCTAATTAAGAGATGTATATATATATCATGCTATTCTAAAACTTGAAATAAAAAATAAACTCAATAATAGCTCATATATAGCATAAATTAGCTCATATATAATATATGTAGCTCATATATAGCATATATGCATATAATATCTGCATATTCATCATATATTTAACATATATATATATATATATAGCATATATATGTAAATCTCCACATATAAAGAAAAACTTGAAATTAGATGGTATTCAAATTTAAAAGCGTGCAGTGTGTAATCAACAAGAGAGCTGAATCAAGGCCTATATTTAGATTTTGAGCCGGGATCATAGTCACTTCTTGCATGTAAAAGATTTAGGGTTTTGAGCCAAATCGGACCCAATAAGCTCCATTAAAAGCAAACTTGATAAAAGAGATGACCAATTAACTAATGTACCTGATAAGAAAAGAGAGCTGAGCTAGATAGCTGAATTAATGCAGGGCGAGATAGCTGCTATGATAATTAATGGAGGCGAGGACTGAGGAAGAAAGAAAGGTTCTGTCAAGAATCAGACTTTAATTAAACTTATTATGCACTATTAGGATCGGTTGTTTGTTAAAAACCGAGCCTGATAGTTTCTGGATCGGTTTATAATAAAAAACCGATCTTAATGCATAAAAATCTGGATCAAACTGGATCGGTTTATGATGAGAACCGATACTGATACTATCAGGATCGGTTTTCATCAACAACCGATTCTAATAGTTTTTTTACTCAATTTTTTTTATATCAAATAATCAGAATCGGTTCACAATTATAGAACCGATTCTAATAGTTTTTTTACTCATTTTTTTGTATCAAACAATCAGAATCGGTTCTCAATTATAGAACCGATGCTGATAACTATCTGAATCGGTTTCTATTTAGAACCGATTTTAATAGTTTTTTTACTCATTTTTTATATCAAACAATCAGAATCGGTTGTCAAGCTTATAACCGATCCTGATACTATCTGACATACTTCACTTGCTCTCTCTCTCTCTGTCCACACTCTAAACGATGCAATTGAGAAATTATTCTCGGACGACATGGAAGGCGAAGGCGAAATGACCAAGCGGAGAAAGTAAGGACTTTGAATCCTTCGTCTTCTCAGAGTAAAATCAAGGAAGGACTTTGAATCCTCCGTCTTAGAATAAAATCAAGGGACGAAAGACTTTAAGTCCTACATCTCCTCAAAACGAGACTGGAGAAGTAAATGAGATAGCCACAATCCATACCGACTTCCTGGAGAGCTCAATTTGTTTCAAACTCATGTACTCTCCATTAATCAAGTAATTAATTTTTCACTGTTATTCTCTGGACGTACTACTTCAATTGCAGCAGTAACGGCATGAATCCACATCGAATTTTTTCGCCATTGCAACCATTCAGAGTGTGGGGAGAGAGAGAGCAAGTGAAATATGTGATATCGGCCAATTTTGCATTTAATGTGTATAACTCATATGTTTTTTCTATGGAATGAAAAAAAAAAATTCTTTCTAGTTTCTTAAAAAATATACATCTACTACATTCCTTGTGTAAATCATTTATTAGGATCGGTTATTAGTAAAAACCGATCCTGAAACTATCAGTATCGGTTCAAACAAACAACCGATCCTAATTTTTGAACTATCAGGATCGGTTGTAAGTTTGAACCGATCCTGATAGTTTCAGGATCGGTTTTTACTAATAACCGATCCTAATTTCTGACTTATTAGGATCGGTTGAGTATAAAAACCGATTCTGATATTATCAGGATCGGTTTTTACTAATAACCGATCCTAATAGGTATGAAATTAGGATCGGTTCACCTAACAACCCGATCTGATAAGTTTTTAAGATCGGTTTTGTCAAGAAAACGGATCCAGATACTTATTAGGATCGGTTGTTTATTATAGCCGATCCAGATAGGCCGATCCTGATTCCTGTTTTTCCACTAGTGACTGTTTCAAAGTTGTATGTGGTTATTTGTTTGTTCAGCTGTTGTTAGTTACATCTTTTTCTAATAAATTATTTTTCTCTTTTCGTATTATTTATTTGTTCTAATATGGATGAGCAGTAATCTGGAAGGTATTAAGGTAGACATAATAAACCCTAGTTCTCTCATTATTTTATTTATGTTTGATTTTTTACAATAATTTTGCCTATTTAACTAAAATTAATCTGGTATAACCATTCTTACGTACTTTATGTAAATAGGCTATAAACAAAGCCTTCAAGGGAGAAAAAGAGCACGTAATCGATGAACAACACCAGATGAATCTTGGGTAATTAATTAGTTTTATTCTTTATTTTTTTAGCTGACAACAAATTATGCTCCATAATTGGTACCAGTTTGGTCTTGTCAATACTGATGCAAGTGGTAATTACATCTTGGTGTACCGGTTGTTAATTAATTCTGTGTCAATTCAATCAAATCTTATACATCTTTTTTGAAATGGTCTATTCAGGCGACCCGGATCCTCTCGTTCTATCCCCAGCAGGTACACCAAGATGATCTTTCAAAAACTTCATTTAAACTCTGAAGTGAAACAGCAATCACCTACCAATGGATCCATATCTAAGTTCAAGTGATACAGCGACGCACCAATGGATCCATATCGTAATATGTATATTACCATATGCATATCCACCCGTACAATGGATCCATATCTATACTTTTAAAGGTCAAATAGTGAATCCAAACAGTTAAACATGATCTAGGTATGCAAATGTATTTCAAGACCAAATTTTATATTATTTAGATTGTTTTTACTAATTTTAAGATAGGTAGAAAATCACTTGATCTAAAAATTCTAGACCATCCAAATGCAGTGATTTTCTATCTATTTTAAAGAATAATAAACAAATTCTAAAAATGTAAATTTTGGTCATATATTTTAATATAGATCATGTTTAACAGCCCAAATCGACTATTTGAACTTTAAAAATAGTGATATGAATCCATAGCCCGGGTCAATCCGTAATTGTGTAATCCTTCTTTTGCTCTCATTTTAAGTGTTGACTCTTTCTTTACAGGGCCAGCAGAGGAAATACAACGAAGGCAAAATTTGTGTGCCCAGCTTGTGTAATAATTGCACCAAACTTATTAGTTCAACTTATCTTTTTTCCTTAATTTTTTTTGTATGACAGCAATGGAGTGCACTTTTTAGTAAGCAGTTGAACTATAGTAGCTTCACTAATTTTTTGCTTTCCTGTTTTGTGTGTATTGGTATAGCCTAATAACAAATTGGGGTCAATACAAATCATCTTATAATTGAGGTTTAATTAGTTGATTGGATTGTCTTATGGATTTAGTTTCTAAACTGAAGCAAAACAGGGCCTAATGGGACTTCAATTTTACAGAAATGATCGATTGAACATCAGGGAAGCTGTCCGCCAAGCTGGAATCCTGCTGAACGCAAAGAGGGTGCATACAAATTGTCTTTAATTTCTCTCTATAATTGGAGCTACTAAGCTACAATAGAGATTGATTCTTTTTTCTCTTTTTGAACAATCAGATTGAGATATCTAAGCTCAGAGAAGCCAGAGCCAGAGCCTCTCAAGATTCAACTAACCAGGTAATATGTCACTTTACTGTACAACTAGTATGTACTAGTGCAGGAGACCTGCTCTAAGGGCCAGAAAGTGTTCCTTTAGGCAGTACCAAAATTTTCTACCTTTTTTCGGAACAATTACCATACCAGATTTTGGTAAAGTTTGTGTATGGTCTAGTACTTGTGGGCAATATATTAATAAACAACTAGTTTGTTTGCATATATAATTTAGCATTACAGCTAAATTGAGACTAAATTTTGTAAGTAAAGACTACATCGATCCTACTGTTGTTAGAAAAACGCACCATTGAACCAACTTAATTTCATTATAATTTTATGTATATAATAAATCTGACTTCTAATTGTAGTACCAGGCGGCGATGAACCGTCCGGGACCCCTCAATGGCAATATGATGAACCACAGAACCAACTTGCTTCATCCAAACATGTACTTTTTTTTGCATTTCTTTCCTTCTTTATTTCTTTTGTCTACAAAACAAGTAGTTCAACAGAGGCGGAGGGATGTTCATGGTATGGGGGTCAATTGACCCCCATTTATTTTTGAAATGTTATAGATCTGTAAAATTCACCCCCATTTGTAGCATCGAAATTTTATATGATTGACCCCCGTGAAATTCATGTTTGACTCTCATAGCTTGAAATTTTGGTTTTGCCTATATACCATCCCTAAAAGGAAAAAAATGACACATACCCCTATTATATGTGAAAAGATTCCCCATTTGAAAATATGGAAAAATTATCCATCTCCCTTTCCTTGATCATTGCTTCAGTTGCTTTTTCTTGAGGCAGGTGTTGGTGTTATTCTGCTAAACCAGAACATTTTTGGTATTATAATTAATTTTTAATGTAATGATGTATAACTGTGTGATTGTGCCTTATTGTAGCGTACCAACTGTACCAAGTGTGATAAATTGCCCTACAAATGATAGTAACATGTTGCCTGAACAAATTGAGGATCATCTGAAAAATCTTTCTCTGAGGTAAAAATAAAACCTAGCTGTATTTCTTGCCCCAAATATGCAAATGAGCCCTTCATCAATACTCCTTTCCTCAAGCTTAAATTTAGCACATCTCAATGGGTAAATTAAACTCCCGAGTCCTGGATATGCTGGACACTTGTGCCACATTGCATGAACCGGTACCAGATATGACAATCACAGGTGTAAGCTACCAAGTAAAAATAGTTTAGTACTTGTGTTCTAACAATTTTTTTTATTAAATGGTGTTACATAGGAATTCAGGTAGCAACTCTGACCCACTCTCTGGACTCCTAATGGCAGCGCCCCCGGAAGATATATTCTCTCCTCTGGATGAAATCATTGATCGTTCTGATTGATGTGCCCGTTGGCCAGGTAATTAACCTCAGTTTCTGCATTTTTCTTGCTTGGATATAATTTGTGTCCTTGCAGAAGTTGAAACCTCAAGCTTTTGCCCTTGTAAAGCAGTTGAGGTCAAATGAAAGGAACAGGGGGGGGGTTGTATCAGCCAATTTGTTTTCAGATACTAGGCTTCAGGTTCGGTTTTGCCGGTCAAATGTTATGTAGGTTGGCTCTGCATCTGGATTGGTCCATTCCATGTCAGACCTGTTTACATCTAGATTTGGTTGTTTTGGGGCTGGCTCATGTTTCACTACCTCTACCTCTTGTACATTTTATCTCCACAAGACATAAATATCTTGTAAACCTCAATCGTTATAACTACATGAAAACATAATTATATGTACATTCTCTCTCATTGCAGCTCCAGGATGTCAACTGCTGATGGATCTAATTATGCGTAGTGACTGGAATGTGCGATGCAACAAAAAATTACTATTTACTGTTTTATTATTCATTTTCTGTAATTTTAATTATGCATGAAATTTGTCTCAAGGTCGTCAAATCATTCTCAATGCAAATACTTCATATTGAGTATTGAACATGTGACCTTCTACCCCGAATCAATATTTCAATTTATTATCCTAGGTATGATTGCTGTTATTTTAGCTAATTGCGCATGAATTAAAATGGTTGTTTGAGTTATGAATGTCATGCACTTAACCATCTTTCTTCTCCAGTTATTTCCTACTAGGCTGGTTAGGAAATGCATGTCATTGCTGTAAGAGATAATTGGATATTTATTTGCTTTTATTAATTATAACACATGGATTTATTATCTTTCTGGCCTGTCTGTGTATTTGTTTTTTCTTAATCTCTACACATATTGAGATACTTATTTTTTTCATGAAAATGTAATAAAATATATAACAAGTACCTAAATGCATGCGACACTTCTTGTAAGATCAGATGACAGGCTTTGACACTGATAGCATCTAATAATAAAAAGGCAAATTCATCAGATTTACAAGGGAAAAAATTAGATAAAAAAGAAAAGGCATTGATTATAATTTCCATTTCTCTAGTATTAAGTTTTATTGTTTAAATATAGACCTATAATTACATTGTACTATAATAGTGTCAATTTTGAACTAGTATGGTAAGAATCATACATTAAAGGGGACTAATCAAATTTGTATCAAGATGAGAAATGTATATATTTCGAGCTGAGAAAAACGGATGAATTATAGACTTGTCTAGTCTGGAAAAAAAAATATAAATAGAATGGTAATAATTATAGTGAAGAATTAAATTACTAACTGTCACAAAATCTTGAAGTCCATAGTAAAACTGCCTTGAACAATTGTTAGTACTTCTCCTTGGAATAATTGGATGGTCCATATAATTGATTGATAATTTTTTCATTAAATGAACTTTTAAAGAGATGGTTAAATAATAAACAACTGAGATATAGGAAATAATTGAGATGTTAAAAGATCATTGATTATTTAATCATGCATATTAATTTGGTATAAAACAACATGAATAAGAATAATCTTCGGGAATAAAAGAACCGACATGATTTAAAAAATTTGATTCTCATCACAAGCTTAGAAATAAAAAGGAGTAGGTGTAACAAGGTGGAGATCTAACCTTGCTCCATAGTTTGAAAAGGAAAGGATGATGTGAAATGAGAGAGATAGCACCTCCTTTATACTTTTACCATTCATTTTTTTGTTACAAAATGTATAAAAAAAAAAAACTCTCCTCCCACTCTAATTAGTTTTTGGTGCACGGCCAATAAAACATCTCTATGGTAATAATTTCTCTAGTGAATTACACAACTTTGTTAGTCTAAGAATTACTCTAGTGAAGCCCAATAGTTCGGCCCAAATACTTTATATATATATATATATAATATATATATACACTTAAAAAGGAAAGACTACTTTCAGATAATATAGCCCATTCTTTAAAAAGGAAAGACTAGCTTCCCTTAACGGGCCTCTGCTCTCCACTTGATAATAGTTATCATCTCGGCCTAATTAAAATTTCAAATCCCAAACTGTGAAACCTGAAACCGCCTCTGCTTCCACTTAATCACTTAAACTCCACTCTTACCTCTTGCTCCCTCTTGTCTCTCACCTCCTCTGTTTCTTGTACAACTCTGGAAAGGCGCTAGCTTGTCGAGCAACTGGAGGCAATTTGGAAAAGCGCTAGCAATTGTCCCTCTTCTCTCTCACCTCCACTGTTTGTCTCTAACTTTCACCTTCTATTCCTCTCAAGGTTTGTCTCTATACTCTACTCTGCCTCGTTTTATTTCTGGTTTGTGTATAGTTCCTTTTTTTGCAATTTGTTTCGAGTAATAAACAAATGGATAATCTATAGTGAATTTTGATTCCACGGACAACCTATAGTCAGTTGATCTGTACTCTAGATTTCTTGACACATTCTTGATTTTGTAACTGGATTCCTTTTAAAGTAGTTCATCTCCATACTGATGTTCTAGAACTACTGATTTGGTATCAATTAGGTTAGTTTATAGATGCATTTATGGTTTTAGTGAATCATCCGTTGCTCCTGTTCAGATTTCTTGGTTCCAATGTATTGCTGGATTGTTTTGTATAGTCGTATGATTTCTATTTTTGCATTATATATCACATCAATTCCAACAAGTATTCTTTCTAATTTGCTCCCTATTTCTATTTCATTAAACCATGCAATCTTGTTTGTTTTATTCTCTTAGGTCACTAGATTGGATGTAACAATTGCATTTAATCTTTCTTTTGCTTCATTAGTTGCATCAAACTGAAATAAATATATTGAATTTTAAACCCTCGCATGGATAAACCCTTCTCTTAATTCATAGTTTATCCTTTTGTTCACTTGGGTGTAGTTGTACTGTTGTAAAGATTTGATCTTTAATCATTTGGTTTGCTTCAATGGTTTGTATTTTTAACAGCTGGATTTAATTAATCTTTTTTCCGGGTTATTTCCAAGAAATTAATAACTTATTTTGTCAGAAGAGAATAATGAAAAATTATCTATTTTTTCTGAAAATTAGGTTCCTTTTGACAAATAACAACTTTTTTTTTTTTAATTTAATAGGATGGATGAAAACAAGAAGAAAATGGATGGAAATAAGGAACCCAACCAACAAACGAGGATAAATGACATTGGAAACAAGCCGAAAGAACTGTCCATTTTATACGGTATCCTCTGGAGAAACTGGAGGCGCCTGTTTCCCTTCTTCTCTTCTCTGAGGTTTGTCTCTATACTCTTACTCTACCTCGCTTTATTTCTGGCTCATGTTTAGTTTTTTTTTTTTATAGCAATTTGTTGTGAGGTTGTTTTATTAGTTAATTAGTCGATTTGTATTTTAGATTTCTTGACACATTCTTGATTTTGTAACTGGATTCCTTTAAAAATAGTTTATCTTCTTATTGAATTCCAAGAAGTATTATTTCTAATTAGCTTCCAATTTCTATCTCCTTTTGCTTAATTATTTGCATAAAACTAAAATAAATATATTCAATTTTAAACCCTCGCATGTGGATAAACCCTTCTTTTAATTCTTTCTACCAACAGTTGCATGCTCTTTAGTTGGTGCGCTTTTGACAGGTTTATAATATATCCTTTTATTCTCTTGGGTTTAGTTGTATTGTTCTAAAGATTTGATCTTGAATCATTTGGTTTGCTTCAATGGTTTTCTTGTTTAACTGCTGGATTTAATTAATCTTTTTTCCGGGTTATTTCCAAGAAAGAACTTATTTTGTTAGAAGAGAAAAATGAAAAACGATTTATTTGTTCTGAGAATTAGGGTCCTTTGACAAATAACAACTCTCTCTTTTTTTTAAAAGAAAATTTAATAGGATGGATCGAAAGAAGAAGAAAATTGTGATGGCGAAAGAAATGTCCATTATATGCATTATCCTCTCGACTGATACCAAGGAGATGGAAAATCTTGTCTTAGAACCGAATACGTAACTTCTAATTCCTTATCTGTTATCTTTGATTTTGTATATGTTTAGTCCATGTTTACATTATTTGGTGAAAGAGTAATCTGTGTTAATTCAGGTGTATGAGAAGTAAGCTGGAAGTAATTCGGGTAGACATAATAATCTCTAGTTATTTCAGTATTTTATTTATTTTTAATTTATTCCAATAAGTTTGGCTGTAACTAATATTACTCTGATATAAACATTCTTACTTTACATAAATAGGCTTTAAAAAAAGCCCTCGAATGGACCACCGACCATGAAGAAATCCATGTTCAAAGGTATGAAATGACAGTCTTGTATAAGTTTACATTAGTAGTGTTTAGTTTTTGTTGTTATTTTATAGATCTGTGTGTAATTTAGGGGTACAGATATATTGACAGAGTAGTTTTTGTTTGATGCAGCGCATTAACATTTGAGCAAAAGCAGTGCTTTATATGATTCATGCGCTGCATAAAGTAAAATAGGGCCTAAAGAGATTTTATAAAAGAAAGAATAATGTGTGGTTAAGGAAAGACTAACTTGAACATTTTTTTGCGAATTCTCTGTATGTACAGAAAATTAATGGAAGCTTCCAACAAAATTTCAATCGAGCTGGACAGAAAGAAAACGGAAAAAAATCAGATGAAGTCTATTCTCAGAGACAGAGCCAGTGCCAGTACCGGTGCTGTTCACCATTCATATGATGTGCCATATTGTAGCATACCAACTGTACCAGCTGTGATAAATGTCCCCACAAATACTGGTAACATGCTGCCTGAACTAATTGGGGATGATCTGAAGAACTTTTCTCTATTGAACCTTGGGTAATTAGTTTTATCCTTTATTTCGTACCAGTTTTATACCAGTTTGGTCTGGTCAATACTGATGCAAGTGGTATGTGCTAGCCCAATTGAGAAATTGTTTTCTTCATTTAACTTTACATCTTGGTCTAACAGTTTTTATCCAAAATGAACGTAAATCAGATCTTATAAATATTTTATTTAATGGTCTTTTTCAGGGAATATGAAATTTTTGATGCTGTCCTGCAGGTACTATGATCTACTGCTTTTTCCTATGTTTTGCCAAAATGTATTCCCAAAATATTTTATTTATAGTAATATAAATAAATAATGTCAAAACCCAAATTAATTACAATTTAGTTCCACCCATTGAAGGGACCGCATTTTTGGTTCAATCCACTAGCTGACGCATTGATCCCACGATGTTTTGTATAATTTATTGTGTTCTATATAAAAGTTCCCTATTAATAATTAATATATGTTAAAAGATAATATTTATATTATTATTATTATTATTGCTATTTATTGACTATAATCTTTCATTCCAGGGCCAGCAAAAACAATTTGCCGAGCTTGGGTAATAATTTCACCAATTCTATTAGTTCAACTTATTGTTTCATTTTCCTTTTTTTTTTTTCTTTTGACAGCAATGGAATGCACTTTTTGATAAGCAGTTAAACTTTCTGATAGGAAGTTGAACTAATTATTTTTTCCCCTGTTCTGTGTGTATTAGTATAGCCTAATAACAAATTTGGGTTAAGACAAATCATCTTAATTGAGGTTCAGTTGAACAAATTATGGTTTGTTCGTAGAATATAGGATTGTCTTATGTCTTTACAAATTAGGATTAAGGAAAGTTGGTAGAACATTGTATTTATCTTTATTATTATTTTTTTTTATAGCAATGGAGTGCACTTTTTAGTAAGAAGTTGAACTTTTACCTTAACTAATTTTTTCTTTTCCTGTTCAGTGTGTGCATTAGTATAGGCTAACAACAGACTGGGGCTAAGACAAATCATCTTAATTGAGGTTCAGTTGAGCAAATTAGGTTTAGTTTTTGAAAATTGGAATTTTTTATGGCTTTAGTTTCTAAACTGGAGCAAAACTGTGGTGAAGGAAACCTTATGAGATTTCATTACGAGTGAGTTACGTTTGAATGGAATAAACTGTGGTGAAGGAAAGACTTGAACATATTTTTGTGAATTATCTGTATGTACAGAAGCATAGATAAATTGAAGATCCTGCAAATTGCCTACAAAACTTCAATCGAGCTTATCAAATTTAAGGTGCATACATTTTGAAATTACACAAATGGTCTTTAATTTCTTTCTATAACTAGAGATTGATTCTTTGTTCTTCTTTCGGACAATCAGATAGAGATATTGAAGCTCAGAGCCAGTGCCAGTGCCAGTGCCAGCACCAGTGCTGTTCAACATTCGGCTCCTCTTAATGGCAATGATCTGATGAATCAGGGAACCAACTTGCTTCAGCCAAACATGTACTTATTTTTGTTCGTAGTTCGACATGTACTTACATACCCCTATTATTACTTGTGTTCTAACAAAAAGTGTTTTATTGAATGGTGTTTCATAGGAATTTGGGTAGCAACTCTGACCCAGTCTCTGACCTCCTACTGGCAGCACCACCGGGGTCCATCGAGACCTGGTAAACATATATACCCATCTGTCTCTGCAATTTTCTTGCTTGGAACTAGAACAAGATAACGAAATATTCTAGTTGTGAGGTATTATTTTTGTTGGCCCAACAATCACGTTATCTCTACTGAAGCCCAATAGTTCGGCCTTAATGCTTACTTTACGTCGAGAGCATTCCTATATTTTATGGGGAAATTTTCATGTATACTCAAAAACCTCGAAATTACGTACCCCTCTAAAATTTATGATCTTATATTTACCCTTCTAAGTTTCAAAAGCTCGTAGATCTACCCAATTTATTGACTTTTTTTAATTAAAACTCGTTTTAAATTTATAAAGTTATTATTTTACCTTTTATTAATAAATAAAAAATATGTTTGTTGTTTAAGAGAACTTTTAGTCTTCTAATTGGTCAGTTTTGAGAGCTCATGATTCATTTTCTTTATTGTGACACACACAAGCATATGCTTAAATGATACCGTGTATGTATCACAACTAGAGAAATGAACTATTTATTTTCAAATTTCAATCAGTTAGAATCAAGGTTCTAAATAGCGAATATTGGTTCATCGCGGAAAGGCTAAACAAAAAACTATCGCGAATAACGTATCTATAGCGATAGCTATCATACATAGTTTTTTTTTTCCAAAAATTATATTTTATATTTCCATCGATTATGAACATTATCTAAAGTCTCATAGAGCAATAAGTAACACAAAATTTGTAGCCAATTAAAACACAATTTCAAATGGAATGGTCAAAGTTGCTGCTAATAAAAAGTTCTTTGGTATCATAGAATATCTATCTTTTTCCATTCAACATAACCTAAACATCATGGAATCAACTATCTTTTTTTTTTATTCAAAATAACCTAAGCATCATGGCATAAACTATCTATCTTTTTCGATTTAAAAGAAAAAAAAACAATCTCGGCCTTGAAAAATTTGGTCCTCAAAATAAATTTTCAGTATGGGCCTTTAAATAAAAGCCTATATAATATAGTGTACGCTATAGTGGACCGCTACACGCTATGTGCTATAGTGGACCGCTATAGCGGTTGTAGCTGAAATAGCATGCTTTTATCCCATAGCTTAGTGTTTAAGGTTTGAAAACGCTATAGCACCCTACTGCGTCGCTATAGCGTGCTATTCAGAACACTTGTTATAATGCATAACAGTTTTCTTACACAAACGACACATTTTTTTTTTATTGTTTTGGTAAGGGGTAAAATACGTACTGTATAAATTTAAAATAAATTTTAGTAGAAAAGTCAATCATTTGGATAAATTTGTGAGTTTTAGATATTTAAAAGGGTAAATATGCTATTATGAATTTTACAGGGAGAATATGTAATTTTGAAGTTTTTGAGGAGTACACATGAAATTCAGGTGTAGATTTTAACAACAACATTTTGGCTGATGCAGCGCTAAGATGAGAGAGATTTTATTTGAACTGTAATGACCTTCATATAGGAAACTAACAAAAACGCTATGCAACCTTTAAAATTATAGAAGTTATGGGTTTTTTTAAAGCCTTCGCAGATGTTGCGAAGTCGTGAAGGGCAATCAAACTTTCGACCTTTGAGTAACCAACAATCCTAGAATTTTTTTTCTAGCCAACTGTGCTACCTCCCCTTTCTCTATAGAAGTTATGGTTAATGAGACTCACTGAGCATTAATTGCCTTTGCTATATTTAGAACTTTCATATGTAAATTCATTCAAGTTTCACCCGTTCTATGTTCACAGAAGAAATTGTTCTCTTAGTTCAACCTAACTATATTTAGAACTATGCCGTCAAAACATGATAATTCAATAAAAAAGGCAACTGAGAAATTTGAGTATTTAAAACTTAAGCAAATAGTGATCAAGTGATAATAATGCATGGAGTGTAGCCAAGTCCTGGACCCCGTGTCCAATCGGTATGGTTCGTTGTTCGTTTAGTTCAACCGCTGTACTTCCTTCGCTTTATTCGGGTACTAGTATTGCAGTATTAGATGTTAAAGAGACCACAAAAGCAATTAAGGTGCCTTTGAATAATGAAAAGCATAAGAGGAATAAAACTCTGGTATTAGAACTTTCGAAAGATCTGATGTTGTACAATAAATTATTTGGTGTTGCCATATTTGTGATGAAATAGTGTTTCTTAAGGCAGCGTTTCAGTTGTTTAATTTTGATAGTAGTGGATTATCATTACTTTGTCATTTATTGGCAGTTGTGCCACTGGGTATTGTTTGGAACAATAATAGTTATTTATTTATGTATTTCATATTTCACATTTAGAAGCCATTTGATCCATGCATGTATGGTTGTAGTTATAGCCATTTGATCTATGGATCAGTGGACTCAAAAGAAGACGTGTACTATGGAGATGCCCATCAATTGAATGGACTTGATTTATCATTCACTTAACCTAGTCAACTAGTCAACTGAGAGAGTACCTTTCTTGGTCCAAAATCTACATTTATTGCTGATGTGAGACTAACCAACCAATGGTCATGTTGAATGGTTGTTCTAAATGATTTTCTTGGTCAATATACAGCTTACATGTACAGTTTACACAATTTTCTTGGTCATGTTGAATGTTGCACAATTTGTTTGCCAAGAACAAATTACATGTACTGTTTACAGCTTGGTTGCTTATATTCGGTACATAACCAATCATTATGTACTCTCCTGCATGCTGTTTCTACCAGATCTATCCAACAATTGCGTATTATAATTACGAAATCAAAGTTGTCAAAATATAAAAGCTGGTTGATATACAAAAATTGTAAAATTGTCTTATTTAAAAGTTAATTTAAATATTATAATTAACAACTCCTCACACCTTGCAATCTTTATTTTTTTACCCAGCATAATTGCTAGCATGTGGGCGCATAATTACATTACTATTGGGGTCAAGAAGGAGGTAGGCGATTATATTTTAGAACAATTTTTTTTTTTTTATTGTTTTATGATGCTGCATGTAAAATTCTACTTGCATAGTTTTTAAGAGGTGGAATTATCTGACAATGATAATTTTATTTATTTTTTGTAGAGAAAGATGAGATTAAGCCTTCTGATTTAAATATTCGCAAAAAAAAAAATTTCAACTAGATTTCGAACTTACAACATCTGACGCGGAGGATATTGTGTGCTGATACACGTTCACTTGTTTACCCTAAAAGCCATAATTTTTCTCTGCTGTGTCAATGCAATAAGATGCTAATCTTTTGGTCTCTGCTATGTTTCTCTTGCAAAATATAAGATGGACTTCTTCAATTTCTTCTTTACTGTCTCTCCACCACCTCCAATTTTCCAATCCCCCAGACAACCTCATCTCGAGAATTACAAATAAAACCACAACAACAACAAAAAGATAAAAAATAACCTCCATTCATTATCTATTAAAAGAAATTTGTTGTATCCATCTTTTTTAGTCTTCCCTCTTCAATACAATTATTGCTAGGAGATTGTATAATTAATTTTCTGGAACTGTCGAACTTATTTCATGATAATAATGTTCTTGGCAAACAAATAATGGTCATACAATATTATTGTCTAGGTCCTGTTATTTTTGTATCTGGTATTTTTCGTGTTGTATCATACAACACAAAAAAAAAAAACCTAGAAAGCCCAGCCCATACCCTTGCCATATTTGTAACGAAATAATTTTTTTTTAAGGGAGTGTACCAGCAGTTTTGGATAGTAGTTAAGTATCTTTACTTCATACTTTATTGGCATTTGTGTCACTCGGTATTATTTGGGACAATACTAGTTTATTATTTATGTATTTCATATTTAACATAAGAAGAATCATACATAACCCTCTTGACCTAATATTATAGCCATTTGATCCATGCATGTATGGTTGTAGTTATAGCCATTTGATCTATATATGGAGTCAACTAGTCAACTGAAGAGTACCTTTCTTGGTCTTTTTTGTTTATTCAAAATCTACATTTATTGCTGATGTGAGACTAACCAACCAATGGTCATGTTGAATTGCTGCTCTCAAAGGTTTTCTTGGTAAACATACATGAACAAATTACATGTACTGTTTACAGCTGTGTTGCTTATGTATGTTAATAATAAACCACCACTCTCTAATCTCCTGCTGTTTCTACCAGATTCAAATGGATTTTGCTAATTCTTGGCCGAACTCTGTGCACTCGTGTCTCTACACTCTACTCATCATCCTCTCATCTCTTTTGCTTCCCTCTGCTTCTGTTGAGTACATTTTCATATGGAGATCATGTTTAACAGTTCAGATCGTATGTTTGAACTTTAAAAATAGACATATTTATCCATAGCATGGGTTAATCAGTATATACATATTACCATAGCCTCACTCTTTTGTCAATTTATTAGTTCTTTGTCAGTGTAAATTTAGTGTTAAAGAAATTTTTAGGATATCATTGAAAATTGAAATGCAATTTCTTTTTATTTACTAAAAAGAACAACTTTACATTCTTTTTTTTTAGCTGGCAATGTTTACAGAGTGAAGCTATGGTAATATGCTTATTACACAATGGCCCATGCTATGAACTCATATTTCTATTTTCAAAGTTCAAACAATCAATCTGTACCGTTCAACATGATCTTCTTATGGAAATGTAGTTGAAGACAAAATTTAATATTTTTTAGAATTTTTTTGTTTTATATTAGATAGGTAGAAAATCAATTGATTTGAAAAATCTGAACCATCCAAAAGAACTATTTTCTACATATCTAAAAAAAATAGTAACAAAAATTATAAAAATTATAAAATTTGGTCTACAAGTACATTTTGAACAATGATTATGTCTAACATTTAGATTGGTTGTTTGAATTTAAAAATAGAGACATAGCACGGGTTGGTCCGTAATATGCATATTACCATAGCCTGATCACTCTATTGTTTGCAATTTGAATTCCGACTTCAGAAACTATTACAATTTAACCAGTAGTGACATATCTGCATGTCCTTTAAACCTGGTGTTCTGACGAGCCTGAGGAGCATGGGAGGTCTCTGAAAAATCCTAGAAAATCATTGGATTGTTGGGAAGTGGAGTTACCGGAAATGAAACATCCCATGAAAGGTATGTTGCTTATCGATGGATTGCCACGACAACAGTCTGTTCCAGGTTGCCAAGAGGTATGATCAGAGTAGAAGAAGCCTCTTTTGAGTTGGAGAAGTGAAGAGCTCTGGTCAGAAAGGCATGAGACAGGGGTTGCCACAGAAGCAGATGGAAGCAAAAGAGATGAGAGGATGATGAGTAGAGAGTAGAGACACAAGTGCAGAGAGTTTGGCCAAGAATTAGGAAAATCCATTTGTTGGATCTGGTCGAAACAGCAGGTGAGTAGAGAATGATTGATTATGTAAGTAATATATATAAGCAACCAAGCTGTAAACAGTACATGTAATTTGGTCATGCATCTTGACCGAGAAAACCATATCGAGCGACCATTCAACACGACCATTGGTTGGTTAGTCTCACATCAGCAAGAAATGTAGATTTGGAATAAGCCAAAAAGACCAAGAAAGGTAGTCTTCAGTTGACTAGTTGACTAGCTTAACAGGAGATGTGTGATAGTGGGTATACAACTACAACTACAACTATACATAAACCAAACGGCTATAATATTGGCAGGTCAAGAGGAGGTATGATTCTTCTAATGATAAATATATATGAAATACATAACTAATTATAAAATATTATTGTCCCAAATAATGCCGAGTGACACAAATGGCAATATATAACAAAGTAATGATAATCAACTACTATCCAAAACTACTACTGAAACACTTCCTTAAAAAACACTATTTCATCATAAATATGGCAACACTAAATAATTATTATACAACAATTGATCTTTCGAAAGTTATAATACCAGACTGTAACAACCTCAACTCCTCTTCATCAACTGTCTTCCATGTGCCATCAATAAACAACATACCTTTCATGGGATGTTTCATTTCCGGTAACTCCACTTCCTGACAATCCAATGATTGTCTAGGATTTTTCAGAGACCTCCCATGCTCCTCAGGCTTGTCAGAAAACCAGGTTTAAAGGACGTGCAGATATGTCACTACTGGTTAAATTGAAATATTTTCTGAAGTCGGAATTCAAATTGCAAACAACAGAGTGAGGCTATGGTAATATGCATATTACGGACCAACCCGTGCTATGTCTCTATTTTTAAATTCAAACAACCAATCTAAATGTTAGACATAATCATCGTTCAAAATGTACTTGTAGACCAAATTTTATAATTTTTATAATTTTTGTTACTATTTTTTTAGATATGTAGAAAATAGTTCTTTTGGATGGTCCAGATTTTTCAAATCAATTGATATTCTTCCTATCTAATATAAAACAAAGAAATTCTAAAAAATATTAAATTTTGTCTTCAACTACATTTCCATATGAAGATCATGTTGAACGGTACAGATTGATTGTTTGAACTTTGAAAATAGAAATATGAGTTCATAGCATGGGCCATTGTGTAATAAGCATATTACCATAACTTCACTCTGTAAACATTGCCAGCTAAAAAAAAAGAATGTAAAGTTGTTTGGGACTTTACCTAATTTCCCAGTCTTGAGTTCTTTGGAGAGCTTGGTTCTCGATTACACCAACTTTTTTGATAGCATACCAGATTCAATTGGAAACCTCAGGAATTTATCTGAATTAAGTCTTTCAGGTTGCAACTTTTCAGGAGAAATACCCTCTTCAATTGAAAAACTTGGTAAATTAGCAAGATTGGACCTTTCCTATAACTCACACTCAGGCTCAATACCCCCAAGTTTGTTTTCTCTTCCAAATTTGGAATTACTATATCTTTATAACAACAAGCTCTCAGGTCAGTTCAGACTAAAAGAGTCTCTTGTTTCATTTTCTCCATTGATTGAGCTTGTCCTTTCTGAAAATCAATTGAATGGACCAATTCCCTGGCAAATATTTAAGTTCTCAAATCTCGAAACACTTATTCTAAGTTTGAACCAGTTTAGTGGACCAATCCCAAATTCAATAGGTTGGCTATCTAGTCTACGTACTCTTTACCTGAGCTCAAACAATTTGAATGGAACATTTGACCTTAACTTGCTTCGGCACATCAGCAACCTAACTGATTTGTTACTATCAGATAATCAATTATCTGTGGAAGATGTATCAGATGATCGGCTGCCATTACAATTTCCACAAATCAGATATTTTCGTTTAGTATCGTGCAACCTCAGCCAAATACCTCGATTACTGAGATATGTAGGTGATATGGTCGATGCTGATCTCTCAAAAAATCAGTTGCATGGAGTTATACCAAGGTGGATATGGAAGAGGTTCGCTTCTGGTACAATGCTTAACCTTTCGCACAACATGTTTACTAGTGTAGAAGATGTTCCTCCATGTTCTTCCCATTCTTGCGGGTCGTTTTACGGAGTTGATTTTAGTTTCAACAAGCTAAAAGGGGCGGTCCCACTTGTGGGTGCTGAGGTTTTGGACTATTCCAACAATGAATTCTCAAAAATCCCATCCAACTATACACTTTATTTGGTGCAAACCACATTTCTCAGTTTATCTAGAAATACGCTAACCGGAGAAATCCCGTCTTCAATTTGTGACCCAAGTCTTAATGTGCTGGATCTATCACACAACAACTTGAGTGGATCGATTCCTTCATTCATCATAGGTAGACCAGGCATGAAGATGTTGAGTTTAAGAGGAAACAAATTATCTGGAATGCTGTCTCGATCTCATCACATAAGCAAGTCTTGTGCACTCGTCATATTGGATTTGAATAACAACAATCTTGAAGGCAATTTGCCTAGATCTTTAACAAGGTGTAAAGATTTGGCACTCCTTGATATAGGGAACAACCACATAGGTGGCACTTTCCCGTTTTCACTAGGGAAGATTCCAAATCTCCAAGTCATTGTTCTAAGGTCCAATGGATTCTATGGTACACTAGACCTTCCTTCAAATTTTGGAAAAATGAATTCTTCTTTCCAATTGTTAAGAATAATTGATCTAGCATCAAACAACTTCAATGGAAGTTTACCACCACTCTGGTTCAGTAATTTCAATTCCATGCAGAATATATCCTCATATGTAGTTCTTGGTAAAGACCTTGATGGATGGCCTTATTATGAAGATGCATCTAATTCTTCAATTAAAAATTATGGGACCTCTGTTACTATCACGGATAAAGGGGCACAAATGACACTAGAAAATAACTTATCTAATTTCATGATTTCGATTGATTTATCAAGAAACAGATTCACTGGTGATATTCCTGAGACGATTGGAGATCTCATAGGAATAATAGCACTAAACCTATCACATAATGATTTTAATGGATTCATTCCGTATCAACTTGGACGATTGACGCAAATAGAGTCACTGGACCTTTCTTGGAACCAACTCTCTGGAGAGATTCCACAGGAACTAATCTCCCTGAATTTTCTATCCACCTTGAATCTTTCATTTAACCATCTAGTCAGGAGAATCCCGCAATCTAGCCAGTTCTTGTCATTTGACAATTCATCGTTTGAAGGGAACCCAGGATTATGCGGTTTGCCATTATCTAAGCTGTGCAATGTCACAGGTCCCGGAAACAATTCAACCTCTCGTGGAAAATCTGCTAAGAAAATGACTGCAATTGTTCTCTTGTGCCTTTTCATTGGATTGGGATTTGGTACCAGATTTGGCATAGCAATTATTAGCCCGGTAATCAAAAGAGCAAGAAATGCACATGCTACTCGTTAGGGATCAACAATGAGAGTGCTTGCTTTTCACAGTGTTTGGGTATATAATTAGTACAACTTTTCTTCTATTTGATGTTTTTTATATATAAACATCTTTATCTTTGTTTTATATATAATTAGTACAAGTATTCAGAGGGTTTGGGTATATACGTGTTTGCTTGTAAGAGGTTGTAAAATATATGTGTTTGCTTGTACCCAACAAAAGTTTATTGAAGTTATATGTGCTTGCTTGTAAGTAGGCATAATGTGTACCTTAGAATGCAGTCGAGCAAAAATTTCATTTAAAGACTAAGAGTAAGGCTTAGATGCTATGGTTAGCATAACGCATTCCGTGCTACGGCCTCAAAAACCTACCGTATAATCTTCAAATTTTGATCTAAGTAACTCAATAAATTTGTTATATAATGACCTTCTAGAATACCAATTTTTACTATTTTTGAAAAAAATTACTATTTTTTATGATTTATGAAAGATGACAAAAAATAGCGTAAAATATTGGCAATTCTTAACCTCCAATGACAACAATTGATGAATCTTCAAATTGAACACATGAATCTGAAACAAAAATATATGCATAAAGTGAAGTCTGGTAAACATAACTAATTCTTTAGCTCAAACTTTAAAATAGTAGATGATAGACTAAAAAACATAGGATGTATACCTTCTTTGATATCTGATACTTTTTATGCTTCTTTTGCACGACTTGAAACTTCATGCTCACTATCTAATAAACTAGCACTAATAAATTTCATACAGATAGAGCAGTTATTGATATATAATAGCTAGAAAGCCATGATTTATTAATGATAATCTGTTGGATTGGGACCAACATTTATCCCGAATAATTCGCAAATTTTATGAATTTTTCCAAAATTTTACGAATTATCCGCGATTTTTTTTTCTCTATTGTGGGGCCAAGATCTCCGGTCTGGACTCAATGTATAATTTTGAAATATACCCAAATCACGAATTTTGACCCCGCCAAGCCTTTCCCTAATCATTAAGTAGTCACTATGCTCTCCCAAGAAGTCATTCTCTCTTGATCCTCTTGTTTGCGCACCGCTCTCTTAATACCAAATTTTTTACGTCATAGTTAATAATATATGCAATGGAGCTATCCAGTCAAGTTTGCACTTGAGACATAATTTCCATACTGATTCTTCTCTCTAAAACGAAACAGAAAATTGTTCCTTCTGTTTTCTTTTAACAACTATTTCAGTTTTTAACTTTAGTACAGCTCATACAATTGGAATGTAATAATTCAGCCTATTTAAGGCATGTAAGCTTTTCTGAGTAATATACAAAATACAATACAAAATACCAAAATTACTTCTTCTTGTTTTCTATCAATTGATTACGGAGAACTTCTCCTTTTATGAGTTAACTCGAAATCCTTTGAACAAACAATATAAATATAGATTAACTAATTGTCTGACAAAATTGAGTATAGAGAGATTAGCTGCCCTCGAAGCTCCAGTGAATTAGCAATTGCTTCACAGAATTTTGTTTATTAATTTAACTTTTAAAACAATTAAATAATATATTTAATGAACAAAAATGATAGAAAAATAATGTTAAATTTCTATGGGTATAGTGAATATAAAATTATTTTCATGAGAAAATCAACTATTTTAAAAGTTTTTGTAAATTTTTCGTTTTAAATTTTGTCTATATTTAGTCATGTGTTGTTTTAAGTCAAAATAGTTCTGTTAATATCCTATTTGGATTTCACTTGAGATATTCTTTAAGACCAAGAATCTGAATCCTCCGAGGTACCTAAGTACCTAACTCAAGTAAATTGAAACGGACGGCTCAGATTAACTTAAAAAGGTGCCTATTAGGAAATGGCGCAGAGTCAGCATTATTTGTGCTTTGAGATTCGTGCCAAGTTAAAAGAACGATACTGAGCCATCCGTTTCCAATTTGCTTGAGTCAGGTACCTGGGTTGATCCGAATTCTAAGCCCAACCCAGGCCTAATTTACTGTGTCTGGTACAAGAGGCGACAACAATTCACCCTTCAATCTACAACGAAAAAGGCCCAGCCCAAACCAAATCAAGACCCATAATAAAATTTATTATTTCTGAGCAGAGATCGAACCCTTCTAGAAGGCCCAGCCCAAATCAAATCAAGGCCCATAATAAAATTTATTATTTCTGAGCAGAGATCGAACCCTTCCCTTCCTTCTAATCGTCTCTGTTACGCGTCGTTCTCTCTCCCTCTGCGTGGCCGCCATGGCTGCTTCTTCGACAGCTTCCTCCAGCGATGCCTCCTCCTCCTCCAGCGACCCCTCTGGAGAATCATCTCGGAGAAAGCGCCACCGCAAGGACTCCTCCCTCAAGGCACGCAAGGATCAGCGTTCAGGGAAGAAGCGCCGCCACCGCCACCGCCGCCGTAGATCTCCTGTCGATTCTTCCTCTTCCTTCTCTGATAGCCACAGGTTCGTCCTCTTTTCCATGGTTTTTGTCTTGTTAGTTGATTGACTTGTTTCCGTTACTGAAATCTCTTTAGTGCCAGTTCATCTGATAGTGAGCATGAAGCTTCGAGTCGTGGAAAGAAGCATAAAAAGCATCAGAGATCAAAGAAGGTATATTTACTTCGTATGGTTTTTACATCAGAGATCAATACCAGTACTGTACTGGTATCTGGTATTGATACTGGCAGGAACTGCTGTAGTCATACCAGTACTGATTTCTTTTTATGTCAGGAAAAGGAGAGAGATAAAACCAAGTCAAGTCACCATAAACGGCACAAGAGAGAGAAAGAGGTAAACTATCATATTACTGTAAAATTATCATTTAAGTTCTCTGTCTTGCTGCCCCATGATTTTTATTTATACCATACTGACAGAATCTTGTAGGATTAAAGTCTTAAAGTATCATGAATTTCATAACAAAAAAAGCTATGCTGTTCTAGTATATTATAGTATACTAAAGAAGAATATGTACCCTCAACATAACTAGGAAATTATTTTATTACACAAGTAAATGCATACTTGATGCATACAAAGAATATGTACCCTCAACATACTTGATGCATGCAATATATGAAAGCTGACGAACCTTTTTGCAAACAATACTCAGTATTATATTCACAATTACCACCTAAGTTTTTATCATGCTTGTCACCACCAAATTTCCTCAAATATATTTGCAATTGACACCTAACCACTAAGTTGTGGTAGTTGAAGAGGTTCTTGTTGTGTAAATATTGACTTTGTTAATTCTTGCTCTAATTTTGCCTCTTTCGTCATGCATAAATGAATTAAAATTCATTTTAATTGTACTAAGTACAGAATAGTTATGATATTTCTGTAGTTTATTTTAAATAGTGGTACTTATAGTTTTTTTTTGGTGCTCCTTGTGTTGGGGTGGCTCTTGAAAATTGGAGCTGGGGTTGTTAAACGGGTAACCCGGTCGATGTGTTGTTTCTTTGTTGCTATTTGGGCGATTTTGAGCTTTACACAGAGAAAGGAGAGCAGTCCGGTTCAACTTTCCAAGGTTCTCTCTCTCTCTTTCTCTCTCTCTCTGCACCACTAGGTGTAATAATTGAGATAAAAAATGTTTCTGTTCTACAATTAGTCTTAATTTGTACTTGTTTCTAAGGTCAAGTTAGCCCTTATAGTGTAATTTAGCCTCAGTTTTACCTGCATAGGCCTTAATGTACCCTCAACTGTGCAATCAAGCGGTAGGTTTTCATAACTACTTCTAAATACTTCATTCTTGAATTAAATTTCAAGAATTGCAATCCTTATTGTTCAATGCATAAAAAGATGAAGGTGTGGTGTGAGCCTTGATTTATTTTTGTGCAAGTTCATGAACTTATTTGCTTTGTTAACTTAAAAATGTGCTCTTTTTTTCGTACAGTTCCTGGGACATGACAAAGACGAAGGCGTGCGGCGAAGTGCTATTTCTGGTAAAAAGGTATGGCATTTTATTCATCTCTGCAATTTTTCTTATATCCTCATGTTTTCTAATTGATTTTTAAGGGGTACAGGAAATCATTTGGAAGTAGTAATTAAAAAATAGTTATGTCCCCAGCAAAAGCCTAATTGTACCCCCAAATTTATAAATACATAAAAAATCGTTATAAATGGAAATAATACACGGATTAGTTTGGACCTGACTATTGACCATTTGGGGGAGTTGTATAGTTTATGGGTTTCTTTTAAATTTTGTTTTGCTTGTAGATTTTGCTGAAGGTGGATAAAACAAAGGAGGACAAGGAGGCAGAGAGCAAGCGAAATGAACTTTTGAAATTTCTCAATGCTAGCTATGATTAATTTGCTGTTTGTGTTTTTCATCGATCTCCCAGTCATCATTTTCTTTTTCATTCCTTTTTGTACCTGGAATGCATGGTTGTGTAATTTTTTTTTTTAATTATCTTTTACCTACTTTACCATTTACCTCTTACTCTGTCATTTATTATTTTGAAGTTTTCAGTTTAAAAATTAGTCGGGTTTACCAGACTCTACTTTGTGTGTATATATATATTTGTTTCAGAGCTTGTGTTTATTTCCGGGATTCATCAATTGTGGCTATTTTTAATTTGGAGTGAGGGGTTTTGCTCATTATTTGTGTTCAAATTATGTTTTTTAATTATCTATAGCAGAGTTGGTGCACATAGTACTTGTCTGGTTGTATTGTTTCAGGTGCTTCTATCAAAATTAAAGATGAAAGTAGAATTAGATGCAGAAATTATTTAATTACTTCGCATTGTAGTTGCATGTAAAATATAAGTATTGTATTTTTCTTTACCATGAAGTTTTGCTTGACTGCGTTTTAAGGTGCCAATTGTGCCTATTTACAAGCAAACACATAACTTGAATAAAATTTGTTGGTTACAAGCAAACACATAAAATTGTAACAATAATACACGCTGGTTACAACCTCTTACAAGTAAACACGCAAAACTTGAAAAAAAAGAGAAGAAAAAGAAAGAAATGAGTAAAACTGAAAACAAAGAAAAATATATTCATATATTAAACATCAAATAGAAGAAAAATTGTTCTAATTTTATAGTCAAGCCCTTCGAAAAGCGAGCACTCTTGTTGCTGGTGTGCAGAGTAATTCCTAACGAGTTGCATGTTCATTTCTTGCTCTTTTGATTTTTGGGCCAATAATTACTATGGCAAATCCGGTACCAAATCCTGTACCAAATCCCAATCCAATGAAAAGGCACAATAGAACAATTGCAGTCATTTTCTTAGCAGGTTTTGTGGGAGGAGAGGTTGTATTGTTTCCGGGGCTTGTGACATTGCACAGCTTAGATAATGGCACACCACATAATCCAGGGTTCCCTTCGTACGATGAATTGTCGAATGCCAGGAACTGGCTAGATTGCGGGATTCTCCCGACCAGATAGTTAAATGAGAGATTCAAGATGGATAGAAAATTCAGGGAGATTAGTTCCTGTGGAATCTCTCCAGAGAGGTTGTTCCAAGAAAGGTCTAGTGACTCGATTTGCGTCAATTGTCCAAGTCGATGCGGGATGGATCCAGTAAAACCATTATGTGACAGGTTTAACGCTTTTATCCCTTTGAGCTCGCCAATCGTGTTAGGAATATCACCAGTGAATCCATTTGTCGATAAATCAATCGACATCATTAAATTAGGTAAGTTATTCTCTAGTATCATTTGTGCCCCTTTATCCGTGATAGTAACAGAGATCCTATAATTTTCAAAATAAGTTGCATCAAGGCCTTTACCAAGAACTGCATCCGAGGATAAATTCTGCATGGACTTGAAAATATTGAACCATAGTGGTGGTAAACTTCCATTGAAGTTGTTTGAAGCTAGATCAATTATTCTTAACAATGGGAAAAGAGAATTCATTTTTCCAAAAAATGAAGGAAGGTCTAGTGTACCATAGAATCTATTGGACCTTAGAACAATGACTTGGAGATTTGGAAGCTTCCCAAGTGAAAACGGGAAAGTGCCACCTATGTGGTTATTCCCTATGTCAAGGAGTGCCAAATCTTTACACCTTGTTAAAGATCCAGGCAAATTGCCTTCAAGATTGTTGTTGTTCAAATCCAATATGACGAGTGCACAAGACCTTCTTATGTGACTAGAAAGGATTCCAGATAACTTGTTTCCTCTTAAACTCAGGATCTGCATGCCTGGTCTTCCTATGATGCAAGAAGGAATCGATCCACTCAAGTTGTTGTGTGATAGATCCAGCATGTAAAGACTTGGTTTACAAATTGAAGATGGGATTTCTCTAGTTAGCATATTTCTAGATAAACTGAGATACTCAGTTTTCTCCAAATAGAGTGTATAGTTCAGTGGGATTTCTGAGAATTCATTGTTGGAATAGTCCAAAAAGTCAGCACCCACAAGTGGGACTGCTCCTTTTAGCTTGTTAAAACTAAAATCAACGGCCCAAAAGGAAAAACCTGGAGGAACATGTTCTACATTAGTAAAAATGTTGTGCGAAAGGTTAAGCACTGCCTCAGAATCCCTCAACCTCTTCCATATCCACCTTGGTATAACTCCGTGCAATTGGTTTTTTGAGAGATCAACATAGGAAAGATCACTTACATATCTCAGTAATCGAGGTATTTGGTTGAGGTTGCACGATCCTAAACCAAAATATCTGATTTGTGGAAACGCTAATGGCAGCTGCTCATCTGATACATCTTCCACAGATAGCTGATTATCTGATAGATACAAAGAGGTGAGGTTGCTGAGGTGCCGAAGTAAGTTAAGGTCAAATGTTCTATTAAAATTGTTTGATTCCAGGTAAAGAGTACGCAGACTAGAGAGCCAAACTATTGAATTTGGAATTGGTCCACTAAACTGGTTCCAACTTAGATCAAGTGTTTGCAAATTTGAGAACTTAAATATTTGCCAGGGAATTGGGCCATTCAATTGATTTTCATAAAGGTAAAGCTCAATCAATGGAGAAAATACAAGAGAAGACTCTTTTAGTCGTAACTGGCCTGAGAGCTTGTTGTAAGAAAGATATAGTGTTTCCAAACTTGGAAGAGAAAACAAACTTTGGGGGATTGGGCCAGAGAGTGAGTTATTGGAAAGGTCCAATACTGCTAATTTACCAAGTTTTTCAATTGAAGAGGGTATTTGTCCTGAAAAGTTGCAACCTGAAAGAATGAGTTCAGATAAATTTCTGAGGTTGCCAATTGAATCTGGTATGCTACCAAAAAAGTTGGTTTCAACAAGAACCAAGCTCTCCAAAGAACTCACGATTGGAAAATTAGGTAAAGTCCCAAATAGCTCTCCATTTCCTGATAAATCAAGCTTGGTCAATGTTGGGATTTGAAAAATCTCGTGTGGAAACAGCCCTTCAAGGTCGGAATGCTGCAATTGGAGATCTTTTAATGGAAATTCAGCAAAGTAGTCAGGAATCTGGGTATGGAAACTGTTGTCACTGAGGCGAAGGACAGTTAACGAACCGAGTTGGGAAAGAGAAGATTCAATGGGGCCTGACAGATTACAATGAACCATACTGAGGACTTGTATGTGGGGGACCGAGTCAGACAGAGCTCTGCACCACTCAGCTCCATTCTCAGAGATATCAACATCATCGAGATAGAGCTCCCTTAAATTGCTAAGTTGGCTAACCAATATTCGCAGATTTGGTTCATGCAGTTTCAAATCACAATCATAGACACATGAAAGGTCAAGTGAGATCAAGTTTGTGAGGTTGGCTATGGTAATTGGGATTTGGCCGATAAAATATGTGTTGGATAGGTTTAGATGGGTAAGAATAGTTAGCTTCTCAAACCCATAAGCTGGAATCTGGTTTTGTGAAAAGTTGTTGTATGCAAGACTGAGGTGTTGAAGCGAGGTGAGATTAAAGATTGCGGCACTGAGGTTACCTTGAATGTTACGGTTGCTGATGTCAAGAGCGGTGACATGGCCGGTTGCTTTGTCGCAAGAAACTCCCTCCCAATCATGACAACAGTCTGTTCCAGGTTGCCAAGAGGTAAGATCAGAGTAGAAGAAGCCTCTTTTGAGTTGGAGAAGAGAAGAGCTCTGGTCAGGAAGGCATGAGACATGGGTTGCCACAGAAGCATAGGGAAGCAAAAGAGATGAGAGGATAATAAGTAGAGTGTAGAGACACAAGTGCAGAGAGTTTGGCCAAGAATTAGCAAAATCCATTTGTTGGATCTGGTAGAAACAGCAGGGGAGTAGAGAATGATTGATTACGCAAGTAATGTATATAAGCAACACAGCTTTAAATGTGAACATTATCTGGTTAGGCTCACATCAGCTTTACTACTTGACTTGAGTACAATTGACTTGGGTCAACCCTAGTGATGAAGACCATGAAAGGTACTCTTCAGTTGACTTGGGTCAACCCTAGTGATGAAGACCCTGAAAGGTACTCTTCAGTTGACTTGGGTCAACCCTAGTGATGAAGACCATCAATGGTACTCTTCTGTTGATTACTTTACTAGATTAACTGAATGATAAATTAAGTCTCTTCAACTAAATATGAAATATGAAATACATAAATAATATACTATCATTGTCACAAATATTACCTGGTGGTACGCAATGGTAATAAAATACAAAGTAAAAAGATAATTAACACAGCCTTGCAAAACACTATTTCATCAATAATTAACACAGTTCTCAAATCACATTACTCAGTCACGGACAGCAAAAATGCAACTTTTATGTATTTAAATTTGGATGTTTTCTTTAATAATGTAAACAATTTTTGGGCAAAACACAAAAAGAGAAAATTTTGTTTAGGGCCCTTGAACTTTCATATTTGCTCCATTTGTTTGCAAATTTGGGATCATTATTTTCTATCATCCAGATAGCAGTTAACACATGAGTAGGGCAATGCCATATTGTTTTAGTGTCCCAGTCATGTTTCACACGTTTATTTTTATTTTTAAAATTCGAAAAGTCAATTCGAACCACTCAACGTAATCTCCATATTAAACTGTTCTTGGAGATCAAATTTTATAATTTTTGAAAATTGTTTACTTTTTTTTTTAGATATGTACAAAATCGACTATAAAACAATTAAAAAGGAAATTTTAACCCTAATTTTAATACATTTTAACCCCACCATATTATCATTAATTAATCATGGATGTTAGCTATTAAATATTATATATTATTAACTGTTCTATCTTATTCTATAAATCATGGATGACATCCTGAGAATTAAAATATATACAGATATGTTCCTCAAATAGGAGCAAAATTTGAACATTCCCTGTTACCATTTTTTATCAGAAAAACACAGTGCTTTGAATTCTGTGTGGTTCATCCAATTTAAATTCAGTTTTACTGAGCCTCAATTTATCTAGCACATTGCCTCAATTTATACAGCCTTTTTATTTTTATTGCACGCGATTTTTTTTTTGCCAAATATTTGTGTTATATGATTGAAAAATAGAAACATTGTCATAGTTCTTTGAAAAATGAATTGAATTACTAAAAATAAAAGAAATGTTGCACATAGGCCTTAAATTTACCTGTTTGCGTCTTCTTTATGCAATTAAGCTTCACATGCATTTCATAAAAAACCATCTCAAATTTTTCACAAAAATTAAGATTTAGTTCACAGGAGTTGAAAAGAAACCATCTCAATTTTTTCACACAATAAATTCTTAGTTCCCTATTGCTAGTTAAAGTCATACAATCAAGCAATAACAAGTCCTAATAATATCTAACAAGATATTAATACCAAATCAAAACTAACATACATTTCTGTCAGTCAATATTTGCATGAACTCACATTTTTTCTCAAAAAAAATATTTGCATGAATCAGCGATCTTCATGCCAGTAATCCCTTTTCTCACCAGCTGGCAGTCTGATATACACCCAAAGCAGTGATATGACAATCGAAAGCAGCCCTGACCAAACGAACACAATTGTCAGTACCTTCCCTCTTCGCCCCATCAGCCCATTTGCAAATGGATACAAATGGCACAAAAACCAGAAACTAAAGAACACTCCGACGAGCAGTTCACTCCATCTCAGAAACAAACTGTAAACTGTTCTCATAACTGCTACTGCTATTGCAATTGCATTAACCATCATGATCGTGACAGGTGGCACCATCAGAAAGCTCCATTTGACTAGATACAGGTCAGCGTACATGTCATCATTGTCGTCTCCTGCTGATTTGCTAGTTAGAGTGAAGGATATGTCGACACCAGCTATCACTTTTAAAAGGCCTTGTAGAACAGCTGCTGGGTGCGCACTGGTGCCACCAATCAGCCAGAACTATTCATTGCGGCAACACTCGTGAAGTGTTATCCCGCTCCACTTTACCTCCAGCAATGCCAAGAGGCACATAGTGGTAGTGATTATCAGGAGAAATACCAGAAAGGTTACATTTAGACTCTGTACTATGAATTTACCCCTGAACAGAGAAACCGCTGGTAGGATGCAGTAGAGCAGGAGAAACACTGATGTGAAAGGATACATTGCTCCATTGAAGTAAGAATATCTCGACTGAACCCGTAAAGCACTGTCCTTCTAAAGGTGCATCCGGTACCGACATACATGGGTCCCTGAAGCCCACCCATGGCCTGCATGGTTACATCGAAGAGAACAAGGTTGTGGTTAGCGTACCGGTCAATGGCATCAATGCCTTCAAATTGTTGCGGAAACTGCACGTACCAGATGCGGTCCCTGCCACGGTCAAGCATGAAGCACATGCCTTCACGGAGGGCATGTGAGTTGGCCACGTAATGGTCACAGTTGAGGTTTAGGATGAACGGGCTGTTTGACATCACTGCACTTGTGCACACCAAAGCATTCATAGCCCCGGCTTTCTTGTTGTGATCGTAGCTGGGCCGCTTTTCCTGTGACACGTAAACCAGCATAGGGACCCGCGTATCGACTCCATGTGTGTCAATAGAGCAAGTGGTGGTGTCAGGCGAGGAATCACCTCCCATGACTGGTTCAGATGGCGGTGGGGCCAGCATGACCAGAAACACAAGTCAAGATGTGGTTAATTCATAATCTGCTTGTGCTACATTTGAAAGTACAGTGGGAACTGAGTTTGATACTGGTAATAATTTGTTGAATTAAATGTATGTACTACTGTTTAAAGAAGGGTTTTGTTAGTTGTTAGTGGGGCTTATTTATAAAATTAATAGCTGCTTAACAGACTATAAATTCAGGTCCATATACTTACCAAATTCTAGTTTACAAAAATATTACATTTCTATAATAATGTCAACATAGCATGGTAAAATAGTAAAAAATAGTAAGAAATTCTAACCTGAATGATACCAGCATGGTCGCCTATTGAGTGATCGGGCTCAGCCGAAAGTCAATATTTGTTGAATAAATGCATACTTGATGCATACAAAGAAGAAGGATACCTCACACGCAATATATGACTAATAATCAAAATTTTCAACTAATAAAAAATTTGTTTTAGTTAATTAATTAAGCTAGACATTAGTTAATAAATTAGAATATAAATTGGTGATTATGAAATCAATTTATAAATTTATTATTTTATAAATTGATTATGCGAATTTAAAACGTTAATAAATTTAAAATATATTTTCGTAAACGATTTGTAATTTAAAAAAATTAGATATGATGATAAATTAACTTAGATTTCGTGAAGTGTTACAAATTTGATTATATCGCGAAATCTAATTAATTAATTAAGTCTGATAACTAAGATTTTACAACTAAATAAAATTTTAAATTGAATAAAATAGTTATATAAATTAGTTAATAAACTAGTTAGTAATTTTAAAGAAATTCTAGATTTAATTTAACAAATAAAAAAAAATCTCTAAATAAGAATGCAAATGTGAACGAAATTATTAATTAAACTTCGATGGAGATACAAATGAAGTCCAACGTTAAAATCTGATCAGTCGAAACATTCGTATTAAATTTTAAATGCAAGCATCGTTAATTTTTGTTGATAGAATGCAATTGATTAGGTTATTAAACAAAACCAATTCAATTCCCTCCTGAATTTTTGTGAGATCTCAACCATTCAAAATATTCTGCACGAATCTCAATGTCCCTGGATTTTCCTGTTGAAAGTTGTAAATCCTTTGTTTTAATCAAATTGAAGAATATTTCGGGTCCGCACCTCTCTCCCTCTCTGACTCCGCAGCCCATCTCTTCCTCTCTCTCTCTCTCTCTCTCGCTGATTATTGAACCCCCGCGCCATCTCCTCTTCCAATCGGCCTCCATCCCTTTCGCTTCCTTCCTGGAGAAGGCAACGAAGCCCCGCTTTTCTCTCTGTGAAATCGGTCCAGAGAATCGGCTCAGCAACTTCAAATCGCCTCCGCCTCAGCAACTTCAAATCGGTTCAGGTTGGTCAGAATCGGCCGGAATCGGCCTTGAATCGGCTCAACTCGGTTGAATCGGCTTGACTCGGTGTCGTATTCCTCAATCACAGAGTAAGAAAAGAGAAAGGAATCACGATAAACCAACAAACAACTCAGAATTCGATTAAGACTTAGTTTCTGATACAACGGCCAAGCCGCGAAAGTAAGAAGAGAAAAGGGAAAAAATTGCAAGAAATGAGATTCAACAACATAAAATTGAATTTGTAATCTAACTGCATATATATAGGCGATGCAACGCCAGCAGCTGTTAACTAATTTTATTCCTTTTGTCGCTTGATCCGTGATCAGGCGACATCTCCGTTTTTAGCACCAGAGCGGTCATCAGAAGTTTCAACAAATTTGTAACTGCTTGATTCTTCTTTCCCTCCATTTCTTCCTTTAAACACACTCTCCATTTCTGACTGAGGTGGACCCCAATTACCGACATTTTTAAAAATACCCCAAGTTAATTACAGATTAATAAATATGCCCACGGTTCCCGAAAATTTTTAAAAATGCCCAAACCGGCCATTTAATGGCCGGTACCGTATAAATCTCCCAACCGGCCATTAAATGGCCGGTACTGAATTTATTTATTTTTTTTATTTTTTTTATTTTTTTTTAGAAAGATAGTTAAAATACTGAAATCTAAAAAATCGAATTGTTTTGTTAAATATTTGTTAGAAAATACGTTACGAACAGAGCCGATTTTGTGCTAAAATACAGTAAATTACAATAATTATGCTAAAATACAGTAAATTTACTAAAATGCTGAAATTACAATAATTATGTAGAACTATGCTAAAATACGGTAATTTACTGAGCTACGTAGATTGAAGAATAGAAATGAAAATCTTAATCGGAAATGATGCAATATGGGCCTGTGCATGCTTCATGAAAAGGAGCGTAACTTTTGATCCGTCCGTCGGATCGGGCTGAAATTTTGACAAGAACTCCACAGCCCAAAACCTGATCCGAAACCCATCTACGATCGGTTTTGCCCATTTTGTGGGCTCAGATTCGCGATCCGAGTCTTCCTTCATGGACTTTTGGACCTTTCTTTATAATTTTAAAGTTTTTAGGGTCTTTGATGTATCTTTTATATATATTTTCTGTATCTTTTATATATATTTTCTATTTTATATATATTTTCTGTTTTGGGTAAAAATAAAAATCTCGGATTTTGCATATTTTAGCACAAAATCGGCCCTATTCATAGTGTATTTTAGTATAAATATGCTATGAAAAAAGTAATCTAACAAATATTTAACAAAACAATTCGATTTTTTAGTGTTAGATTTCAGTATTTTAGCTATTTTTCTAAAAAAAAAAAAAAAAAAAAAAAAATTTCAGTACCGGCCATTTAATGGCCGGTTGGGAGATTTATTCGGTACCGGCCATTAAATGGCCGGTTTGGGCATTTTTAAAAATTTTCGGGAACCGTGGACATATTTATTAATCTGTAATTAACTTGGGGTATTTTTAAAAATGTCGGCCCCAATTACAGCCATTACCATCTTCAATTTGAATGCCAACAGTAACTAGACCGCTAGTAATTCTTGGGCCCATCTGCAGTGTATCTGCAACTTCTAATTCACAGCCCGATATCCTGCCCGAGCTGCCCCATTTGTCTATCTTCTTATCTTTTCTTTGGACCAAGTCAAAATTAGAACTAATAACTCCCACTTCCATTCCAGGTTCTGACACTCCCCCTCCCTTCAAAGAATTCTCGACCTCGAGAATAAATGCTGGAAATTTTTTAGCAATCATATGGTATTCCTCCCACGTGGCATCCTCAATCAGTTGGTTGGACCAATGAATCAAGATCTGGGACTCCGCCGCATTCTTTTTCTTCACCATCCTTCGACCCAGTACCGCAATCGGTACAGACTGTAAGTTACCAGTAGGCCCAAGCAACGGAAGACTAGGAGAGACCGCTTGGTTGTTGCCCACCCTCAGTTTGAGCTGAGATACATGAAATACAGGGTGTATCATTGACCCGGCCGGCAGATTCAAACGGTAAGCATTTTCTCCCACTTTCTGCAATATCTCATAGGGACCACTATACCTCGGACTCAACTTTTGGTTCCTCTGACCTGCAATGGAGCTCTGTCGATAGGGTTGTATTTTCAGATAAACCCAGTCACCTTCCTTGAATGCTCTCTCACTTCTATGTTTATCAGCAAAAATTTTGGTTCTCTCTTGTGCTTTTACCAAATTATCCCTCAGCTGCCTTAATGCTAATTGCCTATCCTTGATCATTGCATCCACAGCCTCTACTTGAGATTTTGGAATGCTGCTCAAACCCAATTGTGGAGGACTGTACCCATATAGTGCCTCAAAAGGTGTCATTTTAATAGCTCTATGGTATGAGGTGTTATACCACCATTCAGCCAAGGTCAAATACCTCACCCAATTCTTCTGTTTATCATAAACCATACACCTCAGATAGGCTTCAAGGCATTGATTGACCCTTTCAGTTTGGCCATCTGATTGGGGATGGTATGCAGTACTCATATTGAGCCTCACACCTAATTTTGACATCAGTTCCTTCCAAAACCGACTAGTGAACAAGGGGTCCCTGTCAGATATGATCTCTTTGGGGAGTCCATGTAATTTGTACACAGAATCCATGAAAATTTGAGCCACTACTGCTGCTGTGTAAGGATGAGAAAGAGGCAAGAAATGAGCATACTTGGTGAGTCTATCTACACCACCATGATTACCTCTTTACTGTCAGATTTTGGCAGCCCGGTAATGAAATCAATTCCAATGCTACACCATGCTTCTTCTGGAATTGGTAGAGGTTGTAACAGACCTGGGGTGTGGATATTTTCAGGTTTGTTCATCTGACATACATCACAGCATTTGATAAATTGGTGTACATCTTGCTTGAGATTTGGCCAATAGAACAATTTCTTGCATCTGTGGTAAGTGGCTGTAATGCCTGAGTGACCTCCCAACTGTGAGGCATGCATCTCCTTGACTATGGTCTCCCTCCAACCCCCTGTCTTCCCAACACAGATCCTTCCCTTGTATCTAATTATACCTTGGTACTGAGTTAAATGATGTGGGATTGAAACTCCTTTTTCTGAATCTGTTAGCTCACCCATTGAATTGGCCATTTTACCCCTTAACCCTTCTGCCCATTCATCTCCTACATAGCTACTACATATGTCCAGTGCCCATTGGGGTATTAGTTCACTGACTACTAAAATTTCAGCCTCTAAAGGTATCTCACCCTCATCCCTTCTCGAAAGAGCATCTGCTGCCTTATTCTCAATTCCCTTCTTATATTCAATCACATAATCAAGTCCTAACAATTTGCTAAGACCTTTATGCTGACTGGCTGTGTTTACCCTTTGCTCTAAGAGGTATTTCAAACTAATGTGGTCGGTTTTGATAGTGAATTTACCCCCTAATAGATAGTGTCTCCACTTGGTAATGGCAGTTAAGAGGGCTAGAAACTCCTTTTCATAGGTCGACAGGAGTTGATTCTTTGGCCCCAACTTCTTACTAATGAATGCAATGGGTTTCTTATTTTGCATAAGAACAGCTCCAATTCCCTCCTTACTAGCATCTGTTTCAATAACAAAGGGTTGACTAAAGTCGGGTAGTGCCAAAACTGGAGCTTCTGACATAGCCTTTTTCAATGCCTCAAATGCTTGTTGTGCTTCCTCCTGCCACTGAAACGCATTGTTCTTCAATAAATCTGTGAGAGGTTTTGAAATGGAGCCATACCCTTTTATGAACTTTCTGTAATAGCCGGTGAGCCCTAGAAACCCCCTGAGAGCTTTTACCCCTTTTGGAATTGGCCAGTTCTTCATGGCTTCCACCTTCTTTGGATTAGTGGCTACCCCTGCTTGAGAAATGATGTGTCCCAGGTATTCGATTTGAGTAGCAGCAAATTCGCACTTGCTCATTTTCAGGAACAACTGATGTTGCCTCAACACTTCAAACACCTTCTTCACGTGTTCAACATGTTCAGTTATGTCCCTGCTAAACACCAAAATATCGTCAAAGAAAACAAGTACAAATTTTCTGAGGTAAGGTTTAAAAATGGTGTTCATAAGGGATTGGAATGTTGCTGGAGCATTTGTGAGCCCAAAAGGCATCACTCTGAATTCATACAATCATTCATGAGTGTGGAAGGCTGTTTTGGGTATATCGGGTTCACTCATTCTGATTTGGTGGTAGCCAGACCTGAGGTCCAACTTAGTGAAATACTTTGCTCCTCTCAATTCATCTAGAAGATCATCTATAATAGGTATGGGGTATTGGTTTCTGATAGTGTCTTTATTGAGCTGCCTATAATCTACACACATTCGCCAAGTGTTATCTTTTTTTTTGTACTAGCAAGATTGGGGAGGAATAAGGGCTGTGGGAAGGTTGTATGAATGCATTCTTTAAAAGTTCCTCAATGATCTTCTCTATTTCTAGCTTTTGGTAATGGGAAAATCTATAAGGTCTGAGGGAAATGGGTTTTGAATCAGGTTTCAGGTGGATTTGATGGTCTACACTTCTTTTTGGAGGTAAGGTAGTGGGCTCAGAAAATAGGTCTGTGAATTGTTGGAGCAATGGTTTGAGTGGTGGTGGTATTTGTTGCTCCTGTGTCTCCTCTGCCTTCATATGGAATAGCTGAGCAATGATGACCTGATCTCCATTTTTCTTGCCCTTAACACTTTCTGGTACATGTTCACAAATTCTGACTTGTGCTGCAGCATTGCCAATCTCTAAATCTACTTCCTTCTCCTTACTTCTGAACTTTACCCTTCCTTTTTCCCATTCAATGATCATAGTAGGAAATCTGGATAACCAATCTACTCCCAACACAATATCATACCCTTGCACATCCATAACCCTTAGGTCAGCCTCAAACTCATTTTTGTGTAAAGAGAATTTCAGCTTTTCACACACTTCTTCCATACTCATCCTTGACCCATCAGCAATTTTAACTGAAAAAGGGTTTGTTTTGCAAGTCTCTAGATCCAAGTTATGAACAAGGTTAGGATGTATAAAAGAGTGTGTACTTCCACTATCCATCAGCACACAAATGGGTATTTCGCGGATTTCACCATGAAACAATAGGGTTCTGTGGTTTGGTGTATTGGTTGTATTGGAGATGGCACAAATTGTCACCACAGCTTCCTCTCTCTCATCTTCCTCTCTATCCTCTTCTACTTCTTCTTCCTGCTGGTGCAACAGTTGGTTAATTTGCTCTTGTATCCACCCTTCTTCTTCTTCAGCACTCATAGAATGTAACACCTTAGTATTACATCTATGTCCCTGCACCCACTTCTCACTACATCTAAAACATAGTCCCAAAGCTCTTTTCTGGTCAAGGGTAAGATTGCCACCTGTAGTAGATATTGGTTTGAAATTACTGCCCTTGTCTCTACCCCTTTGATCCCCCACAACTTGGAAATTTGGGTTTTTAATATTCTGAAAATTCGAGGACCTGGATGTAATTTGGGACTTCTTGACAGCACTCTCTAAAAACAACTCAATCTGTCTAGCGTACTGTATTCCCTCATTCACATTAGCAGGTTTAAAGAGTTCAATGGTGTTTCTAATCTCCTCTTTGAGACCTGAAATGAATCCCTCTAGATAAAATTCTTCATTGGTGATACCCTTTTTGTAGGTTAAACGTGCCTGTGCTTGAATGTACCTCTTGACATATTCATCCACCTTACCCTCCTGATGTACACGTTTGAATTCATCGACTGGCTTGCCTGCTTTATCAACAAAGAAATCTTTCACTAGCTCCACCAATACTGGCCAGCTAGGCTGCGGGTTGGCAACTTTATAACACCTGAACCAATCTTTAGCTTCTCCTCCAAAGTGCATGGTGGCCATCCTCGATTTGTACATCTCTTGGATCTGGTACATCTCAAAATAAAACTCACACTCTTCTACCCACTCCGTGGGTTCTCTCCCATCAAAACTAGGGAAATCAAACCGAGGCAGGTACCCCCTTTGCTGCTGGTGATCACCTTGTCTATTATCTCGACCCCTTCGTACATCTTCTTCATCATCATTTGACCCGATACGAGGATTTTCCCCATGTCCCCTTCTTGCAAAATGAGCCCCGTACTGACTAGTCTCTCCAGTCTCCCAATTATTATTGGAAAGCTGCATCTTTAGGAGACGGGTGATTTCATCAAGCTGATGTGTGGTGGCTGCGAGCTGCTGGGTGTTAGCAGCCAATTGGTGAGCGGCTGACCCCATCTGTGATTCTAGCAAGCTCAATCGGCTGGTCACCTCGCGCTGAGAAACATCTGATGAAGTGTCCTCTGTGGGGTCGACGACAGTCTCCTCAATTATTGGAGGAAGGCGATTTCTTCCTGTCATTGATTCACTTCCGTCAGGTGTTGCTGTTTCTTCCCCAGCTGCGATCGTCGGCTCTGATACCACTTGTCGTATTCCTCAATCACAGAGTAAGAAAAGAGAAAGGAATCACGATAAACCAACAAACAACTCAGAATTCGATTAAGACTTAGTTTCTGATACAACGGCCAAGCCGCGAAAGTAAGAAGAGAAAAGGGAAAAAATTGCAAGAAATGAGATTCAACAACATAAAATTGAATTTGTAATCTAACTGCATATATATAGGCGATGCAACGCCAGCAGCTGTTAACTAATTTTATTCCTTTTGTCGCTTGATCCGTGATCAGGCGACATCTCCGTTTTTAGCGCCAGAGCGGTCATCAGAAGTTTCAACAAATTTGTAACTGCTTGATTCTCCTTTCCCTCCATTACTTCCTTTAAACACACTCTCCATTTCTGACTGAGGTGGACCCCAATTACAGCCATTACCATCTTCAATTTGAATGCCAACAGTAACTAGACCGCTAGTAATTCCTGGGCCCATTTGCACTGTATATGCAACTTCTAATTCACAGCCCGATATCCTGCCCGAGCTGCCCCATTTGTCTATCTTCTTATCTTTTCTTTGGACCAAGTCAAAATTAGAACTAATAACTCCCACTTCCATTCCAGGTTCTGACACTCGGCCTAAAAATCGGCTGACTCGGCCGAGTCAAGCACTGTTCATCCGAGTTTGGCTGAAAAAATCGCATGGGAAATCGGGTGAAAATCGGATCGGACACGGCCGATTCCGAGTTGACTATTTTTTTAATCGGGTGAAAATCGGCCGAGTTTCAGAACCGTGGTTTCTTTTTAATAGTGGTACTTATATTTTTTTTTTTGGTGCTCCTTATTTTGGGGTGGCTCTTGAAAATTGGAGCTGGGGTTGTTAAACGGGTAACCCGGTCGATGTGTTGTTTCTTTGTTGCTATTTGGACGATTTTGAGCTTTACACAGAGAAAGGAGAGTAGTCCAGTTCAACTTTCCAAGGTTCTCTCTCTCTCTCTCTCTCTTTCTCTCTGCACCATTATGTGTTATAATTAAGAAAATAATGTTTCTGTTCTACAATTAGTTTTAATTTGTACATGTGCTATTCTAAGGTCAAGTATACAACTCAAACTCAGTGGCCCTTTATAGTGTAATTTAGCCTCAATCTTACCAGTATAGGCCTTTATGTACCTCAATTGTGCAAACCAGACGTAGGTTTTCTTGATTACTTCATTCTTGAATTAAATGTCAAATTACCATTTTTCTGCCCTTGATTTTAACAAATGATCCCTATTGTTCAAACTTCAAAGCATTAAAACAAACTTTTTAATTATCTTATTTCCATTATTAACTTAAAAATGGGTTCTTTTTTTTCGTACAGTTACTGGGGCATGACAAAGACGAAGGCGTGTGGCGAAGTGCTATTTCTGGTAAAAAGGTTATTTTTCATCTCCTTTGCAATTTTTCTTCTAATTTTTCATCTCCTCTGCAATTATTAACTTAAAAATGGCTATTTTTCATCTCCTCTGCAATTTTTCTTGTATCCTCGTGTTCTCTAATTGATTTTTTTAGAGGGTGTGGGAAATCATTTGGAAATAGTAATTTAAGAGTTGTTTTATGTCCCCAGCAAAGCCTAATTTTACTCCCAAATTTTCAATACATCAAACATCCCTCTTAAGAACGCAAATTTTTTTTATACCTCTTCAAAAAAAAAAAAAAAATTCTTTTGGAAACCAATTAATGACCAGCTCAGAACAAAAATTTAGTTTGGACCTTACTATTGACCATTTGGGGGGACTATAATTTATTCGTTTCTTTTAAATTTGTTTTGCTTGTAGATTTTACTGAAGGTGGATAAAACGAAGGAGGACAAGGAGGCAGAGAGCAAGCGAAATGAACTTTTGAAATTTCTCAAAGCTAGCTATGATTAATTTGCTGTTTGTGTTTTTCATCAATCTCACAGTAATCATTTTCTTTTTCTTTCCTTTTTGTACCTGAAATGCCTGGTTGTGTAATTTTTTTAATTATCTTTTACCTACTTTATCATTTACCTCTTAGTCTGTCATTTACTATTTTAAAGTTTTGAGTTTAAAAATTAGTGGTGTTTTACCGAACTCCAAGTCGTGTATATATATATTTGTTTCAGAGCTTGTGTTTATTTTGGAGATTCATTAATTATGGTTATTTTTAATTTGGAGTGAGGGGTTCTGCTCATTATTTGTGTTCAAATTATGTTTTTTTAATTATCTATAGCAGAGTTGGTGCACATAGGTCTTGTCTGATTGTATTGTTTCAAATGTTTCCATCGAAAGTAGAATTTTCTGCTGAAATTATGTAATTACTTAGCATTGTTATTGCATGTAAAATATATGTATTGTATTATTCTTCACCATGAATTTAAGGTACCAATTGTGCCTAATTACAAGAAAGCACATATTACTTGAATAAATTTTGTTGGGTACAAGCAAACACATGAAATGGTAAGAATAATAAACGCCTGTTACGACCTCTTACAAGTAAACACACATAACTTGAATAAAAAGAGAAGAAAAAAAAAGAAATGAGTAAAATTGAAAAAAGAAAAGAAAAATACATTCATCTATTAAACATCAAGCCCTTCAAAAAGCGAGCACTCTTGTTGCTGGTGTGCGGAGTAATTCCTAACGAGTTGCATGTTCATTTCTTGCTCTTTTGATTTTCGGGCCAATAATTACTATGGCAAATCCAGTACCAAATCCTGTACCAAATCCCAATCCAACGAAAAGGCACAATAGAACAATTGCAGTCATTTTCTTAGCAGGTTTTGTGGGAGGAGAGGTTGTATTGTTTCCGGGGCTTGTGACATTGCACAGCTTAGATAATGGCACACCACATAATCCTGGGTTCCCTTCGTACGATGAATTGTCGAATGCCAGGAATTGACCAGATTGCGGGATTCTCCCGACCAGATGGTTAAATGAAAGATTCAAGTAGGATAGAAAATTCAGGGAGATTAGTTCCTGTGGAATCTCTCCAGAGAGGTTGTTCCAAGAAAGGTCCAGTGACTCGATTTGCGTCAATTGTCCAAGTCGATGCGGGATGGATCCAGTAAAAGCATTATGTGACAGGTTTAACGCTTTTATCCCTTTGAGCTCGCCAATCGTCTTAGGAATATCACCAGTGAATCTATTTGTCGATAAATCAATCGACATCATTAAATTAGGTAAGTTATTCTCTAGTATCATTTGTGCCCCTTTATCCGTGATAGTAACAGAGATCCTATAATATTCAGAGACAAGTGTTGATTCAATGTCTTTACCAAGAACTGCATCCGAGGATAAATTATGCATGGCCTTGAAATTTCTGAACCAGAGTGGTGGCAAACTTCCATTGAAGTTGTTTGAAGCTAGATCAATTATTCTTAACAATGGGAAAGGAGAATTCATTTTTCCAAAATTTGAAGGAATTCTAGTGTACCATATAATTTATTGGACCTTAGAACAATGACTTGGAGATTTGGAAGCTTTCCTAGTGAAAACGGGAAAGTGCCACCAATGTGGTTGTTCCCTATGTCAAGGAGTGCCAAATCTTTACACCTTGTTAAAGATCCAGGCAAATTGCCTTCAAGATTGTTGTTGTTCAAATCCAATATGACGAGTGCACAAGACCTTCTTATGTGACTAGAAAGTATTCCAGAAAGTTTGTTTCCTCTTAAACTCAGGATCTACATGCCTGGTCTTCCTATGATGCAAGAAGGAATCGATCCACTCAACTTGTTGTGTGATAGATCTAGCATGATAAGACTTGGTTCACAAATTGAAGATGGGATTTCTCTAGTTAGCATATTTCTAGATAAACTGAGATATTGAGTTTTCTCCAAATAGAGTGTATAGTTCAGTGGGATTTCAGAGAATTCATTGTTGGAATAGTCCAAAAAGTCAGCACCCACAAGTGGGAGTGCTCCTTTTAGCTTGTTAAAACTAAAATCAACGGCCCAAAAGGAAAAACATGGAAGAACATCTTCTACACTAGTAAACATATTGTGCGAAAGGTTAAGCACTACATAAGAATAGCTCAACCTCTTCCATATCCACCTTGGTATAACTCCATGCAATTGGTTTTTTGAGAAATCAACATAGTAAGGACCATCTACATATCTCAGTAATCGAGGTATTTGGTTTAGGTTGCACGATGCTAAACCAAAATATATGATTTGTGGAAATGCTAATGGCAGCTGCTCATCTGATACATCTTCCACAGATAGCTGATTATCTGATAGAGACAAATCGGTGAGGTTGCTGAGGTGCCGAAGTAAGTTAAGGTCAAATGTTCCATTAAAATTGTTTGAGCTTAGGTCTAGAAAACGTAGACTAGAGAGCCAAACTATTGAATTTGGAATTGGTCCACTAAACTGGTTCCAACTTAGATCAAGTGTTTCAAGATTTGGGAATTTAAATATTTTCCAAGGAATTTGTCCATTCAATTGATTTTCATTAAGGTCAAGCACAATCAATGGAGAAAATACAAAAGAAGACTCTTTTAGTCTGAACTGGCCTGAGAGCTTGTTGTTAGAAAGATCTAGTGTTTCCAAACTTGGAAGAGAAAACAAACTTTGGGGGATTGAGCCAGAGTGTGAGTTATTGGAAAGGTCCAATCTTGCTAATTTACCAAGTTTTTCGATTGAAGATGGTATTTGTCCTGAAAAGTTGCAACGTGAAAGAATGAGTTCAGATAAATTTCTGAGGTTGCCAATTGAATCTGGTATGCTACCAAAAAATTTGGTTTCCAAAAGAACCAAGCTCTCCAAAGAACTCACGATAGGAAAATTAGGTAAAGTCCCAAATAGCTCTCCATTTCCTGATAAATCAATCTTGGTCAATGTTGGGATTTCAAAAATCTCTTGTGGAAACAGTCCTTCAAGGTCAGAATTGTACAATAGGAGATCTTTTAATGGAAATTCAGCAAAGTAGTCAGGAATCTGGGTTTTCAAGCTGTTGTCACTGAGGCTAATGACAGTTAAGGAACTAAGTTGGGAAAGAGAAGATTCGATGGGGCCTGACAAGTTACAATGAACCATACTGAGGACTTGTATGTGGGGGACCGACTCAGACAGAGCTCTGCACCACTCTGTTCCATTCTCAGAGATATCAACATAATCCAGATAAAGCTCCCTTAAATTGCTAAGTTGGCTCACCAATATCCGCAGATTTGGTTCATGCAGTTTCAAATCACAATATATGATGTAAGGTTCGCATGAAAGGTCAAGGGAGATCAAGTTTGTGAGGTTGGCTATGCCAATTGGGATTTGACCGAAGAATTTTGTGTTGGATAAGTTGAGATAGGTAAGCATAGTTAGCTTCTCAAACCCCTGAGCTGGAATCTGGTTTTGTGAAAAGTTGTTGTATGCAAGGTTGAGGTGTTGGAGCGAGGTGAGATTAAAGATTGCAGCACTGAGGTTACCTTGAATGTTGCGGTTGCTGATGTCAAGAGAAGTGACATGGCCGGTTGCTTTGTCGCAAGAAACTCCCTCCCAATCATGACAACAGTCTGTTCCGGGTTGCCAAGATGTAAGATCAGAGTGGAAGAAGCCTCTTTTGAGTTGGAGAAGGGAAGAGCTTTGATCTGGAAGGCATGACACATGGGTTGTCGCACAAGCAGAGGGAATTAGCAAAAGAGATGAGAGGATGAAGAGTAGAGTGTAGAGACACAAGTGCCGATAGTTTGGCCATGAATTAGCAAAATCCATTTGTTCGATCTGGTAGAAACAGCAGGAGAGTAGTGAATGGTGGATTATGAAATTAACTTGTATATATAAAAACCCAGCTGTAAAAAGTACATGTAATTTTTTCATGCACGTGAACATTGTTTGGTTAGGCTCACATTGACTTGGGTCAACCCAGTCTTTTTTTTTAAAGCTTGGTATTTTCTTTTTGACCAGCCTTAATGGTCGCACCAAAGAAAATGCTTTACCACAATCATCACTGGAAAACAAGAATTTAATAATAAAAAACATAAATTTTTCAAAAAATTTCCTTTCATATGATATCATCATTTATTGGAAATTATTCAAAGATACTCTATATTATAAATAGCGCAGCATTTTTTTGTATGTTTTGTTCTTATAATAATATTCGTGATATTCTTGAAAGTTTGCCATATATTTATATGTTCTACATATTGTTCTCAACATGAAAAGCTATAATATCAATTATTTGCACTATAAATTACAAAGAAATTGTCCAAAAAGCACAACATTAAATAATAATAAATCAAAATGAGTGACATTTTTGTAACTTTTTCCAACAAAAAGTGGGTTTATTCTGTCATAAATTATGTAAATTGGGAGCCCAATAGAGGTCTTTATGAGTGCGTTACCTTCTTAGTGGGTCTCACCATCTGCGCCAACCCACTTGTAATGTGAAAGATAAACGTTCAAAGGTGCGTTACAACGAATATTGACACTCACTATGCGAAGACTCACTCAGTCTTTGCCAAATTTCTTTTCAAATTTTTAGCAATAATTCTCACAATCAAGTCTATTTTTTTCTTCATAATAAGTTTCATAATAATTGTACCGTGATTTTTATTTTTACCCAAAAACAAAATTATTTTAATATAAATAACCAAGTTTCTGGAAAAAATTTATTTCTGCCCAAGCCGTATATATTATTTACGGTTTGAATTCTTAATTCAAACCGTAAATATTATGTACGGTTTGAATTAAGAATTCAAACCGTAAATAATATTTACGGCTTGAATTAAGAATTAAGAATTGGAAAAGCAGCATAAATTGGGGGTGGATGAGAATGAGGTACATGGTTTGGCACGGAGATTAAAAAAGCTGATGGTTGCATTAAATGATTATGATGGGGCTAGGGCTGTCCTCAAAATGTTTCAACCCAGAGAAGCCCGAGATTTTTATATATAAGAAAATAAATAAATAAAATATTAAAAATAAGAAACTGTTGAACAGATTTTGAAAAATAGGAAGGCCGCCATGCGGCATGGCGTCCCTGTGGGACGCCATCCCAGACTACGGCCCGCGGAAAAAACATAAAAATAAAAAAAACGGGACGCCATCCCAGACTCCGGCCCAAAAAATAAATAAATAAATAATTTTTTTTTTCTGCTGTGTTCAGTCAGAAATCTAATAATTTTGATCAGATTCAAAATTCATTTTAGAGAAAATGGCTACATGGATTTTTGTGTTCTTTATATCAAAATAAAGGTATGAAAGTCTAGTTTCCAGATAATATAACTTATCTATAAAAAAATATTACAGATTGGTACAGTTTTAGCGATTAACGGACAGAGGTCAGAATTCAGAAAAGCTGAAATTTCAGTGAGCAGTCCTATAATTTTGACCAGATTCAAAATTCAATTTAGAGAAAATGGCTACATGGATTTTTGTGTTCTTTATATCAAAATAAAGGTATGAAAGTCTAGTTTCCACATAATATAATTTATCTATACAAAAATATTACAGATTGGTACAGTTTTAGCGATTAATTGACAGAGAACTCCTCAGGCAGAACTACGAAAAGTTCAAATTAGAGAAGTATGGTACTGCAAATCCACAACTCCAGAACAGCACAGAGTTTCATTTGAACCCATTGATCAAATTCAAGCCATCATCAAAAGCAGAAGTAAAGATAATAACAAATATGAAATCAGTGACCAGAAAATAACAATTCGAAATGTCACCAATTTGTTATTTTTTTTTAAGTAATAGTAGAAATAAATGGCTGACAATAAATGAACGTTCGAAATGTCACTAAAGGCTGACAATAACTGTTATTTTTCAAGTGTTTTTAAATGTTCATCAAAACCTTCATAATTTGTTCTAATTAGATATACAGATTGATATACAAAAAATAATAAAAAGAACCTTATCAAGAAAAGAAAATATAACAAACAAAAAATTACCTAGAGTGCTTCTCTGGGTTGAAACATTTTGAGGACAGCCCTAGCCCCATCATAATCATTTAATGCAACCATCAGCTTTTTTAATCTCCGTGCCAAACCATGTACCTCATTCTCATCCACCCCCAATTTATGCTCCGATTTCAAGCCGTAAATATTATTTACGGTTTGAATTCTTAATTCAAACCGTACAGAATATTTACGGTTTGAATTAAGAATTCAAATCATAAATAATATTTACGGCTCGGGCAGAAATAAAAATTTTACAAAATCTTGGTTATTTATATTAAAATAATTTTGTTTTTGGGTAAAAATAAAAATCACGGATAATTGTAATGTCATATCACTCTTAATAAGAAAATTTTCCTTGGTCTTTAATTGCATTTTAAAATTATTACAGTTGTCTATTTGGTTTTTCTTATGTAGGGTCTCATTTTAATAATCACTTATAGCAAACTTCATATAGTAAGTATGGTTCTGAAACTCGGAATCAGAATCGGAATCGGGTTCTTGACCATGGAATCAGAATCGGATGAATCGGCCGGAATCGGCCGAGTTGACTCAGAAACTCAAATTTTTTTGATAGTAACTTGTTTTGTAGCCAAACAGTAGGAAACATTGGTAAAAAATAATTTGTAGGAAAACTATATTAAAACAAAATATTACACTCAAATAATCCACTAATTATATAATATAATCATAGAAGGAAAAATTAGAATCGGAATCGGGATCGGTCTTTTGACCGTGGAATCGGAATCGGGTGAATCGGATCGGAAAATCGGAATTTTTTGCCAGAAGCTTGTTTTATACTAAAAATATAGGAAAAAATTGATAAAAAAATAATTTGTCAACAATTTCTGTTTTGACAAATAATTACAATCAAATAATCCACTAATATAATATAATACAAACATTACAACTAAAAACACACTCTTTGATATAATACAAATTACAATTGTTATATATAAATTAATGTTGTTTTCTAACAACAAAGGTTGTATGGTGTGGTGGTAGTTTGCTTTGGTTGCTTAGCTAGAGGTCATAGGTTCGATTCACGTAGAGCTCAAAAAATTTTGGAGTTTGTTTAATTTACGTTTTGATGGAATCGTCCATTTCGGTCGAAATTTGGCTGGAATTGAGTCGAAACGTCTGAAATTGGACGAAATCTACACTAACCGCGTACCATCCGCTCCGGAACGGCCGATTTTTCCTTCTATGAATGTAATACAAGTATTACAAATAGAATACACTTTTTATTGCCAGAATCTATACAGAGCTGGCTAGATCATCTCATTGTCCTTTGTATTAAAATACGAATGGAGATATTGTTATACAGAGCCAAAAAATGAAGACATTAATGTTGTGTCAAATGAAAAATTATTAGCATTCTCATATCCAACATATGGATTATAAATAGATGTCAATGATGTAATATTTAAACATATTAACTTTGTTATCAATTATGTAATATTTTATTGTTTATGCATTTTTTTGTTTGTCAATGCAGTCAGTTCATGATTATTAATAGATACAATGAATTATATATTGGCGAAAAGCTCAATCAGTTTCTTTCCTTTGAGTCGGTTATTTTACAATGCACTTATCAACCACCAGAATTTGGAACGTATAGTAATTCGCTGGTGGTTTTTGGTTTCATGCTCATTATCTATTGGACATTATTCTCATTTAATTGAGTAAGAATTTAAAAATAATTGAAAAAATTGTTCACTCGGTCAGACACGCCCAGACTCGTCCAGACTCGGGTTGACTCGGCCGAGTCAAACACTGTTCAACCGAGTTTTGCTGAAAAAAATGCATGGGTGCGAGACTCGGGTAAAACTCGGACCGGACACGGCCGATATCAAGTTGACTCGGATTCGTCCGAGTTTCCAAACCATGATAGTAAGGATAATGTGTATTATGCTTACTAAAAGGGTTTGGGGAGTACAGCTCCAAAATCTATCGGATTTACTTTAAACGACGAATCGAAACCGTTAAAACCAATTTACTTCATTAGTAATGCGTGTACAAAGTTTTGAAATTTTCACATTCATTTAGTACAAAGTGATCAAGCGGTAAAAAATAATTTTCTGGACTTCGATATAAGGTACCAAATGTGCCTACTTACAAGCAAACACATACAACTTGAATAAAATTTGTTGGGTACAAGAAAACACATACAACTTGAATAAAATTTGTTGGGTACAAGCAAACACATAAATAGTTGTAAGAATAATACACGCCTATTATGACCTCTTACAAGCAAACCCATTAAATGGTAAGAGTAATACACGCCTGTTAGGACCTCTTACAAGCAAACACATAAATAAAAAGAGAGAAAAAAAAGGAGAGAAGGATAGATTGAAAACAAAGAAAAAGATTAATATATATAAGATCAAGTAGGAGAATAGTTGTACTAATCCCTAACGAGTTGCATGTGCAATTCTTGCTCTTTCGACGACCAGGATAACAATTGCTATGGCAAATCCGGTACCGAATCCCAATCCAACGAAAAGGCACAAGAGAACATTGCAGTCATTTTCTTAGCAGGTTTTGTGCAAGGAGAGGTTGAATTGCTTCCAGGACTTGTGACATTGCACAACTTAGATAATGGCACACCGCATAATCAAGGGTTCCCTTCATATGATGAATTGTCGAATGCCAGGAACTGGCTAGATTGCGTGATTCTCCCAACCAGATGGTTAAATGAGAGATTCAAGATGAATAGAAAACTCAGGGAGGTTAGTTCTTGTGGAATCTCTCCAGAGAGTTGGTTCCAAGATAGGTCCAGTGACTCGATTTGCGTCAAGCGTTCAAGTTGAGGCGGAATGGATCCAGTAAAAGCATTATGTGACAGGTTTAGTGCATTTATTCCTTTGAGCTCGCCAATCGTCTTAGGAATATCACTAGTGAATCTATTTGTTGATTTACACATCATTAAATTAGGCAAGTTATTCTCTAGTGTCATTAGTGCCCCTTTATTTGTGACAGTAACAGAGATCCCATCAATTTCAAAATAAATTAAAGCAGTGGACCAAGGACTTTACCAAGAACTGCATCCGAGGATAAAATATGCATGGACCTGAAATTTCTGAACCAGAGTGCATGGTGGTAAACTTCCATTGAAGTTGTTTGAAGCTAGATCAATCATTCTTAACAATTGGAAAGGAGAATTCATTTTTCCAAAATTTGAAGGAAGGTCTACTGCACCATAGAATCTATTGGACCTTAGAATAATGACTTGGAGATTTGGAAGCTTCCCTAGTGAAAACGGGAAAGTGCCACCTATCTGGTTGTTCCCTATATCAAGGAGGGACAAATCTTTGCACCTTGTTAAAGATCTAGGAAAATAGCCTTCAAGATTATTACTGTTCAGATCCAATATGATGGCGCAAGACCTGTTTATGTGATGTGATAGTGTTCTAGAATTAGCGAAATCCATTTGAATCTGGTAGAAACAGCAGGAGAGTACGTAGTAAATGGTGGATTATGAAATTAACTTGTATAAAAACCCAGCTGTAAACAGTACTTGTAACTTCATGCACGTTGACTGAGAAAGTCATTTAGAGCAGTTAGGCCATTCAATATGAACATTGTTTGGTTAGGCTCACATTGACTTGGGTCAACCCAGCCTTTTTTTTTAAAGCTTGGTATTTTCTTTTTGACCAGCCTTCATGGTCACTCCAAAGAAAATGCTTTAGGACAATCATCACTGGCAAACAATAATTTAACAATAAAAAACATAAATTTTCCAAAAAATTTCCTTCATATGACATCATCATTTAATTTATTGGAAGTTATTCAAAGATATTCTATATTATAAATAGCGCAGCATGTTTTGTATGTTTTGTTCATATAATATTCATGATATTCTTGAAAGTTTGCCATATATTTGTTTGTTCTACATATTGTTCTCAACATGAAAGCTATAATATCAATTATTTGCAGTATAAATTACAAAGAAATTGTTCCAAAAAGCACAACATTAAATAATAATAAATCAAAATGAGTGACATTTTTGTAACTTTTTCCAACAAAAAGTATTTAGCACTCATGAATGAGTGGGTTTATTCAGTCATAAATTATGTAAATTGGGAGCCCAACAAAGATCTTTATGAGTGCGTTACCTTCTTAGTGGGCATCACCATCTGCACCAACCCACTTGTAATGTGAAAGATAAACGTTCAAAGGTGCGTTACAATGAATATTGACACTCACAATGCGAAGACTCACTCGGTCTTTACCAAATTTCTTTCCAAAATTTTAGCAATAATTCTCACAATCAAGTTTATTTTTTTCTTCAGAATAAATCATAATAATTGTAATGTCATATCACTCTTAATAAGAAAATTTTCCTTAGTCTTTAATTTCATTTTAAAATTGTTTCATATGTCTATTTGGTTTTTCTTATGTAGGGTCTCATTTTAATAATCACTTGTAGCAAATTTCATATAGTAAGGATAGCATATATTATGCTTACTAAGAGGGTTTGGTGAGTATAACTTCAAAAATCTATGGGATTTACTTTAAACGATGAATCCAAACAAAATGCTTTACGACAATCATCACTGGCAAACAAGAATTTAACAATAAAAAACATAAATTTTCCAAAAATTTTCCTTCATATGACATCATCATTTACTGGAAATTATTCAAAGATATTCTATATTATAAATAGCACGGTATTTTTTGTATGTTGTGTTCTTATAATATTCTTGATATTTTCGTTAACTTGAAAGTTTGTCATATATTTATATGTTCTATATATTGTTCTGAACATGCAAATAAAGGTCAAAATCTGCTAAAAAAAAGCTATTATACAAATATCAATTACATTTGCAGTATAAATTACAAAGAAATTGTTCGAAAAAGCACCACATTAACTAAATTCTCACTTGAGGATATGTGCACATGCTAATATCATAGGTGTCTGGTCCGTAAGAAACCAACCACCAGAGAATTTAATATTACTATGTTATTCTTGGGTAATTTCATAAAGGCAGTGTACTGAGTTTCTCTAGGCAGTAGGCACTGTACTGAGTTTCTGAAGAAAGAGAGATTCTATCTTTAGGAGGGTTTTAACAAGAAAGAATGAAAGTCATTGGTGAATCCGATGTAGCAAGAAAAGCAATGATGAAGGAGAGGAATTAATTAATTGTACACTGAAGCTCTATCATGAGAAATTGCTTGGTTCATCATGTGAGGCGTCATGGACCCTGTTCATGGATGGATATGGTGAACATGTTGTAGCCTATGTATGTAGGCTTAAAGAAAAAATAAAAAGACTTGAAAAAAGACTTGCAAGTGCATCAGACAGGAACATAAGTTATCAGCGGAAATCAACGGTTCACGTTTGAGTTAATTTCGAACGAACTAGGTCCAGTTTGAGTTTGGTTTGAATTAATTTCGAACGAACTCAATTTCAAATCGAATTTTTTACGAACTTTTTCGAATCAAACTCGAATCGAATTACGAACTACGAATTTTTTGTGTAGCCCTAAAGAAAATATCATCTAAACAATTTTTTAGGCAAAGAAAAAATAAAAAAGAGAAAATTTGTTTTGGGGCCCTTAAACTTTCATATTTTCTCCAACACCTCTTATTGTTTGCAAATTTGGAATGATGATATTCGAGTAGAACTAAGGTGTTCTTAAGCTCACCAAGTTTTTTTATGAGCTTAACTAAGAAATCTATCGGATTGAATTCAAATAACACATCCAAACCGTTGAATCCTCAAGCGGATTGTGAGCTTAACTCACCAAATCTTCATGAGTGATGCATGTACATGTCAAATTTATAATTTTTCGAACTAGTTTAGTATAAAGTCAAGTGGTAAAAAAATGATGAAAAATGAACTTATTAAAATGAACTTATAAATCATTTTCTTTTTTTACCGTTTGACTTCATACTAAATTAGTTCCAAAATTTAAAATTTGACATGTAAACGCTTGGATGTGTCGTTTGAAGTCAATCCGATAGGTTTTTGAGTTAAGCTCACAAAAGGACTTGGTGAGCTTAAGAACACCTTATTCTACTCGTGATATTCTAACACATGAGTAGGGTTAAAATGCCATATTGTTTGTGTTCCAATCATGTTTCACATGTTTATTTCTATTTTTTAAATTGAAAAAGTCAATTCATACCACTCGACATGATCTTCTTATTAAATTGTGCTTGGAGATCAAATTTTATAATTTTTGGAAATTATTTACAAGATGGTCCATAATTTTGTTAAAAACAATGATTTTGTATCTATCTAAAAAAAATAGTAAAAAACTTCCAAAAAGAATATAAAATTTGGTCTCCAAACACATTTTCAAACTAAAATTATGTTGAGCGGTTTGGATCGACTATTTGAACTTTTAAAAATAGAGACAAAAATGCTACATTATTGGAACACGGAACCACCAAGACATTTTAACCCTACTTTTAATACATTTTAACCCGAACAGATTATCATTAATTAATCATGGATGCTAGCTATTAAATATTATATATTAATAACTGTTATATCTGATTCTATAAATCATGGATGAAATCCTGAGAACTAAAATATATACAGACATGTTTCTCAAATAGGAGCAAAATTTGAACATTCCCTGTTACCAACTTTTTTTATCAGAAAAACGCAGTGCTCTGAATTCTGTGTGGTTCATCCAATTTAAATTAAGTTTTATTGAGCCTCAATTTATCTAGCACATTGCACATATTTGTTTTTGTTTGCCAAATATTTGTGTTATATGATTGAAATATACAAACATTGTCATAGTTCCTTATTGAATTACTAAAAATACATGTAATTTAAAAAAATGGATTACTAAAAATAAAAGAAATGTTGCACATAGGCCCTTAGATTTACCTGTTTGCGTTTCCTTTATGCAATTAAGCTTCACATGCATTTGATAAAAAAAGATTAAGCACAAAAATAAGATTTAGTTTTCAGGAGTTGGAAGGAAACCATCTCAATTTTTTCACACAACAAATTCATAGTTCCCTATTGCTAGTTAAAGTCATACAATCAAGCAATAATAAGTCCTAATAATATCTAACAAGATATTAATACCAAATCAAAAGTAATACATTTATCTCAGTCAATATTTGCATGAATCAGAGATTTTCATGCCAGTATCTGACAATGCCAGTATCAGTCAGGGGAAATGAAACTCCATGTAATCCTTTTTCGCTCCAGCAGGTGGGCTGATATAAACCCAAAGCAACGATATAACAATCGAAAGCAGCCCCGACCAAACGAACACAATTGTCGGCACCTTCCCTCTTCGCCCCATCAGCCCCTTCGCAAATGGATACAAATGACACAGTACCCAAAAACTAAAGAACACTCCACCAAGCAGTTCACTCCATCTCGGAAACATACTGTAAACTGTTCTCATAACTGCTACTGCTATTGCGATTGCATTAACCATCATGATCGTGACAGGTGGCACCATCAGAAAGCTCCATTTGACTATGTATAGGTCAGTGTATAAGTCGTCAGTGTCGTCTCCCGCTGATTTGCTTGTCAGAGTGAAGGATATGTCGACACCAGCTATCACTTTTAAAAGGCCTTGTAGAACCGCTGCTGGGTGCGCACTGGTGCCACCAATCAGCCAGAACTGTTCATTACGCCACCACTCGTGGAGTGTTATCCCGCTCCACTTTATCTCCAGCAATGCCAAGAGGCACATAGTGGTAGTGATTATCACGAGAAATACCAGAAAGGTTACATTTAGACTCTGTACTATGAATTTACCGCTGAACAGAGAAACCGCCGGTAGGATGCAGTAGAGCAGGAGAAACACTGATGTGAAAGGATACATTGGTCCGTTGAAGTAAGAAACCCGCTGTAGAAATTTCATGCGGGGAGATGCAAAGAGAGCGTTGTTTCGGGAGAAGAATATCTCGACTGAACCCGTGGCCCACCGGAGAACCTGGTGGAGCCGGTCAGTGAGGTTCATCGGTGCGGTCCCACGGAATGAGTCCCTACCAGCAGTTACACAGTAAACCGACCTCCAGCCTCTGTTGTGCATGCGGTAACCGGTTACCACGTCCTCAGTTACCGACCCGTATATCCACCCGACCCGACAACGCCACTCGGTGCGGTCTTCATAGAAGCATGAAATCACACTTATTGCCTCAGCAACAGTTGCAGCATCAAGTGGTTCCCATGGTACAGCCAAGGCTCCAGCCGGGCGGCCTTGGTGGGTCCCGGGCATATCCTGCAGCAACCGACCTTGAAACTCGGCCACTGGTATCGATGCAGTCAGAGCAGCCGAGCTGCCGAATTGTTTGGGCAGAAGCGAGGCCGACTCGATATCATCATCCACTTCCCTGTTTGCACCAGCAACACTTCCATTTTGAATCATAACCTCGTCTTCTCTCTTTCTGCCATGTTTCTTTCCCATGGTTTGCTGCCGTTTAAAAAACAGATTGATTTTCCTCCTACCAAACCATCCCGAGTGCTCGGTTGCACGTGGCGGGTTGAACCCGTAAAGCGCTGTCCTTCTAAAAATGCACCCGGTACCGACATACATGGGTCCCTGAAGCCCATCCATGGCCCGCATGGGTACATCGAAGAAAACAAGGTTGTGGTTAGCGTACCGGTCACTGGCATCGATGCCTTCAAATTGCTGCGGAAACTGCACGTAGCAGATGCGGTCCCCGCCACGGTCAAGCATGAAGCACATGCCTTCACGGGGGGCACGTGAGTTGGCCACGTAATGGTCACAGTCGAGGTTTAGAATGAACGGGCCGTTTGACATCACTGCACTTGTGCACACCAAAGCATTCATAGCCCCGGCTTTCTTGTTGTGATCGTAGCCGGGCCGCTTTTCCTGTGACACGTAAACCAGCATAGGGAGCCGCGTACTGACTCCACGTGTGTCAATAGAGCATGTGGTGGTTTCAGGTGAGGAATCACCTCCCATGACGGGTTCAGATGGCGGCGGGGCCAGCATGACCTGAAACATAAGTCAAGATGTGGTTAATTCATAATCTGCTTGTGTTACATTTGAAAGTACAGTGGGAACAGAGTTTGATACTGGTAATAATTTGTTGAATAAAATGTATGTATTACTGTTTAATAACAAAAATACACTAGTTACTGAGATGTACTACTACTGTTTAAAGAAGGGTTTTGTTACTTGTTAGTGGGGCTTATTTATAAAATTAAGGGTTAATTTCTCATGTACCCTCAAAGAGTTCTTCAATTTCTTATTTACCCCTCTACTCTTTATTATATTTAATATGCCCTTTAACTTCTTTTTATTTCTTATTTGTCCATTACACAATAATTTTGAATTTAACCATAGTTAAATCTCTGAATAAAATAAGAAAAGATAAAAATACCCTTCCATGAATTCACGTTAAGAATTTGATCTGTCTATATTCAACAACAACAACATCTCACTCGGGGTGTCCTCGGATGGAACCGCAAAGCTCGACTCTAATATTTCCACCATTATTAACTCCAATACTCCCTTTGGCCTTTGATTGGCTGCTAGTTTCAGATCGATTTGTAGGTTGTGTATTGTTTGATGAAATGCCTAAAAGAAAAGGTGCTTCTATATATCTTGGCCTAGCTCGAATGCTCCAGCTAATAGAAAATGAAATTCATATCCTCTCCCAATCTGGTACCGGTACTAGAGTGCCATTAATTATATCTCTAATAATTGTTCATTTTTATTGAACAGTTCGTCCAATTAAGAGTGTCAGTATGGCTATGCTAGCGGATCCAAGTCCTTTCAAAATACTCAGGCTATATCAATTACCCCTCTACTCTAATTATATCTCTACCTGTGAGAACATATAACATTAGAAACTTCTTTTTATACCAACAAAATACTCAGGACATATTAATTACCGCCTTGTTTGACAACTGTAATATTAGTCCATGGAAAAAGAGAAGCCCCGAACTGGTTCCTGTAAACCTAGCAGGAAGAGGCTCTTTTAGGCATTTCATCAAACACAACACATCCCATAAATCGGGACTCTCACACGAATTCAAAACAAATCGATTTGAAATTAGCAACAATTCAAAGGCCAAAGGGAGTAATGGAGCCAAGAATGGTGGAAATATTTGAGTCGAGCTTCATGGTTCCATCTGGTGCCGTCGAATTATAGACCAATCAAAATTTTAACGGTAATTCATAAAAGGGTATTTTTGTCTTTTCTTATTTTATCCACAGATTTAGTTATGGTTAAATTCAAAATTATTGTGTAATGGACAAATAAGAAGTAAAAGAAGAAGTTAAAGGGCATATTAAATATAATATAGAGTAGAGGGGTAAATAAAAAATTGAAGAACTCTTTGAGGACACTTGAGAAATTAACCTTAAAATTAATAGCTGCTTAACAGACTATAAATTCAGGTCCATATAATTACCAAATTCTAATTTACAAAAATATTACATTTCTATAATAATGTCCACATAGCATGGTAAAATAGTAAAAAAATAGTAAGAAATTCTAACCTGAATGATACCAGCATGGTCGCCTATTAAAAAATAGTGATCGGGCTCAGCCGAAAGTAAATATTTGTTGAATAAATGCATACTTGATGCATACATAGAAGAAGGATACCTCACACGCAATATATGAAAACTGAGGGACCTTTTTGCACACAATACTCAGTTTTAAATTCACAATTAACACCTAAGTTTTTCTCAAATATGTTTGCAATTGACACCTAACCACTAAGTTGCGGTAGTTAATGATGTTCTTATTGCGTAAATATTGACTTTCTTAATTCTTGCTCTAATTTTGCCATTTTCGTCATGCATAAATGAATTAAAATTCATTTTAATTGTACAAAGTACAGAGTAGTTATGATATTTCTGTAGTTTCTTTCATGGTTCTGAAACTCGGAATCGGAATCGGAATCGGGTTCTTGACCGTGGAATCGGAATTGGGTGAATCGGCCGGAATCGGCCGAGTTGATTCGGTAACTCGGATTTTTTTGTCAGAAGCTTGTTTTGTAGCCAAAAAATAAAAAAAAATTGGTAAAAGAATAATTTGTAGAAACACTATTTTAATACAAAATATTAAACTCAAATAATCCACTAATTATATAATCAAACACTATGTTAAGACAAAATATTACACTCAAACACTGTTATATTCTACAAATTTTAATCTCAATTAAATGACTAATAATCTAAATTTTCAACTAATAAAAAATTTGTTTTAGTTAATTAATTAAGCTAGACATTAGTTATAAATTAGAATATAAATTGGTGATTATGAAATCAATTTATAAATTTATTATTTTATAAATTGATTATGCGAATTTAAAACGTTAATAAATTTAAAATATATTTACGTAAACAATTATTAATTTAACAAAATTAGATATGATGATAAATTAACTTAGATTTCGTGAAGTGTTAGAAATTTGATTATATCGCAAAATCTAATTAATTAATTAAGTCTAATAACTAAGATTTTACAACTAAATGAAATTTTAAATTGAATAAATTAGTTATATAAATTAGTTATTAAACTAGTTAGTAATTTTAAACAAATTCTAGATTTAATTTAACAAATAATAAAAAATCTCTAAATAAGAATGCAAATGTGAATGAAATTATTAATTAAACTTCGATGGAGATACAAATGAATTCGAACGTTAAATTCTGATCAGTCGAAACATTCGTATTAAATTTTAAATGCAAGCATCGTTAATTTTTGTTGATAGAATGCAATTGATTAGGTTATTAAACAAAACCAATTCAATTCCCTCCTTAATTTTTGTGAGATCTCAACCATTCAAAATATTCTGCACGAATTTATTATCTTTCTGGCCTGCCTGTGTACTTATTTTTTTCTTAATCTTTACACATATTGAGATACTTCTTTTTTTCATGAAAAAGTAATAAAATATATAACAAGTACCTAAATGCATGCGACACTTCTTGTAAGATCAGATGACAGGCTTTGACACTGATAGCATCTAATAATAGAAAGGCAAATTCATCAGATTTACAAGGAAAAAAAATTAGATAAAAAGAGAAGGCATTGATTATGATTTCCATTTCTCAATTATTAAGTTAAATTGTTTAAATAAAGACCTATAATTACATTGTACTATAATAGTGTCAATTTTGAACTAGTATGGTAAGAATCATATATTAACGAGGGCTAATCAAATTTGTATCAAGATGAAACATGTATGTATTTCGAGCTGAGAAAAACGGATGAATTATAGACTCGTCTAGTCCGGAAAAAATATTAAAGAGAATGGTAATAATTTTATAAAAGTGAAGGATTAAATTACTAACTGTCACAAAATCTTCAAGTCCAGAGTAAAACTGCCTTGAACAATTGTTAGTACTTCCCCTTGGAATAATTGGATGCTCCATATAATTGATTGATAAATTTTTCATTAAATGAACTTTTAAAAAGATGGTTAAATAATAAACAACTGAGATATAGGAAATAATTGAGATGTTAAAAGATCATTGATTATTTAATCATGCATGTTAATTTGGTACAAAACAACATGAATAAGAATAACGGGCCATTCAGATAATAGTCCCATTCATAGCCCACCAGTAACTTCCCTTAACGGGCCCAAACTAAAAATAGTTATCTCAGCCCAATTAAAATTGCAAATACGAAACTGTGAAACCTGAAACCGCCTCTGCTCTCCACTTCATCACTTAAACTCCACTCTCACCTCTTCTCTCTCATCTCCTCTGTTTCTTCTACAACTCTGGAAAGGCGCTAGCTAGGTTGAGCAACTGGAGGCAATTTGTCCCTCTTCTCTCTCCCTATTCTCTGGAAAAGCGCTAGCTAGTGAGGTTTGTGTTTATTTCTGGTTTCTGGTTTGCGTTTAGTTCCTTTTTTTGCAATTTGTTGTGAGTTATAATCTATAGTGAACTGTGATTCTACGGATAACCTATAGGTTGTTTTACTAGTTAGTTGATTTGTACTATAGATTTCTTGATACATTCTTGATTTTGTAATTGGATTCCTTTAAAAATAGTTTATCTCCTTACTGATGTTCTAGAACTACTGATTTGGTATCAATTAGGTTAGTTTATAGATGCATTTGTGGTTTTAGTGAATCATCCGTTGCTCCTATTCAGATTTCTTGGTTTCAAAGTATTGCTGGATTGCTTTGTATAGCTGTATAATTTCTATTTTTGCATTCTATGTCACATCAATTCCAACAAGTATTCTTTCTAATTAGCTCCCTATTTCTATTTCATTAAACCTTGCCATCTTGTTCTTTTTTTTTCATGAAACTAGATTGGATGTAAGAGTTGTATTTAATCTTTCTTTTGCTTAATTAGTTGCATAAAACTGAAATAAATATATTCAATTTTAAACCCTCGCATGGATAAACCCTTTGCTTAATTCATATTTTATCCTTTTATTCACTTGGGTGTAGTTGTACTGATCTAAAGATTTGATCTTTAATCATTTGGTTTGCTTCAATGGTTTGCAAGTTTAACTGCTGGATTTAATTAATTTTTTTTTCCAGGTTATTTCAAAGAAAGGACTTATTTTGTCAGAAGAGAAAAATGAAATCATGTATTTGCTCTGAAAATTAGGTTCCTTTGACAAATAACAACTTTTTTTTTAATTTAATAGGATTGATGAAAACAAGAAGAAAATGGATGGAAATAAGGAACCCAGCCAACAAAAGAGGATAAATGACATTGCAAACAAGCCGAAAGAACTGTCCATTTTATACTGTATCCTCTGGAGAAACTGGAGGCGCGTGTTTCCCTTCTTCTCTTCTCCGAGGTTTCTCTCTGTACACTACTCTACCTCGCTTTATTTCTGGTTCATGTTTAGTTTTTTTTTTTATAGCAATTTGTTGTGAGGTTGTTTCATTAGTTAGTCGATTTGTATTTTAGATTTCTTGACACATTCTTGATTTTGTAACTGGATTCCTTTAAAAATAGTTTATCTTCTTATTGAATTCCAAGAAGTATTATTTCTGATTAGCTTCCAATTTCTATCTCCTTTTGCTTAATTATTTGCATAAAACTAAAATAAATATATTCAATTTGAAACCCTCGCATGTGGATAAACCCTTCTTTTAATTCTTTCTACCAACAGTTGCATGCTCTTTAGTTAGTGCGCTTTTGACAGGTTTATAATATATCCTTTTATTTACCTGGGTTTAGTTGTATTGTTCTAAAGATTTGATCTTGAATCATTTGGTTTGCTTCAATGGTTTTCAAGTTTAACTGCTGGATTTAATTAAACATTTTTCCGGGTTATTTCAAAAGAACTTATTTTGTTAGAAGGGAAAAATGAAAAATGATTTATTTGTTCTGAGAATTAGGGTGCTTTGACAAATAACAACTCTCTCTTTTTTTTAAAAAGAAAATTTAATAGGATGGATCGAAAGAAGAAGAAAATTGTGATGGCGAAAGAAATGTCCATTGTATGCATTATCCTCTCGACTGATACCAAGGAGAAGGAAAATCTTGTCTTAGAACCGAATACGTAACTTCTAATTCCTTATCTGTTATCTTTGATTTTGTATATGTTTAGTCCTTGTTTACATTATTTGGTGAAAGAGTAATCTGTGTTAATTCAGGTGTATGAGAAGTAAGCTGGATGTAATTCAGGTAGACATAATAATCTCTAGTTATTTCAATATTTTATTTATTTTTAATTTCTTCCAATAAGTTTGGCTGTAACTAATATTACTCTGATATAAAACATTCTTACTTTACATAAATAGGCTTTAAAAAAAGCCCTCGAATGGACCACCGACCATGAAGAAATCGATGTTCAAAGGTATGAAATGACAATCTTGTATAAGTTTACATTAGTAGTGTTTAGTTTTTGTTATTATTTTTTAGATCTGTGTGGAATTTTGCAGTACAGATATATTGACAGAGCAGTTTTTGTTTCATGCAGCGCATGAACATTTGAGCAAAAGCAGTGCTTTATATGATTCATGGGCTGCATGAAGTAGGGCCTAATGAGATTTTATAAAAGAAAGAATAATGTGTGGTTAAGGAAAGACTATCTTGAACATTTTTTTGCGAATTCTCTGAATGTACAGAAAATTAATGGAAGCTTCCAACAAAATTTCAATCGAGCTGGACAGAAAGAAAAAGGAAAAAAATCAGATGAAGTCTATTCTCAGAGACGGAGCCAGTGCCAGTACCGGTGCTGTTCAACATTCATATGATGTGCCATATTGTAGCATACCAACTGTACCAGCTGTAATAAATGTCCCCACAAATACTGGTAACATGCTGCCTGAACTAATTGGGGATGATCTGAAGAACTTTTCTCTATTGAACCTTGGGTAATTAGTTTTATCCTTTATTTCGTACCAGTTTTATACCAGTTTGGTCTGGTCAATACTGATGCAAGTGGTATGTGCTAGCCCAATTGAGAAATTGTTTTCTTCATTTAACTTTACATCATGGTCTAACAGTTTTTAACCAAAATGAACGTAAATCAGATCTTATAAATATTTTATTTAATGGTCTTTTTCAGGGAATATGAAATTTTTGATGCTGTCCTGCAGGTACTATGATCTACTGCTTTTTCCTATGTTTTGCCAAAATGTATTCCCAAAATATTTTATTTATAGTAATATAAATAAATAATGTCAAAAACCAAATTAATTACAATTTAGTTCCACCCATTGAAGGGACGGCATTTTTGGTTCAATCCTCTAGCTGACGCATTGATCCCACGATGTTTTGTATAATTTATTGTGTTCTATATAACAGTTCCCTATTAATAATTAATATATGTTAAAAGATAATATTTTTATTATTATTATTATTGCTATTTATTGACTATAATCTTTCATTACAGGGCCAGCAAAAACAATTTGCCGAGCTTGGGTAATAATTTCACCAATTCTATTAGTTCAACTTATTGTTTCATTTTCCTTTTTTTTTTTTCTTTTGACAGCAATGGAATGCACTTTTTGATAAGCAGTTAAACTTTCTGATAGGAAGTTGAACTAATTATTTTTTCCCCTGTTCTGTGTGTATTAGTATAGAGCCTAATAACAAATTTGGGTTAAGACAAATCATCTTAATTGAGGTTCAGTTGAACAAATTATAGTTTGTTCGTAGAATATAGGATTGTCTTATGTCTTTACAAATTAGGATTAAGGAAAGTTGGTAGAACATTGTATTTATCTTTATTATTTTTTTTTTTTGATAGCAATGGAGTGCACTTTTTAGTAAGAAGTTGAACTTTTACCTTAACTAAACTTTTCTTTTCCTGTTCAGTGTGTGCTTTAGTATAGGCTAACAACAGACTGGGGCTAAGACAAATCATCTTAATTGAGGTTCAGTTGAGCAAATTAGGTTTAGTTTTTGAAAATTGGAATTTTTTATGGCTTTAGTTTCTAAACTGGAGCAAAACAGGGCCTTATGAGATTTCATTACGAGTGATCGAGTTACGTTTCAATGGAATAAACTGTGGTGAAGGAAAGACTTGAACATATTTTTGTGAATTATCTGTATGTACAGAAGCATAGATAAATTGAAGATCCTGCAAATTGCCTACAAAACTTCAATCGAGCTTATCAAATTTAAGGTGCATACATTTTGAAATTACACAAATGGTCTTTAATTTCTTTCTATAACTAGAGATTGATTCTTTGTTCTTCTTTCGGACAATCAGATAGAGATATTGAAGCTCAGAGCCAGTGCCAGTGCCAGTGCCAGTGCCAGCACCAGTGCTGTTCAACATTCGGCTCCTCTTAATGGCAATGATCTGATGAATCAGGGAACCAACTTGCTTCAGCCAAACATGTACTTATTTTTGTTTGTAGTTCGACATGTACTTACATACCCCTATTATTACTTGTGTTCTACCAAAAAGTGTTTTATTGAATGGTGTTTCATAGGAATTCGGGTAGCAACTCTGACCCAGTCTCTGACCTCCTACAGGCAGCACCCCTGGGGCCCATCGAGACCTGGTAAGCATATATATCCATTTGTCTCCGCAATTTTCTTCCTTGGAAATAATTTGTCTGTGTCCTTGCAAAGCAGTTGAGGGGTTGTATCCGCCCTTTTGTTGGTCCGTTTCACGTCTGACCTAATCAACTATTTCCATTTTTATCTCCAGAAAAACATAAATATTTGGTAAACCTCAATCGTTACAATATATTATATATCATACTTTCTCTCTCCTTGCAGTTCAAGGAAGCCTACTGCTGATGGATCAAATTATGTGCAGTGACTTCAATGACTGATGCAACAAAAAACAGCTATTTACTGTTTTATTAGTCATTTTCATAATTAGCAGACAACAAAAATATATTGAGATACTTATATTCATTTTATTAATTATCAACCTGCATTGATTACGTTTCTGGCATGCCAGTGTAATTTTTTTTTTCTGAATCTTACACAAATTGAGATTTCTGAAACTAGAACAAGATAACGAATTATACTAGTTTTGAGGTATTATTTTTGTGAGGTGTTATTTTTGTTGGCCCATCAAGATAACGAATTATCAAATTTTGGACAGTGACGTTATTTTTGTTGGCCCAATCGTTCGGTCTTAATGCTTACTTTACGTCGAGAGCATTCCTTTATTTAATGGTGAAATTTTCATGTATAATCAAAAACCTCGAAATTACGTACCCTTCTAAAATTTATGATCTTATATTTACTGTTCTAAGTTTCAAAAGCTCGTAGATTTACCCAAGTAATCATTTACATTTTATTAAAAAATAAAAAAAATATGTTTGTTGCTTAAGAGAACTTTTAGTCTTCTAATTGGTCAGTATTGAGAGCTGATGATTCATTTTCTTTATTGTGACACACACACTAGCATATGCCTAAATGATATTGTGTATGTGTCACAACTAGAGAAATGAACCATTTATTTTAAGATATCAATTAGTTAGAATCAAGGATCTAAATAGCAATTATTGCGTCATCGCAGAAAGGCTAAAAAAAAAAAAAAATGGCGAATAACGTATCTATAGCGAAAGCTACACTACATAGATTTTTTTCCAAAAATTATATTTCATATTTCCACCGATTATCAACATTATCTAAAGTCTCATAGAGCAATAAGTAACACAAAATTTGTAGCCAATCAAAACACACAATTTCCAATGGAATGGTCAAAGTTGCTGCTAAAAAAAAGTTCTTTGGTATTATAAAATATCTTTCTTTTTCCATTCAAAATAACCTAAACATCATGGAATCAACTATCTATTTTTTTTATTCAAAATAACCTAAGCATCATGGCATAAACTATCCATATGTTTCTATTTAAAAGAAAAAGCAATCTCAGCTTTGAAAAAATTTGGTCCTTAAAATAAATTTTCAGTATGGGCCTTTAAATAAAAACCTATATAGTATAGCGTGCGCTATAGTGGACCGCTATAGCGGTTCTAGCTGAAATAACGTGCTTTTATTCCATAGCTTAGTGTTTAAGGTCTGAAAAAGCTATAGTGCCCCTACTGCGTCGCTATAACGTGCTATTTAGAACACTTGTTATAAAGCATAACATTTTTCTTACACATACTACATATTTTTTTTATTGTTTTGGTAAGGGATAAAATGCATACTGTATAAATTTAAAATGAATTTTACTAGAAAAGTCAATCATTTGGATATATTTGTGAGTTTTAGATATTTAAAAGGGTACATATAAGAACTAGCATTTGGTCTAGTGGCAAAGACACATGGTCTCTATGTGAGAGGTCATGGGTTCGAAACCCAAATGGGGGAATGCTTTGTTGTAATAACAAAGGTGTTAAATAGTTGGGTGGCTTGACCTCCAAATTTACTCAAAAAAGGGTAATTATGCTATTATGAATTTTATAGGGAGAATATATAATTTTGAAGTTTTTGAGGAGTATACAAGAAATTTGGGTGCAGAGACGCTTTGCAAATATTTAAGTGTAATGACCTTCATAAAGGAAACTAACAAAGACCCTATGCAAATCTTTAAAATTATAGAAGTTATGGTTTTTTTTGAAGGCCTTCGCAGATGTTGCGAAATCGTGAGAGGGAATCAAACTCTTAACCTTTGGATAACCAACAATCATAGAACTTTTTTCCTAGCCAACTGTGCATGGTTAATGAGACTCACTGAGCATTAATTGCATTTGATATATTTAGAACTTTCATTTTCATATGTAAATTCATTCAAGTTTCTCCGGTTCTATGTTCACAGAAGAAATTGCTCTCTCTAGCCGCAAAACTATGCTGTGTCAAAACATTAAACAAGGCAACTGAGAAATTTGAGTATTAAAAACTTAAGCAAATAGTGATCAAGTGATAATAATGCATGGAGTGTAGCCAAGTCCTGGACCCAGTGTCCAATTGGTATGGTTCGTTGTTTGTTTAGTTCAAGCGCTCTACTTCCTTTGCTTTATCCAGGTACTAATATTGCAGTATTAGATGTTAAAGAGACCACAAAAGTAATTAAGGTGCCTTTAAATAATGAAAAGCATAAGAGGAATAAAACTCTTGTATTAGAACTTTCGAAAGATCTGATGTTGTACAATAAATTATTTGGTGTTGCCATATTTAATTATGATGAAATAGTGTTTCTTAAGGCAGCGTTTCAGTTGTTTAATTTTGATAGTAGTGGATTATCATTACTTTGTCATTTATTGGCAGTTGTGCCACTGGGTATTGTTTGGAACAATAATAGTTATTTATTTATGTATTTCATATTTCACATTTAGAAGCCATTTGATCCATGCATGTATGGTTGTAGTTATAGCCATTTGATCTATGGATCAGTGGACTCAAAAGAAGACGTGTACTATGGAGATGCCCATCAATTGAATGGACTTGATTTATCATTCACTTAAGCTAGTCAACTAGTCAACTGAAGACTACCTTTCTTGGTTTTTTTGGCTTATTCCAAATCTACATTTATTGCTGATGTGAGACAAACCAACCAATGGTCATGTTGAATGGTCGTTCTAAATGATTTTCTTGGTCAATATACAGCGTACACAATTTTCTTGGTCATGTTGAATGTTGCACAATTTGTTTTCCAACAACAAATTACATGTACTGTTTACAGCTTGGTTGATTATATTCGGTACATAACCAATCATTCTCTACTCTCCTGCATGCTGTTTCAACCAGATCCAACAATTGCGTATTATAATTACAAAATCAAAGTTGTCAACATATAAAAGCTGGTTGATATACAAAAATTATAAAATTGCCCTACTAAAAAGTTAATTTTAATATTATAATTAACAACTCCTCACACCTTGCAATCTTTATTTTTTAAGCCAGTAGAATTGCTAGCATGTGGGCGCATAATTACATTACTATTGGGGTCAAGAAGGAGGTAGGCGATTATATTTTAGAACAAAAATTTTTTTTTTTATTGTTTTATGCTGCTGCATGTAAAATTCTACTTGCATAGTTTTTAAGAGGTGGAATTATCTGACAATGATAATTTTATTTATTTTTTGTAGAGAAACATGAGATTAAGCCTTCTGATTTAAATATTCGCAAAAAAAACTTCAACTAGATTTCGAACTTACAACATCTGACGCGGAGGATAATGCGTGCTGATACACGTTCACTTGTTTACCCTAAAAGCCATAATTTTTCTCTGCTGTGTCAATGCTATAAGATGCTAATCTTTTGGTCTCTGCTATGTTTCTCTTGCAAAATATAAGATGGACTTGTTCCCTTAGTCTTCTTCAATTTCTTCTTTACCATCTCTCCATATGTCCAATTGCCCCGACCACCTCCAATTTTCCAATCCCCCAGACAACCTCGTCTCTAGAATTACAAATAAAACCACAACAACAAAAATAAGAAAACCAAAACAACAACAACAACAAAAAGATAAAAAATAACCTCCATTCATTATCTATTAAAAGAAATTTGTTGTATCCATCTTTTTTAGTCTTCACTCTTCAGTACAATTATTGCTGGGAGATTGTATAATTAATTTTGTGGAACTGTCGAACTTATTTCATGATAATAATGTTCTTGGCAAACAAATAATGGTCATACAATATTATTGTCTAGGTCCTGTTATTTTTGTATCTGGTATTTTTGTGTTGTATCATACAACACAAAAAAAAAACCCTAGAAAGCCCAGCCCATACCCTTGCCATATTTATAACGAAATAATTTTATTTTATTTTAAGGAAGTCTACCAGCAGTTTTGGATAGTAGTTAAGTATCTTTATTTTATACTTTATTGGCATTTGTGTCACTCGGTATTATTTGGGACAATAATAGTTTATTATTTATGTATTTCATATTTAACATTAGAAGAATCATACATAACCCCTCTTGACCTAATATTATAGCCATTTGATCCATGCATGTATGGTTGTAGTTATAGCCATCTGATCTATATATGGAGTCAACTAGTCAACTGAGAGTACCTTTCATGGTCTTTTTTGTTTATTCAAAATCTACATTTATTGCTGATGTGAGACTAACCAACCAATGGTCATGTTGAATTGCCGCTCTCAAAGGTTTTCTTGGTAAACATACATGAACAAATTACATGTACTGTTTACAGCTGTGTTGCTTATGTATGTTAATAATAAACCACCAGTCTCTAATCTCCTGTTGTTTCTACCAGATTCAAATGGATTTTGCTAATTCTTGGCCGAACTCTCTGCACTTGTGTCTCTACACTCTACTCATCATCCTCTCATCTCTTTTGCTTCCCTCTGCTTCTGTTAAGTACATTTTCATATGGAGATCATGTTTAACAGTTCAGATCGTATGTTTGAACTTTAAAAATAGACATATTTATCCATAGCATGGGTTAATCAGTATATACATATTACCATAGCCTCACTCTTTTGTCAATTTATTAGTTCTTTGTCAGTGTAAATTTAGTGTTAAAGAAATTTTTAGGATATCATTGAAAATTGAAATGCAATTTCTTTTTATTTACTAAAAAGAACAACTTTACATTCTTTTTTTTTAGCTAGCAATGTTTACAGAGTGAAGCTATGGTAATATGCTTATTACACAATGGCCCATACTATGAACTCATATTTCTATTTTCAAAGTTCAAACAATCAATCTGAACCGTTCAACATGATCTTCTTATGGAAATGTAGTTGAAGACAAAATTTAATATTTTTTAGAATTTTTTTGTTTTATTTTAGATAGGTAGAAAATCAATTGATTTGAAAAATCTGGACCATCCAAAAGAACTATTTTCTACATATCTAAAAAAATAGCAACACAAACTATAAAATTTATAAAATTTGGTCTACAAGTACATTTTGATACGATGATTATATCTAACATTTAGATTGGTTGTTTGAATTTAAAAATAGAGACATAGCACGGGTTGGTCCGTAATATGCATATTACCATAGCCTCACTCGGTTGTTTGCAATTTGAATTCTGACTTCGGAAAATATTACAATTTAACCAGTAGTGACATATCTGCATGTCCTTTAAACCTGGTGTTCAGACGAGCCTGTGGATCACGGGAGGTCTCTGAAAAATCCTAGACAATTATTGGATTGTCGGGAAGTGGAGTTACCGGAAATGAAACATCCCATGAAAGGTATGTTGCTTATCGATGGCACATGGAAGACAGTTGATGAAGAGGAGTTGAGGTTGTTACAGTCTGGTATTATAACTTTTGAAAGATCAAATGTTGTATAATAGATTATTTAGTGTTGCCATATTTATGATGAAATAGTGTTTTTTAAGGAAGTGTTTCTGTAGTAGTTTTGGATAGTAGTTGATTATCATTACTTTGTTATATATTGGCATTTGTGTCACTCGGCATTATTTGGGACAATAATATTTTATAATTAGTTATGTATTTCATATTTATCATTAGAAGAATCATACCTCCTCTTGACCTGCCAATATTATAGCCGTTTGGTTTATGTATAGTTGTAGTTGTAGTTGTATACCCACTATCACACATCTCCTGTTAAGCTAGTCAACTAGTCAACTGAAGACTACCTTTCTTGGTCTTTTTGGCTTATTCCAAATCTACATTTATTGCTAATATGAGGATTACCAACTAATGGTAGTGTTGAATGGTCGCTCGATCTAAATGGTTTTCTCGGTCAAGATGCATGACCAAATTACATGTACTGTTTACAGCTTGGATGGTTATATATATTACTTACATAATCAATCATTCTCTACTCACCTGCTGTTTCGACCAGATCCAACAAATGGATTTTCCTAATTCTTGGCCAAACTCTCTGCACTTGTGTCTCTACTCTCTACTCATCATCCTCTCATCTCTTTTGCTTCCATCTGCTTCTGCGGCAACCCATGTCTCATGCCTTTCTGACCAGAGCTCTTCACTTCTCCAACTCAAAAGAGGCTTCTTCTACTCTGATCTTACCTCTTGGCAACCTGGAACAGACTGTTGTCGTGGCTGGGAGGGAGTGTCTTGCGACAAAGCAACTGGCCATGTCACTGCTCTGGACATCAGCAACCGTAACATTCAAGGTAACCTCAGTGCCGCAATCTTTAATATTACCCACTCCAACACCTCAACCTTGCAAACAATGACTTTTCACAAAACCAGATTCCAACTCATGGGTTCGAAAAGCTAACTATGCTCACATATCTCAACTTATCCAACACAAATTTCTTCGGTCAAATCCCAATTGCCATAGCCAACCTCACAAACTTGATCTCACTTGACCTTTTGGTGCGACTATGAAAACTTTATTAATGATTGTGATTTGAAACTGCATGAACCAAATCTGAGGATATTGGTTAGTCAACTTGGCAATTTAAGGGAGCTTTATCTTGATGGTGCCGATATCTCTGAGAATGGAACCGAGTGGTGCAGTGCTCTTTCTGAGTCGGTCCCCCACTTAGAAGTTCTCAGTATGGTTCATTGTAAGCTGTCAGGCCCCATTGAATCATCTCTTTCCCAACTTGGTTCCTTAACTGTCATTCGCCTCGGTCACAACAGTTTGAAAGCCCAGATTCCTGACTACTTTTCTGAATTTTCATTAAAAGATCTCCTACTGCAGAATTGTCTCCTTGAAGGGCTGTTTCCACATGAGATTTTTCACATCCCAACATTGACCAAGCTTGATCTATCTCGAAATGATCTATTTGGAAGGTTACCTAACTTTCCAATTGTTAGTTCTTTGGAGAGCTTGGTTCTCAATTTGACCAACTTTTTTGGTAGCATACTAGATTCAATTGGCAACCTCAGAAATTTATCTGAACTCAGTCTTCATGGTTGCAACTTTTCAGGACAAATACCTTCTTCAATCGAAAAACTCCATAAATTAGCAATATTGGACCTTTCCTATAATTCACACTCTGGTTCAATCCCACAAAGTTTGTTTTCTCTTCCAAGTTTGGAAACACTAAATCTTTATTTCAACAAGCTCTCAGGTCAGTTAAGACTAAAAGATTCGTCTGTTTCATTTTCTCCATTGGTTGAGCTTGACTTTTCTGAAAATCAGTTGAATGGACCAATTCCCTGGCAAATATTTAAGTTCTCAAATCTCGAAATAATTTATCTAAGTGGGAACCAGTTTAGTGGACCAATTCCAAATTCAATAGTTTGGCTCTCTAGTCTACATGTTCTTCACCTGAGCTCAAACAATTTTAATGGAACATTTGACCTTAACTTACTTCAGCACCTCAGAAACCTCACCACTTTGTTTCTATCAGATAATAAACTATTTGTGGAAGATATCAGATGAACAACTACCATTAGCATTTCCAAAAATCTTTTCTTTTGGTTTAGCATCGTGCAACCTCACCCAAATGCCACGATTACTGAGATATGTAGGTGATCTGTACTATGTTGATCTCTCAAAAAACCAATTGCATGGAGTTATACCAAGGTGGATATGGAAGAAGTTCATGCATTCCAATGCACAGCTTAACCTTTCACAAAACATGCTTACTAGTGTAGAAGATGTTCCTCCATGCTCTTCCCATCCTTGCGTGTTGTTTGCCAGCATTGATTTTAGTTTCAACAAGCTAAAAGGGGCAGTCCCACTTGTGGCTGCCTATCTTTTGGACTATTCCAAAAATGAAGTCTCAGAAATCCCATCCAACTATACACTCTATTTGGAGCAAACTGCATATCTCAGTTTATCCGAAAATAAGCTAACCGGAGAAATCTCATCCTCAATTTGTGAACCAAGTCTAAACGTGCTGGATCTATCGAACAACAACTTGAGTGGATCAATTCCTTCATGCATCATAGGCAGTGCAGACATGCAAATCCTGAGTTTAAGAGGAAACAATTTTTCTGGAATACTATCTCGTCACATAAAAAGGTCTTGTGCACTCGTAATATTGGATCTGAACAGCAATAATATTGAAGGCAATTTGCCAAGATCTTTAAGAAGGTGTAAAGAGTTGGCACTCCTTGACATAGGGAACAACCGTATAGGTGGCACTTTCCCGTTTTCACTTGGGAACCTCCCAAATGTCCAAGTCATTATTCTAAGGTCCAATAGATTCTATGGTACACTAGACCTTCCTTCAAATTTTAGAAAAATGAATTCTCCTTTCCAATTGTTAAGAGTGATTGATCTATCTTCAAACAACTTCAATGGAAGTTTACCACCACATTGGCTCAGTAATTTCGAGTCCATGCAGAATTTATCCCCATATGAATCTCTTGGCAGAAACCTTGGTGGAGGGTACATTGAAATAGGTTATAATTATATTCGTGGATGGGCTGCTTTAAAAAAATATGGAATCTCTGTTACTATCACAGACAAAGGGGCACAAATGACACTAGAGAATGACATACCTAATTTAATGGTTTTGATTGATTTATCGACAAATAGATTCACCGGTGATATTCCTGAGGCGATTGGAGAACTCAAAGCAATAAAAGCACTAAACATGTCACATAATGCTTTTACGGCATTCATTCCGAATGGACTTGGACATTTGATGCAAATCGAGTCACTCGACCTTTCTTGGAACCAACTCTCCGGAGAGATTCCACAGGAACTAATCTCCCTGAATTTTCTATCCACCTTGAATCTCTCATTTAACCATCTGGTCGGGAGAATCCCGCAATCTGGCCAGTTCCTGGTATTTGACAATTCATCGTACGAAGGGAACCCTGGATTATGTGGTGTGCCATTATCTAAGCTGTGCAATGTCACAAGCCCTGGAAACAATACAACCTCTCCTCCCACAAAACCTGCTAAGAACATGACTGCAATTGTTCTCTTGTGCCTTTTCATTGGATTGGGATTTGGTATGGGATTTGGCATAGCAATTATTAGCCCGGTAATCAAAAGAGCAAGAAATGCACATGCTACTCGTTAGGGATTTGTTCGTGCATCAACAATGAGAGTGCTTGCTTTTCACAGTGTTTGGGTATATAATTAATACAACTTTTCTTATATTTGATGTTTTTGTTGAGAATACATTCAGCAGCTAAAGATTTAGGAATAAAAAAGATATGCTAAGGATCGGTATCCACTCAAAGAAGGAAAGAACTCAGCAGCTATCAAAGGATCTGTATCCACTCAAAGAAGGAAAGAACAAAATTGAAGGAGGAAAGATATATATGCGCATCTGATGTAATTTACAATATATAGAGAATGGTTTATTTTCTTCTAAAGTTAGAATAAGGATCCTATGTTTAGCATGTATAATTGATTTGATGGGCTGTACCAAAAATATCTCTCTAGATTGATAAATAGGAGTACACAGCTATGTAATAATTCAATTGACAAAGAAATAAAATTGGGTGGGAAGGGAGATTCCTTGGGAGTTTTGTGTTCTTAGTTATTTCTATTATTCTTGACAGTTTTTTTATTTATAAACATCTTTATCTTTGTTTTATATATAATTAGTATAAGTATATTCAGAGGGTTTGGGTATATATGCGTTTGCTTGTAAGAGGTTGTAACAGGCGTGTAAGAGGTTGTAAAATATATGTGTTTGCATGTACCCAACAAAAGTTTATTCAAGTTATATGTGCTTGGTTGTAAGTAGGCATAATGTGTACCATAGAACGCAGTCGAGCAAAAATTTCATGGTAAAGACTAAGAGTAAGGCTTAGATGCTATGGATAGTATAAGGTCTTCCGTGCTACGGCCTCAAGAACCTATCGTATAAACTTTAAATTTCGATCTAAGTAGCTCAATAAATTGTTATATAATGACCTTCTAGAATACTAATTTTTACTATTTTTTATGATTTATGAAAAATGGCAAAAAATAGCCTAAAATATTGGCAATTTTTAAGCTCCAATGACAATAATTGATGAATCTTCAAAATAAACACATGAATCTGAAACAAAAAATATATACATAAAATGAAGTCTGGTAAACATGACTAATTCTTAATTAGGCTCAAACTTTAAAATAGTAGATGATAGACTAAAAATTACTACAAAAGACAGGCACTTTTCGCGAGGATAAACCGTCATAAACGTGCTTTTTCTATTTGCGACAGTACTTTTCGCGATGAAGTCCCGTCGCGAAAAGTGCCTACTTTGTTGATATCTGATACTTTTTATGCTTCTTTTGCACGACTCGGAACTTCATGCTCACTATCTAATAAACTAGCACTAATAAATTTCATACAGATAGAGCAGTTATTGATATATAATAGCTAGAAAGCCATGATTTATTAATGATAATCTGTTGGATTGGGACCAACATTTATCTCGAATAATTCGCAAATTTTATGAATTTTTCCTAAATTTTACGAATTATCTGAGATTTTTTTTTGCTCTATTGTGGGGCCAAGATCTCCGGTCTGGACTCAATGTATAATTTTGAAATATACCCAAATCACGAATTTTGATCCCGCCAAGTCTTTCCCGAATCATTAAGTTGTCACTATGCTCTCCCGAGAAGTCATTCTCTCTTGATCCTCTTGTTTGCACACCGCTCTCTTAATACCAAATTTTTTACGTCATAGTTGAACTCGAAATCCTTTGAACAAACAATATCAATATAGATTAACTAATTGTCTGACAAAATTGAGTATAGAGAGATTAGCTGCCCCTCGAAGCTCCAGTGAATTAGCAATTGCTTCACAGAGTTTTGTTTATTAATTTAACTTTTAAAACAATTAAATAATATATTTAATGAACAAAAATGATAGAAAAATAATGTTAAATTTCTATGGGTATAGTGAATATAAAATTATTTTCATGAGAAAATCAACTATTTTAAAAGTTTTTGTAAATTTTTCTTTTTAAATTTTGTCTATATTTAGTCATGTGTTGTTTTAAGTCAAAATAGTTCTGTTAATATCCTATTTGGATTTCACCTGAGATATTCTTTGAGCCCAAGAATCTGAATTCTCGGAGGTACCTAACTCAAGCAAATTGAAACGGATGGCTCAGATTAACTCAAAACGGTGCCTATTCGGAAATGGCGCAGAGAGTCAGTATTATTTGTGCTTTGAGATTCGTGCCAAGTTAAAAGAACGATACTGAGCCATCCGTTTCCAATTTGCTTGAGTCAGGTACCTGGGTTGATCCGAATTCTAAGCCCAACCCAGGCCTAATTTACTGTGTCTGGTACAAGAGGCGACAACAATTCACCCTTCAATCTACAACGAAAAAGGCCCAGCCCAAACCAAATCAAGACCCATAATAAAATTTATTATTTCTATGCAGAGATCGAACCCTTCTAGAAGGCCCAGCTCAAATCAAATCAAGGCCCATAATAAATTTATTATCTCTGAGCAGAGATCGAACCCTTCCCTTCCTTCTAGATCGTCTCTGTTACGCATCTCTCTCTCTCTCTCTCTCTCTCTCTCTCTCTCTGTGGCTGCCATGGCTGCTTCTTCGACAGCATCTTCCAGCGATTCCTCCTCCTCCTCCTCCAGCAACTCCTCTGGCGAATCATCTCGGAGGAGGCGCCGCCACAAGGAATCCTCGCTGAAGGCGCGCAAGGATCAGCGCACAGGGAAAAAGCGCCGCCACCGCCACCGCCGCCGTAGATCTCCCGTCGATTCTTCTTCTTCCTTCTCTGATAGCCACAGGTTCGTTCTCTTTTCCATGGTTTTTGTCTTGTTAGTTGATTGACTTGTGTCCGTTACTGAAATCTCTTTAGTGCCAGTTCATCTGATAGTGAGCATGAAGCTTCGAGTCGTGGAAAGAAGCATAAAAAGCATCGGAGATCAAAGAAGGTATATTTACTTCGTATGGTTTTTACATCAGAGATCAATACCAGTACTGTACTGGTATCTGGTATTGATACTGGCAGGAACTGCTGTAGTCATACCAGTACTGATTTCTTTTTGTGTCAGGAAAAGGAGAGAGATAAAACCAAGTCAAGTCACCATAAACGGCACAAGAGAGAGAAAGAGGTAAACTATCATATTACTGTAAAATTATCATTTAATTTCTCTGTCTTGCTGCCCCATGATTTTTATTTATACCATACTGACAGAATCTTGTAGGATTAAAGTCTTAAAGTATCATGAATTTCATAACAAAAAAAGCTATGCTGTTCTAGTATTTTATAGTATACTAAAGAAGAATATGTACCCTCAACATAACTAGGAAATTTTTTTTTTACACAAGTAAATGCATACTTGATGCATACAAAGAATATGTACCCTCAACATACTTGATGCATGCAATATATGTAAGCTGACGGACCTTTTTGCAAACAATACTCAGTATTATATTCACAATTACCACCTAAGTTTTTATCATGCTTGTCACCACCAAATTTCCTCAAATATATTTGCAATTGACACCAAACCACTAAGTTGCGGTAGTTGAAGAGGTTCTTGTTGCGTAAATATTGACTTTCTTAATTCTTGCTCTAATTTTTCCTTTTTCGTCATGCATGAATGAATTAAAATTCATTTTAATTGTACCAAGTACAGAATAGTTATGATATTTCTGTAGTTTATTTTAAATAGTGGTACTTATAGTTTTTTTTTGGTGCTCCTTGTGTTGGGGTGGCTCTTGAAAATTGGAGTGGGGTTGTTAAACGGGTAACCCGGTCGATGTGTTGTTTCTTTGTTGCTATTTGGGCGATTTTGAGCTTTACACAGAGAAAGGAGAGCAGTCCAGTTCAACTTTCCAAGGTTCTCTCTCTCTCTCTCTCTCTCTCTCTCTGCACCACTAGGTGTTATAATTGAGATAAAAAATGTTTCTGTTCTACAATTAGTCTTAATTTGTACTTGTTTCTAAGGTCAAGTTAGCCCTTTATAGTGTAATTTAGCCTCAGTTTTACCTGCATAGGCCTTAATGTACCCTCCACTGTGCAATCAAGCGGTAAGTTTTCATAACTACTTCTAAATACTTCATTCATGAATTAAATCTCAAGAATTGCAATCCTTATTGTTCAATGCATAAAAAGATGAAGGTGTGGTGTGAGCCTTGATTTATTTTTGTGCAAGTTCATGAACTTATTTGCTTTGTTAACTTAAAAAATGTGCTCTTTTTTTCGTACAGTTCCTGGGACATGACAAAGATGAAGGCGTGCGGCGAAGTGCTATTTCTGGTAAAAAGGTATGGCATTTTATTCATCTCTGCAATTTTTCTTATATCCTCATGTTTTCTAATTGTTTTTTAAGGGGTACAGGAAATCATTTGGAAGTAGTAATTAAAAAATAGTTATGTCCCCAGCAAAAGCCTAATTGTACCCCCAAATTTATAAATACATAAAAAATCGTTATAAATGGAAATAATACACGGATTAGTTTGGACCTGACTATTGACCATTTGGGGGAGTTGTATAGTTTATGGGTTTCTTTTAAATTTTGTTTTGCTTGTAGATTTTGCTGAAGGTGGATAAAACAAAGGAGGACAAGGAGGCAGAGAGCAAGCGAAATGAACTTTTGAAATTTCTCAATGCTAGCTATGATTAATTTGCTGTTTGTGTTTTTCATCAATCTCCCAGTCATCATTTTCTTTTTCATTCCTTTTTGTACCTGGAATGCATGGTTGTGTAATTTTTTTTTTTTAATTATCTTTAACCTACTTTACCATTTACCTCTTACTCTGTCATTATTATTTTAAAGTTTTCAGTTTAAAAATTAGTCGGGTTTACCAGACTCCACTTTGTGTGTATATATATATTTGTTTCAGAGCTTGTGTTTATTTCCGGGATTCATCAATTGTGGCTATTTTTAATTTGGAGTGAGGGGTTCTGCTCATTATGTGTGTTCAAATTATGTTTTTTAATTATCTATGGCAGAGTTGGTGCACATAGTACTTGTCTGATTGTATTGTTTCGAATGCTTCTATCAAAATTAAAGATGAAAGTAGAATTAGATGCAGAAATTATTTAATTACTTGGCATTGTAGTTGCATGTAAAATATATGTATTGTATTTTTCTTTACCATGAAGTTTTGCTTGATTGCGTTTTAAGGTGCCAATTGTGCCTATCACAAGCAAACACACAACTTGAATAAAATTTGTTGGTTACAAGCAAACACATAAAATTGTAACAATAGTACACGCTGGTTACAACCTCTTACAAGTAAACACGCAAAACTTGAAAAAAAAGAGAAGAAAAAGAAAGAAATGAGTAAAACTGAAAACAAAGAAAAATATATTCATATATTAAACATCAAATAGAAGGAAAAATGTTCTAATTTTATAGTCAAGCCCTTCGAAAAGCGAGCACTCTTGTTGCTGGTGTGCAGAGTAATTCCTAACGAGTTGCATGTTCATTTCTTGCTCTTTTGATTTTTGGGCCAATAATATATTACTATGGCAAATCCGGTACCAAATCCTATACCAAATCCTCCCGCCTCTCTCTCCAAATGTGCCAAATTACAGATTTCTCCCCGTCTTTCCTCATCGCCTCCCCTCTCATAAATTTTTGTCGCCTCTCATTGCTTTAATTTTCCATCTTCGTTTGGAGAGAGAGGCGGGAGGTTTGATGTTTTAGAGAGAAAAGAACTCAGGCAAACTAAAAAGACGGAAATGAAGGGGCATAATGGTCAATATTTTATTAATTAATATTATAAAATCAATTTTAAAGTTTTAAAAAATATTATTTAATTATTTTTGGAGGTATTTGGTATGTTATAGAGTTAGATTGGACAAATATGAAGTTCTACAATTTTCAAAGATAAATATGTAATTACTGATTTTGGAGAGATATTGAACCTTTTGAGGGATATACATGAAATTGCCCCTAAAATATATACAGATGTGTTCATCAAATAGGAGCAAAATTTGAACATTCCCTGTTACCATTTTTTATCAGAAAAACACAGTGCTTTGAATTTTGTGTGGTTCATCCAATTTAAATTCAGTTTTATTGAGCCTCAGTTTATGCAAATAAGCTTCACATGCATTTTATATAAAAAAAGATAAGCACAAAAAATAAGATTTAGTTTACAGGAGTTGGAAGGAAACCATCTCAATTTTTTCACACACAAAATTCATAGTTCCCTATTGCTAGTTAAAGTAATACAATCTAGCAATAATAAGTCCTAATAATATCTAACAAGATATTAATACCAAATCAAAAGTAACATACATTTGTGTCAGTCAATATGTGCATGAATCAGAGATCTTCATGCCAGTATCTGATAATGCCAGTATCAGTCAGGGGAAATGAAACTCCATGTAATCCCTTTGCGCACCAGCAGGCGGACTGATATAAACCCAAGGCAGAGATATAACAATCGAAAGCAGCCCCGACCAAACGAACACAATTGTCGGTACCTTCCCTCTTCGCCCCATCAGCCTCATTGCAAATGGATACAAATGGCACAAAACCCAGAAACTAAAGAACACTCCGCCGAGCAGTTCACTCCACCTCGGAAACATACTGTAAACTGTTCTCATTACTGCTATTGCGATTGCATTAACCATCATGATGGTGACAGGTGGCACCATCAGAAAGCTCCATTTGACTATGTATAGGTCAGCGTACATGTCGTGAGTGTCGTCTCCCGCTGATTTGCTTGTCAGAGTGAAGGAGATGTCGACACCAGCTATCACTTTTAAAAGGCCTTGTAGAACAGCTGCTGGGTGCGCACTGGTGCCACCAATCAGCCAGAACTAGTGCCAAGAGGCACATTGTGGTAGTGATTATCAGGAGAAATACCAGAAAGGTTACATTTAGACTCTGTACTATGAATTTACTGCCGAACAGAGAAACCGCTGGTAGGATGCAGTAGAGCAGGAGAAACACTAATGTGAAAGGATACATTGCTCCATTGAAGTAAGAATATCTCGACTGAACCCGTAAAGCGTTGTTTCGGGAGAAGAATATCTCGACTGAACCCGTAAAGCGCTGTCCTTCTAAAGATGCATCCGGTACCGACATACATGGGTCCCTGAAGCCCATCCATGGCCCGCATGGTTACATCGAAGAAAACAAGGTTGTGGTTAGCGTACCGGTCACTGGCATCAATGCCTTCAAATTGTTGCGGAAACTGAACGTAGCAGATGTGGTCCCTGCCACGGTCAAGCATGAAGCACATGCCTTCACGGAGGGCACGTGAGTTGGTCACAGTTGATGTTTAGAATGAACGGGCCGTTTGACATCACTGCACTTGTGCACACCAAAGCATTCATAGCCCCGGCTTTCTTGTTGTGATCGTAGCCGGGCCACTTTTCCTGTGACACGTAAACCAGCACAGGGAGCCGCGTATAGACTCCACGTGTGTCAATAGAGCAAGTGGTGGTTTCAGGCGAGGAATCACCTCCCATGACGGGTTCAGATGGCGGTGGGGCAGCATGACCTGAAACATAAGTCAAGATGTGGTTAATTCATAATCTGCTTGTGCTACATTTGAAAGTACACTGGGAACAGAGTTTGATACTGGTAATAATTTGTTGAATAAAATGTATGTACTACTGTTTAATAACAAAAATACACTAGTTACTGAGATGTACTACTACTGTTTAAAGAAGGGTTTTGTTACTTGTTAGTGGGGCTTATTTATAAAATTAATAGCAGCTTAACAGACTATAAATTCAGGTCCACATAATTCCCAAATTCTAATTTACAAAAATATTACATTTCTATAATAATGTCCACATAGCATGGTAAAATAGTAAAAAATAGTAAGAAATTCTAACCTGAATGATACCAGCAGGGTCGCCTATTAAAAAATAGTGATCGGGCTCAGCCGAAAGTCAATATTTGTTGAATAAATGCATACTTGATGCATACAAAGAAGAAGGATACCTCACACGCAATATATGAAAGCTGAGGGACCTTTTTGCAAACAATACTCAGTTTTAAATTCAGAATTAACACCTAAGTTTTTCTCAAATATGTTTGCAATTGACACCTAACCACTAAGTTGCGGTAGTTAATGATGTTATTATTGCATAAATATTGACTTTCTTAATTCTTGCTCTAATTTTGCCATTTTCGTCATGCATAGATGAATTAACATTCATTTTAATTGTACAAAGTACAGTGTAGTTATGATATTTCTGTAGTTTCTTTTTAATAGTGGCACTTATATTTTTTTTTTGGTGCTCCTTATTTTGGGGTGACTCTTGAAAACTGGAGCTGGGGTTGTTAAACGGGTAACCCGGTCGATGTGTTGTTTCTTTGTTGCTATTTGGACGATTTTGAGCTTTACACAGAGAAAGGAGAGTAGTCCAGTTCAACTTTCCAAGGTTCTCTCTCTCTCTCTCTTTCTCTCTGCACCATTATGTGTTATAATTAAGAAAAAAATGTTTCTGTTCTACAATTAGTTTTAATTTGTACATGTGCTATTCTAAGGTCAAGTATACAACTCAAACTCAGTTAGCCCTTTATAGTGTAATTTACCCTCAATCTTACCAGTATAGGCCTTTATGTACCCTCAATTGTGCAAACCAGACGTAGGTTTTCTTGATTACTTCATTCTTGAATTAAATGTCAAATTACCATTTTTGTGCCCTTGATTTTAACAAATGATCCCTATTGTTCAAACTTCAAAGCATTAAAACAAACTTATTAATTATCTTATTTGCATTATTAACTTAAAAATGGGCTCTTTTTTTTCGTACAGTTCCTGGGGCATGACAAAGACGAAGGCGTGCGGCGAAGTGCTATTTCTGGTAAAAAGGTATGGCATTTTATTCATCTCCTCTGCAATTTTTCTTGTATCCTCGTGTTCTCTAATTGTTTTTTTTAGAGGGTGTGGGAAATCATTTGGAAATAGTAATTAAAGAGTTGTTTTATGTCCCCAGCAAAGCCTAATTTTACTCCCAAATTTTCAATACATCAAACATCCCTCTTAAGAACGCAAATTTTTTTTATACCTCTTCAAAAAAAAAAAAAAAATTCTTTTGGAAACCAATTAATAACCAGCTCAGAACAAAAATTTAGTTTGGACCTTACTATTGACCATTTGGGGGGACTATAATTTGTTCGTTTCTTTTAAATTTGTTTTGCTCGTAAATTTTACTGAAGGTGGATAAAACGAAGGAGGACAAGGAGGCAGAGCAAGCGAAATGAACTTTTGAAATTTCTCAATGCTAGCTATGATTAATTTGCTGTTTGTGTTTTTCATCAATCTCACAGTCATCATTTTCTTTTTCTTTCCTTTTTGTACCTGAAATGCCTGGTTGTGTAATTTTTTTTAATTATCTTTTACCTACTTTATCATTTACCTCTTAGTCTGTCATTTACTATTTTAAAGTTTTGAGTTTAAAAATTAGTGGTGTTTTACCAAACTCCACTTCGTGTGTATATATATATTTGTTTCAGAGCTTGTGTTTATTTTGGAGATTCATCAATTGTGGTTATTTTTAATTTGAAGTGAGGGGTTTTGCTCATTATTTGTGTTCAAATTATGTTTTTTTAAATTATCTATAGCAGAGTTTGTGCACATAGGTCTTGTCTGATTGTATTGTTTCAAATGTTTCCTTCGAAATTAAAGATGAAAGTAGAATTTTCTGCTGAAATTATGTAATTTCTTAGCATTGTTATTGCATGTAAAATATATGTATTGTATTATTCTTCACCATGAATTTTTGCTTGATTACGTTTTAAGGTACCAATTGTGCCTAATTACAAGAAAGCGCATATAACTTGAATAAATTTTGTTGGGTACAAGCAAACACATGAAATGGTAAGAATAATACACGCCTGTTACTACTCTTACAAGTAAACACACATAACTTGAATAAAAAGAGAAGAAACAAAAGGAAATGAGTAAAATTGAAAAAAAAAAGAAAAATATATTCATATATTAAACATCAAATATATTCATAAATTAAACATCAAGACCTTCAAAAAGTGAGCACTCTTGTTGCTGGTGTGCGGGGTAATTCCTAACGAGTTGCATGTTCATTTCTTGCTCTTTTGATTTTCGGGCCAATAATTACTATGGCAAATCCGGTACCAAATCCTGTACCAAATCCCAATCCAATGAAAAGGCACAATAGAACAATTCCAGTCATTTTCTTAGCAAGTTTTGTGGGAGGAGAGGTTGAATTGTTTCCAGGGCTTGTGACATTGCACAGCTTAGATAATGGCACACCACATAATTCAGGGTTCCCTTCGTACGATGAATTGTCGATTGCCAGGAACTGGCCAGATTGCGGGATTCTCCCGACCAGATGGTTAAATGAAAGATTCAACTTGGATAGAAAATTCAGGGAGATTAGTTCCTGTGGAATCTCTCCAGAGAGTTGGTTCCAAGAAAGGTCTAGTGACTCAATTTGCGTCAATTGTCCAAGTCGATGCGGGATGGATCCAGTAAAAGCATTATGTGATAGGTTTAACGCTTTTATCCCTTTGAGCTCGCCAATCGTCTTAGGAATATCACCAGTGAATCTATTTGTCGATAAATCAATCAACATCATTAAATTAGGTAAGTTATTCTCTAGTATCATTTGTGCCCCTTTATCCGTGATAGTAACAGAGATCCCATAATTTTCAGAATAAGGTGCATCAAGGTATTTACCAAGAACTTCATCCGAGGATAAATTCTGCATGGACTTGAAAATATCGAACCATAGTGGTGGTAAACTTCCATTGAAGTTGTTTGAAGCTAGATCAATTATTCTTAACAATGGGAAAAGAGAATTCATTTTTCCAAAAATTGAAGGAAGGTCTAGTGTACCATAGAATTTATTGGACCTTAGAACAATGACTTGGAGATTTGGAAGCTTTCCTAGTGAAAACGGGAAAGTGCCACCTATGTGGTTGTTCCCTATGTCAAGGAGTGCCAAATATTTACACCTTGTAAAAGATCCAGGCAAATTGCCTTCCAGATTGTTGTTGTTCAAATCCAATATGATGAGTGCACAAGACCTGCTTATGTGACCAGATAGTATTCCAGAAAGTTTGTTTCCTCTTAAACTCAGGATCTCCATGCCTGGTATTCCTATGATGCAAGAAGGAATCGAACCACTCAAGTTGTTGTGTGATAGATCCAGCATGTAAAGATTTGTTTCACAAATTGAAGATGGGATTTCTCTAGTTAGCATATTTCTAGATAAACTGAGAAATTCAGTGGGATATATAGTGTTCTCCAAATAGAGTGTATAGTTCAGTGGGATTTCTGAGAATTCATTGTTGGAATAGTCCAAAGAGTAAGCACCCACAAGTGGGACTGCTCCTTTTAGCTTGTTAAAACTAAAATCAACGGCCTCCATGGAAAAACCTGGAGGAACATCTTCTACACTAGTAAACATGTTGTGTGAAAGGTTAAGCGTTGCCGCAGAATCACTCAACCTCTTCCATATCCACCTTGGTATAACTCCGTGCAATTGGTTTTTTGAGAGATTAACATAGGACAAATTGGTGAGGTTACTGTGGTGCCCAAGTAAGTTAAGGCCAAATGTTCCATTAAAATTGTTTGAGCTCAGGTCAAGAGAAATTAGACTTGGGAACCAAACTATTGAATTTGGAATTGGTCCACTAAACTGGTTCCAACTTAGATCAAGTGTTTCAAGATTTGCGAATTTAAATATTTTCCAGGGAATTTGTCCATTCAATTGATTTTCATCAAGGTAAAGCTCAATCAATGGAGAAAATACAAGAGAAGACTCTTTAAGTCGGAACTGGCCTGAGAGATTGTTGTTAGAAAGATGTAGTATTTCCAAACTTGGAAGAGAAAACAAACTTTGGGGGATTGAGCCAGAGTGTGAGTTATATGAAAGGTCTAATCTTGCTAATTTACTAAGTTTTTCAATTGAAGAGGGTATTTGTCCTGAAAAGTTGCAACCTGAAAGACTGAGTTCAGATAAATTTCTGAGGTTGCCAATTGAATTTGGTATGCTACCAAAAAAATTGGTTTCGAAAAGAACCAAGCTCTCCAAAGAACTCACGATTGGAAAATTAGGTAAAGTCCCAAATAGCTCTCCGTTTTTTGATAAATCAATCTTGGTCAATGTTGGGATTTGAAAAATCTCTTGTGGAAACAGCCCTTCAAGGTCAGAATTGTCCAATAAGAGATCTTTTAATGGAAATTTAGCAAAGTAGTCAGGAATCTGGGTTTGGAAACTGTTGTAACTGAGGCGAAGGGCAGTTAACGAACCAAGTTGGGAAAGAGATGATTCAAAGGTGCCTGACAGATTACAATTAACCATACTGAGAACTTGTAAGTGGGGGACCGACTCAGACAGAGCTCTGCACCATTCGGTTCCATTCTCAGAGATATCAACACCATCAAGATAGAGCTCTCTTAAATTGCTGAATTGGCTAACCAATATCTGCAGATTTGGTTTTTGCAGTTTCAAATAACCACCATAGATGCATGAAAGGTCAAGCGAGATCAAGTTTGTGAGGTTGGCTATGGCAATTGGTATTTGACCGAAGAACCCTGTTTTGGATAAATTCAGATAGGTTAGCATAGTTAGCTTCTCGAACCCATGAGCTGGAATCTGGTTTTGTGAAAAGTCGTTGTATGCAAGGTTGAGGTGTTGGAGCGAGGTGAGATTAAAGATTGCAGAATTGAGGTTACCTTGAATGTTACGGTTGCTGATGTCAAGAGCGATGACATGGCCGGTTGCTTTGTCGCAAGAAACTCCCTCCCAATCATGACAACAGTCTGTTCCGGGTTGCCAAGAGGTAAGATCAGAGTACAAGAAGCCTCTTTTGAGTTGGATAAGGGAAGAGCTTTGGTCAGGAAGGCATGAGACGGGGGTTGTCATAGAAGCAGAAGGAAGCAAAAGAGATGAGAGGATGATGAGTAGAGTGTACAGACACAAGTGCAGATAGTTTGGCCATGAATTAGCAAAATCCATTTGTTGGATCTGGTAGAAACAGCAGGAGAGTAGTGAATGGTGAATTATGAAATTAACTTGTATATATAAAAACCCAGCTGTAAACAGTACATGTAATTAAAAAAAATTTCATGCACGTTGACTGAGAAAGTCATTTAGAGCTTTTAGGCCATTCAATATGAACATTCTTCATTTGTTTGGTTAGGATCACTAGCAAACTAGTATTTAACAATAAAAAACAAAAAATTTCCAAATTTTTTCCTTCAAATGACATCATCATTTATTGGAAATTATTCAAAGATATTCTAGATTATAAATGGCGCAGCATTTTTTGTATGTTTTGTTCTTATAATATTCGTGATATTCTTGGAAGTTTGCCATATATTTATATGTTCTACATATTGTTCTCAACATGAAAAGCTATAATATCAATTTATTGCAGTATAAATTACAAAGAAATTGTTCCAGAAAGCACAACATTAAATAATAATAAATCAAAATGAGTGATATTTTTGTAACTTTTTCCAACAAAAAGTATTTAGCACTGACGAATGAGTGGATTTATTCAATCATAAATTATGTAAATTGGGAGCCCAACAGAGGTCTTTATGAGTGCGTTACCTTCTTAGTGGGCCTCACCATCTGCACCAACCCACTTGTAATGTGAAAGATAAACGTTCAAAGGTGCGTTCAAAAGTTCTCAAATTTTTAGCAATAATTCATAGTGGTGACAAAAAGTATAGTTATCATAGTGGTGACATGCATCCTTTTATCAATTAAATTCATTTAATTTTCTTTCTTATTTAATGAAAAGTCAATTTACACTAAAACCCTTATATTATTATTAATAAATTAACTTGTGAATAATATGTTTTCAATTAACATGATGTTACAATAAATTTTAAAATACTTCAAACTAGACTAAATATTTAACAAGTATAATTGAATTAAATAACATATATAAGTAATTTACCATTTCGTAATGTAAATTTAAATAAATATTTCCATATTTCCAAAATTTCTGATTTTAACATTAACAAAATCTATCAATCAAAATTTTGTTAAGGACTTTACAATTACCTATTTCTAACTACATTTTCCTATGTATTTCTAGTTTTGATGCCAAATCAAATATATTTTCAGCATGTACAAAATTGAGATGTTACAGTGCGAGACTCAGGTAAAACTCAGACCGGACACGGCCGATACCGAGTTGACTCGGACACGGCCGATACCGAGTTGACTCGGACTCGGCCGAGTTTCCAAACCATGATAGTAAGGATAGCGTGCATTATGCTTACTAAGAGGGTTTGGTGAGTACAGCTCCAAAATCTATCGGATTTACTTTAAACGACGAATCGAAACCGTTAAAACCAATTTACTTAATTAGTAATGCGTGTACAAAGTTTTGAAATTTTCAAATTCATTTAGTACAAAGTGATCGAGCGGTAAAAAAAAAATTGCTTGGCTTCGTTATAAGGTACCAATTGTGCCTACTTACAAGCAAACACATACAACTTGAATAAAATTTGTTGGTTACAAGCAAACACATAATATAGTTGTAAGCATGGTTTTGAAACTCGGAATCGGAATCAGAATTGGGTTCTTGACCGTGAAATCGGAATCGGGTGAATCGGTCGAGTTGACTCGGTAACTCGGATTTTTTTGCCTGAAGCTTGTTTTGTACTAAATTTGTCAAATAACCCACTCCAACACTCATAATAATTAAATTTTCACGAATAACAATCAAATTTACAGTTTATTACTTATAAAATTAATATTTATCTAATTTAAAAATTAAATAGACTTCCATAAAATAATAAAAAAGCTTAATAAATTCACAAAAGACAAATAAAATGTTTAATTTTAAATTTTACATTTTCATATTTTATTTGGTATGCATTAATTTATCTTCAAAGAAAATATTTTATTTCATAAACAATTAATATTTATTTTGCTTAAGTCAAAATAAATAAAATAAAACTTAATATTTATTACTTAATATTTATTTTGCTTAATATTTATTACTGTCAAATATGGTCCACTCATTTTGAAACTCGTTCAATCCGTGACCTCCGTCTTCTCCATCTTCTCCATTTAGTACTGTTGATTTATTACTGTCAATCTTCTCCAATCTTCCCCATCTCTTCTCCAATCGCCAATCACTTTCCACCTTCCCCATTTCTTCTCCAATCTCCAGCCTTCCCCATCTCTTCTCCATTCTCCAGCCTTCCCCATCTCTTCTCCAATCTCCATTCTCAAGCCTCCGCGCCTCCGCCTCAGCAACTCAACTCAAGACTCGGTCTAGGTTGGTGAGAATCGGCCATTTTGGCCTTGAATCGGCTCAACTCGGTTGAATCGGCTTGACTCGGCCTAAAAATCAGCTAACTCGGCCGAGTCAAGCACTGTTCATCCGAGTTCGGGTGAAAATCGGATCAGACACGGCCGATACCGAGTTGACTCGGAATCGGCCAATTTTCCAAACCATGGATGTAAGAATAATAAACGCCTATTACGACCTCTTACAAGTAAACCCATTAAATGGTAAGAGTAATACACGCCTGTTAGGACCTCTTACAAGCAAACACATAAATAAAAAGAGAAAAAAAAAGGAGAGAAAGATAGATGGAAAATAAAGAAAAAGATATTAATATATATAACATCAAGCAGGAGAATAGTTGTACTAATCCCTAACGAGTTGCATGTGCAATTCTTGCTCTTTTGATTACAGGGATAACAATTGCTATGGCAAATCCAGTGCCAAATCCCAATCCAACAAAAAGGCACAGGAGAACAATTGCAGTCATTTTCTTAGCAGGTTTTGTGAGAGGAGAGGTTGAATTGTTTCCAAGACTTAGTGACATTGCACAACTTAGATAATGGCACACCGCATAATCCAGGGTTCCCTTCATACGATGAATTGTCGAATGCCACGAACTAGCTAGATTGCGGTATTCTCCCGACCAGATGGTTAAATGATAGATTCATGTTGAGAATAAACGATAGTTAGAGGTCTAAAATAGAGAAGCGGTAAAAGTGTAATTTATGAAAAATAAGAAGTTACCGTTGGAATTAACGGTACAATAAGCCATGGGGTTATAAATATTCATAGGAGAGAGATTGTAAGAAGAATTTCATAACAAAAATACTCAATATCAATAGAAATATCCAATATCAATAGAAATCTTATTCTCATAAAATTCACATGGTATCAGAGCCAACCTTTCCTCCTCTGTTTTAGTTAAAATTCATTCGATTTCCCAATAACTCCATAACCCAACAAACTTCCGATCACCCAAAATACAAAATACAAGTGCCAGTTAGGTCACTTCATCCAGAGCCACAGCCAAAATTCAGATTCTCACAAATTCTCACAAAAATAAGATTATGCCTTTTCATATCAAATCCTCATAAAATCTCTTGTCAATGCCAACAGAAATCAGCAAAAAACTCTGAAAAATTACCAGTACATGGAGCGCTCCTAGTACCCGGTCACAATAGAGATGGATGTTGGTTTCTTTACCCTCATCTCGGACAGAAGTGGTGGAAAGTGTCGGAGACAGAAAAAAACAGAGGTGATTGGTGGAATGGTGCTAAGGGGGAGAAGAAGAGAGGAAGGTTTCGTGAGGCGGCTCAATTTTTCGGATCAAACGAAGGCTCTATTAGTCTGTTGAACCGAGCAAAGCGAAGGCGCTAACCAGGTCCGCCTCAACTCATATCGGGTTCACCTCAACTAATAATGGGTCCGCCAATGGCGTTGGGATAACACAGACAGAAATACACCAACTCCTCTCTTCATTAAGCAGTTTACTAAACCGGGCCTCTGAGCCCATATCAGGTTTTCTTAATACTCAAAATCTAACATAAGCCCAAACTTAGATAATGGCACACCGCATAATCCAGGGTTCCCTTCATACGATGAATTGTCGAATGCCACGAACTGGCTAGATTGCGGGATTCTCCCAAGCAGATGGTCTAAAATATAGAAAGGGTAAAATTATAATTTAGCAAAAATAAGAAGTTACCGTTGGAATTAACGGTACCATAAGCCATGAAGTTATAAATATTCATAGGAGAGAGATTGTAAGAAGAATTTCATAACAAAAATACTCAATATCAATAGAAATATCCAATATCAATAGAAATGTTATTCTCATAAAATTCACATTGTATAAGAGCCAACCTTTCCTCCTCTGTTTTAGTTAAGATTGACAAACTTCCGATCACCCAAAATACAAAATACAAGTGCCAGTTAGGTCACTTCATCGAGAGCCACAGCCAAAAATCAGATTCTCACAAATTCTCATAAAACTCAGATTATGCCTTTTCATATCAAATCCTCTTAAAATCTCTTGTCAATACCAAAAGAAATCAGAAAAAAAACTCCGAAAAAATTACCAGTACATGGAGCGCTCCCAGTACCCGGTCAGAGGAGGCAACGCTAATGGCAGCACTGGCGATGGTCACACAATCGTTCAATCTAAGCCGCCGATTAGGCTCACAACCATCCATCGCCAAAACCATAACTTTAGAAACAAAGCGACATGCACAAATTGCAAAAAACCCGGTCACAATAGAGATGGATGTTGGTTTCTTTACCCTCATCTCGGACCGAAGTGGTGGAAAGTGTCGGAGACAGAAAAAAAAACAGAGGTGATCGGTGGAATGGCGCTAAGGGGGAGAAGAAGAGAGGAAGGTTTCGTGAAGCGAAGGCGCTAAACGGGTCTGCCTCAACTCATATCGGGTTCGCCTCAACTAATAACGGGTTCGCCGATGGCGTTGGGATAACACAGAGAAATACACCAACTCCTCTCTTCATTAAGCAGTTTACTAAACCGGGCCTCTGAGCCCATATCAGGTTTTCTTAATACTCAAAATCTAACAGAAGCCCAAACCAAAAAAAAAAAAGGGGGAATTTCATGTATCCCCCTCAAAAACTTCAATATTACGTATTTCCCCCTCAAAATTTTGTAATATCATATTTACCCTTCAAAATATTAGAAACTCACAAATTTACCCAAAAACAATTAAATAATATAATTTAACACTTAAAATTTAATCAACAATATTTATTAATCAAATATGACTATTATACCCCTCCCTTCTCTCTCCCTTCTCTCTCAGTGCCTTCTTGTGCCCTCTCCAATACTCCGTCCCCACTCCAATTCTCTGTGCCCATGCCCGCTTCAAATCTCTCTGTCAAGGCAAAAGAACATATTGGTGAAAAAAATTGAAAACGAAGTAAACAAACCTCAGCACCAATTGGATTACCAAGCACCAATTCTTGCATGTGGGCCACAGAACACCACAGTCCATCACTGTTATCGTACGCTATGTCCTCATTATTGAGCTGACCACTCACAATTTTGTCCAGCCAAGACCTAAAGTTTAGCATCTGATCTAATCAAAGAGAGAACATAATCCAAAAAGAAGTTCAGCATCATTTTACTCCTTTCTACAAAGGCAAGACAAAAGTATTCACTAAACCACCAGCTAATAGAGCCTTTCGAAGGTAGCTCTTTTCCTGGCATAACTTTCATATGGGCCCGCTTCAATTCTCCTTACTTCAGTATGCAAGGGACATGAGTTTTATTTCTTACTTCAATTGCATCGTTGATATCTTCTACCTCCTCTACGTTTTCTGCTCCCAGCAGGACTTTTTGAACTTCTTCTGGGATGAAGTCATCTAATGTTTTTCTCTCTCAACTAATTGTATGGGATGGGACTGGAACAGAAAGTTTGTTTTTTTTTTGTGGAACTTTCAATTTAACCAATTTTTTTCTTTCAATCTTGTTATTTCAATTGAGTACGCAAGGTAAAGGTACTTGATTGGAGCTGCTAATGCTATTGGTACCTGATTAGAGTTGCTAATGCCTCCCCAAATTTCGAGCTACTGGTACCTGATGCTGGTATCGGTCTAAGATTGGAGCTGCTGATGCTACTGGTACCAGTCATAATAGGGGTTGTTCATGCTGTTGGTAATAGTCTGAGCTTGAATCTGTTGGAGCTGCCGGTACACCCTGTGTGAGGAAGAAGAGAGAAATGACAACAAAATTCTAATTAATGGATTAGGATAATTATGTGATTAAGTTTATTTGAATTGTATAGTTATATATAAGTAGGAGGTGTCTTTTGTAAATACTTTTATTAATCAATGAATTATGTGATTAAGCACTGAGCATATCATAAAAGCACTGTTTTATTTTTTGCATGAGGTTTCTGTATAATTAATGAAATTATTAGTCTCAAAGAAATCAATCTTTTATTAGATAACAAAATCAAGCTACTCTTGATAAAATTTTTGCATGAGATGTGAGGATTAAAATCCATCAAATCATATCCAATGCAAGTAGGAAATTCTGGTACATCACCACTGACACAGAAAATCAATATTTTCACAGTGTCATCAATTTCTTACAATCTTGATGTTTTAGTTTTTGTGAGGCACCGCATAGTGTCATCAATTTCTTACAATCTTAATGTTTAGTTGAAAAACTGCACTATCATTTCATTAAGCACCTCAAAACCGATTCCTTTACATACCAGGAAGGTTCTGACAGAAGATGAAATAATTACAAAATGACCCTTATACTTTTTTGTTATTACAAAGTCACCAAATAAATTATTATTTTTGACAAAATTTCGACAGCATGCCTCTGCTTGATTTTTTGATTTGTATTCATTGATCAATATGAACAATTTGAAATATAAAAGAAAATTTGCATTCAACATATATAAGTTGAAACAACCAATTTCATATAAACTATATTTTAATAGATTTCATATAACTTTTCATATAACCAACAATCACCATAAGCTATTTCAAAGTAGCAAAAAGTAAAATCACCTAAAAATGTCTACTACTATGTTCCAAAAACACCATTCCAATACCAATAAGTTTTAAACATACAAAATGCAAGTATGGTTAATCATAATCACAACAAAAAATTAGTAGACATCACAAGTATTAGACAATCAAACATTATCAACTCATGGCATCACACGTCTTCGACTTCTTACTCCTACGTGTTTGTGAATTCTTTCCTTGTGCCCTAATTTAAAAAAAAAAGTGTTTGTCAGTATTTAAAAAACAAAGGCATCCATAAATATTGAGATTTAATTTCTAAAAAATTAATCAAATGAGAACGTAGACAAGTTTGATAACCTTTTACTAGTTGATGGTTGAGATGTATTTTGAGAGTAACCAAATTCAGATACTTGAGATGCAGTCACGAGAGGTGCTGGGTTCTTACTCTTTTGATGATGTCCGTACATACCACAACGCCGACACTTGTGTTTTCTCTTCGGTTGTACAGGAATTTCTGTTCATTATATCATCCAGAATTAAAATTTGAATGTGGTATTAAGTTAAAAATGTTGAAGGAACCCTATTTGCTTTCAATAAATTCTAAATAAATATGTGAAATTACCAGTACACTCCTATGCCCCTCTTTTCATAGAACCAAAGCTTCAAACTTATGTCAAAACTACCCCATGACATGCAAAGCGAGTTTAAGATGTTAATGCAACAAAATGAGATTCAATTCGAAGATCGAGTTTTGACAGTACACTTGAACTAAAAGCCTTGAATCAAATTCCTTTAAATAAATTCCAAAATTCTGAATTGAATCCACAATCGTGTCCTTCATCCAAAAACAAGTGCAATCCTGAAGGAACCATTCAAAATGCTGAAGTAAATATTCAGTCTAACATGTGTACATATCAGGTTAGTACCTTCTAAATGCAATTTCGAGAATTATGAACAAGTTAGAGAATTATGGTACAAGCCCTTCTAATTAAGGTTTCCTTGTTGCAACTAATTGAGGCATCAAGGTGTCACAAACGTAGTAATAAAACACATCTGGTAAACAACACCAATTTATCCCAATTATGCATTTCCCCTTTTCTAATTTCTTGAAAAATTGGCTTTATGTTGGATTGACTGTGCTTTATTTGTGTAAATAGTCAAAAGTTTAGATGCCTTCAAATAAAGAGAAATTATTCGAATGTAAAATTATCGCTCATATCATCCAAATCGCTGAAAATCTAAATTTCAGTACTTACTCGACAGCAGGAGACTCATGCATGTTCTCCCATCTAGGTCTCGAGGGATCGCTGACAACCAAGTCCACGGAATCGACACTGTGCGGAGCACCCAAAGAGGGGTGATTCAAATCCGATGCCATATCGGAGAGGCTCGGAACAAACAGTGATTGGGGCGATGATGCCATATGAGAGAAGGGTGAGGCGCCAAGTTCTCTTTGGCGAAGAAATTTTTGCGAGTGGAGAAGAAAATTATGGCAGCGGTAGCAATTTGGCGATTTTGAGTGGGAGCATTTGTTTTGGCGGTAGGAATTGGAGAAGTCAGAGAAAGAGAAGGGAGAGAGAAGGGGGGTATAATAGTCATATTTGATTAATAAATATTGTTTATTAAATTTTAAGTGTTAAATTATATTATTTAATTGTTTTTGGGTAAATTTGTGAGTTTCTAATATTTTGAAGGGTAAATATGATATTACAAAATTTTGAGGGGGAAATATGTAATATTGAAGTTTTTGAGGGGGATACATGAAATTCCCCCAAAAATAAAATAGAGGCTCAGAATAGTGAACTGAGGTTAAGCCCAAACCAGAATAAATACATAATACCGAATAAACGAATTAACAGAAGCCAAGGCCGAAAATGTACAAACTTAGGAAATTTAAATCAAGAGTACTCCAAAAATATATAGTCTGGATTGGATTTAGACTCCGGTGCAACTGATCACATGACCGGAAATAGAAATATATTGTATAATTACCAAAAAAGCAAAGCTCAAGAATTTGTATATGTTGCAAACGGTGAAAAAATAGAAATTTGTGGTTATGGCTCAATCAAGCTTTTTTCAAAAGAAATTGAACATGTTTTACACGTAAAAAAATGCACATCTAATTTGTTGTCTATAGGAAAAATTTCAAAAGAAATAAATTGTGAGATTATTTTTTTCATCACAAAATGTATTTTTTTCATGATATGACATCCAAGAGGATGATTGGTGAAGGTATCTTTCAAAATAGACTATTTTTTAAATAACCAAAAATTCAATTTTAACACCAAAATATAAGACATGCGAAGTTTATGGCACAAAAGAATTGGGCATCCTTTCGATAGAACCTTAAAATGTATTTTTTATTTTTCAAATTTAGATGGTAGTCATTGGGAAGTATGCAAACTAGCTAAGCATACAAGACTTCCATTTGTAACTTCAAATTCAAAAAGTAGTCAAATTTTTTAACTTGTTCATTCCGATGTTTGGGGACCCGCACCCGTAGACTCTTATAATTGTTTTAAATATTTTGTTACATTGATAGATGATTTTTCACGATTAAATTGCTTATATTTATTAAAAAATAAAAGGTAAGTTTTTTCTCACTTTCAAGAGTTTTAAATTTTAGTTGAAACTCAATACAATACGAAGATTAAAATTTTTAGGACCAATAATGGAACGGAATTTGTTAATCAAAATTTCTCAAGTTTTTTGAAACAAAAAGAATTATACATCAAACCACTAGTGTTTATACCCCACAACAAAATGGAATTTCCGAAAAAAAAAATCATCATTTACTTGAAATGACAATAACACTAATGTTTCAAATAAATGTTCTAAAAATTTATTGGTCGGATGCCATTCTCACCGCAACTTATTTGATAAATAGGTTGGCAAGTGTTGTTTTAAATTGGAAAAGCCCACTAGAAGTTATATACCAATGGAAAATAATCTTTAATTGTCTAAGAATTTTCGGATGTACATGTTTTGTACACCAAAATAAACGAGATAAATTATATCATACTTTTATTAAAACTATTTTTCTAGGATATTCATCTCTAAAAAAGGGTTATAAATGTTATGATCCTATAAATCATAAATTATATATTTCTAGAGATGTAACATTTTTTTTAAATGAGTCATATTTTAAAACAAATAAAAATGAGATTGATAATCAGGTAAAAATGATTTTGTCTTTCCTATGTCTACTAATCAAATTGTTGAGCAAACAATTTTTAGCAGGTTTTGTGGACAGAGAAGTTGAATTGATGCCAGGACTTGTGACATTGCACAGCTTAGATAATGGCACACCACAGAATCATAGGTTCCCATCAAATGATGAATTGTCGAATGCTAGGAACTGACTAGATTACACGATTCGCTCGACCAGATGGTTAAATGAGAGATTCAATGTGGATAGAAAAGTCAGGGTGATTAGTTCGTGTCAAATCTCTCCAGAGAATTGGTTCCAAGAAAGGTCCAGTGACTTGATTAGCGTCGATCGTCCAAGTTGATGCAGGATGGATCCAGTAAAAGCGTTATGAGATAGGATTAGTGCTTTTATTCCTTTGAGCTCTCCAAAGATCTCAGGAATATCACCAATGAATCCATTTGTTGATAAATCAATTGAAATCATTAAATTAGGCATGTTATTCTCTAGTGTCATTTGTGGCCTTTTATCTGTCATAGTAACAGAGATCGAATCATTTATAAAAAGAGGCTGTAAAAGGTGTTTACCAAGATGCATCCGAGGATAAAAAATAATAAGGTACATTTTGCCGGAGGTCACTAAACTTTGTTATTTGTTATGAATTGATTACTCAAGTTTAATTTGTTCTTCTATACTATTTAATTTTTCATTTGTCCCAATCAAGTCACTCTATACTTTTTTTCATCCAAAAAACTAATAAAATATAAAGTTATTTGGATGGAATGAACATATACCGTGATATTATAAGGACAAGTATACAAGTCAAACTCACTTAGCCCTTTATAGTGTAATTTACCGTCAGTTTTACCTGTATAGGCCTTAATTAATGTTCCCCTCAATTGTGCAAACAAGCGCTAGGTTTTATTAATTACTTCTAAATACTTCATTCTTGAATTAAATCTCAAGAATTGCAATCCTTATTGTTCAATGCATAAAAAGATGAAGGTGTGGTGTGTGCCTTGATTTATTTTTGTGCAAGTTCATGAACTTATTTGCTTTATTAACTTAAAAAATGTGCTCTTTTTTTCGTATAGTTCGTGGGACATGATAAAGACGAAGGCGTGCGGCGAAGTGCTATTTCAGGTAAAAAGGTATGGCATTTTATTCATCTCTGCAATTATTCAGTTGGAAATAGTAATTAAAAAATAGTTATGTCCCCAGCAAAAGCCTAATTGTACCCCCAAATTTATAAATACATAAGAAATCCGTATAAATGAAAATAATACACGGATTAGTTTGGACCTGACTATTGACCATTTGGGGGAGTTGTATAGTTTGTGGGTTTCTTTTAAATTTTGTTTTGCTTGTAGATTTTGCTGAAGGTGGATAAAACAGAGGACAAGGAGGCAGAGAGCAAGCGAAATGAACTTCTGAAATTTCTCAATGCTAGCTATGATTAATTTGCTGTTTGTGTTTTTCATCAATCTCCCAGTCATCATTTTCTTTTTCATTCCTTTTTGTACCTGAAATGCATGGTTGTGTAATTTTTTTTTAATTATCTTTTACCTACTTTACCATTTACCCCTTAGTCTGTCATTTATTATTTTAAAGTTTTCCGTTTAAAAATTAATCGGGTTTACCAGACACCACTTTGTGTGTATATATATATTTGTTTCAGAGCTTGTGTTTATTTTGGGGATTCATCAATTGTGGCTATTTTTAATTTGGAGTGAGGGGTTCTGCTCATTATTTGTGTTCAAATTATGTTTTTTAATTATCTATAGCAGAGTTGGTGCACATAGTACTTGTCTGGTTGTATTGTTCCGAATGCTTCTATCAAAATTAAAGATGAAAGTAGAATTAGATGCGGAAATTATTTAATTACTTGGCATTGTAGTTGCATGTAAAATATATGTATTGTATTATTCTTCACCATGAATTTTTGCTTGATTACGTTTAAAGGTACCAATTGTGCCTAATTACAAGAAAGCACATATAACTTGAATAAATTTTGTTGGGTACAAGCAAACACATGAAATGGTAAGAATAATACATGCCTGTTACAACCTCTTACAAGTAAACACACATAACTTGAATAAAAAGAGAAGGAAAAAAAAGAAATGAGTAAAATTGAAAAAAAAGAAATAAATATTCATATATTAAACATCAAATATATTCATATATTAAACATTAAGTCCTTCAAAAAGCGAACACTCTTGTTGCTGGTGTGCGGAGTAATTCCTAACGAGTTGCATGTTCATTTCTTGCTCTTTTGATTTTCAGGCCAAATAATTACTATGGCAAATCCGGTACCAAATCCTGTACCAAATCCCATTCCAACGAAAAGGAACAATAGAACAATTGCAGTCATTTCCTTAGTAGGAGAGGTTGTATTGTTTCCAGGGCTTGTGACATTGCACAGCTTAGATAATGGCACACCACATAATCCAGGGTTCCCTTCGTACGATGAATTGTCGAATGCGAGGAACTGGCTAGATTGCGGGATTCTCCCGACCAGATGGTTAAATGAGAGGTTCAAGATGGATAGAAAACTCAGGGAGATTAGTTCCTGTGGAAGCTCTCCAGAGAGTTGGTTCCAAGAAAGGTCCAGTGACACGATTTGCATCAAGCGTCGAAGTTGATGCGGAATGGATCCAGTAAAAGCATTATGTGACAGGTTTAGTGCTTTTATTTCTTTGAGCTCTCCAATCGTCTCAGGAATATCACCAGTGAATTTATTTGTCGATAAACTGAGATACATAGTGTTCTCCAAATAGAGTGTATAGTTCAGTGGGATTTCTGAGAATTCATTGTTGGAATAGTCCAAAAAGTAAGCACCCACAAGTGGGACTGCTCCTTTTAGCTTGTTAAAACTAAAATCAATGGTCGCAAAGGAAAAACCTGGAGGAGCATCTTCTACACTAGTAAACATGTTGTGCGAAAGGTTAAGCATTGCCTCAGAATCGCTCAACCTCTTCCATATCCACCTTGGTATAACTCCGTGCAATTGGTTTTTTGAGAGATCAACATAGTACAAATTGGTGAGGTTACTGAGGTGCCCAACTAAGTTAAGGTCAAATGTTCGGTTAAAATTGTTTGAGCTCAGGTCAAGAGTATCTAGACTTGGGAGCCAAACTATTGAATTTGGAATTGGTCCACTAAACTGGTTCCTACTTAAATCAAGTGTTCCAAGATTTGAGAATTTAAATATTTTCCAGGGAATTTGTCCATTTAATTGATTTTCATGAAGGTCAAGCTCAATCAATGGATAAAATACAAGTGAAAACTCTTTTAGTCGGAACTGGCCTGAGAGCTTGTTGTTAGAAAGAAATAGTGTTTCCTAACTTGGAAGAGAAAACAAACTTGGGGGGATTGAGCCAGAGTGTGCGTTATAGGAAAGATCCAATATTGCTAATTTACCAAGTTTTTCGATTGAAGAGGGTATTTGTCCTGAAAAGTTGCAACCTGAAAGTTTGAGTACAGATAAATTTCTGAGGTTGCCAATTGAATCTGGTATGCTACCAGAAAAGTTTGTGTCTTCGAGAACCAAGCTCTCCAAAGAACTCATGACTGGAAAATTAGGTAAAGTCCCAAATAGCTCTCCATTTTTTGATAAATCAATCTTGGTCAATGTTGGGATTTGAAAAATCTCTTGTGGAAACAGCCCTTCAAGGTCAGAATTGTCCAATAGGAGATCTTTTAATGGAAATTCAGCAAAGTAGTCAGGAATCTGGGTTTGGAAACTGTTGTAACTGAGGCGAAGGGCAGTTAACGAACCAAGTTGGGAAAGAGATGATTCAAAGGGGCCTGACAGATTACAATTAACCATACTGAGAACTTGTAAGTGGGGGACCGACTCAGACAGAGCTCTGCACCACTCGGTTCCATTCTCAGAGATATCAACACCATCAAGATAGAGCTCTCTTAAATTGCTCAATTGGCTAACCAATATCCGCAGATTTGGTTCTTGCAGTTTCAGACCATAACAATATGAAAGGTCAAGTGAGATCAAGTTTGTGAGTTTGGCTATGGCAATTGGAATTTGACCGAAGAAATCTGTGTTGGAAAAGTTGAGATATGTGAGCATAGTTAGCTTTTCGAACCCATGAGCTGGAATCTGGTTTTGTGAAAAGTCGTTGTATGCAAGGTTGAGGTGTTGGAGTGAGGTGAGATTAAAGATTGCGGCACTGAGGTTACCTTGAATGTTACGGTTGCTGATGTCAAGGGCAGTGACATGACCGGTTGCTTTGTCGCAAGACACTCCCTCCCAGCCACGACAACAGTCTGTTCCGGGTTGCCAAGAGGTAAGATCAGAGTGGAAGAAGCCTCTTTTGAGTTGGAGAAGGGAAGAGCTCTGGTCAGGAAGGCATGAGACGTGGGTTGCCACAGAAGCAGAGGGAAGCAAAAGAGATGAGAAGATAATAAGTAGAGTGTACAGACACAAGTGTAGAGAGTTTGGCCAAGAATTAGCAAAATCCATTTGTTCAATCTGGTAGAAATAGTAGTAGAGTAGTGAATGGTGGATTATGAAATTAACTTGTATATATAAAAACCCAGCTGTAAACAGTACATGTAATTTTTTCATGCACGTTGACTGACAAAGTCATTTAGAGCTGTAAGGCCATTCAAAATGAACATTGTTCATTTGTTTGGTTAGGCTCACATCAGCTTGACTACTACTTGACTACTCTTCAGTTGACTTGGGTCAACCCAGCCCCTTTTTGGAAAGCTTTGTATTTTCTTTTTGACCAGTCTTAATCGTCACTCCAAAGAAAATGCTTTACGACAATCATGAATCATCACTAGCAAACTAGTATTTAACAATAAAAAACAAAAAAATTCCAAATTTTTTCCTTCAAATGACATCATCATTTATTGGAAATTATTGAAAGATATTCTAGATTATAAATAGCGCAGCATTTTTTGTATGTTTTGTTCTTATAATATTCGTGATATTCTTGAAAGTTTGCCATACATTTATATGTTCTACATATTGTTCTCAACATGAAAAGCTATAATATCAATTATTTGCAGTATCAATTACAAAGAAATTGTTCAAAAAAGCACAACATTGAATAATAATAAATCAAAATGAGTGACATTTTTGTAACTTTTTCCAACAAAAAGTATTTAGCACTGACGAATGAGTGGGTTTATTCAGTCATAAATTATGTAAATTGGGAGCCCAACAGAGGTCTTTATGACTGCGTTACCTTCTTAGTGGGCCTCACCATCTGCACCAACCCACTTGTAATGTGAAAGATAAACGTTCAAATGTGCGTTCAAAAGTTCTCAAATTTTTAGCAATAATTCATAGTGGTGACAAAAAGTATAGTTATCATAGTGGTGACATGTGTCCTCCACATGCATCCTTTTATCAATTAAATTCATTTAATTGTCTTTCTTATTTAATGAAAAGTCAATTTACACTAAAACTCTTATATTATTATAAATAAATTAACTTGTAAATAATATGTTTTCAATTAACATGATGTTACAATAAATTTTAAAATGCTACAAACTAGACTAAATATTTAACAAGTATAATTGAATTAATTAAAATATATAAGTAATTTACCATTTCGTAATATAAATTTAAATAAATATTTCCATATTTCCAAATTTTCTGATTTTAACACTAAAGAAATCTATCAATCAAAATTTTGTTAAGGACTTTATATAGAAAATGTACAAACTTAGGAAATTCAAATCAAGAGTACTCCAAAAATAGTATGGATTGGATTTTAGACTCCGGTGCAACCGATCACATGTCCAGAAATAGAAATATATTGTATAATTACCAAAAAACAAAGCTCAAGAATTTGTATATGTTGCAAACGGTGAAAAAATAGAAATTTGTGGTTATGGCTCAATCAAGTTTTTTTCAAAAGAAATTAAACATGTTTTACACATAAAAAATTGCACATCTAATTTGTTGTCTATAGGAAAAAAATTCAAAAGAAATAAATTATGAGATTATTTTTTCATCGCAAAATGTATTTTTTCATGATATGACATCCAAGAGGATGATTGGTGAAGGTATCTATCAAAATGGACTCTATTTTTTAAATAACCAAAAATTCAATTTTAACACCAAAATACAAGACATTGGAAGTTTATGGCATAAAAGAATTAGGCATCCTTCCGATAGAACCTTAAAATGTATTTTTTATTTTTCAAATTTAGATTGTAATAATTGTGAAGTATGCAAACTAGCTAAGCATACAAGGCTTCCTTTTTATAACTTCAAATTCAAAAAGTAGTCAAATTTTTGAACTTGTTCATTCTGATGTTTTGGGACCCGCACCCGTAGACTCTTATAATTGTTTTAAATATTTTGTTACATTTATAGATGATTTTTCACGATTAACTTGCTTATATTTATTAAAAAATAAAAGTGAAGTTTTTTCTCACTTTCAAGAGTTCTCAAATTTAGTTGAAACTCAATACAATACGAAGATTAAAATTCTTAGGACCGATAATGGAACAGAATTTGTTAATCAAAATTTCTCAAGTTTTTTTGAAACAAAAAGGAATTATACATCAAACCAGTTGTGTTTATACCCCACAACAAAATAGAATTTCCGAAAGAAAAAATCGTTATTTACTTGAAATGACAAGAGCATTGATGTTTCAAACCAATGTTCCAAAAATTTATTGGTCGGATACCATTCTCACCGCAACTTATTTGATAAATAGGTTGCAAAATGTTGTTTTAAATTGGAAAAGTCCACTAGAAGTTATATACCAAAAAAAAATAATCTTTAATCATCTAAGAATTTTCGGATGTACATGTTTTTTACACCAAAATAAACGACATAAATTAGATCATACTTCTATTAAAACTATTTTTCTATGATATTCATCTCCAAAAAAGGGTTATAAATGTTATGATCCTATAAATCATAAATTATATATTTCTAGAGATGTAACATTTTTTTAAAATGAGTCATATATTAAAACCAAGAAAAATGAGATTGATAATCAGATAAAAATTATTTTGTCTTTCGTATGTTTAGTAATCAAATTGTTGAGCAAAGAGTTGTTGGAAATGATGAAGAAGAAGAAAATGAAGACGAAAATAACAACACTTCTCCAAGTGGAACCGGGGAAGATTAAAATATTGAAGAAAATGAAAATATTGAAGAAGATGAAAATATTGAAGAAGAAGTTACGGCAAGGAGGTCAACCCGTCCTACTCAACCGTCCATAAGATTACGAGATTTCGTAACCTATAAGGTTCAATATCCTATTCAAGATTATATTTCATATAATAATATTTCAAAAAACCACCATGCATTTTTTAGTTCAATTAACAAAATAGAAGAACCAAGAAATTTTGAGGAAGCCATAAGCCAACCGGTGTGGTGCAAGGCTATAAAAGAAGAACTTCAAGCCTTAGAAAAAAATAACACATGAACCATTGTATCGTTACCAAAAAATAAAAAACCCGTAGGATGCAAATGGGTTTATAAAGTGATGGCACCATAGAAAGGTACAAGGCCCGGCTAGTTGCCAAAGGGTATACCCAAACATATGGTATTGATTACCAAGAAACCTTTGCTCCGGTAGCAAAGATGAATACCATAAGAATTTTACTTTCGATAGCGGTAAATAATGGTTGGAAGTTATATCAAATGGATGTTAAAAATGCACTTCTTCAAGGAATACTTGAGAAAAAAGTTTATATGACCCTTCCATCGGGTCATTTAAAAGAAAAAAAATGTTAACCTTGTTTCTAGGTTAAATAAATTAATTTATGGACTTAACTAATCTCCAAGGGCATGGATGGCAAACTATCTCAATATTTAATTTTTTGTAGTTTTAAAGTAAGCCAATCCGATACATCTTTATTCTCAAAACATGAAAATAATGATATTACTATTGTACTTGTTTATGTTAATGACATAATTATAACAATAAACAATTATGAAAAAATTAACAATGTTAAAAGACACTTAAAAGAATTGAAATAAAAGACCTTGGTAAACTTAAATATTTTTTAGGATTTGAAATAGCTCACTCTATCAAAGGACTATTTCGTTGACAAAGAAGTTACACTATTGACCTTCTAAAAAAACGGGAAAATTAGGATCCAAACCGGCCTCAACACCAATAGATAGTAATTGTGAATTAAATTCCGAAGATGGAGAACCGTTGGAAAATGTCAACCAATTCGAACGGCTTGTAGGTAAATTGATTTACTTAACGGTAACTAGGCCGGATATATCATTTGCAGTAAGCCAAATTAGTAAATTTATGCATTCACCAAGAAAATCTCATTTGGATGCAATTGATAGAATTTTGAGATACATAAAGAAATCACCCGGAAAGGGTATATGGATGAAAAATAATAAATCTAATGTAGTGTGTGGCTATTCCGATGCAGATTGGACCGAGAGTTTTGATAGAAAATCTACAACTGACTATTGCACGTTTGTAGATGGAAACTTAGTCACATGGAAAAGCAAGAAACAAAATGTCATGGAGAAAGTGCGGAAGTGGAATATCGTGCCATGGCATCCACCGCAAGTGAACTCAAATGGGTCAAACAATTGCTCGAAGAATTGAACTTCAAAATAGATAAACCAATGAACATGTTTTGTGATAACAATGCGGCAAGGCATATTGCCTCGAATGCGGTGTTTCATGAAATAACAAAACATATCGAAGTTGATTGTCATTTCATAAGAGAAAAAATTCAAGCCATGGAAATCGAAACACCTTACGTGAAGAGCCAAGACCAATTAGCCGATATTTTTACAAAGGGTCTTATTGCGAAGCCGTTTGAAGAAATAACAAGCAAGGTAGGATTAATCGATATCTATAATCCTAGCTTGAGGGGGAGTGTTGAGAATAACAATAGTTAGAGGTCTAAAATAGAGAAAGGGTAAAATTGTAATTTAGGAAAAATAAGAAGTTACCGTTGAAATTTACGGTACAATAAGCCATGAGGTTATAAATATTCATAGGAGAGAGATTGTAAGAAGAATTTCATAACAAAAGTACTCAATATTAATAGAAATATCCAATATCAATAGAAATCTAATTCTCATAAAATTCAAGATTAGTTCCTGTGGAATCTCTCTAGAGAGTTGGTTCCAAGATAGGTCCAGTGACTCGATTTGCATCAAGCGTCCAAGTTGATGCGGAATGGATCCAGTAAAAGCATTATGTGACAGGTTTAGTGCTTTTATTCCTTTGAGCTCGCCAATCGTCTTAGGCAAGCTATTCTCTAGTGTCATTAGTGCCCCTTTATTATTCGTGACAGTAACAAAGATCCCATCAATTTCAAAATAAATTAAAGCAGTGGGCCAAGGACTTTACCAAGAACTGCATCCGAGGATAAAATATGCATGGACCTGAAATTACTGAACCAGAGTGGTGGTAAACTTCCATTGAAGTTGTTTGAAGCTAGATCAATCATTCTTAACAATTGGAAAGGAGAATTAATTTTTCCAAAATTTGAAGGAAGGTCTACTGCACCATAGAATCTATTGGACCTTAGAATAATGACTTGGAGATTTGGAAGCTTCCCTAGTGAAAACGGGAAAGTGCCACCTATGCGGTTGCATCCTATGTCAAGGAGTGTCAAATCTTTACACCTTGTTAAAGATCTAGGCAAATAGCCTTCAAGATTATTGTTGTTCAGATCCAATATGATGAGCGCGCAAGACCTGTTTATGTGATGTGATAGTGTTCCAGAATTAGCGAAATCCATTTGAATCTGATAGAAACAGCAGGAGAGTAGTAAATGGTGGATTATGAAATTAACTTGTATAAAAACCCAGCTGTTCATGCATGTTGACTGAGAAAGTCATTTAGAGCAGTTAGGCCATTCAATATGAACATTGTTTGGTTAGGCTCACATTGACTTGGGTCAACCCAGCCTTTTTTTTGAAAGCTTGGTATTTTCGTTTTTACCAGCCTTCATGGTCACTCCAAAGAAAATGCTTTACGACAATCATCACTGGCAAACAATAATTTAACAATAAAAAACATAAATTTTCCAAAAAATTTCCAAAAAATTTCCTTCATATGACATCATCATTTATTGGAAATTATTCAAAGATATTCTATATTATAAATAGCGCAGCATGTTTTGTATGTTTTGTTCTTATAATATTCATGATATTCTTGAAAGTTTGCCATATATTTGTATGTTCTACATATTGTTCTCAACATGAAAGCTATAATATCAATTATTTGCAGTATAAATTACAAAGAAATTGTTCCAAAAAGCACAACATTAAATAATAATAAATCAAAATGAGTGACATTTTTGTAACTTTTTCCAACAAAAAGTATTTAGCACTCACGAATGAGTGGGTTTATTCAGTCATAAATTATGTAAATTGGGAGCCCAACAAAGATCTTTATGAGTGCGTTACCTTCTTAGTGGGCGTCACCATCTGCACCAACCCACTTGTAATGTGAAAGATAAACGTTCAAAGGTGCGTTACAACGAATATTGACACTCACAATGCGAAGACTCACTCGGTCTTTAGCAAATTTCTTTCCAAAATTTTAGCAATAATTCTCACAATCAAGTTTATTTTTTTCTTCAGAATAAGTCATAATAATTGTAATGTCATATCACTCTTAATAAGAAAATTTTCCTTAGTCTTTTATTTCATTTTAAAATTGTTTCAGATGTCTATTTGGTTTTTCTTATGTAGGGTCTCATTTTAATAATCACTTGTAGCAAATTTCATATAGTAAGGATAGCATGTATTATGCTTACTAAGAGGGTTTGGTGAGTATAACTTCAAAAATCTATGGGATTTATTTTAAACGACGAATCCAAACAAAATGTTTTATGACAATCATCACTGGCAAACAAGAATTTAACAATAAAAAACATAAATTTTCCAAAAAATTTCCTTCATATGACATCATCATTTATTGGAAATTATTCAAATATATTCTATATTATAAATAGCGCGGCATTTTTTGTATGTTGTGTTCTTATAATATTCGTGATATTTTCGTTAACTTGAAAGTTTGTCATATATTTATATGTTCTATATTGTTCTGAACATGCAAATAAAGGTCAAAATCTGCTAAAAAAAGCTATTATACAAATATCAATTACATTTGCAGTAAAAATTACAAAGGAATTGTTCGAAAAAGCACCACATTAACTAAATTCTCACTTGAGGATATGTGCACATGCTAATATCATAGGTGTCTGGTCCGTAAGAAACCAACCACCAGAGAATTTAATATTACTATGTTATTCTTGGGTAATTTCAAAAAGGCAGTGTACTGAGTTTCTCTAGGCAGTAGGCACTGTACTGAGTTTCTGAAGAAAGAGAGATTCTATCTTTAGGAGGGTTTTAACAAGAAATAATGAAAGAATGAAAGAAATAGTGCCAGAAGTTGAAAGTCATTGGTGAATCCGATGTAGCAAGAAAAGCAATGATGAAGGAGAGGAATTAATTAATTGTACACTGAAGCTCTATCATGAGAAATTGCTTGGTTCATCATGTGAGGCGTCATGGACCCTGTTCATGGATGGATATGGTGAACATGTTGTAGCCTATGTATGTAGGCTTAAAGAAAAAATAAAAAGACTTGAAAAAAGACTTTTGCAAGTGCATCAGACAGGAACATAAGTTATCAGCGGAAATCAACGGTTCACGTTTGAGTTAATTTCGAACGAACTAGGTCCAGTTTGAGTTTGGTTTGAATTAATTTCGAACGAACTCAATTTCAAATCGAATTTTTTACGAACTTTTTCGAATCAAACTCGAATCGAATTACGAACTACGAATTTTTTGTGTAGCCCTAAAGAAAATATCATCTAAACAATTTTTTAGGCAAACAAAAAATAAAAAAGAGAAAATTTGTTTTGGGGCCCTTAAACTTTCATATTTTCTCCAACACCTCTTATTGTTTGCAAATTTGGAATGATGATATTCGAGTAGAACTAAGGTGTTCTTAAGCTCACCAAGTTTTTTTGTGAGCTTAACTAAAAAATCTATCGGATTGAATTCAAATAACACATCCAAACCATTGAATCCTCAAGCGGATTGTGAGCTTAACTCACCAAATCTTCACGAGTGATGCATGTACATGTCAAATTTATAATTTTTCGAACTAGTTTAGTATAAAGTCAAGTGGTAAAAAAATGATGAAAAATGAACTCATTAAAATTAACTTATAAATCATCTTTTTTTTTACCGCTTGACTTCATACTAAATTAGTTCCAAAATTTAAAATTTGACATGTAAACGCTTGGATGTGTCGTTTGAAGTCAATCCGATAGGTTTTTGAGTTAAGCTCACAAAAGGACTTGGTGAGCTTAAGAACACCTTATTCTACTCGTGATATTCTAACACATGAGTAGGGTTAAAATGCCATATTGTTTGTGTTCCAATCATGTTTCACATGTTTATTTCTATTTTTAAAATTGAAAAAGTCAATTCATACCACTCAACATGATCTTCTTATTAAATTGTGCTTGGAGATCAAATTTTATAATTTTTGGAAATTATTTACAAGATGATTCATAATTTTTTTTAAAAACAATGATTTTGTATCTATCTAAAAAAAATAGTAAAAAACTTCTCAAAAGAATATAAAATTTGGTCTCCAAACACATTTTCAAACTAAGATCATTTTGAGTAGTTTGGATCGACTATTTGAACTTTTAAAAACATAGACAAAAATGCTACATTATTGAAACACGGAACAACCACTACTACAAAAAAAGAGATTATACACGGACAATAAAGGAGGAGCTACACGGATTTCCTACCGTGTTTAAATCGAGGGTGTACGATTAGTTCAATAACTACACACGGACTTTTGCCCGTGTGCAATTTTAAAGATTCTACACTGATAACTTCACAAACAGCCGTGTACAAAGGTTAGAATGTGTCGCTCTCCATTTTACCGAGCTACACGGATATTACCTAAAAAACTGTGTACGATTCTTTTTGTGCACGGACATTTAACTAAAAAGTCGTGTAGCTTGACTCTTTCTACACGGACATTTAGTTAAATGTCCGTGTAGCTCTACTCTTTCTACACGGACATTTAACTAAATGTCCGTGTAGCTCTCTCTTTTTCTACACGGACATTAGTTAAATGTCCGTGTAGAAAGAACATTTTTTTTTTTTTTTTTTTTTTCGGCCAGCCTCCAGTTTTGCTAGCCAGTTTTGTTACAGAACTATTCCAGATTTTCCAGATTTTCCATATTTTCCAGATTTCATATAACAAGAAATCCATATTTTCCAGATTAGCAATAAATCCATATTTTCCATATTAGCAAGAAATTCATATTTTTCAAATTAGCCAGAAATTCATATGCAATAAATTATACAATATTCATATACACCAAATTATACCAAATTATGGAAATCCATGTTGAGCATTGCAAAATTCCGTTACAAACCACCTTGCCCACACACACCTGATATCGTCGATCTGCTTCTTGGTGTAATGCGGTTCCTTTGGCAAATTCTACAATTACAATTTGGTATTAGTTAGTAACAAGAAAAGGTAGATGAAATACACAGTTGCAAATATCAATTGCTATTATATAGGAACAATTAATATGAATTACATACCGCGTTTGGGAATTGGAATTGTATTCTTTCGACAATGTCAAACATGAAAATCATCGTGTAGTAAGCGCATCCCAACCCTCCAACTATTGCGGGCCCTGAAATTTGCATTTAGCGGCCTATGTTAGAATGATAATATTTTTTTGGACAATATATATGAAATTATAAATTTATAGTGTGCTCACCAGCAACCACTTCCAACCCAACTTGGTTTTCTTGCTCTTGTTATGCAATCCTCCCTCTTTAACATATTTCGCAAAAGCCCTTACAAAATTGAGTGAATGTTTAAAGCAATTTTATAATTTGATATAATTGAAAAAAATTCAAACCAATTAAATTATTATTGCTTACTTGTTGACATAAGGAAATATATCTTTGCACTTGTTAGCCGGGATATTTCCTCCGGGCTTACAAGAATCAACAATTATGCTCGTATTTAGGTAACGCAAAATGATTATCAGACACCAGTGCTTGCTGTGGGAGGATAAAAATTAAAGTACTTTAGCATATAATAGTAACACGAGTGTTTGCTAATATGAACAATACATAAGCTAAGGTTAGAATTAACCTCTGGTGGTACGGCACGATAATGAATTTCTTCTCCTCCTCCTCAGCACGATGCAGCGCTGAACACATGTACTCGATACCCTCCTTCGAATAACTTCTCAGGAACGTGGCACTCACTCTCTCGGGGTCCAGAAATATGCACAAGTTCTTCCTTTGTACCATCTCATTACAGTTTCGGATTAGCTTCCTGAAAACTCAAAATTTTACATTAGAATTATATTTGAGTTGTATACAATAATGAAAATAATTTTGAGTCACTAACATGAGGAAAATGGAGATGAACGACACATCGAGCCATTTATCGGATGACGAGTGGTGGAGAATGTCCTTGAAGTCTTTGAACGACATAGTGATAATACCGCCTTCATGTAAAAACATCCCAGGTGGGACAGGGATGAAGATATCCCTCATGCCTTCGGGTGCCGACATCAAGCGGTCGTGGAGAAGGCGCAAATCACCGGGCAAACGGCTGTATTCTTCTTGGGTGACCACAGAACGGTCTGGTGATCCTGGCACGTCAGCCCCGACGTCGCAAGGCACAACAGTCCGTACCGGTGACATCAACTCCTGTGCATCGATGTCATCATCTCCTCGTGTCTGCATTAAAATTAACATATCTTCTTCAATTATTTGAAAATAATGATTTGAATGTAACAAAAGAAATGGATTATTTAGATATTACCTGATGCAAAACAATCTGACTCCTGGGCCATTGGACAAATGAGTTGCGGGCATCATCAAGAACAAACATATCGCCGGTAGGGGCAGGAAGAGGTACGCGCCCCCATCCCTCCACGACTGAGTCAACCTGCACGCATGCATGGTCGGGCATGAGCTGAGCATGGTGTACACGTGGGGCTCCTGGAAGTACAACGCCCTTGGCAACGGTCAGAGGAGAACTACCCTGCCACAGGACAAGATCGCATGCTCTGGGGTCCTGCAATTATCAAAAAGTTGTTACTTTTTAATGGTGCGATGTTGTCTAACAATGTTACAAACAGGTATGAATTACCTTTAGACTATAAAACAGTAGTGATTACCTTTAGATTGTCCAAATCATCTAAGGCCCAAGTCCCGGATGCTTGGCTACTTCGCCGAACTCCCGGCGAAATAGGAGGTGGTTGCTCAGATTGTTGCGCAAGAGATGAAAATCGGTTCAACAACCTTGATTCCATCTCAGCCATCTTTGCGTCGTACTCAGCCATCTTTGCGTCATACTCTTTGCTGACCTCCGCGCGTACCTGCGCAACTATCTCGTCTTTATCAACTCTGGTACGAGGTTTTCTTCGAGGTTTTTCACCCTCAACTTGGAACACCTCCTTCCAGCCCCTGTAGGCCCCTACACCCCTTACCCGGCCCGTGTGTTCTGGATTCCCGAGCGCTGCGGCTAAGGAATCATTTTGTCGTTCGACCGTCCGGGCACCCGAACTGACCTCCTGCTCCACCTCCAACTGTTAATAGAAATATTAGTTATAGCAAAAGACCGAGTGATGTACATTCGGAGTTATAATTTCGTTTGAATGACACAAAGTTATAAGAAAGGACTCTTACCATTCTCTGAGCCACGGGTTGCAATTTCTCTGGGAGTACTATCCTCCCGTCAGCGGTTAACTCGGATCTACCCATGAACCAATCTTGGCCCCTAGGATTTTGGATCCTAACCACGGGTGAGTCGGAATCTCTGTTTTGCGCCAGTACTGTCCTCCACTCTGCCGACTTACCCTCGTAACCACCTGACCCTAAATGGTGCGGATACATGTTCATGGCAGCGATCCTTCTGCCTTCGGCACTTTTTTCCTTCACATGTGCAAGAAAAATCAATTAGTTTTAGATAAATAATTGAAGATCGAGAAAAAACATAACTACTTTGGATAATGTTACATACCTTAAACTCTTCCATGGACTTCAAAGCTTGAAACTCCTCCTACACCTCTTGTGTTAGCCAAGGATAGTACCCTACCGGATTTCTCCCTTCGTCCATGAAATCTGTCTTCAGCGTGCTCTTGAATTGCTTCCAACCTTCGTTCATGATCCTCAGAGTCTTGACCTTTGGGGTATCGCTCTCGATGTTCCACTGAGCCTGATTGACACCAAATTCACTGTATTTAATTTCATGTACAACAATGAAAATAAAGTAAAGAGTTGTTCGGTACTTTACCTCACCATGTTCCACCAGTCGTTCTTCTCCTCTTTATCAAACTTATTCCAACTCTCTACAAGGATGCTTGCCTTTCGCTTCACCAAATTGCAACACCAATTTGAGTACGCCATTCGGTTTGGACCTTGCGCACGCCCATCGTCCGTGAACCGGATTTCCAACTGCTTCTTCTTGGACGTGCTTGTGCACATTGTCGGACCTCGTTTCCTTCTTTCTGACGAGGCAGTAGCTTGCTGATGCTCTTCTGCCATCGCATCCATGTGCTCTCCCTCAGCCGACATGGTTCTGCCATTTGAAAACAAACACCACAGTAAAATGGAGGACTTCAAAAACACACAAAATGGACCTTAATTTCATATTTTTCTGATTTTAATTCGATTTTATATGATTTTCCAAAGTTCAGCCTCTCAAAATGAAAATTCTGCACCTTTAAACAGCAGATTTTACCATTTGAAAATGTGAACTTTAAAAAATCATATAAAATGGAAACAAAATCATAAAAATATGAAATTTGTGTCCATTTTGTGTGTTTTGGAGTCCTCTGTCTGTTGGTCAAGTTATAATCTTGTTTTGGTCACGGCATTGATCTGCACTGATCAATTTACCAGCAGAGGTCATTTTGGCCGTTTAGAGTACATTTCACTACTTATGTGCATTAAGTTATGCACATTAAGTAATGGACCTATGTGCAAAACAAACACCACAGTAAAATGGAGGACTTCAAAACACACAAAATGGACCTTAATTTCATATTTTTCTGATTTTAATTCGATTTTATATGATTTTCCAAAGTTCAGCCTCTCAAAATGAAAATTCTGCACCCTTAAAAAGCAGATTTTACCATTTGAAAATGTGAACTTTAAAAAATCATATAAAATGGAAACAAAATCATAAAAATATGAAATTTGTGTCAATTTTGTGTGTTTTGGAGTCCTCTCTCTGTTGGTCAAGTTATAATCTTGTTTTGGTCACGGCATTGATCTGCACTGATCAATTTACCAGCAGAGGTCATTTTGGCTCTTTAGAGTACATTTCACTACTTCATAAATTAACAGATATGTCACTACTGCAGAAATTAAATAGGTCACTACTTCAAATAGGTGCAAGCCAATTTTTTTTTGGTCTTAGGGATAGTAAAGTGGCACCAGCACAATTTGCATTATCCACCAGAAATTTAATAGGTTTTGAACTATAGTCACAGCACAGCAAAGCAAAGCAGAAATTTAATAGGCACAGCACAGCAAAGCAGCACACACTACCAGAATTTTCACTTGTTGTATGGGGAGTAAAAATGGCTTGTTGCATGGGCGGCCCCATGCAACAAGCCCCAAAAACGTCATTAGCATGCGCTTCCGCATGCAACAACTACCCATGCGTAAAGCCCCGTTGCAACTGCTTGGTCACCCATGCAACTACTTGTTCCCCCATGCAACTATCTTATCCTGGGTTGTTGCATGCGCTTCCCCATGCAACAACGACGCATGCAAAAACTTTCAGAGTTGGTGCCTGGCTGGAGTATTTGCAAGGATAGAGGTGTGGGACCCATGTAGGTATTTGCAAGGAAAGAAACGTGGGACCCATCTAAGTATTTGCAAGGATAGAAGCGTGGGTCCCATCTATGTATTTGCAAGGCTAGCCTGTGGGTATTTGCAAGGATAGAAGCGTGGGTCCCATCTTGGTATTTGCAAGGCTAACCTATGAGTATTTGCAAGGATAGAAGCGTGGGCCCCATGTGAGTATTTGCAAGGGTAAATCATGTGGGTCCCACAATATTAATTGCATGGCTAGAGACCGTGGGCCCCATCTATTTTTTGCATGGGCAGCGAGCGTGGGCCCCACATGATTAATTGCATGGGTAGGAATGTGGGTCCCACCTGGTTAATTGCAAGGATATTTTAGGTACAAATTTGCTTCGATGTTGCGATGGAAATAATTGATCAAAAATTAAAAATAAAATCACCATTTTATAATTCTACAATCCAGTACCAATATTGTACCACCCCAGTACAAAGCCAATTCCCACCCATTAAGTAATTTTCATTTCAAAACAAAAGCATAAATAACAACACATAACACATTGCAATTAAAAAAGAAACTTTGTAATAAGCATTAATCAACATACTGTTATCAAGCATGCACTGTACCAAAAATAAAAAAAGCATAACAACCACATTAATATAATGAACTTGTGCCTGGACCCAAAAGAATAGTTGTAGATTGTAGAAGCCTCATTTAGTGCATGGCAGTGTGGGCTTTAGTATGTAATAAAAGGATCATCTTTTTTTGCAAGTTCTGTGCATGCATCTGTTTAGAGAGAAATTGTTAAATTTGCATACAATATGTTTTGCTTCAATTTACTGGATACCCAGACTTATTGAAAATTTCTAAAGCATAAATGAAGTATTATGCAAATTCCTAATTTATTAGATATCCACAAGAAACACTACACCAACAGATAAATATACAAAGAAACAAATTCTTATTTCTTGCCACATTACTGGCACTGTACACCTATCAAATATTATTTTCTCTTGGTATCATTGGTGTTCAACTGTTCATCAGTGCCAAGTATTACAAAGCAGCATCTCAGTGCAGAAAAAAGTTGTGTAACTTGAAATGGCCAGAAAATAATCCACACAACGAGATAAAAACTCATGTGCAGAAAAAAAACAAAAATAACAAAAAGATGTTACCTGTTTTAGCAAGATAAGATTTAAGTTTCTCTAAGCTGAAAACTGGATTGCTGCATGGCTAACTCCGACTAAAGAAGGAAGGATACCACTATTAACAGAGAAAAAAAAACATATATCAATTCCAAGTTGTAACATGCTCTCTCTCTCAATTCCAAAAGACTGTATTGCTGCAAAAAGGAACATAGTCCATATTAACTTGCATGCAAGCTAGAACTGAAATCTAATTCACAATAAAGTGCATTCTAACAAAAACATTTATAGTATTGCTTTTGACAACATATTTGCATCTCTAGCTACCTACCCCCTGCCTATTAGGAGTGCATTTTTTGTTTAGCAGTTTCTTGAATTCATTTCTATTGTCTCCTAAGTGAAGATTTTTGAAACAAACATATTGATTATTATCGTCACTGTTACATGGCAGCTTTGATCTCCAAGCATTTCTTGCCCCCCTTTCTCTCTAAGCAAAGAATACAAACATATATATTATCAGTGGCAATATAATGGAATAATATATATAAAAAAAAAAAGATGCAAAAGGCAAAGCAGTCTAACTCCTTTACAAGGCATAATTAATTCATTACATCCCAGGCAAAAGGACATCCTTAAAGCAAAGCAACATCACCAGTTTATCCAAAACTTCGACCATTCATGTACAATACGTCAATACTGGCATCATCTAATAAATCTCGCCCAAAGACCCCAAATAATTAAAGAGTTAATGCAATGTTGAGAATTGAAGAACAATTAAATCTCGCCCAAAGATACCAAATAATTAAAGAGTTAATCCAAAAGACTGTATCTTGCATAAGCTCCCAACCCCACCCCACCACCCACCCCCCTCCCCCCTTCTTCTTTTTAACCCCAAACTGGAATAAGAATAATATAGAAACCATATAAAAACCTAAAGAAACAATGAGAAGTCAGATTGTTAACCCTCAACATATATAAGAAATATTTTCAGTGATATTTTGACAATTTATAGGAGCAACAGTAAGAGAGCAACCTCCACCTCTAAATACAAACAAAACAAAAAAAACAAGAATGGTAGTACCTCAGCACGCATCTGAGTGGCCGAGACTAAAGAAAAAGAAGGCACAACATCAGTTCTATTCACAAGTGTAGTGAGAGCAGGGACCGCACATTTGGCAATCCAACGGCCAACTATTGAGTCTAAATTAACAAATCGGCCGACTATTAAAACTTTAGCTAGATTGGTAAAATCATATTACCTGTATAAACCCCTCAAGCCTTCTTCACGTTTAATTGTTCTTAAAGCTGAAAGTGTACTTTCATACAGTACCCTTTCTGACTTGATATCCCTTGCCTTTTATCGGAAAACAATAACAAAAAATGAAGTGAATGAATGGATACCAGTAGCTATGAATAAAAAAAATATTTCTGACTTTGTATAAATGAATGAGTACCAGTAACTATAAATAAGGGAGTCTGGTACAATTTACAATCAATGAAAGAATGTGATTTCTGAATTCACTGTCTCTATTCTAGCAATTATAATCGTGTGCTCTTGTGTTCATTTTGATTTTTTTATGTATGACTGGTCTGATACATGTCCTTTGGTACCGGCTTTGAAATAGTTCTGGCATCTTTCTCTGGAAACATCTACCAAGCATATATTCCTTTTAGTTCGGCCCTTGAAATTGATTATTTTCCAATTGATGCTTTTCTAACTACCAAGCATATATTCCTTTTACTAATGACGCCAACTAAAATTATGTCAACAAAACCGCATATATAGTGTCCATCCATAATAGAAGAAAAATTTGAACCTGGCTCCTTGAAAATCTCCTATTTGTGCCAGATTAGTCCAACTTGCTCCCAGTTATGCAAAAGAAAGAAGCACAATTTAAAAAAATCAGAAAAAATAAGGTTACCCAAAATTTAACACAAATACAATAAGGCGGACCTCTCCTTTGAAATAGAAAAAAAAAAAAAGGCAACAACGAGGAAGAGAATAAGAGTCACCATGGAAAACATGTAGTTTAACCGGATCGCTGAGCTTTGCCTGGAGATCGGCCGATGACATTTGACAGGAATTGGGAAGAGGAGGCGACAGTGACGAACGGCTTGAGGGAGACACCGATCTAGGGTACTCTCCAACGCTTGGGAAGAGGAGACGCCGTCGCCATTTAGGGGATTAGGTTTGGTGGGATTAGACTGGGAGGGTTTGGTGAGAGCGACAATAGGAAAAATTAGGAGGGAACGTCGAAAGTGAGTAGAATTGAGGGCGAAATCGTGACCTAAAAAGGGGCGAAATGCTCTCCGCTTGCGATGGGAGAGGAAAAAAATTTCGTTAAGTACATATTTTAACAGAGCAGCTTTAGCTTCATGTAGTTTGTTAAATATATTGGACACTCTTTAACTTATATAGGGCTATAGGCTATGTGCTGCATGAAATCAAAATTGCTCTGCAAATAAAATCGCTTGAAATTTCACAGCTCTGTGAGGGAAAATTGAGAGGGAGATGTAAATTAATTACACTTGTTTGTTTAAAAGTAATTTATTATAGTTTATTTTATTTACGAATACTTTTTGCATTTTGTAAATTTTGTAATATGTTTAATAATTATGTTTATTTATTTTAATTGAATTTTTATATGTAATAAGTTGAGTGATCTTTTATAAAATAATTTTTTTTAAACTTATTATAGAATAAATTGAATGTCTATATGTTTATTTTTGAAAACTTAATATAAAATAAATTGACCGTTCAACATGTGCCATTAAAATGAGAAGGAATGAAATAAATCGCCTCTAAATTGACTCTGTGAGAGAAAAATGAGTAGGAATGAAATAAATTTCATTTGAAAACTTTATTATGGTTTAATTTACATAAGAATTGAAAGTTGTACCATATTTAATTTTGTTAGATATTTAATATTTTTTAGTTAACCGTGGCATTGTTAAAAAATTAGTTGTTATAGTTTTATGAAAAAATACTATTTATTAGAAAAGGTTAGTAACTTACGTGATTTAGCGAAATTTAGACAATTAACGAAAAGTTGTGAATTTAAATTTATCAAAAATAAATAAATTTCAAACAAAATAAATGAAATTAACACGGTACGAATGGAAGAACATATTTATGAATTACTAAATTATTTGTACAAAAAAAATTATATAGCATAACATGCTAGTTGCATCAATAACTCACATCCTTCAAGCATCAACATAGAACATGAACTCTCGTAGTGTGAGTCAATGAAGATCCACAAGTATACGTTGTCTGATTGTCGATCGGAACCGTTCAAATTGAAGAGTATCACATTCATTTCACTGTATGCAAGTTTGATGAAATTTTATGTTCATTTACCTATCCATCAAGCCGACAGAACATACAAACATCGTAGAGCCACAAACACTTCACGTTGGATCGAAGCTTCGACATATCGAAACTTCAATTTTTTTTGTTGGTTACGTTCAATGTTTTCTCTTGATCATTTGAAAACTAATTTGGAATTATTTCATTGCAAATCGACCGTTGATTAGTCATACGAAAATGAACGGTCCATAATTGTTAGCTCAATTTTAATGAACAAATATTGATGAAATTATATGAAATTGACAATTACAAACATTATTTGGTCACAGGGTATGTATAAATGTAGAAAATATTTTTTTAGGAATTTATTCATATTATTTGTTGTACAAAAACCACTAATTTCATCAACTATTGATATGAGCCGTCTGATAGGTGATGAAGGGTCATGATTACGAATGGATGTCTCCATTACAGGGGCTGTGGGCAAGAGGTCCATTTCGCTAAGGTAACATACTATTTCTGTTTAGATCCGCCCTAGATGAAATCACTTGGATCCTTTAATAACCGTGCTAATTCTGATCATACGGCCCTGATCTAAACATAAATATTATGTTACCTCAGGTGATATAAAATCGAAGGTATGTGTATCCATGGTAAATGCTCTCTGGGACTTAGAGAGAGGTCCTCCCTTCTTTTGGCTGCCGCCAAACATTTTGGACTCCCTCCAATTTTTTAGGCTTCTCTCCAATTTTTTTGTGAACTTCCCTCCACAATTTTTTTGATTGCCTTCAAATAATTGGTTGTGGGGAGATGTAAACCGACTTTTTACAAGCTATTGGCGCCATGGCCACACCCTGTTGCCTCCGTCCTAGCCTCAACCTCCTTCATCTTCTAAAATAAGTATTTCAGTTATGGGTTTTCAATTGATCTCTCTCCATGGAGATAAGATCTTCAAAAGTGAACTAATAGTGGACACCCACCACCTGTTCGACAATTTGCTTCAAATAAGTTATCTTTGTATAAAGTGGTTTTTTGTAAGCGTTTGACGGTGAAGTGATCATAGAAGGCAAAATCGGCCGTTCCGGAGCGGAATCGGCCGTTCCGGAGCGGGATCGGATGGTGCCGATCCGATTCCAGACCGATTTACGCGGACAGTGCAAATTTCGGTCAATTTCGGCCGTTTCGGCCATATTTCGGCCTGTTTCAGTCAAATTTCGGACCGTTCCGGCCTGTTCCAGTCAAATTCCTGCCGAAACACAAATATAAACAAGTTGAAAAATTTTTGCGGCAGCTGGGATTCGATCTCTAGATCATTGGAATGGAGTCCAAGCAAGTTACCACCACACCATCCAAGTGTTTTTGATTTATACCATAACTCATTTGTATATATATAATACTTATATCACGGATTGATACAAATCAAAAGTCCGATTTTCCGATCCAATTTTAATATGGACGTGAATTTTTCTCTCCACTTCTCTCTTCTCCCAACAATGGCGTTCTTCCAGCAACACAACCTGCAGCAGCAAACTGCGACTCAGTTCAGGTAACGTGGGACCCAGAGATTCCCTCTGACCGGTGGGGCCAGGTCTGTCAGAGCTCAGAAGAGAACTCAGGCAATTGAAGGAGCAGCAACCGACCTCGCGCCTGTGCCTATAACGTGGCAAATCACCGTCGGCGCACTAGGTTCTTCCATTTCAAATGTATTTTTTCATTTTGGTCTATAAAAATACCTCCGATTTCATATTACTAATTAGCTTTTGTCATGGACTCCTCCATCTTTGTGCAATTGCAGCTGGGATTATTCCATTTGCGGTGGCAGGAATTGAGTTCGGCAAGAGGACTATAATTTATTCGTTTCTTTTAAATTTGTTTTGCTTGTAGATTTTACTGAAGGTGGATAAAACGAAGGAGGACAAGGAGGCAGAGAGCAAGCGAAATGAACTTTTGAAATTTCTCAATGCTAGCTATGATTAATTTGCTGTTTGTGTTTTTCATCAATCTCACAGTAATCATTTTCTTTTTCTTTCCTTTTTGTACCTGAAATGCCTGGTGGTGTAATTTTTTTTAATTATCTTTTACCTACTTTACCATTTACCTCTTAGTCTGTCATTTACTATTTTAAAGTTTTGAGTTTAATTAAAAATTAGTGGTGTTTTACCAAACTCCACTTCGTGTGTATATATATTTGTTTCAGAGCTTGTGTTTATTTTGGAGATTCATTAATTGTGGCTTTTTTTAATTTAGAGTGAGTGGGTTTTGCTCATTATTTGTGTTCAAATTATGTTTTTTAATTATCTATAGCAGAGTTGGTGCACATACACTACTACAGAAATGGTCATTGTACACGGCACATTGTACACGGATTTGGCAATTTTATATAAAAACCGTGTAGAAGTTGTAATTTTTTGGATGCCTGAAATTTCTGTATTGTTTCTACACGGATATTTACGAAAGAAGAAGTGTAGAAAGACGTGAGAGAGCTACACGGACGTTTACCAGGAACTGTACACGGCTTATTGTTTAAATATCCGTGGAGAAAGCCTTGAGAGAGCTACACGGATTCTTAATTAAAGAACCGTGAAGATAGGCAAGAATTGTACACGGATAAATTTTTAAATGACCGTGTAGATAACATGTAAGAGCTACACGGATGTTTAATAAAGAGCCGTGTAGAAATGTCGAATTTGTACACGGTTTTTGTTTAAATGACAGAGTAGAAAGCCTTGAGCGAGCTACACGGACGTTTAATAAAGAGCTGTGTAGAAAGGATATTTTAGGTTTTTTGTTATATAAAAGGCTTTCTCCCCAGCGCCGTTTTGATCAATTTATACTCTCCCCTCTCACTGTTAACAATTGGGTTGAGATGTAGGTTTATCAATTGTTTCAGATCGCAAAATTAGATCGATATGAGCTACTGTTTTGGGAGCTCACAGATGAGCGATCTGGTATAATTGATAACCTACATCTCGAATTCCCATGCGAAGTGCTTCATTTCCCCACTTTTTTCGAGATGTTATAACTGGAGGCCAGATCTGAGATATTGGAAGTTAATTTGTATTTCTCCTCTATATCTTGCTAAGGTGTTTAGTTTAGGACATATAACCAAAAGGCTACTTAGATTAATGTAACTAGTAGTCCTTACTTTGGTTACATTAACCTAGCTAGGTAGTCTTTTGGTTAGTTCCTTGCATGTCCTAACTAATTCGGGCAAGCAAGATCCAGAGGAGAAATTATCTATATTCCGATCAATTTTACTGGACGAAGAGTTGGCCGGTAAGAGTTGGGTGAAAGACCTTCAGAAAGAGGTGAATGTGACCCGGATGAAGAGGTGAATGTGACCTTCAGAGCCGGGTGAAGAGTCGAATGAAGTCGGAGATCATCCGACTCTTCATTCGTCTCTTCATCCGGCTCTGAAGGTCCTTCATCGACCTCTTCCATTTTTTTTGAAGGTCCTTCGTCTAACTTTTAACTCAACTCTGTAAACCCTACCGGCACCAAAAGGAAAGAACCACCCTATTCTAGTCCTTAATGGAAATGTTTAGTTTACAATATGACTTTTTATTCCAACTTTTGTAATGCTTTAATTTTGTATAATTTAGGGTACATGAATTTTTAGTTTAAATTGCTATGTTTTGTAATTCTGGATTTTAAATGTCTTCCTCTGTTTTGGAAATTGTTTGTTTTGCTATCTGAAAAACATAGGGAAAAAAAGTAGTTTATAGCAAAAAAAAAAAAACAAAAAAAAAACAATGCTACACGGACGTTTAATAAAGAGCCGTGAGAAACGAGATATAGTACACGGATTTTTGTTTAATTAACAGTGTATAAAAATAATTTACACGGCTGTTTATATAAAAGTCTGTGTCTTTCTACACGGATTTATAGCTAAATATCCGTGCACAAAGGTTATTAACTGAAAACAAAGATACTTGCTCGAAATTATGGAAGGCTAAACCAAAAAAAAATCAAACAAAAATTAGAAAAAAAAAAAAGAATTCTAAATGGCCGTGGAGAAAGTTTATCTTTTATATTACACACGGCTGTTTTTATAAATGTCCGTGTAGAAAGGTTATCTTTTATAAACGGCTACCTATATAAAAGTCCGTGTAGCTCTCGTAATGCTTTTTGTACACGGATTTATAGATTATCATCCGTGTAGAAAGGTTATTTTAGGGTTTGGAACTATATAAAAGGCCTTCTTTCGGCGCCGTTTTGATCAATTAATACTTCTCTCTCTCTCTCTTTGTATTGAATTGGTCTGATTTCTGCGCACAAGGAACGAGGCCGGATCTGAGATATAGCTTGGAAGTTAATTCGCATTCTCCTCTCTATTGCCAAGGTTAGTCATACATATATATATTTCCCTCTTCTTTATCTAATTTTCTGTATTGCTTAATTATTTCTGTCAATTATTATTTAATGCATGCGTGCTTGATTTGTTAAGATAATGTAAATAATTAGTGTATTGTGGTCCAATAACCGACCTACTGATGCTTTTAGGTCCATGCCCGTTCAAAATTAATCCAATAGGGATTAATTTTGGATAGTCCCCCGTTTGGGACTGCTCTTTGAATATTGTGTCTCATTTAGGATGTGAACACGTATTAGCGGGATTTAATTAGTATTTGAGGAAAGTTCGACAGTATTTCTCCTTATTGCTCCTACGAGTATGTGGTTTTTACGCATACTTGGGGAGTTAAGGAGAAATGCTGCCGAATTTTTCTCAAATACTAATTAAATCCCGCTAATATGTGTTCACATATGAGGCATAATATTCAAAGAGTGGGTTATGATTGTAAATCGGTCCTTTATAAGCTAAGAATTTGGAACAATATATATGCTGACCACCGTATATGTTTAATTGGAATTTTTTTTTTTTTACTTTAATTTACAGATGGATCGAAGTTGGATGTACGAATTGCGACGTGATAGTGCAGAATACTTGGCTCGCGTTGATGAGTTCCTAAAATTTGCTGAGAGTTATAGAGTGGACAGAAAAGAGAACGACATCTTGTGTCCTTGTAGAGATTGTAAAAATTATATAAGATTTGGGGATTCGGAAGAAATTAGAGCTCATTTGATTTGTCGGGGATTTAAGAAAAACTATACATGTTGGTTTATGCATGGTGAGAAAATTGGGGAATGTAGTGGAACCAATAGAAATTTTGTTTTGGACGAGAATGATGATAATGTAGAAACTGTTGATAATTTTGAATTTGAATGCAACGATGATTTTGAGAATGTCGAAAATTTCGATAATGCTGGGCTTGATTGCAACGAGGATGATGAGGTGGAGATTGATGAAAATGCAGAATACAATTTTACTGAGGATCTAGAGGACATGTTACGTGATGTGGAAGATGAAATTAGTGATAAAAATTTTAAAAAATTTCAGTATCTATCTAATGAATCTAAAAAGCCGTTATACCCGGGTGTACCAAATTTACAAAACTATCAGCTGTGTTGAAATTATTGAACTTAAAAGCAGACAACGGTTGGAGCGATAAGAGTTTCACGTCCTTATTAAAGCTTTTACGAGAGATGCTCCCAGATAACAACGAGTTACCCTGTACAATATATCAGGCGAAGAAGCTGATCTGTCCAATGGGTTTGAAGATTGAAAAAATACATGCATGTCCGAATGATTGTGTATTGTACCGTGGCGAGTACGAGGCCATGCATGTTTGTCCTAAATGCGGTGTTTCACGGTATAAACGCAAGGACCAGGACACTGACGATTGTGATGGAGGAAAAAAGGCAAGGCCTCCGGCTAAGGCGGTGTGGTATTTCCCGATAATACCGAGATTCAGACGGTTATTTGCAAATCCCAAAGATGCGAAATTGTTGCGTTGGCATGAAGAAGAGCGCAAAAGAGATGGTAAACTAAGACACCCTGCTGATTCAATTCAATGGAGAAACATTGATAGACATTTCGAAGGATTTGGTGGCGAATCACGGAACCTTAAGTTAGGGGTGAGCACAGACGGAATGAGTCCGTTTGGAAGCATGAGCAGTCAGCACAGCACTTGGCCAGTTCTTATATGCATCTACAATCTTCCTCCTTGGTTGTGCATGAAACGCAGGTACATAATGATGTCATTACTAATCCAAGGACCCAGACAACCCGGAAATGACATAGATGTGTATCTCGCACCATTAATTGAGGACCTCCAGAAATTGTGGAGGGATGGCGTCCGGGTGTGGGATGCGTACGGCAAAGAGCAATTTAATTTGCGGGCCATGGTATTCTGCACCATAAATGATTTCCCCGCGTACGGGAATTTATCGGGTTACACTTGTAAAGGAGCAAAGGCGTGCCCCATCTGTGAAGATGACACGCAGGTGCTGAGGTTGAAAAATTGTAAAAAGAATGTTTTTATGGGGCACCGTAGGTTTCTTCCTGTTAATCACCCATACCGTAAGAAGAAGAAGGTATTCAACGGGAAAATTGAGCTTGGAGTGGCACGTCGTCCGTTAGATGGGAAGAATGTCTTAATGCGGGTTAAAAACCTTGCTGTTGTTTTTGGAAAACGTGCCAAACCACCACCGAAAGATATTTGGAAAAAGAAGTCCATATTTTGGGAGCTACCATACTGGGAATATTTAGAAGTGAGACATTGCCTAGATGTTATGCATGTTGAAAAAAATGTCTGTGACAGTTTGATTGGCACATTATTGAACATTTCGGGGAAGACGAAAGACGGTCTTAAAGTTCGAGAAGACATGAAATTAATGGGAATACGACCCGAGCTTGCACCGCAGGATAAAGGGAAGCAAAAGGCATACCTCCCCCCCGCAATGTGCACAATGTCGAAGATTGAGAAAACGAGCTTTTGTAAGTGCCTTCATAGTATTAAAGTCCCATCAGGGTATTCTTCGAATATTAAGAAGCTGGTGTCGATGAAGGACCTGAAATTGATTGGTCCGAAATCCCACGACTGTCATGTTTTAATGACACATATGATTCCTGTTGCAATTCGGGGAATTTTACCTAAGCCCGTGCGGCAAACCATTACGAAGCTTTGTTTTTTCTTCAATGCAATTAATTCCAAGGTGATAGACCCGCTCAAATTGGACGCTTTGCAGAAGGAGGTCGTCGTTACCCTTTGCCATCTTGAGATGTATTTTCCGCCATCTTTTTTCGATGTTATGGTTCACCTTGTTGTTCATCTCGTGAGGGAAATTCAGATCTGTGGTCCCGCGTTCCTGCGGTACATGTATCCATTCGAGAGATTCATGGGTATTTTGAAAAGTTACGTAAGGAACCGACATCGCCCCGAAGGTAGCATTGTGGAGGGATATTCCACAGAAGAGGTAATTGAGTTTTGCACCAACTACATGACCGGTGTGGGTCCTATTGGCGTTCCAAAATCTCGATACGAGGGAAGGCTACAAGGAGTAGGGACAATAGGGTTGAAAGCCATAGTTGCTGATAACGATGACCTGCGAAAGACACATTTTATTGTACTGCAGCACATGGCTGATGTTGCTCCATATATAGATGAGCACATGACGATCCTTCGACAACAGAACTACACGAGAAGTCAGAAGTGGCTTACTGACGAGCATAACCGTTCTTTTATAGGATGGATGAAAGACAGAGTGAAATCACACCCCGAAATGTCCCCCGTAAATGAAACTGTTAGATTGCTGGGCGAAGGACCCCAAATGGTTGTTAGAACATTCCAAGCATACGAGATTAACGGATATACATTTTACACTAAATTACAGTGTGATAAGAGCACGATGCAAAATAGTGGGGTGACGTTGGTGGCGACGTCCCAAGAATTCAGTAGATCGGGGGATGCCCGGCCTGTAATAGCTTCAAAGTCTTATTACGGCGTTATTGAAGAAATTTGGGAGCTCGTTTACAATCCTCACCTTAGCATTCCCTTGTTTCGGTGCCAATGGGTCGAAGACCGGGGTGTTAAAGTTGATAACGACGGGTTCACCCTCGTTGATTTTGACAAAGTCGGGTATGTGGATGATCCGTTCATACTTGCCAAGCAAGCCACCCAAGTCTTTTATGTCACTGACCCGAGTGATGATAGGTGGAGTGTCGTCCTATCCGGAAAAAGAAGGATTGTTGGGGTAGAAAACGTCACCGACGAAGAAGAGTACGACCAGTTCGAAGAGATACCTCAATTTTGTACCGATGTGCAAGCTGAGATAGCAACAATTGCAGAACAAGACGAAGCAAATTACATGAGATCTGACCACAATGAAGGATTATGGGAAGATGTTCAAACAGTGGAAAAAAAGAGAAAAAGGAAAAAAAAATCAAATGTATAATATTTACTCCTTTTAAACTTGAAAATTTTAATATTTCTTATTTGGAAAAAAAAATTCAATGCATAATATATATTTCTTTTATAATATTTCAGAGAGCCCAATGAAGCTAAAGACTCAAGGCCGGTTTATCTCTGGATATTTCTGTCTCATTGTAATGTTTTTAGATATATATGTGGGCAGAGTGGTTTTTGTATTAATTTTTTATATAATTTAGTGTAGCTTTTTTTGTATAATTTAGTGTAGGTTTTTCTGTATTAATTTTTGATATAATCTAGACATGAATTTTTGTATAATTTCTGTTATAATTTAATTAGTACGTGAAACACCCATCTTTCTAAGAATAATTTTTAATTTCATTAGAAATTCAAAGGGAGCAACACGGACATTTAATTAAACATCCGTGTACAAATACATTTATACGTTTCATAAAATGTCTGTGTAGAAATTCAAAGGGAGCTACACGGATATTTCATTACACATCCGTGTAGGAAGGTATTTTTTCCCCTAAAATTATTCTCAGAGAAAAAGTAATCGAAACGGGGGAGTGATTATTTGAATTCGTTTTCGTCTTTTCAGAATTAAAAAGATAAGGCAACTTCTCGAATTAAACGTTTTCTTTAGTTGGACACGGACGTTTAACTAAAAATCCGTGTAAGAAAAGTTTTCTCTACGGTCGTTTAAAAGGTCAATAGTTTTTTGGCCTTCTAAGAAACGTACACGGGCGTTTAATGAATAATCCGTGTACAAAAGGTTTCCTACACGGATATTTAATTAAACGCCCGTGTAGAAATTGAAATAATTCAAATTACATTATTCTTGAAATACTTTACTTGAACAACAGTGACTAAATTGCATGTTATTTTGAAATATTTTGTTGTAAAAAATATTTTGAAATAATTACTTGAACAGAAGGTATTTTTTTTCCGAAAAAATATTCTATGGTTGTTTTGTAAATTTGTAAACCCAGATAAGGTCAATAGTTTTTTGGCCTTCTAAGAAACGTACACGGGCGTTTAATGAATAATCCGTGTACAAAAGGTTTCCTACACGGATATTTAATTAAACGCCCGTGTAGAAATTGAAATAATTCAAATTACATTATTCTTGAAATACTTTACTTGAACAACAGTGACTAAATTGCATGTTATTTTGAAATATTTTGTTGTAAAAAATATTTTGAAATAATTACTTGAACAGAAGGTATTTTTTTTCCGAAAAAATATTCTATGGTTGTTTTGTAAATTTGTAAACCCAGATAAGGTCATATCAAGTAAAATGTTCATTTATGTTTTCAAATCGGATTATTTAGAGAGCATTAGGCATTCTATGATATTATTTAGACAGATTATTTAAGTTAATTTTAAATAATTTACTTTTTAGTGATTATCCATGAATTAATTATTTGTTGGTTGTTTTGTACTGCTAATTCATATCTATAACAGTATTTATTTAGATAGCATGAAGTATTTAACAAAATAGTTAAAGGGAAAGAAAACAAAATGCTGATTAAATTAAGAACAAAAATATATTACATCAAAACAAAACGAAAAAAAAAAGCTAACTTAATGAAACACTCCTTCACTGGCCTGGCTGGATTGCTCCTTGGCCTGACCCCCTCCTTTTAATCCAGGGTCTCTTTGGCCTGATCCAGGGATTGCCTCTCCTTTTGTAGGGCTTTGGTGGTGGGTGCTCCCTTGGGCTTCGTCGTGGCACATTTGAGGGCGGCCATGGCCATGTCCTCCTGTAGTTGGGAGGAGGCATTTCATAGCCGGGAGGGACTTCGGGAGCATCCTCGGGAATGACATAGCCGGGGGGCAATGGCCATGGCACATTTGCGTCTTCTTCCGGTGGCACCGAAGCGGCCATTTCTTCTTCCAAATTCTCAGAGAAAAGTAATCGAAAAGGGGGAGTTTCTCAGATTATATTGAATTTTGAAGTCGTTTCGTCTTCTTAATTAAAAAGATAAGGCAACTTCTCGACTTCCGTGTACAAAAGGCTTTTGAAGGTCCTTTAATTTTGAATTTCGTCTTACAAGAATCATACACGGTCGTTTAATTAAAAATACGTGTACAAATGGCTTTTACACGGTCGTTTAATTTTCAAGAGTTGTTTCGCCTTATAAGCAACGTACACGGGCGTTTAATAAAAAATCCGTGTACAAACTGTTTTCTACACGGTTATTTATTTAAACGCCCGTGTAGAAATTGAAATATTTATTTGCATTTATTATTAAGTTCTGCTAGATACTCGAAGATATAAAATAATTTTCAAGCTAAATAAAACTGAAATCAGGTTCCTTTTTATATTTTGGAATTTCCATTTTGAAAAATATGGAATTTGAAAAATATGAAACTTTGGAATTTGAAAAAATTAATCTAGAAAACCATATGTAGGCGCGCATTTCATAATTTCGCGTAACCTAATTATACACGGGTGTTTAATTAAACGTGTAGCTCTCTTACGTTTCTACACGGGTGTTTATTTAAATGTCCGTGTATATTTAGTTTACGCGAAATAAAGTGCGCGCCTCGTCTCTGTCGCTCGATATCTTTTCAAAATCTCCTCGTCTCCCCCAAAACCTAAACCCCCTAGTCTCCTATCTCTTTCTGTGGTGCTGCCATCGCTCTCTCTCTCGGTGCTAGCTCGGTCTCCTCTGTCGCTCTCCTCTGAACTCGCCAATTGAATCTCTAAGCTCCTCTCGCGCGGTTGCTGTTCTGTCCTTGAAAGGCTCTCTCTCTCTCTCTCTCTCTAAGTTGCAATGCTCCCTGTATCTTGGTTAAATCAAAACCCTTATCTCTGATTGTATTTTGGTTAAGTGAAAAGTTTCCTCAACTGACCTATTCTGGTGACATGGACACCTAATTAATGTTACAGGGACTAAATTGCAAAACCAACACTATGATTGAACAAAGGACCCAACAACACATAAGTTAGACCTAAATTTTACATTTCATAGCATTTGTAATAATGTTTCTTTTTTGTAGAAAGAACCATGTCACAGCCAGGTGAGAATGCAGATATGATTTTGGAAACAGTGGAACCGCAGGTAGATATAATAGTGGAAGAAGAGGACCAGCAGTCTCAGACAGAAAAGAGGAAAAGAGGTCCGACAATGTGCACGAAGACCTCAGAGGCTAAGGATTTGCAAATAGAGTTCGACAAAACCGGGTGTCCGAAGGGTCCACGTAGGGCAGAGTACACAAATTGGTGTAACAATTTGGTGAAGCAGAAGGCATCTATCTTGGTTGAGAGGTGGGACAAATTCGATGACGAAGATAAGAACGAATGGTGGAACATTGTGAAGGTAAAAAAAAAAAACTGTACATGCATTATATATTCAGTTTTCGTATTCTGTTTGTTATTTCTTTTTTTGTTGGATACAAGTTTTCTAGCATGTCTTAACCTTTGGTATATTTCTAGGGGTGTAGGTGATAATTCTTGCTTTGTAGGACTATATCCCAAATTCTATCATTTAGCAGTTATATATATACAGAGAAAAATTCAAAACCAAATATATATTACCTGCTGAATGAAATTAATCAATGTAGCTAGTGTAGTGCACCATGCTTGAACTGGGTACCGCCACCAGGAAAGGTAAGGTAATCGCCAGACACCTTGACCCAATTCTGGTGCCCTACACTATTATCATGCCAGATAGCAAAATCAGCAAAGAAATATCACTAACAAACTCAGCTAAATACAACACATTATTTCACTTTGATTTGGTCATAAAGGTTAGATTGCATGTAGGTAGTGACATAGGTTGTGCCCCAAAGTTTCCTAATATACAGAAAACAATTTGGTAGAGCAAGTGAAACACAAATTATTTTCAAGCTACTTATTCCCCGTACTTTGGTTAAGTGCAAGTTATATATGTCTATACCTGACCTGAAAACTTGAATGAACTTACATGCAGTAATTTTGTTGTCAATCATGCAGGCTCATTGGAACATCCAGGATGACGACCCAAAGTCCGCGAAAAAGAAAAAGACTCTGAGGAAAATGAATGAAGCTTGGAAGCAATTCAAGAGCACGTTGAAGACGGTTTTCATGGAGGAAGGGAGAAATCCGGTAGGCTACTATAAGTGGCTGAAACAAGAGGACTGGGAGGCGTTTCAAGCTCTGAAGTCCACAGAAGAGTTCAAGGTATATAAATTCAGCCAATTAACTTTCTCTCTGTTCTTTCTCGATATGTACTTATCTTCCTTAAACTAACTAATTGATGTGCCTTGATGTGTGAAGGTAAAAAGTGACGAGGGCAGGAGGATCGCGAAATTGAACAAGTACCCGCACAAATTAGGGTCAGGTGGTTACGAGGGTAAGTCGGCCGAATGGGCTAAGGTACTGGACCAAAACAAACATTCTGACTCACCTGTGGTTAGGATCCAAAATCCTAGGGCCCAATGCTGGCTCATGGGAAGATCTGAGGTAACCGCTGACGGGACGATAGTACTCCCAAGTGACGTGCAACCCGTGGCTCAGAAAATGGTAAGAGTCTTTGTGGTAACTTCGTGTACATTACTTTGTCTTTTGCTATAACTAATTTTTTTTTAAACAGTTGGATGTGGAGGAGGAGGTAAATTCGGGCTCCATGACTGTCGAAAGAGTGGATGATTCCTTGTCCGCAGCGCTCGGGACTAAAGAACACACGGGTCGAGTTAGGGGTGTCTCGGTCTACTGTGGCTGGAAGGATGTATACGACGGACCAAAACCAAAAAGAAGACCGCGTGCCAAAGTTAGCACGGAAGAGATGGAATCAAGGTTGGCGCAGGTACGCCAGGAGGTATGCGAGGAGTTCAGAACGGAGTACGATGGAAGGATTGCTGAATTCGAATCAAGGTGGATCAACCATATTACATCTCTGACGCAGCAATCCGAGCAACAACCTCCCGTTTCGCCGGGATTTCGGCGAAGCAGTCAAGCATCCGGGACCGAAGTTCTGGGCGTGTTGGACAATCTACAGGTAATCACTACTTGTTCATAATCTACCCTTAATGTTGACTTGTTCATTAACTAATTGCTGATAATTATTGCAGGAGGCCACATCATGCGACCTCGTCATGTGGCACGATAAAACTCCTCTGACCATTGCTAAGGGCATTGTACATCCTCCAGCCGGTTCTCAGCTAAGGCCCAACCATCTCCCCGTAACGGTTGACATGATTGTGGCCGATTGGGCTGCCCGCATACCTCTTCCTGTCCCTACTGACGAATTGCTGGTGCTTGATGATGCCCGTGCAAAGGCGATTGTCCAATGGTCCAAGTGTCAGATTATTTTGGATCAGGTAATCTCTAAATAAAACACGGATATCTTATGTTACGTTTAAATGATTATTTTGAAATACTTGAAAAAAGGTTCAAAATCTGATACAGACCCGAAGAGGCGTTGGAAACGCTGCGGACGAAGCTTTGTCACCGGTACGGCAAGGCTTGGAAGTAGTAGTCGGGGCTGATGCGCAAGAATCTCCTGCTGCGCCAGCGGCTGCGCCGGAGGCTGCGCCAGAGGATGCGCCAGAGGATGCGCCAGCGGATGCCCCAGTAGACCGTACGGGGCTCTCTGAAAAAGAGGTAGGCCGTTTGCCCGAGGATTTGCGGAATCTCCACGCCTGCCTGGTTAAGGCACCAGATGATATGGAGGATGTAATCTTCGAAATCCCCCCCGAGGTTCTCCTACACAAAGGCAGGACGGTCGTGCTGCCTTTCAAAGAATTCAAGGACTTTCTACATGCCTCATCAAGCGATAAATGGCTCGATGTGGGAGTCCTCACCGTTTTCGTCATGTTAGTGACCAAAAAATCATATATATCTTGTGTATAGCACTCAAATATATATTCTAATGTGAAATGATGATTTTTCAGGATGATACAACGAAAACAGTCTGTGCAGGCTCGTGGGAAAGATAGGGTGAACTCCTGTGCATTCTTGGACCCCGCTTTTACTAGTGGTACGATGGTGAAATATCAGGAGGAAGATACTGTCCAGTACATGCGTTCAGCGATGCATAAGGCTGTTTCGGAGAATAAGAAATTTATTCTCGTGCCATACCACCAGAGTGGCCACTGGTGTTTGATTGTGATTGTGCCACTTGAGAATTTGGTTTTCCTCATGGATTCTTCACATCCCGGACCGGGCATCAATCCTCAGCAATCCAAAAAGATCTGCACTCCAATAAGAAAGTAAGCAATAGTAATTCACTTGGTTTGATTTTTTCCCAATTACATATAACAAATTGTGGAATTGCTAATTACATTCACTCAATTTTGTAAGGGCTTTTCTGAAATATCTTAAAGATGGAGGAAGGCAAAGCACGATTCCGAAGCGTAAAAATAAGTTGTGTTTCAGGTGGCAGCCGGTGAGCACATGCACTATAATTTTTATAATTTCATATTTTTTGTTCAAAAATTAATTGTCATTCTAACATAGGCCGCTAAATGAAAATTTCAGTGCCCGCAACAGTTTCAGGGTTGGGAATGCGGTTATTACACGATGATTTTTATGTATCACTTTGTTGAACGCTTACAATTCGAATGGCCAAATTATCCGGTATGTAATTCATATGTTTGCCTTGACTTGTCCATATAATTAATATTGATTTCCTCTAATATTTTATTCTACTAAATTTGTTTTATTAGTTGCATTGTTATAATTACAATATTTATTTTTATAAAGCAAAACAGAGATGCAGTTGTTATATTGTATTTTTCTAATAACCTACATATTTTGAATTTTTGGCAGCATAAATCGAACGAGAAGGCAGGGCATTACAGCAATGAAGATATAGATTATTTTAGATGTATGTGGGCAAAGTGGTTTCAAAATGAATTTTGTAAACCAGAATATGGATTTGTATAATTTTGTGTGCATGAATTTTTGATATATTTAGTGTACATGAATTTTGTTTAGGGGTTGTATTCTGATATAATGGAAATTCTTTGTTTGGAATTGATTTTTAATGGCTAGCAAACTGGAGGCTAGCCAAAACATAAAATAAAAATTGAAAAAAAAATATAACCATTCTACACGGATGTTTCACATAAGTCCGTGTGGAAAGCCAAATAAAGAGCAAATAAAAATATAAGATAGCTACACGGCTGCTTATGTAATGATCCGTGTAGAAATAGTTATTCTACACGGATATTTTGATAGACATCCGTGTAGAAACATGATCGTACACGGCCTTTTAGTTAAATATCCGTGTATAGATCTCCACTAATGTACACGGTTGTTTATGTAATGAGCCGTGTAGAATAACTATGTCGACACGGATATTAACCTAAAAGTCCGTGTAGACAGAGAAATCGTACACGGCTGTTTATGTTCCAATCCGTGTAGCTCGGCTTTGGAGAGCGCCACTTGGCAAGGAATTGGACACGGTTGTTTATGTAGTGATCCGTGTAGCTCGGCTTTGGAGAGCGCCACTTGGCAAGGAATTGGACACGGTTGTTTATGTAGTGATCCGTGTAGCTCGGCTTTGGAGAGCGCCACTTGGCAAGGAATTGGACACGGTTAATAATGTAGTGATCCGTGTAGCTCGGCTTTGGAGATCGCCACTTGGCAAGGAATTGGACACGGTTAATTATGTACTGATCCGTGTAGCTCGGGTTTGGAGAACGCCACTTGGCAAGGAATTGACCACGGTTGTTTATGTAATGATCCGTGTAGCTCTCAGGAATTGCACACGGTTAAATATCCGTGTATACTTTATTCAGGGGATTATACACCCTCGCACTCCACACGGCAGGAAATCCGTGTAGCTCCCCTGTTTATGTCCGTGTACAATGACCATTTCTGTAGTAGTGATAGTACTTGTCTGGTTGTATTGTTTCGAATGCTTCTATCAAAATTAAAGATGAAAGTAGAATTAGATGCAGAAATTATTTAATTTCTTGGCACTGTAGTTGAATGTAAAATATATGTATTGTATTTTTCTTTACCATGAAGTTTTGCTTGATTGCGTTTTAAGGTGCCAATTGTGCCTATTTACAAGCAAACACATAACTTGAATAAAATTTGTTGGTTACAAGCCAACACATAAAATTGTAACAATAATACACGCTGGTTACAACCTCATACAAGTAAACACGCAAAACTTGAAAAAAAAGAGAAGAAAAAGAAAGAAATGAGTAAAACTGAAAACAAAGAAAAATATATTCATATATTAAACATCAAATAGAAGAAAAATTGTTCTAATTTTATAGTCAAGCCCTTCGAAAAGCGAGCACTCTTGTTGCTGGTGTGCAGAGTAATTCCTAACGAGTAGCATGTTCATTTCTTGCTCTTTTGATTTTTGGGCCAATAATTACTATGGCAAATCCGGTACCAAATCCTGTACCAAATCCCAATCCAATGAAAAGGCACAATAGAACAATTGCAGTCATTTTCTTAGCAGGTTTTGTTAGTTTGTAATAATCTAGAAGTCAATAATACGATAAATTTGTTATATAAAGCTTTGTTCATGAATTGAATGTTGAATCATTTTGTGTTTAATCATTTTGTTACCTTGAGTATTATTGAATTTATGAATCATTTCGAGTTCATGACTGGAATTGTGAAACTTCATAATATAGATGATAATACTCTAAAAAGTCTCTAACCAAGGTAATTAACAGGAACACTAATTACCGCGATAAGGTTAGTGTGTGGATTAAATGATGGTTAAGTTTTACAAACCATAGACAAAGAGTTGTCATTTTAATCACACAGATACATGTTAGAGAACATGATATTTGACAGACCCCAAATGAAACATTAAATGGAATTGTGTTTGTGTCATTAATGTTTTCATTTTAGTGTTAAGTTCTAAAGTATGAGATATTCATTTTTCCTACATAAGAGATGTATATGTGTGATTGCTATCTAACGCTATCCGTAAAAAGTAGCTATAAGGGTAGTTTTTCGGTATACATAGCTTATGCGGAGGAAAAGATGGTTTATCAAAAGTACTATTGTCCCTCGTATCTCAATACGAGCTATAGCATCACTGGGCCCCTTGATAGAATATGATTATCTGGATCCAGTATGATTACAAGAGTAAACATATTTGATCATCTATTCAGGATCAAGAAAAGATTAAGTTTGCAAGGATAACACACACCTACCTTGAAACTAATCTGATAGCTATGAGACAAAAGAATTAACACGAAGTAAATCGTTTACTGGATCATGATATTGTACGGTACAGCATCATCTGTGTAATTGGTGTCATAATGTACTTGCCAGGTGCCACCTATGATAAATAGAAGTTAAAATAGTTTTAATTCTATTTGCCAACATAACACAGATCCTATTGGGTCACACCATATAGGAGCTAGTCGGAGAATCTTGTTGATTAATTATAATGATTATAATTAATAATAAGATGGATACAATTAATTATATATGATATAATTAAATTATAAATGTCATTTAAATGACAAGCAGAAACATTGGTTAATTTATGAACGTGTTTGACACGTTGCATAAAAGTTACCGAACGAACGATCGAGAAAATATGTATTTGATTTGGACTTAGAATATTTAATTATTGGATTTATATTTTGGGCTTGAAACCCATTAAGAATAAATCACTAATTAAAGATTAAAGGCCCAAATCAAAAGCCCAAATCAAAGCCCAAAATTAATCAAGCCTTAATGGGCCAAGGGCAAAATGGTAATTTCATTTTGCTAAATTTTTTGCCGATTTCATTTGGCCGTTGATTTAGTTGCCGACTCAATTTTTTAATATATATATATATATCAAATTGATATGGCGGCAACTAATGTATATAAATACATGATCAAAGTAAGAGAGAATTCCATTCAATTTCTGAATACCGATTCGATCAAATCGAACGATAATTCTCTCTTTCCTCAGATTCGTTCTAATCAGAGTTTACGGGTTTTAGAAATAATATTTTACGAGAGTCGTAATTATTATTTGCTTTTTCTCGTGAATAGTGTTTTTGTCAGATTCTGCGGTTTACGGTATTTCTGGTAAAAGAAATAAACCGCTCTCTCGATTAGTTCCTGGTGGATAACCGATAGAGACACTATATTTTTGGTGCTTGCTTAACCGGGTCAGACAGCCGGGTCAGATAGTCGGGTCAGACTGCATTCCAATTTGAATTTGGAAGCAAGGTAAAGAAATGTTATATTAATCTATTTAATTGTTAAATAGATTTAATCTTTTAGAAATCAATCAATGGAGTAGATCTATAAACTAATTAAAATACAAGTAAATACGGTTTTACTACTTTGGGTCTATACAAGATTAATCTGGTATGTAACTCTCGGTTATTATCCGACATACTACTTAATCTATGATCTGAATGAGTAAAGTTTTACTTACGGTTTTTAATCTAAGAAAATGATTGAACAGGTATGTAAATCTCGGTAGATTATCCGACATACCACTTCTATCCTTTTGGCTTAAGTTAGAAGTAAAATTTTTTGTTTTACGGTCTTTCCGCAGCTTAAGCCTAATGGCTTTGGGTAGCCCCAAAAACCCAACAGGTTTTGTGGGAGGAGAGGTTGTATTGTTTCCGGGGCTTGTGACATTGCACAGCTTAGATAATGGCACACCACATAATCCAGGGTTCCCTTCGTACGATGAATTGTCGATTGTCAGGAACTGGCCAGAATGCGGGATTCTCTCGACCAGATGGTTAAATGAAAGATTCAAGTAGGATAGAAAAGTCAGGGAGATTAGTTCCTGTGGAATCTCTCCAGAGAGGTTGTTCCAAGAAAGGTCCAGTGACTCGATTTGCGTCAATTGTCCAAGTCGATGCGGGATGGATCCAGTAAAAGCATTATGTGATAGGTTTAACGCTTTTATCCCTTTGAGTTCGCCAATCATCTTAGGAATATCACCAGTGAATCTATTTGTCGATAAATCTATCGATACCATTAAATTAGGGAAGCTATTCTCTAGGGTCATTTGTGCCCCTTTATCCATGATAGTAACAGAGATCCCATACATATGAAAATAAATCCATCCAAGGACTTTAGGAAGAAAGGCATCCGAGAATAAATTATGCATGCACTTGAAATTATTGAACCAGAGTGGTGGTAAACTTCCATTGAAGTTGTTTGAAGCTAGATCAATTATTCTTAACAATGGGAAAGAAGAATTCATTTTTCCAAAATTTGAAGGTCTAGTGTACCATAGAATTTATTAGACCTTAGAACAATGACTTGGAGATTTGGAAGCTTTCCTAGTGAAAACAGGAAAGTGCCACCTATGTGGTTGTTCCCTATGTCAAGGAGTGCCAAATCTTTACACCTTGTTAAAGATCCAGGCAAATTGCCTTCAAGATTGTTGTTGTTCAAATCCAATATGACGAGTGCACAAGACCTGTTTATGTGACGAGGTAGTATTCCAGAAAATTTGTTTCCTCTTAAACTCAGGATTTCCATGTCTGGACTGCCTATGATGCATGAAGTAATTGATCCACTCAAGTTGTTATATGATAGATCCAGCACATTAAGATGTGATTTCTCCGGTTAGCATATTTCTAGATAACCTGAGAAATGCAGTTTTCTCCAAATAGAGTGTATATGTGACGACCCTTGTACTCAGAAATGGCTCAATTCTCACAAAGGTAAGCTTAAACTAATCAATTTCGATTAAAATCAAGAAATTGGGTTACAACGGAAGAATTAGGAAGAATAGCTAAAATTAGGAAATTAGAGAAATCTAACAACAGAATACATAATCCAATTCTCTACACTAGTTCTAATTATATAGGCGAAGCTTCTAAAACTGAAATCAATCTAATCCATCGATTAGATTGTTTGATCAATTCTCCGCTTGCCATCTAAGCGCCTATGTGGATGAGATTCAGTATCTATCCCTCTGATGCGTTGGTCCCACTTCGCAGCCTTTGTTTCTACATCTGAACGCTTCAACGGTCTCCTTCCCTTCATCTCTTTCTGGTCCCACTGTCAGTGCTTCAATTGGTTTAATTGCGCTGACCGTTGCAGCAACCGCTTTGCCCGTCCTGCCCAATTCCTCTTCTTCTCTATTGCTTTGTTTGACTGAGTCAAAATTGGGTTGAATAATCTCTAAATCAGATCCTGGTCGTGACATTCCCCTCTCCTTCAAAGCATTCTCGACCTCGAGGATAAACTGTGGAAATCGCTGAGCAATAGAGTTGTAATTCTCCCAAGTAGCATCGTCAACCTCCTGTCCAGCCCATTGGACCAGCACCTGAGATTCGGCGACATTGCGTTTCTTCACCATGCGACGTGCTAATATAGCAATAGGGAGGGATTGTAAGCTTCCATTTGGACCCATCACTGGAAGATTGGGTGTCACTGCTTGATTTCGCCCAATACGCAATTTGAGTTGAGAGACGTGAAACACGGGATGAATTGCTGACCCGAGTGGTAAGTTGAGGCGATACGCATTGGTGCCAATTTTCTTCAATATTTCATAAGGACCATAGAATCTTGGACTGAGCTTCTGATTTTGCAACCCTGCAACAGTGACTTGACGATAAGGTTGCAATTTAAGGTAAACCCAATCACCAGTATTGAATTGACGCTCACTGCGATGTGCATCAGCAAACTGTTTCATTCGATTTTGCGCTACTGCTAAATTGGACTTCAATTGGTGAAGTGTGGATTGTCTATCTCTCAATAACGAGTCCACTGCTTCGACTTGACTCCTTGGATTGCTGCTTAGGCCCAATTGAGGTGGAACGTAACCGTATAGTGCTTCAAAAGGGGTCATCTTTATCGCACTATGATAGGATGTATTATACCACCACTCAGCCAATGTGAGGTATTTTGCCCATTGCTTTTGCTTATCAAAGGTCATGCAACGGAGGTAATTCTCAAGGCATTGATTAACCCGTTCCGTTTGACCATCTGTTTGGGGATGGTAAGCTGTGCTGAGATTAAGCTGGACTCTCAATTTCGACATTAATTCCTTCCAAAATCGACTTGTGAAAATGGGATCTCTGTCGGAAATGATATCATGAGGCATGCCATGGTGTTTGTAGACAAAATCAAAATAGGCCTGTGCCACATCAGCTGCCTTGTAAGGGTGTGAGAGAGCAATGAAATGGGAGTATTTGGTGAGGCGATCTACAACCACCATGATAACTTCTTTGCCTTCTGACTTTGGTAGACCTGTAATGAAATCAAGGCCCACACTCAACCATGCTTCAGTTGGAATTGGCAGTGGTTGTAATAGGCCTGATGGGTGTACATGTTCTGGTTTGTTCATCTGACATACATCACACTCTTTGATGAATTGGTGTACATCTCTCTTAAGGCCTGGCCAGTAGAAAGATTTCTTTATCCTTTGATAAGTAGATGTGATGCCAGAGTGGCCTCCTAGATTTGATGCATGAAATTCTCTTAAAATGGTTTGCCTCCAACTTCCAGTGTTGCCCACACAAATTCTGTACTTGTATCTTATCAGATCCTGGTGTTGACTGTATGGGTTGACTGATTGGCCATCCTGTTGCTCATCCACCTTCTCCTTGATTCCTTCAATCCATGGGTCTGCTACATAGCTGCCTTGAATGTCACTCACCCATTGTGGTTTGATCTCACTTAGAAAATTTAAAGCTGCACCTGTATCATCAAAATTACCACTTTGCCCCTCTTGTCTAGAGAGAGCATCAGCCACAGTGTTTTCATTACCCTTTTTATACTCAATTGTATAATCTAGTCCTAATAACTTGCTTAATCCCTTATGTTGACTTGCTGTATTGATCTTTTGTTCTAAAAGGTACTTTAGGCTTATGTGATCTGTCCTTATAATAAACCTACTACCCATTAAATAATGTCTCCACTTTGTAATAGCTGTTAACAAGGCTAGAAACTCTTTTTCATAAGTTGACAGTAGTTGGTTCTTTGCTCCAAGTTTCTGACTTAAAAATGCAATTGGCCTTTTATTTTGAATCAACACAGCACCTATACCAGTGTTACAAGCATCAGTTTCAACTATAAAAATTTGAGAAAAATCTGGTAAGGCCAATACTGGGGCTTGGGTCATTGCAGTTTTAAGTGAGTCAAATGCTAGTTGTGCTTCTCTATTCCACTTAAAGGCATCTTTCTTTAATAGTTCAGTTAAGGGCTTGGCAATCACACCATAATTTCTTATAAATTTCCTATAATAACCTGTGAGGCCTAGAAATCCTCTCAAAGCTTTGGTGTTCATTGGTGTAGGCCAATTCTTCATTGCCTCTATTTTTTTGGGATCAGTAGCTACTCCATTACCAGAAATTATATGACCTAAATATTCCAACTGTTCTACTGCAATATCACACTTACTCCTTTTTAGGAATAATTTGTTTTGCCTTATTAACTCAAAAGCAGTTCTTACATGCTGCACATGTGTCTCTAAATCAGTACTATAGATTAATATGTCATCAAAGAAAACTAATATGAATTTTCTCAAGTATGGCTTAAATATGGAGTTCATTAGAGATTGAAATGAAGCTGGTGCATTTGTAAGGCCAAAAGGCATGACCTTAAATTCATAAAGACCCTCATGTGTATGAAATGCAGTTTTATGAATATCTTCCTCATGCATCCTAATTTGATGGTAACCTGACCTTAAATCCAACTTGGTGAATACCCTAGCATGCTTTAATTCATCCAACAAGTCATCAATTATGGGAATTGGGTATTTGTTCTTGATTGTATTATCATTTAATTTCCTATAATCTACACACATTCTCCAAGTATTGTCTTTCTTTTTCACTAAAAGAATGGGAGAGGAATAAGGACTGCATGAAGGCTGAATGAAGGAATTTTTGAGCAATTCTTCAATAATTTTATCAATCTCCAGCTTTTGGTAGTGAGAAAACCTGTATGGTCTAAGGTTGACTGGTTTGGAACCTGGTTTGAGTGGAATTTTATGATCAATGCTTCTTTTAGGGGGTAAGACAGTAGGTTCGTTAATTGCATTTTAAAATTATGACAGTTGTCTATTTGGTTTTTCTTATGTAGGGTCTCATTTTAATAATCACTTATAGCAAACTTCATATAGTAAGCATGGTCCTGAAACTCGGAATTAGAATCGGAATCGGGTTCTTGATCGTAGAATCAGAATCGGATGAATTGGCCGGAATCAGCCAAGTTGACTCAGAAACTCAATTTTTTTTTATAGAAACTTGTTTTGTAGCCAAAAAGTAGGAAACATTGGTAAAAAAATAATTTGTAGAAACACTATATTAATACAAAATATTACACTCAAATAATCCACTAATTATATAATGTAATCATAGAAGGAAAAATCAAAATCGGAATCGGGATCGGTCTTTTGACTGTGGAATCTGAATCGGGTGAATTGGTCAGAATCGGATCGGAAAATCAGAATTTTTTGTCAGAAGTTTGTTTTATACTAAAAATATAGGAAAAAATTGATAAAAAAATAATTTGTCAACAATTTCTGTTTTGACAAATAATTACAATCAAATAATCCACTAATATAATATAATACAAGCATTACAACTAAAAACATACTCTTTGATATAATACAAATTACAATTGTTATATATAAATTAATGTTGTTTTCTAACAACAAAGGTTGTATGGTGTGGTGGTAGTTTGCTTTGGTTGCTTAGCTAGAGGTCATAGGTTTGATTCACGTAGAGCTCAAAAAAATTTGGAGTTTGTTTAATTTACGTTTCGATGGAATCAGTCCATTTCAACCAAAATTTGGCTGGAATTGGGTCGGAACGTCTGAAATTGGACGAAATCTACACTAACCGCGTACCATCCGATTCTGCTCCGGAACGGCCGATTTTTTCTTCTATGAATGTAATACTAGTATTACAAATAGAACACACTTTTATTGCCATAATCTATACAGAGCTGGCTAGATCATCTCATCGTCCTTTGTATTAAAATACGAATGGAGATATTGTTATACAGAGCCAAAAAATGATGACATTAATATAGTGTCAAATGAAAAATTATTAACATTCTCATATCCAACAACATATGGATTATAAATAGATGTCAATTATGTAATATTTAAACATATTAACTTTGTTATCAATTATGTAATATTTTATTGTTTATGCATTTTTTTTTTGTCAATGCAGTCAGTTCATGATTATTAATAGATACAATGAATTATATATTGGCGAAAAGCTCAATCAGTTTCTTTCCTTTGAGTCGGTTATTTTACAATGCACTTATCAACCACCAGAATTTGGAACGTATACTAATTCGCTGGTGGTTTTTGGTTTCATGCTCATTAATTATCTATTGGACATTATTCTCATTTAATTGAGTAAGCATTTAAAAATAATTGAAAAAATTGTTGACTCAGCCAGACTCCATCAGACACGCCCAGACTCGGGTTGACTCGGTCAAACAAGTGCAGATAGTTTGGCCAAGAATTAGCAAAATCCATTTATTGGATCTGGTAGAAACAGCTTTAAATGTGAACATTGTCTGGTTAGGCTCACATCGGCTTGACTACTTGACTTGAGTCAATTGACTTGGGTCAACCCTAGTGATGAAGACCAGGAAAGGTACTCTTCAGTTGACTTGGGTCAACCCTAGTGATGAAGACCCTGAAAGGTACTCTCCAGTTGACTTGGGTCAACCCTAGTGATGAAGACCCTGAAAGGTACTGTTCATCCGAGTTTGGCTGAAAAAATCGCACGGGCGAGGAAATCGGGTGAAAATCGGATCGGACACGGCCGATTCCGAGTTGACTCGGAATCGGCCGAGTTTCGGAACCATGGTTTCTTTTTAATAGTGGTACTTATATTTTTTTTTTGGTGCTCCTTATTTTGGGGTGGCTCTTGAAAATTGGAGCTGGGGTTGTTAAACGGGTAACCCGGTCGATGTGTTGTTTCTTTGTTGCTATTTGGACGATTTTGAGCTTTACACAGAGAAAGGAGAGTAGTCCAGTTCAACTTTCCAAGGTTCTCTCTCTCTCTCTTTCTCTCTGCACCATTATGTGTTATAATTAAGAAAATAATGTTTCTGTTCTACAATTAGTTTTAATTTGTACATGTGCTATTCTAAGGTCAAGTATACAACTCAAACTCAGTTAGCCCTTTATAGTGTAATTTAGCCTCAATCTTACCAGTATAGGCCTTTATGTACCTCAATTGTGCAAACCAGACGTAGGTTTTCTTGATTACTTCATTCTTGAATTAAATGTCAAATTACCATTTTTCTGCCCGTGATTTTAACAAATGATACCTATTGTTCAAATTTCAAAGCATTAATACAAACTTATTAATTATCTTATTTGCATTATTAACTTAAAAACGGGCTCTTTTTTTTCGTACAGTTCCTGGGGCATGACAAAGACAAAGGCGTGCGGCGAAGTGCTATTTCTGGTAAAAAGGTATGGTATTTTATTCATCTCCTCTGCAATTTTACTTGTATCCTCGTGTTCTCTAATTGTCTTTTTTTAGAGGGTGTGGGAAATCATTTGGAAATAGTAATTTAAGGGTGTGGGAAACCAATTAATGACCAGCTCTGAACAAAAATTTAGTTTGGACCTTACTATTGACCATTTGGGGGGACTATAATTTATTCGTTCTATTAAATTTGTTTTGCTTGTAGATTTTACTAAAGGTGGATAAAACGAAGGAGGACAAGGAGGCGGAGAACAAGCGAAATGAACTATTGAAATTTCTCAATGCTAGCTATGATTAATTTGTTGTTTGTGTTTTTCATCAATCTCACAGTAGTCATTTTCGTTTTCTTTCCTTTTTGTACCTGAAATGTCTGGTGGTGTAATTTTTTTTAATTATCTTTTACCTACTTTACCATTTACCTCTTAGTCTGTCATTTACTATTTTAAAGTTTTGAGTTTAATTAAACATTAGTGGTGTTTTACCAAACTCCACTTCGTGTGTATATATATTTGTTTCAGAGCTTGTGTTTATTTTGGAGATTCATTAATTGTGGCTTTTTTTAATTTAGAGTGAGTGGGTTTTGCTCATTATTTGTGTTCAAATTATGTTTTTTAATTATCTATAGCAGAGTTGGTGCACATAGTATTTGTCTGGTTGTATTGTTTCGAATGCTTCTATCAAAATTAAAGATGAAAGTAGAATTAGATGCAGAAATTATTTAATGACATGGCATTGTAGTTGCATGTAAAATATATGTATTGTATTTTTCTTTACCATGAAGTTTTGCTTGATTGCGTTTTCAGGTGCCAATTGTGCCTATTTACAAGCAAACACATAACTCGAATAAAATTTGTTGGCTACAAGCAAACACATAAAATTGTAACAATAATACACGCCTGTTACGACCTCTTACAAGTACACACGCAAAACTTGAAAAAAAAAGAGAAGCAAAAGAAAGAAATGAGTAAAACTGAAAACAAAGAAAAATATATTCATATATTAAACATCAAATAGAAGAAAAATTGTTCTAATTTTATAGTCAAGCCCTTCGAAAAGCGAGCACTCTTGTTGCTGGTGTGCAGAGTAATTCCTAACGAGTTGCATGTTCATTTCTTGATCTTTTGATTTTTGGGCCAATAATTACTATGGCAAATCCGGTACCAAATCCTGTACCAAATCCCAATCCAATGAAAAGGCACAATAGAACAATTCCAGTCATTTTCTTAGCAAGTTTTGTGGGAGGAGAGGTTGAATTGTTTCCAGGGCTTGTGACATTGCACAGCTTAGATAATGGCACACCACATAATCCAGGGTTCCCTTCGTACGATGAATTGTCGAATGCCAGGAACTGACCAGATTGCGGGATTCTCCCGACCAGATGGTTAAATGAAAGATTCAAGTAGGATAGAAAATTCAGGGAGATTAGTTCCTGTGGAATCTCTCCAGAGAGGTTGTTCCAAGAAAGGTCCAGTGACTCGATTTGCGTCAATCGTCCAAGTCGATGCGGGATGGATCCAGTAAAACCATTATGTGACAGGTTTAACGCTTTTATCCCTTTGAGCTCGCCAATCGTCTTAGGAATATCACCAGTGAATCTATTTGTCGATAAATCAATCGATATCATTAAATTAGCCAAGTTATGCTCTAGTGTCATTTGTGCCCCTTTATCCATGATAGTAACAGAGATCCCATCCAGTTGAAAATAAATCCATCCACGAAGGGCTTTACCAAGAAAGGTATCCGAGGATAAATTATGCATGCACTTGAAATTATTGAACCATAGTGGTGGTAAACTTCCATTGAAGTTGTTTGAAGCTAGATCAATTATTCTTAACAATGGGAAAAGAGAATTCATTTTTCCGAAATTTGAAGGAAGGTCTAGTGTACCATAGAATTTATTGGACCTTAGAACAATGACTTGGAGATTTGGAAGCTTTCCTAGTGAAAACGGGAAAGTGCCACCTATGTGGTTGTTCCCTATGTCAAGGAGTGCCAAATCTTTACACCTTGTTAAAGATCCAGGCAAATTGCCTTCAAGATTGTTGTTGTTCAAATCCAATATGACGAGTGCACAAGACCTTCTTATGTGACTAGAAAGTATTCCAGATAACTTGTTTCCTCTTAAACTCAGGATCTGCATGCCGGGTCTTCCTATGATGCAAGAAGGAATCGATCCACTCAAGTTGTTGTGTGATAGATCCAGCATGATAAGACTTGGTTCACAAATTGAAGATGGGATTTCTCTAGTTAGCATATTTCTAGATAAACTGAGATATATAGTGTTCTCCAAATAGAGTGTATAGTTCAGTGGGATTTCTGAGAATTCATTGTTGGAATAGTCCAAAAAGTCAGCACCCACAAGTGGGACTGCTCCTTTTAGCTTGTTAAAACTAAAATCAATTTCATCAAAGGAAAAACCTGGAGGAACATCTTCTACACTAGTAAACATGTTGTGCGAAAGGTTAAGCATTCCCTGAGAATCACTCAACCTCTTCAATATCCACCTTGGTATAACTCCGTGCAATTGGTTTTTTGAGAGATCAACATAGTAAGGATCACCTACATATCTCAGTAATCGAGGTATTTGGTTGAGGTTGCACGATCCTAAACCAAAATTTCTGATTTGTGGAAATGCTAATGGCAGCTGTTCATGTGATACTTCTTCCACAGATAACTGATTATCTGATAGAGACAAACCGGTGAGGTTGCTCAGGTGCCGAAGTAAGTTAAGGTCAAATGTTCCATAAAAATTGTTTGAGCTCAGGTCAAGAGTAATTAGACTTGGGAGCCAAACTATTGAATTTGGAATTGGTCCACTAAACTGGTTCCCACTTAGAACAAGGGTTTCCAGATTTGAGAATTTAAATATTTTCTAGGGAATTTGTCCATTCAATTGATTTTCATCAACATAAAGCTCAATCAATGGAGAAAATACAAGAGAAGACTCTTTTAGTCGGAACTGGCCTGAGAGCTTGTTGTTAGAAAGACGTTGTGTTTCCAAACTTGGAAGAGAAAACAAACTTTGGGGAATTGAGCCAGAGTGTGAGTTATATGAAAGGTCTAATCTTGCTAATTTACCAAGTTTTTCGATTGAAGAGGGTATTTGTCCTGAAAAGTTGCAACGTAAAAGAATGAGTTCAGATAAATTTCTGAGGTTGCCAATTGAATCTGGTATGCTACCAGAAAAGTTTGTGTCTTCGAGAACCAAGCTCTCCAAAGAACTCACGATTGGAAAATTAGGTAAAGTCCCAAATAGCTCTCCATTTTCTGATAAATCAATCTTGGTCAATGTTGGGATTTGAAAAATCTCTTGTGGAAACAGCCCTTCAAGGTCAGAATTGTCCAGTAGGAGATCTTTTAATGGAAATTCAGCAAAGTAGTCAGGAATCTGGGTTTTCAAGCTGTTCTCTCTGAGGCGAATGACAGTTAAGGAACCAAGTTGGGAAAGAGAAGATTCAATGGGGCCTGCTAGATTACAATAAGCCATACTTAGAACTTGTAAGTGGGGGACCGACTCAGACAGAGCTCTGCACCACTCGGTTCCATTCTCAGAGATATCCACACCATCAAGATAGAGCTCCCTTAAATTGCTATATTGGCTAACCAATATCCGCAGATTTGGTTCATGCAGTTTCAACTCACAATCAAAGTTGTAATAGTCGCATGAAAGGTCAAGGGAGATCAAGTTTGTGAGGTTGGCTATGCCAATTGGGATTTGACCGAAGAAATTTGTGTTGGATAAGTTGAGATATGTGAGCATAGTTAGCTTTTCCAACCCATGAGATGGAATCTGGTTTTGTGAAAAGTCATTGTATGCAAGGTTGAGGTGTTGGAGCGAGGTGAGATTAAAGATTGCGGCACTGAGGTTACCTTGATTGTTGCGGTTGCTGATGTCAAGAGAAGTGACATGGCCGGTTGCTTTGTCGCAAGACACTCCCTCCCAATCATGACAACAGTCTGTTCCGGGTTGCCAAGAGGTAAGATCAGAGTAGAAGAAGCCTCTTTTGAGTTGGAGAAGGGAAGAGCTTTGGTCAGGAAGGCATGAGACATGGGTTGCCACAGAAGCAGAGTGAAGCAAAAGAGATGAGAGGATGAAGAGTAGAGTGTAGAGACACAAGTGCAGAGAGTTTGGCCAAGAATTAGCAAAATCCATTTGTTCAATCTGGTAGAAACAATAGCAGAGTAGTGAATGGTGGATTATGAAATTAACTTGTATATATAAAAACCCAGCTGTAAACAGTACATGTAATTTATTGATGCACGTTGACTGAGAAAGTCGTTTAGAGCTGTTAGGCCATTCAATATGAACATTGTTCATTTGTTTGGTTAGGCTCACATCAGCTTGACTACTACTCTTCAGTTGACTTGGGTCAACCCAGCCTCTTTTTGAAAAGCTTTGTATTTTCTTTTTGACGAGCCTTAATCGTCACTTCAAAGAAAATGCTTTACGACAATCATCACTAGCAAACAAGTATTTAACAATAAAAAACAAAAAAAAATCCAAAATTTTTCCTTCAAATGACATCATCATTTATTGGAAATTATTCAAAGATATTCTATATTATAAATAGCGCAGCATTTTTTGTATGTTTTGTTCTTATAATATTCGTGATATTCTTGAAAGTTTGCCATATATTTATATGTTCTACATATTGTTCTCAACATGAAAAGCTATAATATCAATTATTTGCACTATAAATTACAAATAAATTGTTCCAAAAAGCACAACATTAAATAATAATAAATCAAAATGAGTGACATTTTTGTAACTTTTTCAAACAAAAAATATTTAGCACTAACAAATGAGTGGGTTTATTCTGTCATAAATTATGTAAATTGGGAGCTCAATAGAGGTCTTTATGAGTGTGTTACCTTCTTAGTGGGCCTCACCATCTGCGCCAACCCACTTGTAATGTGAAAGATAAACGTTCAAAGGTGCGTTACAACGAATATTGACACTCACTATGCGAAGACTCACTCAGTCTTTGGCAAATTTCTTTTCAAATTTTCAGCAATAATTCTCGCAATCAAGTTTATTTTTTTCTTCCAAATAAGTCATAATAATTGTAATGTCATATCACTCTTAATAAGAAACTTTTCCTTAGTCATTAATCTCATTTTAAAATTGTTTCAGATGTCTCATTTTAATAATCACTTTTTCTTATGTAGGGTCTCATTTCAGATGTCTATTTGTTTTAGTCATTAATTTCACTTTTTTCTTATGTAGGGTCTATTTGGTCTCCTTTTTGGATTTTCTGTGGCGGCTCATATGAAAACTTGTGAAACCATTTCGGTCCAGAATAAAAAAATAACTGACCGAAATGGCATTTCGGTTCTTATATTTTTGTGAAAAAAAAAATAATCATGTTGGTTCGTAAAAAAAATTATTTTAATTATGGTTTATAAAAAATATTCGGATATGTACACAAGCTAATATCATAATAAGTGTCTGGTCCGTTAGAAACCAACCACGAGAGAATTTAATATTACTATGTTATTCTTGGGTAATTTCATAAAGGCAGTGTAGTGAGTTTCTCTAGGCAATAGGCACTGTACTGAGTTTCTGAAGAAAGAGAGATTCTATCTTTAGGAGGGTTTTAACAAGAAAGAATGAAAGAAATAGAGCCAGAAGTCGAAAGTCATTGGTGAATCCGATGTAGCAAGAAAAGCATGATGAAGGAGAGGAATTAATTAATTGTACATTGAAGCTCTATCATGAATTAATCCGATGAGGCGTCATGGACCCCATTCATGGATGGATATGGTGAACATGTTGTAGCCTATGTATGTAGGCTTAAAGAAAAAAGAAAAAGACTTGAAAAAAGACTTTTGCAAGTGCATCGATCAGACAGGACCATCCATGAAAAAAAGAAGAAAAAAGGCTTAAAGAAAAAGGAAAAAAAGACTTCAAGAAAAAAGAAAAAAGAAAAAAGACTTAAAGACTTGAAGACTTTATTCCTATGATGCACCCACCAACAGCCCAATTCATGGAGAAAAAAGATCTCCAAGTGAATAATTTTTGTATGTTTTGTTCTTATAATATTCGTGATATTTTCCTTAACTTGAATTTTACCATATATTTATATATAAGTGAGTCTATATGGTACTATACATATCACGATTTGGTCCGTAATACGGATCAATATTTTTTATGCCAAAATTCTAACGGTCAATTCGAACCGTTCAACACTATTTACTATTTTTTAAGATAGGTAGAAAATCACTTTATCTGAAAATTATGGATCATCCAAAAACAGTGATTTTCTATCTATTTTAAAAAAATTATAAAAATTATAAAAACTATAAATTTGGTCTGCAAGTACATTAATATGGAAATCATGTTGAATGATTTGGATCAACCGTTAGGGTTTTGAAAATATAAATATTTATCTGTCTTATGGATCAATCCGTGATATGCATAGTACCATAGACTCACTCTTTATATGTTCTACATATTGTTATGAACATGAAAAGCTATAATATCAATTATTTGCAGTATAAATTACAAGGAAATTGTTCCAAAAAGCACAACATTAAATAAATAATAAATCAAAATGAGTGCATTTTTGTAACTTTTTCCAACAAAAAGTATTTAGCACTGACGAATGAGTGAGTTTATTTAGTCATAAATTATGTAAATTGGGAGCCGAACAGAGGTCTTTATGAGTGCGTTACCTTCTTAGTGGGCCTCACCATCTGCGCCAACCCACTTGTAATGTGAAAGATAAACGTTGAAAGGTGCGTTACAATGAATATTGACACTCACTATGCGAAGACTCACTCGGTCTTTGGCAAATTTCTTTTCAAATTTTTAGCAATAATTCTCACAATCAAGTTTATTTTTCTCTTCAGAATATGTCATAATAATTGTAATGTCATATCACTCTTAATAAGAAAATTTTCCTTAGTCTTTAATTTCATTTTAAAATTGTTTCAGATGTCTATTTGGTTTTTCTTATGTAGGGTCTCATTTTAATAATCACTTGTAGCAAATTTCATATAGTAAGGATAGCGTGTATTATGCTTACTAAGAGGGTTTGGTGAGTATAACTTCAAAAATCTATCGTATTTACTTTAAACAACAAATCCAAACAAAATGCTTTACGACAATCATCACTGGCAAACCAGAATTTAACAATAAAAAACATAAATTTTCCAAAAATTTTCCTTCATATGACATCATCATTTATTGGAAATTATTCAAAGATATTCTATATTATAAATAGCACGGCATTTTTTGTATGTTGTGTTCTTATAATATTCGTGATATTTTCGTTAACTTGAAAGTTTGTCATATATTTATATGTTCTATATATTGTTCTGAACATGCAAATAAAGATCAAAATCTGCTAAAAAAAGCTATTATACAAATATCAATTACATTTGCAGTAAAAATTACAAAGAAATTGTTCGAAAAAGCACCACATTAACTAAATTCTCACTTGAGGTTATGTGCACAGGCTAATATCATAAGTGTCTGGTCCGTTAGAAACCAACCACGAGAGAATTTAATATTACTATGTTATTCTTGGGTAATTTCAAAAAGGCAGTGTACTGAGTTTCTCTAGGCAGTAGGCACTGTGCTGGTTTCTGAAGAAAGAGAGATTCTATCTTTAGGAGGGTTTTAACAAGAAAGAATGAAAGAATGAAAGAAATAGAGCCAGAAGTCGAAAGTCATTGGTGAATCTGATGTAGCAAGAAAAGCAATGATGAAGGAGAGGAATTAATCATGGTTCCGAAAATCGGCCGATTCCGAGTCAACTCGGAATCGGCCGTGTCCGATCCTATTTTCACCCGATTTCCTCACCCATGCGATTTTTTCAGCCAAACTCGGATGAACAGTGCTTGACTCGGCCGAGTCAAGCTGATTCAGCCGAGTTTTAGTCCGAGTTGAACCGATTCTCTTCTACGTGGACCGATTCTCACCTACTTGATTCTTGGTGAACATGGATCTTAATTTTCCCGATTTTTTCTGATTTTCAAGTGGTTTTCTGATGAAGAAGAAAGAGTCTTCAGTCACAAATGAGCATGGCGCACATACACCCCAATGATGAACCATGGGACCCTTCTAACAGATGTGAGAGGCTAAGGAGTGCGCAGGCGTTGATTGGCTGCTTGGCATGGGCTCCATGGCGTGGGCTCCACGTGTCGGATTAAATGAGAGAGAGGGAAACAGTGTTGTGCTTCAGCCCGCATGGTCGCGGTTCTTAGAGCAACGTGATTCTGATAGGTGGGCCACAGCTGTAAGAAATGTGAACCGTGCTCTCAGCCTCCTCTTTTTTCTTTCCTTTTCTCCGTTTCCTGCATGCTGCTTCCCTCCGATTCAAACTTTATTTCCCTTTTTTCCTCTCCATTTCTTTCGTTAATGGGTACATCCATTTCATCATTGTTTTCTGATTTTTTTTTTTCTTAACTGTTTTCTTTTTTTTTGTTGGTTTCTTTTCTTTTCTATATTCTATCTCTATTTTCCTTTTTTTTTAGGGGTGAACAAAGTGACCTTAACATTACTTTGCACTAATTATTTTTTCACAATTTTTTCCTATTTTTTAATACAAAAAAAGATTTTTCCAGAAAAATCCGAGTTACCGAGTTTTACCAATTTTTTTACCAATTTTTGGCTACAAATTTTTTGGCAATTTTTTTGGCTACAAAACAAGCTTCTGGCAAAAAAATCCGAGTTACCGAGTCAACTCGGCCGATTCCGGCCGATTCACCCGATTCCGATTCCACGGTCAAGAACCCAATTCCGATTCCGATTCCGAGATTCAGAACCATGGAATTAATTAATTGTACACTGAAGCTCTATCATGAGAAATTGCTTGGTTCATCATGTGAGGCGTCATGGACCCTGTTCATGGATGAAAAAAAGAAGAAAAAAGACTTAAAGAAAAAGGAAAAAAAGACTTAAAGAAAAAAGAAAAAGAAAAAAAGACTTAAAGACTTAAAGAAAAAAGACTTAGACTTGGGCCCTGTTCGGATGTATGGTTTTACATAGGAATTCATACTCAATGGGGATTGTTTTTCTAGAGCCGTTCGGAGGTCCAGTAATTTCCCAATTTATTCCCAACTTTATTCCTATGATGCACTTACCAACAGCTGAATTCATGGGGAAAAAAAAAATCTCCAAGTGAATAATTTTTTTCCCAACTCCCACTTTCTTCTTCCACGTGGGTGGGTCCCATCTTCTCTCTCTCTCTTTTTCCTCAAACACAAACATGTGGCACATTCTATATATAAAGAGCTACACTTTATATAACTTCTCATTGTGAGACTAATGTTATTATCGAAAGATCCAAACCGAAATATATATATATATAGAGCGGCTAATATCAAAACGTTTGTTCCTAGCCCCCGGTGCTACCAAGTCGTTTTCCGATTTTCAAAGTTCAAACCATTAGATGTTCAATCTATATTAAAATGTGCTTGAAGACCAAATTTTATATTTTTTGGAATTTTTTTATTATTTATTAAGATGGTTTGAAAATTGTTGTTTTCAATGGTGTTGAAAAATACTTCAAAACAGCGATTTTCAAACCATCTTAATAAATAGTAAAAAAATTGCAAAAAATGTAAAATTTGGTCTCCAAGCACATTTTAATATAAATTGACCATCTAACGGTTTGGATCGATTGTTTGAACTTCAAAATCACTTATAAACGTGTATTATGCTTGTATTATGCTTGTAATATAAATTGTTTCAGTTGTCTATTTGGTTTTTCTTATGTAGGGTCTCATTTTAATAATCACTTATAGCAAACTTCATATAGTAAGGATAGCGTGTATTATGCTTACTAAGAGGGTTTGGTGAGTACAGCTCCAAAAATCTATCGAATTTACTTTAAACGACGAATCCAGACCGTTAAAACCAATCTACTTCATTAGTGATGCGTGTACAAAGTTTTGAAATTTTCGAATTCATTTAGTACAAAGTGATCAAACAGTAAAAAAAAATTTGTTTGACTTCATTATAAGGTACCAATTGTGCCTACTTACAAGCAAACACATACAACTTGAATAAAATTTGTTGGTTACTAGAAATGAGTCCAAATTGAACTACTAACTTTTAAAGATTTATAAACCCTAATATCTATTTACGTTCAGATCACAAGCGCATGATCCTACTGTGTAGTATAATTGGGGTGTCGATCCACGGATCCGTATCCTCCTGGGTACCTGATTGAAGACAATTACGATCGGACGGCCCAGATTAATCTTATTTGGGCCAAACTCAATCTGGTGCCTATGGAGACTGTAGGGGGTCTGTTTTGAGATTCGTGTCATGTTAAAAAAATTGTCTGATCGTAATTGTCTTCAATCAGGTACCTGGGAGGATACGGATTCGTCAATCCACAGGGATAATGTATTAGATTATAAACACTTTTCACTAGTGTAGGTTCTCGGGGGGTTTTAAAACAAGGTTCAATACCCTAAAGGTTTGATGCGGTTGTGCTAATTGTGCTAAGGTTAGAATTAAATAGTAAAATAGATATTCTCTAGGGATCAGGTGCTCTCTTCCTTAATTATACAAAATATAAATTTCGACGTCTCTCTACCCCGCATGCGGCACTGTCACTATCGCATGCGGCATAGATTGTCCCACAGCTACCCTCATGCGGCACTGTCACTATCCTGCAGGCTTGCTGGATTTTTGCTTATGCGATTTGAAAGGTTTTACTATCTTGCGATCGGCTTTTGGGCTATCAATTCTAAGTATCCTAGGTATGCAATTATATTTCTCACAAAAACACAATTGATCATTTCCTATTATGCCCTACAATTAAATATCCCAAAGACCCTACCTAATCTACGTGTTTCCTAATATAATCTAAATATACAATTTACGCTATCCTGCCAAGGGAGCCCACTGGGTTCTAACCCTAGTCTTTGAACCGCTGCCAAGCCTCGTTAGCCGAAGTACCTATAGTACTTACATCCATTATCCCACTCACACCGAGATGCAATGACTAAGCACCTATTGGTATGTGGAGTGTCATTGACATATAGTAGATAGAACTATGTATGCAAGAATTTAATAAAAAGGAATTTAAACAATAAAGCAAACTCAAATCAACATAAATAAAACATAAACTTATACTAAAACATAATTAAGAATTCGAGTACAACCCTCACCCTAGATATGAGAAGTTTAGCTTCTCATGGCCATGGGCAAAATAAAAGAAATAAAATAAAGAGAACATTAATTACAACCCAATTGAAGATGGATGAACCTCTATCTCCATATATGACGCCTTCTTCTCGTGCTTGGCTTCTGATGGCTACCCCTCTCTCTCTAAGTAACTCTCTAACCTAACCTAGCAATCAGAATTGCTAATCTCGATTCTATGGACTTAACACAATGAAACACGCACACTAAATCATATTACAAGAGGGGTATTTATAGCCTTCCTCATATGAGAGATGGAGTAGTGGAAGTAGTGGAGGTAGTGCAAACTTGGAGTGCACTTCAAGTTTGCATAGATGAAGCCAAAAATAGTTATGAAAGCTTGCCGCTGAAGCAATCACGTTATTTCAGAAGAATTCTGCCAAAAATAGCATCAACGGTGGATGATCTGATCTAAAGAAAATAGTCCACGGATTGAGTTCACGGATCGTGCGGTATAAGTCCATGCCGTATGCGGTATAGAGGAGGCCGCACGGCTTCCTAACTTAGCAAATTTTCTGTGAATTTCACCATTTCGCATGTTGTGCACTTCGTGTGAGATGTTGCATGCTCCATGTGATGCCCTGTTTTGATGCTATCTCCAGAAATCGCCTAAATTCAACACTTTTGCTCTGTTTTTGGCCTAAATATGCAACTTTCTTAAAAACCTCCCAAAAAGATCTAAAAACACGCTTGCGGTAAATGAATTGGGAAAATGGTTACTTTGCATTCGCTTTTCACCATTTTCCGGAAGAAAAGATATGGATTTTCACTATATGTTTTGGCTTCATCACACCCCCAAACTTAATTTTTGTTCGTCCTCGAACAAAATAAGCAAAGCTACTTGGGTAGGTTGGCTAAAAATTGGCTCTTGAATAAGATTTTTCGGAAATATTGATAAATTTTATATGAATCAACCTAATACAAAAATTTCTACTCAATTCCTAATATTTGTACTTGGTGAAATTTTTAGAAAATGGAAACCTTTGCATTCACAACACTTTGATTTAGAAATAATTGAAAGATAACCCGTCTTAACATCATTATGGTAAAAGAGATCTTAAAATCAATCAATACTTATTTTTCATCCTTTTAAATTTTCGTTCTCTTCTTTTGAACTAAATTATTAAAGAATAAGTATGTTAGTAGAATGCAACTTTTATTGAAAAAGTAAATTGCAAAAAGGTAAATACACCTTACTCAATTTGGTTTTACCCTTCTACCGCATAGATACAAACGAGAGGTTATGCGTTCCGAATGAACCTAAGGATTTCATTGGGTGATTGATGCACGTTGACTGAGAAAGTCATTTAGAGCAGTTAGGCCATTCAATATGAACATTTTGGTTAGGTTCAAATTGACTTGGGTCAACCCATCCTTTTTTTTAAAGCTTGGTATTTTCTTTTTTACCAGCCTTAATGGTCATTCCAAAGAAAATGCTTTACGACAATCATCACTGGCAAACAAGATTTAACAATAAAAAACATAAATTTTCCAAAAAATTTCCTTCAAATGACATCATCATTTATTGGAAATTATTCAAAGATATTCTATATTATAAATAGCGCGGCATTTTTTTTGTATGTTGTGTTCTTATAATATTCGTGATATTTTCCTTAACTTGAAAGTTTGCCATCTATTTATATGTTTTATATATTGTTCTGAACTTGAAATAAAGATCAATCTGCCAAAAAAGCTATTATACAAATATGAATTACATTTGCAGTATAAATTAGAAAGAAATTGTTCGAAAATAAGAACATTAAATAATAAAAAATAAAAAATTAGTGACATTATATTTTTATAACTTTTCCAACAAAATGTATTTAGAACTGACGAATGAGTAGATTTATTCGGTCATAATTGGAGCCCAACAGAGGTCTTTGTCAAACTTGATGTTTAGAACCTAACAAGCGGGCGGCGGCATTATTTATTCTACAAATTTAATTATTTGTGGTGCGAAATGAAAGAATTAAATTGGAGATTTGCTCAGATTTATTAGTGCGTTAATTACCTTCTTAATTAGTGGGCCTCACCATATGCGCCAACCCACTTGTAATGTGAAAGATAAATGTTGAAAGGTGCGTTACAACGAACATTGATACTAACTATGAATGAGACATGCATGCGAAGACTCACTCGGTCTTTGGCAAATTTCTATTCAAATATTTAGAAAGAATTCTCACAATCAAGTCTGTTTTTTTTCTTAAGAATAAGTTTCTTAATAAAATTAATGTCATATCACTCTTCATAAGAAAAATTTCCTAAGTCTTTAATTGCATTTTATAATTGTTTCAGTTGTCTATTTGGTTTTTCTTATATAAGGTCTCATTTTAATAATCACTTATAGCAAACTTCATATAGCAAAGGTAGCGTGTGTTTTGCTTACCAAGAGGGTTTGGTGAGCACACCTCAAAAAAACTATTGGATTGACTTTAAAAGATGAATCCAAACTATTAAAACCAATCTACTTCATTAGTGATGCGTGTACATGCAAAGTTTTGAAATTTTTGAATTCATTTAGGACAAAGTCAAGCGGTAAAAAAAATTTGATGAAAAATAAAGGTATAAAATTACTTATAAAAAGTTCACTTTTTTTTACCGCTTGACTTTTTACTAAATGAATTCAAATTCTTTTTCTTTTTCTTTCCTTTTTGTACCTGAAATTCATGGTTGTGTAATTTTTTTAATTATATATTACCTACTCGACCATTTACCTCTTAGTCTGTCATCTACTATTTTAAAGTTTGAGTTTAAGAATTAGTCGTGTTTACAAGACTTCACTTTGTGTATATATATATTTTTGTTTTAGATCTTGTGTTTATTGTGGAGATTCATCAATTGTTGTCATTGGAGATTAAGAAAGTAATGTGCGTGGCAAAAATATCTTTAACTTGGAATTGGTCCACTAAATTTATCCTTAATGTGCGTGGGTTCTGATCATTATTTGTGTTGAACTTGTTTTTTTACTTATCTATAGCACATATTTACTTGTCAGGTCGTTCCATTGAAATTTAAAGACAAAAGTAGAATTTGATGCGGAAATTATTTAATAACTATTAGCATTGTTGTTGCATGTAAATTAAATATATGTATTGTATTATTCTTTACCATGAATTTTTGCTTGACTGCGTTCGAAGATACTAATTGTATCTATTTACAAGCAAACGCATATATAACTTGAATAAATATTGTTGGGTACAAGCAAATACATGAAATAGTAAAAATAATACACTCCTGTTATGACCTCTTACAAGCAAACACATAAAATATACCCAAACCCTTTGAAAACTTGTACTAATTATATAAAACAAAGAAAAAGATGTTAATATGTAAAAAACATCAACTAGAAGAAAATTTATACTAATTATATATCCAAACTCTCATTGTTGATGCACGAAGAAATTCCTAACGAGTAGCATGTGCATTTCTTGCTCTTTTGATTACTGGGATAACAATTGCTATGGCAAATCCGGTACCAAATCCCAATCCAATGAAAAGGCACAACAAAACAATTGCAGTCATTTTCTTAGCAGGCTTTGTAGAAGGAGAGGTTGAATTGTTTTCGGGACTTGTGACATTGCACAGCTTAGATAATGGAACACCACATAATCTTGGGTTCCCTTCAAACGATGAATTCTCGAATGCCAGGAACTGGCCAGAATGCGGGATTCTCCCGACCAGATGGTTAAATGAAAGATTCAAGTAGGATAGAAAATTCAGGGAGATTAGTTCCTGTGGAATCTCTCCAGAGAGTTGGTTCCAAGAAAGGTCCAGTGACTAGATTTGCGTCAATTGTCCAAGTTGATTCGGAATGGATCCAGTAAAGGCATTATGTGACAAGTTTAGTGCTTTTATTTCTTTGAGTTCTCCAATCGAATTAGGAATATCACCAGTGAATCTATTTGTCGATAAATCAATCGAAACCATTAAATTAGGTAACTCATTCTCTAGTGTCATTTGTGCCCCTTTATCCGTGATAGTAACAGAGATCCCATATCTTCTTGCAACAGGAACCCCATCAATACAAAAAAGATAAACTCCACAAAAAGAATTCCCTCCATCAAAGTTTGCAAGAAGTGCATCAGAGGATAAATTCTGCATGGATTTGAAATTACTGAACCAGAGTGGTAAACTTCCATTGAAGCTGTTTGAAGCTAGATCAATCATTCTTAACAATTGCAAGGGAGAATTCATTTTTCCAAATTTGAAGGAAAGTCTAGCGTACCATAGAATCTATTGGACCTTAGAACAATGACTTGGAGATTTGGAAGGTTCCCTAGTGAAAACGGGAAAGTGCCACCTATGTGGTTGTATCCTATGTCGAGGAGTGTCAAATCTTTACACCTTGTTAAAGATCTAGGCAGATAGCCTTCAAGATTGTTGCTGTTCAAATCCAATATAACAAGTGCACAAGACCTGCTTATGTGAGGAGATAGTATTCCAGATAATTTGTTTCCTCTTAAACTCAGGATCTTCATGCCCGGTGTGCCTACAGTGCATGAAGTAATTGATCCACTCAAGTTGTTGTATGATAGATCCAGCACAACAAGACTTGGTTGACAAATTGAAGATGGGATTTCTCCGGTTAGAATATTTCTGGATAACCTGAGAAAAGAGGTTTCCTCCAAATATAGTGTATAGTTGGATGGGATTTCTATGAATTTATTGTTGGAATAGTCTAAATGATAGGCACGCACAAGTGGGACTGCTCCTTTTAGCTTGTTAAAACTAAAATCAACAGTGTCAAAGTAAAAACCTGGAGGAACATCTTCTACACTAGTAAACATGTTGTGCGAAAGGTTAAGACGCCTGATTTCCATGTAAGCAAACGTCTTCCATATCCACATTGGTATAACTCTGTGCAATTGGTTTTTTGAGAGATCAACATAGGAAAGATCACCTACATATCTCAGTAATCGAGGTATTTGGTTGAGGTTGCACGATGCTAAACCAAAATATCTGATTTGTGGAAATGCTAATGGCAGCTGCTCATCTGATACATCTTCCACAGATAGCTGATTATTTGATAGAGACAAATCGGTGAGGTTACTGAGGTGCTCAAGTTAAGGTCAAATGTTCCATTTAAATTGTTTGTGCGCAGGTCAAGAGAAATTAGACTTGGGAGCCAAACTATTGAATTTGGAATTGGTACACTAAACTGGTTCCGACTAAGACCTAGGGTTTCCAGATTTGAGAATTTAAATATTTTCCAGGGAATTTGTCCATTCAATTGATTTTCATCAAGGTAAAGCACAATCAATGGAGAAAATACAAGAGAAAAGTCTTTTAGTCGGAACTGGCCTGAGAGCTTGTTGTTAGAAAGAGATAGTCTTTCCAAACTTGGAAGAGAAAACAAACTTTGGGGGATTGAGCCAGAGTGTGAGTTAGTGGAAAGGTCCAATATTGCTCATTTACCAAGTTTTTCGATTGAAGAGGGTATTTGTCCTGAAAAGTTGCAACGTAAAAGAATGAGTTAAGATAAATTTCTGAGGTTGCCAATTGAATATGGTATGCTATCAAAAAAGTTGGTTTCTGCGAGAACCAAGCTCTCCAAAGAACTCACGATTGGAAAATTAGGTAAAGTCCCAAATAGCTCTCCATTTTCTGATAAATCAATCTTGGTCAATGTTGGGATTTGAAAAATCTCTTGTGGAAACAGCCCTTCAAGGTCAGAATACTGCAAATGGAGATCTTTTAATGGAAATTCAGCAAAGTAGTCAGGATTCTGGGTTTGCAAACTGTTGCCGCTGAGGCAAAGGACAGTTAAAGAACCGAGTTGGGAAAGTGAAGATTCAATGGGGCCTGCCATATTACAATAAGCCATACTGAGAACTTGTAAGTGGGGGACAAACCCAGACAGAGCTCTGCACCACTCGGTTCCATTCTCTGAGATATCCACACCATCAAGATAGAGCTCCCTTAAATTGCTAAATTGGCTAACCAATATCCGTAGATTTGGTTCATGCAGTTTCAAATCACAATAATAGTCGCACGAAAGGTCAAGTGAGATCAAGTTTGTGAGGTTGGCTATGCCAATTGGGATTTGACCGAAGAATTCTGTGTTGGATAAGTTGAGATAGGTAAGCATAGTTAGCTTCTCAAACCCATGAGCTGGAATCTGGTTTTGTGAAAAGTCGTTGTATGCAAGGTTGAGGTGTTGGAGCGAGGTGAGATTAAAGATTGCGGCACTGAGGTTACCTTGAATGTTGCGGTTGCTGATGTCAAGAGAAGTGACATGGCCGGTTGCTTTGTCGCAAGAAACTCCCTCCCAATCATGACAACAGTCTGTTCCGGGTTGCCAAGATGTAAGATCAGAGTGGAAGAAGCCTCTTTTGAGTTGGAGAAGGGAAGAGCTTTGATCTGGAAGGCATGACACATGGGTTGTCGCACAAGCAGAGGGAATTAGCAAAAGAGATGAGAGGATGAAGAGTAGAGTGTAGAGACACAAGTGCCGATAGTTTGGCCATGAATTAGCAAAATACATTTGTTCGATCTGGTAGAAACAGCAGCAGAGTAGTGAATGGTGGATTATGAAATTAACTTGTATATATAAAAATCCAGTTGTAAACAGTACATGTAATTTTTTCATGCACGTTGACTGAGAAACTCATTTAGAGCTTGACTACTACTTGACTACTCTTCAGTTGACTTGGGTCAACCCAGCCTCTTTTTGGAAAGCTTTGTTGTTTCTTTTTCACCAGCCTTAGTCGTCCCGAGATTTTTATATATAAGAAAATAAATAAATAAAATATTAAAAATTAGAAACTGTTGGTCAGAATTTGAAAAATAAGAAGGCTGGTATGTGCCATGGCGTCCCAGCCAAAGCTGAAATTACAGATTGGTATGTGCCATGGCGTCCCAGCCAAAGCTGAAACTACATGGATTTACGATAATTTATCTATACAAAAATATTATAGATTGGTACAGTTTTAGCGATTAATTGACAGAAGTCAGAATTCAGAAAAGCTGAAATTTCAGTGAGCAGTCCAATAATTCTGACCTCTGTCAATTAATCGCTAAAACTGTATCAATCTGTAATATTTTTATATAGAGAAATTATATTATCTGAAAACTAGACTTTCATACCTTTATTTTGATATAAAGAACACAAAAATCCAAGGAGCCATTTTCTCTAAATTGAATTTTGAATCTGATCAAAATTATTGGACTGCTCACAGGAATTTCAGCTTTTCTGAATTCTGATCTCTGTCAATTAATCGCTAAAATTGTACCAATCTGTAATATTTTTGTATAGAGAAATTATATTATCTAGAAACTAGACTTTCATACCTTTATTTAGATATAAAGAACACAAAAATCCATGTAGCCATGTTCTCTAAATTGAATTTTGAATCTGGTCAAAATTATAGGACTGCTTACTGGAATTTCAGCTTTTCTGAATTCTGACCTCTGTCAATTAATCGCTAAAACTGTACCAATCTGTAGTATTTTTGTATAGAGAAATTATATTATCTGGAAACTAGACTTTCATATCTTTATTTTGATATAAAGAACACAAAAATCCATGTAGCCATTTTCTCTAAAATGAATTTTGAATCTGATCAAAATTATTGGATTTCTGACTGAACACAGCAGAAAAAAAAATTGATTTTTTTTTTTTTTAGGGCCGGAGTATGGCATGGCGTCCCGTTTTTTTTTTTTTTTTTTACATTTTTTCTACGGGCCGGAGTATGCCATGGCGTCCCGCTGGGACGCCATGGCACATACCAGCCTTCTTATTTTTCAAATTATGACCAACAGTTTCTCATTTTTAATATTTTATTTATTTATTTTCTTATATATAAAAATCTCGGTTAGTCGTCACTTCAAAGAAAATGCTTTACGACAATCATCACTAGCAAACAAGTATTTAACAATAAAAAAAATTCCAAAACTTTTCCTTCAAATGACATCATCATTTATTAGAAATTATTCAAAGATATTCTAGATTATAAATAGCGCAGCATTTTTTGTATGTTTTGTTCTTATAATATTCGTCATATTCTTGAAAGTTTGCCTTACATTTATATGTTCTACATATTGTTCTCAACATGAAAAGCTATAATATCAATTATTTGCAGTATAAATTACAAAGAAATTGTTCAAAAAAGCACACCATTAAATAATAATAAATCAAAATGAGTGACATTTTTGTAACTTTTTCCAACAAATAAGTATTTAGCACTGACGAATGAGTGGGTTTATTCAGTCATAAATTATGTAAATTGGGAGCCCAACAGAGTTCTTTATGAGTGCGTTACCTTCTTAGTGGGCCTCACCATCTGCGCCAACCCACTTGTAATGTGAAAGATAAACGTTGAAAGGTGCGTTACAACGAATATTGACACTCACTATGCGAAGACTCACTCGGTCTTTGGCAAATATCTTTTCAAATTTTAGCAATAATTCTCACAATCAAGTTTATTTTTTTCTCCAGAATAAGTCATAATAATTGTAATGTCATATCACTCTTAATAAGAAAATTTTCCTTAGTCATTAATTTCATTTTAAAATTGTTTCAGATGTCTATCATGGACCCTGTTCATGGATGGATATGGTGAACATGTTGTAGCCTATGTATGTAGGCATAAAGAAAAAAGAAACAAGACTTTTGCAAGTGCATCGATCAGACAGGACCATCCATTAAAAAAGAAGAACAAAGACTTAAAGAAAAAGGAAAAAAAGACTTCAAGAAAAAAGAAAAAAGAAAAAAGACTTGAAGACTTGAAGACTTTATTCCTATGATGCACCCACCAACAGCCCAATTCATGGGGAAAAAAGATCTCCAAGTGAATAATTTTTGTATGTTTTGTTCTTATAATATTCGTGATATTTTCCTTAACTTGAATTTTACCATATATTTATATATAAGTGAGTCTATATGGTACTATACATATCACGATTTGGTCCGTAATACGGATCAATATTTTTTATGCCAAAATTCTAACGGTCAATTCGAACCGTTCAACACTATTTACTATTTTTTAAGATAGGTAGAAAATCACTTTATTTGAAAATTATGGATCATCCAAAAACAGTGATTTTCTATCTATTTTAAAAAAATTATAAAAATTATAAAAAATATAAATTCGGTCTACAAGTACATTAATATGGAAATCATGTTGAATGATTTGGATCAACCAATAGGATTTTGAAAATATAAATATTTATCTGTCTTATGGATCAATCCATGATATGCATAGTACCATAGACTCACTCTTTATATGTTCTACATATTGTTATGAACATGAAAAGCTATAATATCAATTATTTGCAGTATAAATTACAAGGAAATTGTTCCAAAAAGCACAACATTAAATAAATAATAAATCAAAATGAGTGCATTTTTGTAACTTTTTCCAACAAAAAGTATGTAGCACTGACGAATGAGTGGGTTTATTTAGTCATAAATTATGTAAATTGGGAGCCCAACGGAGGTCTTTATGAGTGTGTTACCTTCTTAATGGGCATCACCATCTGCGCCAACCCACTTGTAATGTGAAAGATAAACGTTGAAAGGTGCGTTACAATGAATATTGACACTCACTATGCGAAGACTCACTCGGTCTTTGGCAAATTTCTTTTAAAATTTTTAGCAATAATTCTCACAATAAAGTTTTTTTTTTTTTTTCAGAATAAGTCATAATAATTGTAATGTCATATCACTCTTAATAAGAAAAATTTCCTTGGTCTTTAATTTCATTTTAAAATTGTTTCAGATGTCTATTTGGTTTTTCTTATGTAGGGTCTCATTTTAATAATCACTTGTAGCAAATTTTATATAGTAAGGATAGCGTGTATTATGCTTACTGAGAGGGTTTGGTGAGTACAACTTCAAAAATCTATCAGATTTATTTTAAACGACGAATCCAAAGAAAATGAATTACGACAATCATCACTGGCAAACAAGAATTTAACAATAAAAAACATAAATTTTCCAAAAAATTTCCTTCATATGACATCATCATTTATTGAAATTATTCAAAGATATTCTATATTGTAAATAGCGTGGCATTTTTTGTATGTTGTGTTCTTATAATATTCGTGATATTTTCGTTAACTTGAAAGTTTGTCATATATTTATATGTTCTATATATTGTTTTGAGCATGCAAATCAAGATCAAAATCTGCTAAAAAAAGCTATTATACAAATATCAATTACATTTGCAGTATAAATTACAAAGAAATTGTTCGAAAAATCAGCACATTATACAAATTCTCACTTATCCACTACACTATCTAACATTTGTTGTCTAAAACTACTAACTTTTGTATTTAACTTATACTTGAGTTGATTTTTTATATTTAATTTATATAATATAAGTTTAAATAATCAAATCGAAATATTCAACATGATTTTTATATGAAAAAACAGTTAGTGACCAAATTTTATATATTGTTTTATTTTTATTTTTATTTTTCTAGATAGATAAAAAATCATATGATATAAATATTCTGAAATAGGAAAATAAAAACACTGAAGATCTATCATGAGAAATTGCTTGGTTCATCATGTGAGGCGTCATGGACCCTGTTCATGGATGGATATGGTGAACATGTTGTAGCCTATGTATGTAGGCTTAAAGAAAAAAGAAAAAGACTTGAAAAAAGACTTCTGCAAGTGCATCAATCAGACAGGACCATCCATGAAAAAAAGAAGAAAAAAGACTTAAAGAAAAAGGAAAAAAAGACTTAAAGAAAAAAGAAAAAAGAAAAAGGACTTAAAGACTTGGTTTCCTAGAGACTTTAAGAAAAAATTGTTGATCCGGGTGAACAGTAAAAACAGTGCAACCAAATTCTGGATCATGTGATCAGCAGTTTTCAAGTGGCTTAATAAATAGTAAAAAAATTTCAAAAAATATAAAATTTGGTCTCCAAGCAAATTTTAATATAGATTGAACATCGATCTAACGTTTGGATCGACTGTTTGGACTTTGAAATTCGAAAAAGACTTGGTTGCACGAGGGCCTTGGTGCAAACGTTTTGATATTAGCCACTCTCTCTCTCTCTCTCTATATATATATATATATTTTATAGCATATTAGTCTAATATATAGGTGAAAAAAATTTTGTACAAATTTGTTGTGTACAACATTTAATTATTTTTTGTACTTTTTTTGTACAACGTTTAATTATTTTTGTACAATTTTTTAATTTAAATAGAAATATTTATTTTAAAAATAAATTAAAATTTTTCACAACTGATCTCAAGGTACAACCGAGGATCTAGACATATCTTTTTATTACATATTTTAAATGTTTATTTGTTTATAATTATTTATATTTTTTTATAAATGTTTATCAATATTTATATTTTATAAAATAATAATTATAAGTAATGTGGTGTTATGTTATTATTTAGTTTATAAAATAATAATAATAATGAAAATTGTATTATTTATTTAATCTACTTATTTAATTGCATTATTTAATCTAGTTAATTAGTAATGTTATGTTATAAAATAATAATTAATAAGTAATGTGATGTTATGTTATTATTTAATTAATTTATTTAATTGTATTATTAATATTTTATTACTAAAGAAAATTGTGTAACATCAAAACTTTTTAGAAAGAAAAATAGAATTTTCCATAATTAATCTCACTGTTCAACCGAACACTCATTTCAACACATTCCCATAATTAATCCTGTGCGTACCCACATCCATGGGTTCCCGCATTTTCAAAAGTGAGTTCCCATCCCCGTCAAATCTCATCTCGTGTAACCCCGTAACATCAAAACAGGCTTAAAGAAAAAAAGCCAATGGATATGGTGAACATGTTGTAGCCATTTGCAAGTGCAGCCTATATATGTATGTATGCTTGAAGAAAAAAGACTGGAGCTCTCTCTCTATAAGAGGGGCATTCTGGTAATTTATCTCCATCTCCTAGTCCAATTAATTGCTACTAGGCTTAGAAGACGTCTCTTTTTATCTTTATTTATTATTGAGATGTATGTAACCAATATATCCGGTATGGTGCTAATTGATATAACAATAGTTGATGTGTTAAAATTAGACTTTGCATCAATTAAGATGTTTTGTTTGGATGGACAACATTTAAATTTTGAACCAGTGTTGATTATGAATTTAAAATTGTCTGCTCGTATAAGCATGAAATCGAACTATATATTAATTAACCATAACTAACTTTTACTAAATTTGTGTTCAAAATCAAAATGTTCTGCTTGAAAAAAACATAGCAAATTTTGTGTTCAAAATCAAAATGTTCATCTTGAAAAAAAAATATAGCAAATTTTTGTTCAAATTGCTTGAAAAAAATATAGCAAATTTTTGTTCAAAATCAAAATGTTCTGCTTGAAAAAAATATAGCAAATTTGTGTTCAAAATCAAAATGTTATGCTTGAATAAAACATAGCAAATTTGTGTTCAAAATCAAAATGTTCTGCTTGAAAAAAACATAGCAAATTTGTGTTCAAAATCAAAATCTCCTGCTTGAAAAAAAACATAGGAAATTTGTGTTCAAAATCATATTGTTCTTCTTGAAAAAAAAATAGTAAATTTGTGTTCCAAATCAAAATGTTTTGCAACCGGCCATTGGCCATTTAATGGCCGGTTTCTATTTTTTTTTTTTTAGAGACTATGAAGAGCAAGATGCTGAAATCTAACATTAAAAATTCAAATTTTTTTTTAAATATTTGTTAGATTACTTCTTTTCATATATAATTAGAATATTTATACTAAAATATTCTAAATTACTTGAAATTATGTTAACTTACGCTAAATTACAGTAAATTATGTTAAATTCGCTAAATTACACTAATTTCGCAAATTATACTGAAATACGCAAAATTTCGCTAACATAATTTCAAGTAATTTAGTATAAATATGCTAATTATAAATCAAAGTAATCTAACAAATATTTTAAAAAAAATTGAATTTTTAATGTTAGATTTCAGCATCTTGCTCGTCATGGTGGCCTGTTGAGGAGAGGGACTGGGAGAGAGATGTTAGATTTCAGCATCGTGCTCTTCAGCATCATGTTAGATTTTAGCATCTTACAAAATGAAAGATACTCAATTTTAGGATGCTGGTTATTGTCAAATTAAATTCACTAGCCGCATGCGAACACTAAACTACGTTTTTTAAGTACTTAGTTTTAACAATTTCACTAGTTCAGGTTGATCCAGTTGGTTTAATGGGATTCAAGTTTCCTATCATTTCTAATCATCAGTAATTTTGATACAAGTTCTGACTTTTTACTATGTTGCATACGACACTGTCACTAGCCGCATACGGGTCATTGTGTGTCTACCCATGATAAAAAACTTAAACTCAATTTTTGAGGCACTAAACGACGTTTTTTTGCAATTCTAATTTCGTCGGCTCCTTAAGAATGACCGAGGGCGCCATTGCCCCCGTCTCGTCCCAAGCTTTCCGAATTGGGATCGTACGTGTAAATCTGAGTTTCCTAGCCAAAGTTATGACTGTTTAAAGTTTAAAAAAAATGATGATTTCGTGCAAAAACACCGATGACGCACCGATGCTTTATAGACGGCTTAATTGCCAATGCTAAGCCTAATAAAACATTGATGTTTCATTACAAAAATATCAGCGACGCACCGATGTTTTTGTAGCACTACCCTACTTAATTGTCAATGCTAAAGCTAATAAAATATCGATGTTTCATTGTAAAAATATCGATGATGCACCGATACATGCAACTAATGTAACACACGCATCCAACCAAATGTATTTGTTTGATCTTGGTCAAATCGAGTGCAAACTTCAATCCGAGTTTCCTACAACTTTTCCTTCTAACCAACTATGCTATGCCCATCTTAAGGATCTTTCTCTCTTTCCCAGTCCCTCTCTCTCTATAAAAAAAAAAATTGGGAACCGGCTATTAAATGGCTGGTTTTGAATTAAAATGAAAACTGGCCATTAAATGGCCGATTTGGACATTTTTAACAAAACTCATCTGAGCTGAATATATTTATTAATTTGTAATTAAATTTGGATATTAATAAAAATGTCGGCCTAAACAAAGGAACCGAAGTCGTCTCTTTTTTAGCTTCGGGTCAATATATTAAATACGTAGTTTTTACTTCATGCAGAGCACCAACCATGTGCAGTGCTGCTTATATTCTAGACCTATTGCGCTGCATGATGCTAAACCTGATCTGTTAAAATAATTTCTTAGAAGGTTGTAGCATAGAAAATAAATTGGGCCTGCCTGAGTTGGGCTCAAACAAAATTAACACAGTTCTCAAATCACATTACTCAGTCACCGACAGCAAAAATGCAACTTTTATGTATTTAGATTTGGATGTTTTCTTTTATCATCTAAACAATTTTTTATGCAAACAAAAAATAAAAAAGAGAAATTTTGTTTTGGGGCCCTTAAACTTTCATATTTGCTCCAACACCTCTTATTGTTTGCAAATTTGGAATGATGATATTCGAGTAGAACTAGGGTGTCCTTAAGTTCACCAAGTCTTTTTGTGAGCTTAACTCAAAAATATATCGGATTGGCTTCAAACAACACATCAAAACCGTTGAAACTTATCTACTTTACGAGTGATGCATGTACATCAAATTTATAATTTTTCGAACTTGTTTAGTATAAAGTCAAGCGGTAAAAAAATAATGAAAAATGAACTCATTAAAATGAACTTATAAATCATCTTTTTTGACCGCTTGACTTCATACTAAATTAGTTCAAAAATTTAAATATTTGACATGTAAACGCATCACTCATTAAGTAGATCGATTTCAATGGTTTGGATGCGTCGTTTGAAGTTAATCCGATAGGTTTTTGAGTTAAGCTCGCAGAAGGGCTTGGTGAGCTTAAAAACACCTTATTCTACTCGCTAACACATGAGTAGGGTTAAAATGCCATATTGTTTGTGTTCCAATCATGCTTCACATGTTTATTTCTATTTTTAAAATTGAAAAAGTCAATTCATACCACTCAACATGATCTTCTTATTAAATTGTGCTTGGAGATCAAATTTTATAATTTTTTGAAATTATTTACAAGATGGTCCATAATTTTGTTAAAAAACAATGATTTTGTATCTATCTAACTTCCAAAAAGAATATAAAATTTGGTCTCCAAACACGTTTTCAAACTAAGATCATGTTGAGTGGTTTGGATCGACTATTTGAACTTTTAAAAACAGAGACAAAAATGCTACATTATTGAAACACGGAACCGCTAAGACATTTTAACCCTAATTTTAAATTAATAAATGTTCTATCTGATTCTATAAATCAGGAATGAAATCCTGAGAACTAAAATATATATATATATATATATACAAACATGTTTCTCAAATAGGAGCAAAATTTGAACATTCCCTGTTACCATTTTTTTATCAGAAAAACACAGTGCTTTGAATTCTGTGTGGTTCATCCAATTTAAATTAAGTTTTATTGAGCCTCAAGTTATCTAGCACATTGCATATATTTGTTTTTGTTTGCGAAATATTTGTGTTATATGATTGAAATATACAAACATTGTCATAGTTCCTTATTAAATTACTAAATATTTGTGTTATATGATTGAAATATAGAAACATTGTCATAGTTCCTTATTGAATTACTAAAAATAAATGTAATTTAAAAAAAAATGGATTACTAAAAATAAAAGAAATGTTGCACATAGGCCCTTAGATTTACCTGTTTGCGTTTCCTTTATGCAATTAAGCTTCACATGCATTTGATAAAAAAAGATGAGCACAAAAATAAGATTTAGATTTCAGGAGTTGGAAGGAAACCATCTCAATTTTTTCACACAACAAATTCATAGTTCCCTATTGCTAGTTAAAGTCATACAATCAAGCAATAATAAGTCCTAATAATATCTAACAAGATATTAATACCAAATCAAAAGTAACATACATTTGTGTCAGTCAATATTTGCATGAATCAGAGATCTTCATGCCAGTATCTGACACTGCCAGTATCAGTCAGGGGAAATGAAACTCCATGTAATCCTTTTTCGCTCCAGCAGGTGGGCTGATATAAACCCAAAGCAACGATATAACAATCGAAAGCAGCCCCAACCAAACGAACACAATTGTCGGTACCTTCCCTCTTCGCCCCATCAGCCCCTTTGCAAATGGATACAAATCGCACAGTACCCAGAAACTAAAGAACACCCCACCGAGCAGTTCACTCCATCTCGGAAACATACTGTAAACTGTTCTCATAACTGCTACTGCTATTGCGATTGCATTAACCATCATGATCGTGACAGGTGGCACCATTAGAGTGAAGGATATGTCGACACCAGCTATCACTTTTAAAAGGCCTTGTAGAACAGCTGCTGGGTGCGCACTGGTGCCACCAATCAGGCAGAACTGTTCATTGCGCCACCACCGGCAGTTACACAGTAAACCGACCTCCAGCCTCTGTTGTGCATGCGGTAACCGGTTACCACATCCTCAGTTACCGACCCATATATCCACCCGACCCGACGACCCCACTCGGTGCGGTCTTCATGGAAGCATGAAATCACACTGATTGCCTCAGCAACAGTTGCAGCATTAAGTGGTTCCAGTGGTACAGCCAAGGCTCCAGCCGGGCGGCCTTGGTGGGTCCCGGGCATATCCTGCAGCAACTGACCTTGAAACTCGGCCACTGGTATCGACACAGCCAGAGCAGCCGAGCTTCCGAATTGTTTCGGCAGCAGCGAGGCCAATTCAATATCGTCATCCACTTCACCGTTTCCACCGGCAACACTGCCATTTTCAATCATAACCTCGTCTTCTCTCTTTCTATCATGTTTTTTTCCCATGGTTTGCTGCCGTTTAAAGAACAGCTTGATTTTCCTCCTACCAAACCATCCAGAGTGCTCGGTTGCACGTGGCGGGTTGAACCCGTAAAGCGCTGTCCTTCTAAAAATGCACCCGGTACCGACATACATGGGTCCCTGAAGCCCATCCATGGCCTGCATGGTTACATCGAAGAAAACAAGGTTGTGGTTAGCGTACCGGTCACAGGGATCAATGCCTTCAAACCGCTGCGGGAACTGCACGTAGCAGATGCGGTCCCCACCACGGTCAAGCATGAAGCACATGCCTTCACGGAGGGCACGTGAGTTGGCCACGTAATGATCACAGTCGAGGTTTAGAATGAATGGGCCATTTGACATCACTGGCTTTCTTGTTGTGATCATAGCCCGGCCGCTTTTCCCGTGAAACGTATACCAGCATCGGGAGACGCGTATCAACCCCATGGTTGTCAATGGAGCATGTGGTGGTTTCAGGCGAGGAATCACCTCCCATGACTGGTTCAGATGGCAGTGGGGCCAGCATGACCTGAAATATTAGTCAAGATGTGGTTAATTCATAATCTGCTTGTGCTACATTTGAAAGTACAGTGGGAACAGAGTTTGATACTGGTAATAATTTGTTGAATAAAATGTATGTTCTACGTTGATTTCAGTTGTTGCATTCTGTAAATTCTGGTAATAACAAAAAACACTAGTTACTAATATGTACTACTACTGTTTAAAGAAGGGTTTTGTTACTTGTTAGTGGGGCTTATTTATAAAATTAATAGCTGCTTAACAGACTATAAATTCAGGTCCATATAATTACCAAATTCTAATTTACAAAAATATTATATTTCTATAATAATGTCCACATAGCATGGTAAAATAGTAAAAAAAAATAGTAAGAAATTCTAACATGAATGATTTATACCAGCATGGTCGCCTCTTGAGTGATCGGGCTCAGCCGAAAGTCAATATTTGTTGAATAAATGCATACTTGATGCATACAAAGAAGAAGGATACCTCACACGCAATATATGAAAGCTGAGGGACCTTTTTGCAAACAATACTCAGTTTTAAATTCAGAATTAACACCTAAGTTTTTCTCAAATATATTTGCAATTGACACCTAACCACTAAGTTGCAGTAAATATTGACTTTCTTATTGCGCAAATATTGACTTTCTTAGTTCTTGCTCTAATTTTGCCATTTTCGTCATGCATAAATGAATTAAAATTAATTTTAATTGTACAAAGTACAAAGTAGTTATGATATTTCTGTAGTTTCTTTCATGGTTCTGAAACTTGGAATCGGAATCGGGTTCTTGACCGTAGAATCGGAACCAGGTTAATCGGTCGGAATCGACCGAGTTGACTCGGTAACTCGGATTTTTTTGCCAGAAGCTTGTTTTGTAGCCAAAAAATAGAAAAAAATTGGTAAAAGAATAATTTGTAGAACAGTATTTTAATACAAAATATTAAACTCAAATAATCCACTAATTATATAATGAAACACTATGTTAAGACAAAATATTACACTCAAACACTATGTTATATTCCGCAAATTTTAATCTCAATTAAATGACTAATAATCAAAATTTTCAACTAATAAAAATTTGTTTTAGTTAATTAATTAAGCTAGACATTAGTTAATAAATTAGAATATAAATTGGTGATTATGAAATCAATTTATAAATTTATTATTTTATAAATTGATTATGCGAATTTAAAACGTTAATAAATTTAAAATATATTTACGTAAACGATTAGTAATTTAACAAAATTAGATATGATGATAAATTAACTTAGATTTCGTGAAGTGTTACAAATTTGATTATATCGCGAAATCTAATTAATTAATTAAGTCTAATAACTAAGAGTTTACAACTAAAGAAAATTTTAAATTGAATAAATTAGTTATATAAATTAGTTAATAAACTAGTTAGTAATTTTAAACAAATTCTAGATTTAATTTAACAAATAAAAAAAAATCTCTAAATAAGAATGCAAATGTGAACGAAATTATTAATTAAACTTCGATGGAGATACAAATGAATTCGAACGTTAAATTCTGATCAGTCGAAACATTCGTATTAAATTTTAAATGCAAGCATCGTTAATTTTTGTTGATAGAATGCAATTGATTAGGTTATTAAACAAAACCAATTCAATTCCCTCCTTAATTTTTGTGAGATCTCAACCATTCAAAATATTCTGCACGAATCTCAAAGTCCCTGGATTTTCCTGTTGAAAGTTGTAAATCCTTTGTTTTAATCAAATTGAAGAATATTTCGGGTCCACACCTCTCTCCCTCTCTGACTCCGCAGCCCATCTCTTCCTCTCTCTCTCTCGCTGATTATTGAACCGCCGCGCCCTCTCCTCTTCCTCTCTTATTTCACTTCCTTCCTGGAGAATCGGCTCAGCAACTTCAAATCGCCTCCGCCTCCGCCTCAGCAACTTCAAATCGGTCCAGGTTGGTCAGAATCGGCCGGAATCGGCCTTGAATCGGCTCAACTCGGTTGAATCGGCTTGACTCGGCCTAAAAATCGGCTAACTCGGCCGAGTCAAGCACTGTTCATCCGAGTTTGGCTGAAAAAATCGCACGGGCGAGGAAATCGGGTGAAAATCGGATCGGACACGGCCGATTCCGAGTTGACTCGGCCGAGTTTCGGAACCATGATTTCTTTTTAATTGTGGTACTTATATTTTTTTTTTTGGTGCTCCTTATTTTGGGGTGGCTCTTGAAAATTGGAGCTGGGGTTGTTAAACGGGTAACCCGGTCGATGTGTTGTTTCTTTGTTGCTATTTGGACGATTTTGAGCTTTACACAGAGAAAGGAGAGTACTCCAGTTCAACTTTCTCTCATTATGTGTTATAATTAAGAAAATAATGTTTCTGTTCTACAATTAGTTTTAATTTGTACATGTGCTATTCTAAGGTCAAGTATACAACTCAAACTCAGTTGGCCCTTTATAGTGTAATTTAGCCTCAATCTTACCAGTATAGGCCTTTATGTACCTCAATTGTGCAAACCAGACGTAGGTTTTCTTGATTACTTCATTCTTGAATTAAATGTCAAATTACCATTTTTCTGCCCTTGATTTTAACAAATGATCCCTATTGTTCAAACTTCAACGCATTAAAACAAACTTATTAATTATCTTATTTGCATTATTAACTTAAAAATGGGCTCTTTTTTTTCATACAGTTCCTAGGGCATGACAAAGACGAAGGCGTGCAGCGAAGTGCTATTTCTGGTAAAAAGGTATGGCATTTTATTCATCTCCTCTGCAATTTTACTTGTATCCTCGTGTTCTCTAATTGTTTTTTTTTTTTAGAGGATGTGGGAAATCATTTGGAAATAGTAATTTAAGAGTTGTTTTATGTCCCCAGCAAAGCCTAATTTTACCACCAAATTTTCAATACATCAAACATCCCTGTTAAGAACGCAATTTTTTTTTATACCTCTTCAAAAAAACAAAAAAATTCTTTTGGAAACCAATTAATGACCAGCTCAGAACAAAAATTTAGTTTGGACCTTACTATTGACCATTTGGGGGGACTATAATTTATTCGTTCTTTTAAATTTGTTTTGCTTGTAGATTTTACTGAAGGTGGATAAAACGAAGGAGGACAAGGAGGCAGAGAGCAAGCGAAATGAACTTTTGAAATTTCTCAATGCTAGCTATGATTAATTTGCTGTTTGTGTTTTTCATCAATCTCACAGTAATCATTTTCTTTTTCTTTCCTTTTTGTACCTGAAATGCCTGGTTGTGTAATTTTTTTTAATTATCTTTTACCTACTTTATCATTTACCTCTTAGTCTGTCATTTACTATTTTAAAGTTTTGAGTTTAAAAATTAGTGGTGTTTTACCAATTAAACTCCACTTCGTGTATATATATATTTGTTTCAGAGCTTGTGTTTATTTTGGAGATTCATTAATTGTGGCTTTTTTTAATTTGGAGTTTTGCTCATTATTTGTATATATATATTTGTTTCAATTCAGGAATTGGTTGTCTTTGTGGCAATTGTCCAGTGCTTTTGATTGCTGTAGCAATATATGAATGATTGGGCAACATTTTTGTTGCTGTAGATGATCAATGATATTAATTATCATTGAAAGGAAATGGCAGTTACCATTTATTAGAGAGATAAACAAATCAAGCAAGATGATACCTTACGTTGCTTTCGAGCACTGTAATCGACCTGCCATGAGTAATATGCATTGAAAATCTGCGAAGGAAATAGTCTAGGCAAATGGAAATAGTGATCGTGTACTATCACTATTCTTCAGTGGATAGGCTTCCAAAGTTTTAGATTGGATGTAGACAGGGGTTTCAAATTTTCAATTGTGTACTATCACTATCTAGTATGCAATTTTCAAATTACGTTTTTTAATTATCTATAGCAGAGTTGGTGCACATAGCACTTGTCTGGTTGTATTGTTTCGAATGCTTCTATCAAAATTAAAGATGAAAGTAGAATTAGATGCAGAAATTATTTAATTACTTGGCATTGTAGTTGCATGTAAAATATATGTCTTGTATTTTTCTTTACCATGAAGTTTTGCTTGATTGCGTTTTAAGGTGCCAATTGTGCCTATTTACAAGCAAACACATAACTTGAATAAAATTTGTTGGTTACAAGCAAACACATAAAATTGTAACAATAATACACGCTGGTTACAACCTCTTACAAGTAAACACGCAAAACTTGAAAAAAAAGAGAAGAAAAAGAAAGAAATGAGTAAAACTGAAAACAAAGAAAAATATATTCATATATTAAACATCAAATAGAAGAAAAATTGTTCTAATTTTATAGTCAAGACCTTCGAAAAGCGAGCACTCTTGTTGCTGGTGTGCAGAGTAATTCCTAACGAGTTGCATGTTCATTTCTTGCTCTTTTGATTTTTGGGCCAATAATTACTATGGCAAATCCGGTACCAAATCCCAATCCAATGAAAAGGCACAATAGAACAATTCCAGTCATTTTCTTAGCAGGTTTTGTGGGAGGAGAGGTTGAATTGTTTCTAGGGCTTGTGACATTGCACATCTTAGATAATGGCACACCACATAATCCAGGGTTCCCTTCGTACGATGAATTGTCGAATACCAGGAACTGACCAGATTGCGGGATTCTCCCGACCAGATGGTTAAATGAAAGATTCAAGATGGATAGAAAATTCAGGGAGATTAGTTCCTGTGGAATCTCTCCAGAGAGGTTGTTCCAAGAAAGGTCAAATGACTCGATTTGCGTCAATTGCCCAAGTCGATGTGGGATGGATCCAGTAAAAGCATTATGTGACAGGTTTAACGCTTTTATCCCTTTGAGTTCGCCAATCGTCTTAGGAATATCACCAGTGAATCTATTTGTCGATAAATCAATCGACATCAGTAAATTAGGTAAGTTATTCTCTAGTATCATTTGTGCCCCTTTATCCGTGATAGTAACAGAGATCCCATAATTTTCAAATGAAAAATACGATTTATAAATAACTGCATCCGAGGATAAATTCTGCATGGCCTTGAAATTTCTGAACCAGAGTGGTGGCAAACTTCCATTGAAGTTGTTTGAAGCTAGATCAATTATTCTTAACAATGGGAAAAGAGAATTCATTTTTCCAAAATTTGAAGGAAGGTCTAGTGTACCATAGAATTTATTGGACCTTAGAACAATGACTTGGAGATTTGGAAGCTTTCCTAGTGAAAACGGGAAAGTGCCACCGATGTGGTTGTTCCCTATGTCAAGGAGTGCCAAATCTTTACACCTTGTTAAAGATCCAGGCAAATTGCCTTCAAGATTGTTGTTGTTCAAATCCAATATGACGAGTGCACAAGACCTGCTTATGTGACGAGATAGTATTCCAGAAAGTTTGTTTCCTCTTAAACTCAGGATCTCCATGCCTGGTCTTCCTATGATGCAAGAAGGAATCGATCCACTCAAGTTGTTGTGTGATAGATCCAGCATGAAAAGACTTGGTTCACAAATTGAAGATGGGATTTCTCTAGTTAGCATATTTCTAGATAAACTGAGAAATGCAGTGTTCTCCAAATAGAGTGTATAGTTCAGTGGGATTTCAGAGAATTCATTGTTGGAATAGTCCAAAAAGAAAGCACCCACAAGTGGGACTGCTCCTTTTAGCTTGTTAAAACTAAAATCAACGGTGTGAAAGGAAGAACCTGGAGGAACATCTTCTACACTAGTAAACATGTTGTGGGAAAGGTTAAGCATTAGCTCAGAATCACTCGACCTCTTCCATATCCACCTTGGTATAACTCCATGCAACTGGTTTCTTGAGAGATCAACATGGGAAAGATCACCTACATATCTCAGTAATCGAGGTATTTGGTTGAGGTTGCACGATCCTAAATCCAAATATGTGATTTGTGGAAATGCTAATGGCAGCTGCTCATCTGATACATCCACAGATAGCTGATTATCAGATAGAGACAAAAAGGTGAGGTTGCTGAGGTGTCCGAGCAAGTTAAGGTCAAATGTTCCATTAAAATGGTTTGAGTTCAGGGCAAGAGTAACTAGACTTGGGAGCCAAACTATTGAATTTGGAATTGGTCCACTAAACAGGTTCCTTCCTAAATCAAGTCTTTCAAGATTTGAGAATTTAAATATTTTCCAGTGAATTTGTCCATTCAATTGATTTTCATGAAGGTAAAGCTCAATCAATGGAGAAAATACAAGAGAAGACTCTTTTAGTCGGAACTGGCCTGAGAGCTTGTTGTGTTGAAGATATAGTGTTTCCAAACTTGGAAGAGAAAACAAACTTTGGGGGATTGAGCCAGAGTGTGAGTTATATGAAAGGTCTAATCTTGCTAATTTGCCAAGTTTTTCGATTGAAGAGGGTATTTGTCCTGAAAAGTTGCAACTCCAAAGAAGGAGTTCAGATAAATTTCTGAGGTTGCCAATTGAATCTGGAATGGTACCAAAAAAGTTGGTGGAATAGAGAACCAAGCTCTCCAAAGAACTCACGATTGGAAAATTAGGTAAAGTCCCAAATAGCTCTTGATTTCCAGCTAGATCAAGCTTGGTCAATGTTGGGATTTGAAAAATCTCGTGTGGAAACAGCCCTTCAAGGTCGGAATACTGCAATTGGAGATCTTTCAATGGAAATTCAGCAAAGTAGTCAGGAATCTGGGTTTTCAAACTGTTCCCATTGAGGCGAAGGACAGTTAACGAACCGAGTTGGGAAAGAGAAGATTCAATGGGGCCTGACAGATTACAATCAGCCATACTGAGAATTTGTAAGTGGGAGACCAACTCGGACAGAGCTCTGCACCACTCGGTTCCATTCTCAGAGATATCGGCACCATCGAGATAGAGCTCCCTTAAATTGCTAAGTTGGCTAACCAATATCCACAGATTTGGTTCATGCAGTTTCAAATCACAATAAAAGTTGTAAAAATAGCCGCATGAAAGGTCAAGGGAGATCAAGTTTGTGAGGTTGGCTATGCCAATTGGTATTTGACCAGAGAAATCTGTGTTGGATAAGTTGAGATAGGTAAGCATAGTTAGCTTCTCAAATCCCTGAGCTGGAATCAGGTTTAGTGAAAAGTTGTTGTATGCAAGGTTGAGGTGTTGGAGCGAGGTGAGATTAAAGATTGCGGCACTGAGGTTACCTTGAATGTTACGGTTGCTGATGTCAAGAGCAGTGACATGGCCAGTTGCTTCGTCACAAGACACTCCCTCCCAGCCACGGCAACAGTCTGTTCCGGGTTGCCAAGAGGTAAGATCAGAGCGGAAGAAGCCTCTTTTGAGTTGGAGAAGGGAAGAGCTCTGGTCAGGAAGGCATGAGACGTGGGTTGCCACAGAAGCAGAGGGAAGCAAAAGAGATGAGAGGATAATAAGTAGAGTGTAGAGGCACAAGTGCAGAGAGTTTGGCCAAGAATTAGCAAAATCCATTTGTTGGATCTGGTACAAATAGCAGGGGAGTAGAGAATGATTGATTATGCAAGTAATGTATATAAGCAACACAGCTTTAAATGTGAACATTGTCTGGTTAGGCTCACATCAGCTTGACTACTTGACTTGAGTCAATTGACTTGGGTCAACCCTAGTGATGAAGACCATAGATACAGTACAATTGACTTGGGTCAACCCTAGTGATGAAGACCATGAAAGGTACTCTTCAGTTGACTTGGGTCAACCCTAGTGATGAAGACCATCAATGGTACTCTTCTGTTGATTACTTTACTAGATTAACTGAATGATAAATTAAGTGCCTTCAACTAAATATGAAATATGAAATACATAAATAATATACTATCATTGTCACAAATATTACCTGGTGGTACGCAATGGTAATAAAATACAAAGTAAAAAGATAATTAACACAGCCTTGCAAAACACTATTTCATCAATAATTAACACAGTTCTCAAATCACATTACTCAGTCACGGACAGCAAAAATGCAACTTTTATGTATTTAAATTTGGATGTTTTCTTTAATAATGTAAACAATTTTTTTGGGCAAAACACAAAAAGAGAAAATTTTGTTTAGGGCCCTTGAACTTTCATATTTGCTCCATTATCCCTTATTGTTTGCAAATTTGGGATCATTATTTTCTATCATCCAGATAGCAGTTAACACATGAGTAGGGCAATGCCATATTGTTTTAGTGTCCCAGTCATGTTTCACACGTTTATTTTTATATTTAAAATTCGAAAAGTCAATTCGAACCACTCAACGTAATCTCCATATTAAACTGTTCTTGGAGATCAAATTTTATAATTTTTGAAAATTGTTTACTATTTTTCTGAGATATGTACAAAATCGACTACAAAACATTTAAAAAAAGGAAATTTTAACCCTAATTTTAATACATTTTAACCCCACCATATTATCATTAATTAATCATGGATGTTAGCTATTAAATATTATATATTATTAACTGTTCTATCTGATTCTATAAATCATGGATGACATCCTGAGAATTAAAATATATACAGATATGTTCCTCAAATAGGAGCAAAATTTGAACATTCCCTGTTACCATTTTTTATCAGAAAAACGCAGTGCTTTGAATTCTGTGTGGTTCATCCAATTTAAATTCAGTTTTACTGAGCCTCAATTTATCTAGCACATTGCCTCAATTTATACAGCCTTTTTATTTTTATTGCACACGATTTTTTTTTTTTGCCAAATATTTGTGTTATATGATTGAAAAATAGAAACATTGTCATAGTTCCTTGAAAAAAGAATTGAATTACTAAAAATAAAAGAAATGTTGCACGCCTTAAATTTACCTGTTTGCGTTTCCTTTATGCAATTAAGCTTCACATGCATTTCATAAAAAAAATATAAGCACAAAAATTAACATTTAGTTCACAGGAGTTGGAAAGAAACCATCTCAATTTTTTTCACACAAGAAATTCATAGTTTCCTATTGTTAATTAAAGTCATACAATCAAGCAATAATAAATCCTAATAATATCTAACAAGATATTAATACCAAATAAAAAGTAATACATTTATGTCAGTCAATATTTGCATGAATCAGAGATTTTCATGCCAGTATCAGTCAGGGGAAATGAAACTCCATGTAATCCCTTTTCGCTCCAGCAGGCAGGCTGATATAAACCCAAAGCAACGATATAACAATCGAAAGCAGCCCCGACCAAACAAACACAATTGTCGGTACCTTCCCTCTTTGCCCCATCAGCCCCTTTGAAAATGGATACAAATGGCACAGTACCCAGAAACTAAAGAACACCCCACCGAGCAGTTAGCTCCAGCTCAGAAAGCTCCATTTGACTATGTATAGGTCAGCGTATAAGTCGTTAGTGTCGTCTCCTGCTGATTTGCTTGTCAGAGTGAAGGATATGTCAACACCAGCTATGACTTTTAAAAGGCCTTGTAGAACCGCTGCTGGGTGTGCACTGGTGCCACCAATCAGCCAGAACTGTTCATTACGCCACCACTCGTGGAGTGTTATCCCGCTCCACTTTACCTCCAGCAATGCCAAGAGGCACATAGTGGTAGTGATTATCAGGAGAAATACCAGAAAGGTTACATTTAGACTCTGTACTATGAATTTACCGCTGAACAGAGAAACTGCCGGTAGGATGCAGTAAAGCAGGAGAAACACTGATGTGAAAGGATACATTGCTCCGTTGAAGTACGAAACCCGCTCGAGGAATTTCATGCGGGGAGATGCAAAGAGAGCGTTGTTTCGGGAGAAGAATATCTCGACTGAACCTGTGGCCCACCGGAGCACCTGGAATGCGTCCGTACCGGCAGTTACACAGTAAATCGACCTCCAGCCCCTGTTGTGCATGTGGTAACCGGTTACAACATCTTCGGTTACCCAGCCGTATATCCATCCGATCCGACAACCCCATTCAGTGCGGTCTTCGTAGAAACATGAAATCACACTGATTGCCTAAGCAACAGTTGCAGCATCAAGTGGTTCCCGTGGTACAGCCAAGGCTCCAGCCGGGCGGCCTTGGTGGGTCCCGAGCAGATCCTGAGCAACCGACCTTGAAACTCAGCCACTGGTATCGACGCGGCCAAAGCAGCTGAGCTTCTGAATTGTTTCGGCAGCAGCGAGGCCGATTCAATATCGTCATGCACTTCACCGTTTCCACCAGCAACACTGCCATTTTGAATCATAACCTCGTCTTCTCTCTTTCTATCATGTTTTTTTCCCATGGTTTGCTGCCGTTTAAAGAACAGCTTGATTTTCCTCCAACCAAACCATCCCGAGTGCTCGGTTGCACGTGGCGGGTTGAACCCGTAAAGCTCTGTCCTTCTAAAGATGCATCCGGTACCGACATACATGGGTCCCTGAAGCCCATCCATGGCCCGCATGGTTACATCGAAGAAAACAAGGTTGTGGTTAGCGTACCGGTCACTGGTATCGATGCCTTCAAATCGCTGCGGAAACTGCACATAGCAGATGCGGTCCCCGCCACGGTCAAGCATGAGGCACATGCCTTCGCGGAGGGCACGTGAGTTGGCCACATAATGGTCACAGTCGAGGTTTAGAATGAACGGGCCGTTTGACATCACTGCATTTGGGCGCACCAAAGCATTCATAGCCCCGGCATAGGGAGCCGCGTATCGACTCCACGTGTGTCAATGGGGCATGTGGTGGTTTCAGGGGAGGAATCACCTCCTATGATGGGTTCAGATGGCAGTGGGGCCAGCATGACCTGAAACATAAGTCAAGATGTGGTTAATTCATAATCTGCTTGTGCTACATTTGAAAGTACAGTGGGAACAGAGTTTGATACTGGTAATAATTTGTTGAATAAAATCTATGTACTACATTGATTTCAGTTATTGCATTCTGTAAATTCTGGTAATAACAAAAAAACACAAGTTACTGAGATGTACAACTACTGTTTAAAGAAGGGTTTTGTTACTTGTTAGTGGGGCTTACTTGTAAAATGAATAGCTGCTTAACAGACTATAAATTCAGGTCCATATAATTACCAAATTCTAATTTACAAAAATATTACATTTCTATAATAATGTCCACATCATGGTTCTGAAACTCGGAATCAGAATCGGAAGTTGGACCGTGGAATCGGAATCGGATGAATCGGCCGGTATCGGCCAAGAATTAGCAAAATCCATTTGTTGGATCTGGTAGAAACAGCAGGGGAGTAGAGAATGATTGATTATGCAAGTAATGTATATAAGCAACACAGCTTTAAATGTGAACATTGTCTGGTTAGGCTCACATCAGCTGCACTACTTGACTTGAGTCAATTGATTTGGGTCAACCCTAGTGATGAAGACCATTAAAGGTACAGTACAATTGACTTGGGTCAACCCTAGTGATGAAGACCATGAAAGGTACTCTTCAGTTGACTTGGGTCAACCCTACTGATGAAGACCATCAATGGTACTGTTCTGTTGAATACTTTGCTAGATTAACTGAATGATAAATTAAGTCCCTTCAACTAAATATGAAATATGAAATACATAAATAATATACTATCATTGTCACAAATATTACCTGGTGGTACGTAATGGTAATAAAATACAAAGTAAAAAGATCCTTAACTACTATCCAAAACTGCTGATACAGCCTTGAAAAACACTATTTCATCAATAAATATGGCAACACTAAATTTTTTTTTATTGTACAGAATCTGATATTTCGAAAGTTCTAACACCAGACTGTAACAAACTGAACTCAACTTCACTGACATTCTTCCATGTGCCATCAATAAGCAACATACCTTTCCTCGGATGTTTCACTTCCGGCAACTCCACTTCCCGGCAATTCAATGATTGTCACGGTTTTTTCAAAGCACTCCCAAGCAACACATGCTCATCAGCACATGGAGTTTTATTCCTCTTATTGTTCTCATTAATCAAAGGCACCAAATTTTCTTTTGTGATCCCTTTAACTTCTAATACAGCAGTGGTAGTACCCGAATAAAGGGAAGGAAGTACAGCGGTTGAACTAAACGAACAAGGAATCATACCAATTGGACATGGGGTCCAGCACTTGGCTACACTCCATGCTTAACCTAAAAAAACGTTTTTCGAGCAGCTTCAAACAACGAATTAAAACTGTTGATCTAAATCTACTTATTTTAGTTCAGTGACGTTCATTCCGCAACAATTTTCGACCTCTTGATCAACGAAAAAGAAATTGTACTGTTGTACAATGGGAACATAAATGTATGGTTTGTGAAGTAGATCAAGATGAATGACTAGAATTCATAATGTGAAGCACACTAAGGTAAACTCCATAGTGAGTTGAAGCTCATCCCAGCTTTACTAAAAAAAGTACTCAAAAAATCTTTCTAGGTCTGGTTTGTTACATCAGAGGATAATTTTAAAGGATGTGCAGATATGTTACTACTGGTTAAATTATAATACTGTTTGAAGTCGGAATTCAAATTTCAAACAAAAGTGAGGCTACGGTAATATGCATACTACGTATTGACCAGTGCTACGGTAATATGCATATTTCCATTTTCAAAGTTCAAATAAGAGCGAGCATCTCTTCAGAGACTGAGACACTATCCGCTGTTCCCTTCCTAAATAACCAAAGGATTCAAATGTAAGTAGAAGTTATCGTGCTCAATTACTTACACACAATTATTAAAATAAGTACAACTAATCATCTTTAAAGTTTTGACAGCGGAATTAAGAATTAATTAAAAACAAATCAAAGACCTTAGAAATCATAGTCTCCACGTGTAAATCAATCAAATTGATTTCATACCTTTATCCATAGTAAACTGTAGAACAACACTTGAGACGTTCTTCACAAACCGTCAGAAGAACTGTAAAGCGATTTCTCTCCTCTTTCTCTTTCTAAGCAATGACAACTTTTGTTCTTTCTGAATATTGATGAAGAGAGGATCAACCTTACTATTAGAATTCGTATATTTTCATTGCCTGTCATTAAAGCAATTATTTATAGGGGAGATGCACCCTTTAATCAAATAGCACCTTTTAATTTATGCATGCACCTTTAATCAAATAGCACCTTTTAATAGCACCTTTTAATTTATGCATGCACATTTTAATAAAGCCTTTATGCCATTTAATTAAATGGGCTGTTTTAATTTGGGCCACTTAATTATATTTTCCTTACATCAAAAGGTAAATTCAAAATCACCAGAATTAAACTTGTATATATATTCACCATATCATTGAATAATACCAGACAATATAAGCTAGATAGACAAACACAGACCATATCATTGAATAATACCAGAATTTCATGTATGCACCTTAAAACTTCAAAATTACATATTCCCTCCCCCCCTCTAAAATTCAAAATATCATATCTACCCCTCTAAAATTTACCCAATTTAATGCCTTTTCTATTAAAACTCATTTTAAATTTATATAATATCCATTTTAACCTTTAATAGAAAAATATAAAAAATATGTAACCTGTTTAAGATAAATTCTTAAGAGAAATGGTTGAGGGGTATACATGAAATTCCCCCTTATAAAAAAGAAAAAATTACTTGTTCAGAGGAAGAAGAGAAGATGGTGTCTCCGACAAAGTTCCACTGGTACCAGTTCGACCATGGTACTAGTTTGTGCCCTGCTGAGAGCTCCCTCTCAGCTCCTATCACTTCCTCCACCGAATCGGAAACAAAAGCCCTAAACCCTTATACCTTACAATTATTAACCAGTCGAATCCGAACCCGGTTCGTTCGAGAACAGAAGACGTCTCTTTCTTAGCTTTGGGTCAATATATTAACAGAATAGCTTAGCCTTCATGCAGCACACCAACCAGTGCAGTGCTTCTTATATTCTATACCTCTTGCGCTTCATGATGCTAAAATTTCTCTGTTAAAATATTTCCCAAAAAGTTTGTTCCCGATAAGAGGAACCAAAGTCGTCTCTTATTTAGCTTCGGGTCATTAACAGCGTAAATTAGCTTCATGCAGAGCACCAACCATATGCAGACTGCAGTGGTGCTCATATTCTATATCTCTTGCGCTGCATGATGCAAAACCTGTTATGTTAAAATAACTTCTTAAAAGGTTGTAGCAGAGAAAATAAATTGGGCCTGCCTGAGTTCTCAAATCACATTACTCAGTCACGGACAGCAAAAATGCAACTTTTATGTATTTCAATTTGAATGTTTTCTTTTATAATGTAAACAATTTTTTGGGCAAAACACAAAATGAGAAAATTTTGTTTAGGGCCCTTGAACTTTCATATTTGCTCCATGACCCCTTATTGTTTGCAAATTTGGGATCATTTTTTTCTATCATCCAGATAATAGTTAACACATGAGTAGGGCAATGCCATATTGTTTTAGTGTCCCAGTCATGTTTCACACGTTTATTTTATTTTTAAAATTTGAAAACTCAATTTGAACCACTTAATGTGATCTCCATATTAAACTGTTCTTGGAGACCAAATTTTATCGTTTTTGAAAATATTTACTATTTTTTTTAGATATGTACAAAATCGACTACAAAACATTTAAAAAAGGAACCCATAAGACATTTTAACCCTAATTTTAATACATTTTAACCCCACCATATTATCATTAATTAATCATGGATGCTAGCTATTAACTATTATATATTATTAACTGTTCTATCTGATTCTATAAATCATGGATGAAATCCTGAGAATTAAAATATAGGGGGAATTTCATGTATATCCTCAAAAGTTTCCATATTATGTATTTACCCTTCAAAATCAATAATTACATATTTATCCTTGAAAATTGTACAAACTCACATATTTGTCCAATCTAACTCTATAACATATTAAATACCTCTCCAAAAATAATTAAATAATATTTTTATAAACTTTGAAATTTATTTTACAATATTAATTAAGAATATGTTGACCATTATACACATCGTTTCAGTCTGCTTGAGTTCTTTACTCTTTAAAGCGCCAAACCCCTCGCCTCTCTCTCCAAACTTGCCAAATTATAGATTTCTCCCCATCTTTCCTCGTCGGTTCCCCTCTTATAAATTTTTGTCACCTCTCGTTGCTTTAATTTTTCCATCTTCGTTTGGACAGAGAGGCGGGAGGTTTGACGTCTTAGAGAGAAGAGAACTCAGGCAGACTAAAAAGACGGAAACGAAGGGGCATAATAGTCAATATATTATTAATTAATATTATAAAATTAATTTTAAAGTTTTAAAAAATATTATTTAATTATTTTTTGAGGTATTTAGTATGTTATAGAGTTAGATTGGACAAATATGTAAGTTTTTACAATTTTCAAAGATAAATATGTAATTACTGATTTTGGAAGGATAAATATGTAATATTGAAACTTTTGAGGGATATACATGAAATTCCCCCTAAAATATATACAGATATGTCCCTCAAATAGGAGCAAAATTTGAACATTCCCTGTTACCATTTTTTATCAGAAAAACGCAGTGCTTTGAATTCTGTGTGGTTCATCCAATTTAAATTCAGTTTTATTGAGCTTCAGTTTATGCAAATAAGTTTCACATGCATTTTATATAAAAAAAGATAAACACGAAAAATAAGATTTAGTTTACAGGAGTTGGAAGGAAACCATCTCAATTTTTTCAAACAATAAATTCATAGTTCCCTGTTGCTAGTTAAAGTCATACAATCAAGCAATAATAAGTCCTAATAATATCTAACAAGATATTAATACCAAATCAAAAGTAACATACATTTGTGTCAGTCAATATTTGCATGAATCAGAGATTTTCATGCCAGTATCTGACAATGCCAGTATCAGTCAGGGGAAATGAAACTCCATGTAATCCCTTTTCGCTCCAGCAGGCGGGCTGATATAAACCCAAAGCAACGATATAACAATCGAAAGCAGCCCCGACCAAACGAACACAATTGTCGGTACCTTCCCTCTTCGCCCCATCAGCCCCTTTGCAAATGGATACAAATGGCACAGTACCCAGAAACTAAAGAACACCCCACCGAGCAGTTCACTCCATCTCGGAAACATACTGTAAACTGTTCTCATAACTGCTACTGCTATTGCGATTGCATTAACCATCATGATCGTGACAGGTGGCACCATCAGAAAGCTCCATTTGACTATGTATAGGTCAGCGTATAAGTCGTCAGTGTCGTCTCCTGCTGATTTGCTTGTCAGAGTGAAGGATATGTCGACACCAGCTATCACTTTTAAAAGGCCTTGTAGAACCGCTGCTGGGTGTGCACTGGTGCCACCAATCAGCCAGAACTGTTCATTACGCCACCACTCGTGGAGTGTTATCCCGCTCCACTTTATCTCCAGCAATGCCAAGAGGCACATAGTGGTAGTGATTATCAGGAGAAATACCAGAAAGGTTACATTTAGACTCTGTACTATGAATTTACCGCTGAACAGAGAAACCGCCGGTAGGATGCAGTAGAGCAGGAGAAACACTGATGTGAAAGGATACATTGCTCCGTTGAAGTAAGAAACCCGCTGTAGAAATTTCATGCGGGGAGATGCAAAGAGAGCGTTGTTTCGGGAGAAGAATATCTCGACTGAACCCGTGGCCCACCGGAGAACTTGGTGGAGCCGGTCAGTGAGGTTGATCCGTGCGGTCCCACAGAATGCGTCCCTACCGGCAGTTACACAGTAAACCGACCTCCAGCCTCTGTTGTGCATGCGGTAACCAGTTACTACGTCCTCAGTTACCGACCCGTATATCCACCCGACCCGACGACCGCACTCGGTGCAGTCTTCATAGAAGCATGAAATCACACTGATTGACTCAGCCAGAGTAGCATCAAGTGGTTCCCGCGGTATCGACGCAGCCAGAGCAGCCGAGCTGCCGAATTGTTTGGGCAGAAGCGAGGCTGACTCGATATCGTCATCCACTTCACTGTTTGCACCAGCAACACTCCCATTTTGAATCATAACCTCGTCTTCTCTCTTTCTGTCATGTTTCTTTCCCATGGTTTGCTGCCGTTTAAAAAACAGCTTGATTTTCGTCCTACCAAACCATCCCGAGTGCTCGGTTGCACATGGCGGGTTGAACCTGTAAAGCGCTGTCCTTCTAAAAATGCACCCGTTACCGACATACATGGGTCCCTGAAGCCCATCCATGGCCCGCATGGTTACATCGAAGAAAACAAGGTTGTGGTTAGCGTACCGGTCACTGGGATCAATGCCTTCAAACCGCTGCGGGAACTGCACGTAGCAGATGCGGTCCCCACCACGGTCAGGCATGAAGCATATGCCTTCACGGAGGGCACGTGAGTTGGCCACGTAATGATCACAGTCGAGGTTTAGAATGAATGGGCCATTTCACATCACTGCACTTGTGCGTACCAAAGCATTCATTGCACCGGCTTTCTTGTTGTGATCATAGCCCGGCCGCTTTTCCCGTGAAACGTATACCAGCATAGGGAGACGCGTATCAACCCCACGTGTGTCAATGGAGCATGTGGTGGTTTCAGGCGAGGAATCACCTCCCATGACTGGTTCAGATGGCGGTGGGGCCAGCATGACCTGAAATATAAGTCAAGATGTGGTTAATTCATGATCTGCTTGTGCTACATTTGAAAGTACAGTGGGAACAGAGTTTGATACTGGTAATAATTTGTTGAATAAAATGTATGTACTACGTTGATTTCAGTTGTTGCATTCTGTAAATTCTGGTAATAACAAAAAACACTATTTACTGATATGTACTACTACTGTTTAAAGAAGGGTTTTGTTACTTGTTAGTGGGGCTTATTTATAAAATTAATAGCTGCTTAACAGACTATAAATTCAGGTCCATATAATTACCAAATTCTAATTTACAAAAATATTACATTTCTATAATAATGTCCACATAGCATGGTAAAATAGTAAAAAATAGTAAGAAATTCTAACCTGAATGATACCAGCATGGTCGCCTATTGAGTGATCGGGCTCAGCCGAAAGTCAATATTTGTTGAATAAATGCATACTTGATGCATACATACAAGGAGGATACCTCACACGCAATATATGAAAGCTGAGGGACCTTTTTGCACACAATATTCAGTTTTAAATTCACAATTAACACCTAAGTTTTTCTCAAATATGTTTGCAATTGACACCTAACCACTAAGTTGCGGTAGTTAATGATGTTCTTATTGCGTAAATATTGACTTTCTTAATTCTTGCTCTAATTTTGCCTTTTTCGTCATGCATAAATGAATTAACATTCATTTTAATTGTACAAAGTACAGAGAAGTTATGATATTTCTGGAGTTTCTTTTTAATAGTGGTACTTATATTTTTTTTTTGGTGCTCCTTCTTTTGGGGTGGCTCTTGAAAATTGGAGCTGGGGTTGTTAAACGGGTAACCCGGTCGAAGTGTTGTTTCTTTGTTGCTATTTGGACGATTTTGAGCTTTACACAGAGAAAGGAGAGTAGTCCAGTTCAACTTTCCAAGGTTCTCTCTCTCTCTCTTTCTCTCTGCACCATTATGTGTTATAATTAAGAAAAAAATGTTTCTGTTCTACAATTAGTTTTAATTTGTACATGTGCTATTCTAAGGTCAAACTCAGTTAGCCCTTTATAGTGTAATTTAGCCTCAATCTTACCAGTATAGGCCTTTATGTACCCTCAATTGTGCAAACCAGACTTAGGTTTTCTTGATTACTTCATTCTTGAATTAAATGTCAAATTACCATTTTTGTGCCCTTGATTTTAACAAATGATACCCTATTGTTCAAATTTCAACGCATTAAAACAAACTTATTAATTATCTTATTTGCATTATTAACTTAAAAACGGGCTCTTTTTTTTCGTACAGTTCCTGGGGTATTTTATTCATCTCCTCTGCAATTTTTCTTGTATCCTCGTGTGGGAAATCATTTGGAAATAGTTTTTTGAGAGTTGTAACATGTCCCCATCAAAGCCTAATTTTACTCCCAAATTTTCAATACATCAAACATCCCTCTTAAGAACTCAAATTTTTTTTATACCTCTTAAAAAAAAAAGAAAATTTCTTTTGGAAACCAATTAATGACCAGCTCAGAACAAAAATTTAGTTTGGACCTTACTATTGACCATTTGGGGGGGCTATAATTTATTCGTTTCTTTTAAAACTGAAGGTGGATAAAACGAAGGAGGACAAGGAGGCAGAGAGCAAGCGAAATGAACTTTTGAAATTTCTCAATGCTAGCTATGATTAATTTGCTGTTTGTGTTTTTCATCAATCTCACAGTAATCATTTTCTTTTTCTTTCCTTTTTGTACCTGAAATGCCTGGTTGTGTAATTTTTTTAATTATCTTTTACCTACTTTATCATTTACCTCTCAGTCTGTCATTTACTATTTTAAAGTTATTAGTTTAAAAATTAGTGGTGTTTTACCAAACTCCACTTCGTGTAAATATATATATATATATATATATATATATATATATATATATATATATATATATATATTCGTTCAGAGCTTGTGTTTATTTTGGTGATTCATCAATTATGGTTATTTTTAATTTGGAGTGGGGTTCTGCTCATTATTTGTGTTCAAATTATGTTTTTTTAATTATCTATAGCAGAGTTGGTGCACATAGGTCTTGTCTGATTGTATTGTTTCAAATGTTTCATTCGAAATTAAAGATGAAAGTAGAATTTTCTGCTGAAATTAATGTAATGGGAAAATTGGTTATTTGCCACACCAAAACCTTCAAATTGTAAAAATGCCATTCCGAAATTTGAAATTGTAAAAATGCCACTCTAAACTTCATTAATTCCTAATTTTCTCATTTATACTGTTTTTTTATACTATTTTTTATTAAAAATTAACTGAAAAATAATGTTTTGGTGTACGTATTTCTATGCATTAATGAAGTGGACAAACATATGAACCGTGGACGTATACCAAAATATTATTTTTCAATTAATTTTTAATAAAAATAGTATAAGAATACAGTATAAATGACAAAATTAGAAATTAATGAAGTTTAGAGTGGCATTTTTACAATTTCAAATTTCGGGATGTCATTTTTACAATTTGAATGTTTTGGAGTGGCAAATAACCAATTTTTCCTTATGTAATTACTTAGCATTGTTATTGCATGTAAAATATATGTATTGTATTATTCTTCACCATGAATTTTTGCTTGATTACGTTTTAAGGTACCAATTGTGCCTAATTACAAGAAAGCACATATAACTTGAATAAATTTTGTTGGGTACAAGCAAACACATGAAATGGTAAGAATAATACACGCCTGTTACGACCTCTTAAAAGTAAACACACATAACTTGAATAAAAAGAGAAGAAAAAAAAAAGAAATGAGTAAAATTGAAAAAAAAAGAAAAATATATTCATATATTAAACATCAAGCCCTTCAAAAAGCGAACACTCTTGTTGCTGGTGTGCGGAGTAATTCCTAACGAGTTGCATGTTCATTTCTTGCTCTTTTGATTTTCGGGTCAATAATTACTATGGCAAATCCGGTACCAAATCCTGTACCAAATCCCAATCCAATGAAAAGGCACAATAGAACAATTGCAGTCATTTTCTTAGCAGGTTTTGTGGGAGGAGAGGTTGTATTGTTTCCGGGGCTTGTGACATTGCACAACTTAGATAATGGCACACCACATAATCCAGGGTTCCCTTCGTACGATGAATTGTCGAATGCCAGGAACTGGCTAGATTGCGGGATTCTCCCGACCAGATGATTAAATGAGAGATTTAAGATGGATAGAAAACTCAAGGAGATTAGTTCGTGTGGAATCTCTCCAGAGAGTTGGTTCCAAGAAAGGTCCAGTGACTCGATTTGTGTCAAGCATCCAAGTTGATGCGGAATGGATCCAGTAAAAGCATTATGGGACAGGTTTAGTGCTTTTATTGCTTTGAGTTCTCCAATCGCCTCAAGAATATCACCAGTGAATCTATTTGTTGATAAATCAATTGAAACCATTAAATTGGGTAAGTCATTCTCTAGTGTCATTTGTGCCCCTTTATCCGTGATAGTAACAGAGATTCCATAACTTTGAAAATGAAGCAATGCCCCAAGGCCTTTATCAAGAAAGGCATCTGAGGATAAATTATGCATGGATTTGAAATTACTAAACCAGAGTGGTAAACTTCCATTGAAGTTGTTTGAAGCTAGATCAATTATTCTTAACAATGGGAAAAGAGAATTCATTTTTCCAAAATTTGAAGGAAGGTCTAGTGTACCATAGAATCTATTGGACCTTAGAACAATGACTTGGAGATTTGGAAGCTTCCCAAGTGAAAACGGGAAAGTGCCACCTATGTGGTTGTTCCCTATGTCAAGGAGTGCCAAATCTTTACACCTTGTTAAAGATCCAGGCAAATTGCCTTCAAGATTGTTGTTGTTCAAATCCAATATGGTGAGTGCACAAGACCAGCTTATGTGACTAGAAAGTATTCCAGATAACTTGTTTCCTCTTAAACTCAGGATCTGCAAGCCTGGTGTTCCTATGATGCAAGAAGGAATCGATCCACTCAAGTTGTTGTGTGATAGATCCAGCGTGCTAGGACTTGGTTCACAAATTGAAGATGGGATTTCTCTAGTTAGCATATTTCTAGATAAACTGAGAAATGCAGTTTTCTCCAAATAGAGTGTATAGTTCAGTGGGATTTCTGAGAATTCATTGTTGGAATAGTCCAAAAAGAAAGCACCCACAAGTGGGACTGCTCCTTTTAGCTTGTTAAAACTAAAATCAACGGAGTCAAAGGAAAAACCTGGAGGCACATCTTCTACACTAGTAAACATGTTGTGTGAAAGGTTTAGCGTTCCCACAGAATCCCTCAACCTCTTCCATATCCACCTTGGTATAACTCCGTGCAATTGGTTTTTTGAGAGATCAACATAATCCAATTCAACTACATATCTCAGTAATCCAGGAATTTGACTGAGGTTGCACGATGCTAAACCAAATTCTCTGATTTGTGGAAATACTAATGGCAGCTGTTCATGATGTGATACTTCTTCCACAGATAACTGATTATCTGATAGAGAAAAATAGGTGAGGTTGTTGAGCTGCTGAAGTAAGTTAATGTCGAATGTTCCATTGAAATTGTTTGACCTTAGGTCAAGAGTACCTAGACTAGAGAGCCAAACTATTGAATTTGGAATTGGTCCACTAAAGTTGTTCCTACTCAGAACAAGGGTTTCCAGATTTGAGAACTTAAATATTTGCAAGGGAATTGGTCCATGCAATTGATTTTCATCAAGGTCAAGCTCAATCAATGGAGAAAATAAAAAAGAAGACTCTTTTAGTCTGAACTGACCTGAGAGCTTGTTGTGATAAAGATATAGTCTTTCCAAACTTGGAAGAGAAAACAAACTTTGGGGGATTGAGCCAGAGTGTGAGTTATAGGAAAGGTCCAACCTTGCTAATTTACCAAGTTTTTCTATTGAAGAGGGTATTTGTCCTGAAAAGTTGCAACTCCAAAGACTGAGTTCAGATAATTTTCTGAGGTTGCCAATTGAATCTGGTATGGTACCAAAAAAGTTGGTCCCATCGAGAACCAAGCTCTCCAAAGAACTCAAGACTGGAAAATTAGGTAAACTCCCGAATAGCTCTTGATTGAATGATAGAGCAAGCTTGGTCAATGTTGGAATTTGAAAAATCTCATGTGGAAACAGCCCTTGAAGGTCAGAAAAGTCTAATAAGAGTTCTTTTAAAGGAAATTCAGCCAAGTAGTCAGGAATCTGGGTTTTCAAACTGTTGCCACTGAGGCGAAGGACAGTTAAAGAACCGAGTTGGGAAAGAGAAGATTCAATGGGGCCTGACAGATTACAATGAGCCATACTGAGAACTTGTAAGTGGGGGACCGACTCAGACAGAGCTCTGCACCACTCTGTTCCATTCTCAGAGATATCAACATAATCGAGATAAAGCTCCCTTAAATTGCTAAGTTGGCTCACCAATATCCGCAGATTTGGTTCATGCAGTTTCAAATCACAATCAAAGCTGACTAACAAATAGTCGCATGAAAGGTCAAGGGAGATCAAGTTAGTGAGGTTAGCTATGGCAATTGGGATTTGACCAAAGAATCCTGTGCTGGATAAGTTGAGATTGGTAAGCATAGTTAGCTTTTCGAACCCATGAGCTGGAATCTGGTTTTGTGAAAAGTCGTTGTATGCAAGGTTGAGGTGTTGGAGTGAGGTGAGATTAAAGATTGTGGCACTGAGGATACCTTGAATGTTACGGTTGCTGATGTCAAGGGCAGTGACATGACCGGTTGCTTTGTCGCAAGACACTCCCTCCCAGCCACAACAACAGTCTGTTCCGGGTTGCCAAGAGGTAAGATCAGAGTGGAAGAAGCCTCTTTTGAGTTGGAGAAGGGAAGAGCTTTGGTCAGGAAGGCATGAGACATGGGTTGTCATAGAAGCAGAAGGAAGCAAAAGAGATGAGAGGATGATGAGTAGAGTGTACAGACACAAGTGCAGAGAGTTTGGCCAAGAATTAGCAAAATCCATTTGTTCAATCTGGTAGAAACAGCAGGAGAGTAGTGAATGGTGGATTATGAAATTAACTTGTATATATAAAAACCCAGCTGTAAACAGTACATGTAATTTTTTCATGCACGTTGACTGAGAAAGTCATTTAGAGCTGTTAGGCCATTCAATATGAACATTGTTCATTTGTTTGGTTAGGCTCACATCAGCTTGACTACTACTTGACTACTCTTCAGTTGACTTGGGTCAACCCAGCCTCTTTTTGGAAAGCTTTGTATTTTCTTTTTGACCAGCCTTAATCGTCACTCCAAAGAAAATGCTTTACGACAATCATCACTAGCAAACAAGTATTTAACAATAAAAAACAAAAAAATTCCAAAATTTTTCCTTCAAATGACATCATCATTTATTGGAAATTATTCAAAGATATTATATATTATAAATAGCGCAGCATTTTTTGTATGTTTTGTTCTTATAATATTCGTGATATTCTTGAAAGTTTGCCATACATTTATATGTTCTACATATTGTTCTCAACATGAAAAGCTATAATATCAATTATTTGCAGTATAAATTACAAAGAAATTGTTCCAAAAAGCACAACATTAAATAATAAGAAATCAAAATGAGTGATATTTTTGTAACTTTTTCCATTAAAAAGTATTTAGCACTGACGAATGAGTGGGTTTATTCAGTCATAAATTATGTAAATTGGGAGCCCAACAGAGGTCTTTATGAGTGTGGTACCTTCTTAGTGGGCCTCTCCATATGCGCCAACCCACTTGTAATGTGAAAGATAAATGTTGAAAGGTGCGTTACAACAAATATTGACACTCACTATGCGAAGACTCACTCGGTCTTTGGCAAATATCTTTTCAAATTTTTAGCAATAGTTCTCACAATCAAGTTTATTTTTTTCTCCAGAATAAGTCATAATAATTGTAATGTCATATCACTCTTAATAAGAAAATTTTCCTTAGTCTTTAATTTCATTTTAAAATTGTTTGAGATGTCTATTTGGTTTTTCTTATGTAGGGTCTCATTTTAATAATCACTAATGGCAAATTTCATATAGTAAGGATAGCGTGTATTATGCTTACTAAGAGAGTTTGGTGAGTACAACTTCAAAAATATATCGGATTTACTTTAAACGACGAATCCAAACAAAATGCTTTACGACAATCATCACTCGCAAACAAGAATTTAACAATAAAAAACATAAATTTTCCAAAAATTTTCCTTCATATGACATCATCATTTATTGGAAATTATTCAAAGATATCCTATATTATAAATAGGGCGACATTTTTTGTACGTTGTGTTCTTATAATATTCGTGATATTTTCGTTAACTTGAAAGTTTGTCATATATTTATATGTTCTATATATTGTTCTGAACATGCAAATAAAGATCAAAATTTGCTAAAAAAAGCTATTATACAAATATCAATTACATTTGCAGTATAAATTACAAAGAAATTGTTCGAAAAAGCACCACATTAACAAAATTCTCATTTGAGGATATGTGCACATGCTAATATCATAGGTGTCTGGTCCGTTAGAAACCATCCACGTTAGAATTTATAAAGGCAGTGTACTGAGTTTCTCTAGGCAGTAGGCACTGTACTGAGTTTCTGAAGAAAGAGAGATTCTATCTTTAGGAGGGTTTTAACAAGAAAGAATGAAAGAAATAGAGCCAGAAGTCGAAAGTCATTGGTGAATCCGATGTAGCAAGAAAAGCAATGATGAAGGAGAGGAATTAATTAATTGTACACTGAAGCTCTATCATAAGAAATTGCTTAGTTCATCATGTGAGGCGTCATGGACCCTGTTCATGGATGGATATGGTGAACATGTTGTAGCCTATGTATGTAGGCTTAAAGAAAAAAGAAAAAGACTTGAAAAAAGACTTTTGCAAGTGCATCGATCAGACAGGACCATCCATGAAAAAAAGAAGAACAAAGACTTAAAGAAAAAGGAAAAAAAGACTTAAAGAAAAAGGAAAAAAAAAGACTTAAAGACTTGGGCCCTGTTCGGATGTATGGCTTTACGTAGGAATTCATACTCAATGGGGGCTGTTTTCGTAGAGCCATTCGGAGACCCACTAATTTCCCAACTTTATTCCCAAACTTTATTCCTATGATGCACCCACCAACAGCCGAATTCATAGGAAAAAAAAAATCTATTAGATTTACTTTATAATTAAACGATGAATCCAAACAAAATGCTTTACGACAATCATCCAAGAATGTTCATGGATGGATATGGTGAACATGTTGTAGCCTTAAAGAAAAAAGAAAAAAGACTTAAAGACTTAAAGGAGAGGAATTAATTAATTGTTCACTGAAGCTCTATCATGAGAAATTGCTTGGTGCATCATGTGAGGCGTCATGGACCCTGTTCATGGATGGATATGGTGAACATGTTGTAGCCTATGTATGTAGGCTTAAAGAAAAAATAAAAAGACTTGAAAAAAGACTTTTGCAAGTGCATCGATCAGACAGGACCATCCATGAAAAAAAGAAGAACAAAGACTTAAAGAAAAAGGAAAAAAAAGACTTAAAGAAAAAATAAAAAAGACTTAAAGACATGAAGAGTTGGGCCTTGTTCGGATGATGCACCCAGCCACCCACCAACAGCCGAATTAATCTCTCTCTCTCTCTCTCTCTCTATATATATAGAGAGAGAGAGGCTAATATCAAAACGTTTGCACCAAGGCTCTCGTGCAACCAAGTCATTTTCGGATTTTCAAAGTCCAACGGTCGATCCAAACCGTTAGATATTCAGTTTATATTAAAATCTGCTTGGAGACCAAATTTTACATTTTTTGAAATTTTTTTTACTATTTATTAAGCCACTTTGAAAATTGTTGATCTGGGTGAACAGTAAAAACAGTGCAACAAAATTCTGGACCATGTGATCAGCAATTTTCAAAGTGGCTTAATAAATAGTGAAAAATTCCAAAAAATGTAACGGTTTAGATTGACCGTTTGGACTTTGAAAATCCGAAAACGACTTGGTTGCATGAGAGCCTTGGTGCAAACGTTTTGATATTGGCCACTATATATATATATATATAGAGAGAGAATGGCTAATATCAAAACGTTTGTTCCTGGACCATGGAGCAACCAAGTTTTAAACCGTCCGATTTTCTTTAAAAACCGTGCAGATCAAATTGATCAGATCTGAAAATTGTCGCTGAAATTTGAAGTATCGCTGTCCAGTGACTGAACGGGTCCAGTGGAGTAAAACACGAACCCTTGCTCTCTCTCTCTCTCTCCTCTCCTCCCGCTCTTCTTCCCAAGCCAAACCTAAATCGGCCTCGTCCTGCTCCTCTCCTCTCTCAACGTGCACCGCACCGCTGCACCAGTACTAAAACCCTAACCCTGCCTCTTTCCGCTCCTCTCCTCTCCTCTCTTCCCCAACGCCAGACCTTAATTCAGTCACTCCTCTCGCTCATAACCCTAAATCGCGACTCCAGCCACCTCGCGTCCTAGCTGGTTGATTAGAAAGGAGATGAATCACTTCAATTAACTTGTAACTGGTTGATTAGAAAGGAAATGAATTTGATGAGGGCTGAATTTGAGGTCTGAGTACTGTCCGGAGAAAATGAGAGTATGAGCAAATTAGTAAAAGCAGTGTATATGTATATTTCATTTGTCTTTCTTAATTTGTCTAATTTTTGTAGGATAGAGATTTATATTGAGTTATCTCAAAGCAATTTAGCAGGAAAACCAGAAGGATGGAATAGTAAGTTTTAAATCTGAAACCATTACTATCAGTACCAGTAAAAGACTATATACCTATGTAAGTTCTAATGAAAAAAAAAATGAATTATTTTAGGAATTACCTATGCAAAAAAATGAGAACCCTTGACAAGTGAATCTGACCATGACAAGTGGGCTCAATTGTTATGATGGTGTTTAGTATTTTGGCTTAAGTTTTGAAACTGTATTGTTATGTGGATTTAATGTAATAGAAGAAAATTTTTTATTCTTTCATGTAATTAACTAAAGTAGATGATGGTACCAGTCGGTACCAGATGTAAGAATTTTTATGTTTCAATAAAACAAGTGGGCGTGCTCCACTTTTATCCAAAATACTAATTTCAATATTGACGTTTAATTTGATCCTTCTCATTGTTTGTAGGATATGAAATAAGGAGTGGATCGGTCTCGAAGTAATAAAGCATAATGGATGCATCTTTAGTTGAAATTAGTATTTTGATGCTTTATGTAATTTGATGTTTTGTGGGAGTAAACTGCGCATGAATGTAAACAAATTTTCTTTTTGAATGTGCACTTTTGTATATATTATAGGAGACATGAGCATGATTTCTAAGAAAGTAAGAAATTTGTTTATAAGCAAATTTTCAAATTCAGTTTGAGTTTCATATTTCTATGAATCCTTTAATAAATAAATCATGGTAAATTCATGAATATGTACTCTAAAGCATCCTCTTTGAGCTGTACACATGTTTATAAACATGGCACAAAGCAAGATTTAATCAAAGAAATCAAATTACCAGAAATCAGGCCTATGGTGCTGACCAGTAAGAGAAACATATCTATGCTCAAAACCATGCCAGTATCAAATTCATGCTCATGTTCAACTAATACAAGGATTAGATCCACATAAAGCATACATGTTCAAAAATCAAATACTAATTTACAATTTTTCCATGTAATACGCATATCACTCCAACTAAATATTTATACTACATACATCATAAAAAATCAAAAATAAACACATAATTCATAAATATTGCTTCCCACAATTCACAAACAATTTCATTGCATAACAAACAACATGATAAAAAGATGCCAACACCCAGTTCATCTTCTTTCTTTTTTTTAGAATAATCTGTAGGCTAGCTTCATTAAATATTAAGCAAATTACAATCACAAAAAAAAATAATGAAAGGGAGATATTGTCTGCCTGCATCTCTAAGTCCTACTTCTCCCCTAATACAATTTTGATATTTCCCTTAATGCCCTAGCTGCGAAATAAAAAATAAACCAGTATCCATTTGCCTATCTAATGTTAGCTCTTCCCCAAAGTTTGTTTCCATATATGAGGTAAGACTGTTCCCATTTCTTCTTGCCCAATTCGCTAACAAGTGAGGTTGCTTAAGCCCAGTTCATCTTCTTATTCACTGTCATTTTCTTGACTGCCACAGTCATCATCCATCTTTTGTTTACCTTTTTATACAAGTTTGAAGTTTCAATGGTTAGCAACAAATACGAAGCAGCAAAAAAAAATCAATTGCACAAATTTTTATCAAATTGACTTCTTATTAGAAAAGATATATTTCACTCCATAGCAATCCAGCATATCTTTTGTTAATACACTTTGACAATTCACAAAATAATCATACATAGCAATCCAGCTTGGAATTTGCGGATTCAACCCTTCTTCTATTTTGTTCTTTTCTTTCTGTGAATTTCAAAGCTTACTAGAAAAATAAAGAAGTCTTCAAAGCTTTATTCTATTTACCGTCATCGTACATCTTTTGTTTACCCTTTTATGCAATTCAACCAAGATACATTCTAACAAATTCGCACATATCAAAAGAATTGAAACTTAAAGAAAAAACAAACTAAACTAAGAGCACTAACGAGAAATAATCTCACACACAAGCTGAAAAAAAAATAGTAAGTTCTTACAAAAAAGGAGTACGTTTACAGAGCTTCGAAGGAGAGCTGGAGAAGTGGAGCTAGGACGCGAGGTGGCTGGAGTCGCGATTTAGGATTAGGAGCGAGAGGAGCGAGTGGTTTAAGGTCTGGCGATGGGAACAGAGGAGAGGAGCGGGAGGAGGTGGGGTTAGGTTTTAGTGGTGGTGCGGCGGTGCGGTGTGCCGAGAGAGGAGATGACCGGGAGGAGGCCAATTTAGGTCTGGCTTGGGAAGAAACGCCTGAGAGAGAGAGAGAGAGAGAACGCGCCCAGGGTTTCGCGTTTTACTCCACTGGACCCGTCCAGTCACTGGACAGCGATACTTCAAATTTCAGCGACAATTTTCAGATATGATCAATTTGATCTGTGCTATTTTTAAAGCAAATCGGACGGTTTAAAACTTGGTTGCTCCATGATCCAGGAACAAACGTTTTGATATTAGCCATTCTCTCTATATATATATATATATTTACAGCATATTAGTCTAATATATAGGTGAAAAAAAATTTCTACAAATTTTTGTGTACAACATTTAATTATTTTTGTACAATTTTTTAAATTTAAAGAAATATTTATTTTTAAAATAAATTAAGATTTTTCACAACTGATCTCAAGGTACAACCGAGGATCTAGACATATCTTTTTATCACATATTTTAAATGTTTATTTGTTTATAATTATTTATATTTTTTTATAAATGTTTATCAATATTTATATTTTATAAAATAATAATTATAAGTAATGTGATGTTATGTTATTATTTAATTTATAAAATAATAATAATAATGAAAATTGTATTATTTATTTAATCTACTTATTTAATTGCATTATTTAATCTAGTTAATTAGTAATGTTTTGTTGTAAAATAATAATTAATAAGTAATGTGATGTTATGTTATTATTTAATTAATTAATTTAATTGTATTATTAATATTTTATTACTAAAGAAAATTGTGTAACATCAAAACTTTTTAGAAAGAAAAATATAATTTCACATAATTAATCTCACTGTTCAACCGAACACTCATTTCAACACATTCCCATAATTAATCTTATGCGTACCCACATCCATGGGTTTCCGCATTTTCAAAAGTGAATTCCCATCCCCGTCAAATCTCATCTCGTGTAACCCCGTAACATCAAAACAGGCTTAAAGAAAAAAAGCCAATGGATATGGTGAACATGTTGTAGCCATTTGCAAGTGCAGCCTATATATGTATGTATGCTTGAAGAAAAAAGACTGGAGCTCTCTCTCTATAAGAGGGGCATTCTGGTAATTTATCTCCATCTCCTAGTCCAATTAATTGCTACTAGGCTTAGAAGACGTCTCTTTTTATCTTTATTTATTATTGAGATGTATGTAACCAATATATCCGGTATGGTGCTAATTGATATAACAATAGTTGATGTGCTAAAATTAGACTTTGTATCAATTAAGATGTTTTGTTTGGATGGACAACATTTAAATTTTGAACCAGTGTTGATTATGAATTTAAAATTGTCTGCTCGTATAAGCATGAAATCGAACTATTAATTAACCATAATTAACTTTTACTAAATTTGTGTTCAAAATCAAAAAGTAATTTGCGTTCAAAATCAAAATGTTATGCTTGAAAAAAACATAGCAAATTTTGTGTTCAAAATCAAAATATTCACCTTGAAAAAAAAACATAGAATTTTTTTGTTCAAAATCAAAATGTTCTGCTTGAAAAAAACATAGGAAATTTGTGTTCAAAATCATATTGTTCTTCTTGAAAAAAAATTGTAAATTTGTGTTCCAAATAAAAATGTTCTGCTAGAAAAAACATAGCAAATTTGTGTTCAAAATCAAAATGTTCGGCTTGAAAAAAAACATAGGAAATTTGTGTTCAAAATAAAAATATTCTTCTTGAAAAAAATAGCAAATTTACGTTCAAAATCAAATGTTCTGCTTGAAAAAAAAAAACAAAGCACATTTGCATTCAAAATCAAAATGTTATGCTTGAAAAAAAAAACATAGCAAATTTGTGTTACAAATCAAAATGTTATGTTTGAAAAAACATAGAAAATTTGTGTTAGAAATCTCAATGTTCTTCTTGAAAAAAACATAGCAAATTTATGTTGAAAAACTAAATGTTCTGCTTGAAAAAACATAACAAATTTTTGTTCAAAATTAAAATGTTTTGCTTGAAAAAAATAGCAAATTTGTGTTCCAAATCAAAATGTTTTGCTGGACAAAAACATAGCAAATTTGTGTTCAAAATCTAAATGTTCTGCTTGAAAAAAACATAGAAAATTTGTGTTCGAAATCTAATTATTTTGCTTGAAAAAATATAGGAAATTTCTGTTCAAAATCAAAATGTTATGCATGGAAGTAAAATTGCAAATTTGTGTTTCAAATCAAAATGTTCTGGTGGAAAAAAAATGGCAAATTTGTGTTCAAAATCAAAATGTTCTGCATGAGAAAAAGCAAAAGAAATTTGTGTTCTAAATCAAAATGTTCTTCCAGAAAAAATAGCAAATTTGCTTTCAATCAAAATGTTCTGCTTGAAAAAAAAACAATCAAATTTGCATTAGAAATCAAATGTTCTACTTGAAAAAAACATAGCAAATTTGCGTTACAAATCAAAATTACCAGACTCCACTTTGTGTGTATATATATATTTGTTTCAGAGCTTGTGTTTATTTTGGGGATTCATCAATTGTGGCTATTTTTAATTTGGAGTGAGGGGTTCTGCTCATTATTTGTGTTCAAATTATGTTTTTTAATTATCTATAGTAGTGTGGGTGCACATAGTACTTGTCTGGTTGTATTGTTTCGATTGCTTCTATCAAAATTAAAGATGAAAGTAGAATTAGATGCAGAAATTATTTAATTACTTGGCATTGTAGTTGCATGTAAAATATATGTATTGTATTTTTCTTTACCATGAAGTTTTGCTTGATTGCGTTTTAAGGTGCCAATTGTGCCTATTTACAAGCAAACACATAACTTGAATAAAATTTGTTGGTTACAAGCAAACACATAAAATTGTAACAATAATACACGCTGGTTACAACCTCTTACAAGTAAACACGCAAAACTTGAAAAAAAAGAGAAGAAAAATAAAGAAATGAGTAAAACTGAAAACAAAGAAAAATATATTCATATATTAAACATCAAATAGAAGAAAAATTGTTCTAATTTTATAGTCAAGCCCTTCGAAAAGCGAGCACTCTTGTTGCTGGTGTGCAGAGTAATTCCTAACGAGTTGCATGTTCATTTCTTGCTCTTTTGATTTTTGGGCCAATAATTACTATGGCAAATCCGGTACCAAATCCTGTACCAAATCCCAATCCAATGAAAAGGCACAATAGAACAATTGCAGTCATTTTCTTAGCAGGTTTTGTGGGAGGAGAGGTTGAATTGTTTCCGGGGCTTGTGACATTGCACAGCTTAGATAATGGCACACCACATAATCCAGGGTTCCCTTCGTACGATGAATTGTCGAATGCCAGGAACTGACCAGATTGCGGGATTCTCCCGACCAGATGGTTAAATGAAAGATTCAAGTAGGATAGAAAAGTAAGGGAGATTAGTTCCTGTGGAATCCCTCCAGAGAGGTTGTTCCAAGAAAGGTCCAGTGACTCGATTTGCGTCAAGTGTCCAAGTTGATTCGGAATGGATCCAGTAAAGGCATTATGTGACAAGTTTAGTGCTTTTATTTCTTTGAGTTCTCCAATCGAATCAGGAATATCACCAGTGAATCTATTTGTCGATAAATCAATCGAAACCATTAAATTAGGTAAGTCATTCTCTAGTGTCATTTGTGCCCCTTTATCCGTGATAGTAATAGAGATCCCATATCTTCTTGGAACAGGATCCCCAGTATAAATACCAGGAATCCTTTTCCCTCCTTCAAAGTTCACAAGAAGTGCTTGAGAGGATAAATTCTGCATGGATTTGAAATTACTAAACCAGAGTGGTAAACTTCCATTGAAGTTGTTTTGAGCAAGATCAATCATTCTTAACAATTGGAAAGGAGAATTCATTTTTCCAAAATTTGAAGGAAGGTCTAGTGTACCATAGAATCTATTGGACCTTAGAACAATGACTTGGAGTTTTGGAAGCTTCCCTAGTGAAAATGGGAAAGTGCCACCTATGTGGTTGTATCCTATGTCCAGGCTAGGAGTGTCAAATGTTTACACCTTGTTAAAGATCTAGGCAGATAGCCTTCAAGATAGTTGCTATTCAAATCCAATATAACAAGTGCACAAGACCTGCCTATGTGAGGAGATAGTATTCCAAATAATTTGTTTCCTCTTAAACTCAGGATCTGCATGCCTGGTATTCCTATGATGCATGAAGTAATTGATCCACTCAAGTTGTTATATGATAGATCCAGCACATTAAGACTTGGTTGACAAATTGAAGATGGGATTTCTCCGGTTAGCATATTTTTAGATAAACTGAGAAATGCAGTTTTCTCCAAATAGAGTGTATAGTTGGATGGGATTTCTGAGAATTCATTGTTGGAATAGTCCAAAAGGTAAGCACCACAAATGGGACCGCCCCTTTTAGCTTGTTAAAACTAAAATCAACGGTGTGAAAGGAAGAACCTGGAGGAACATCTTCTACACTAGTAAACATGTTGTGCGAAAGGTTAAGCATTGCCTCAGAATCCCTCAACCTCTTCCATATCCACCTTGGTATAACTCCGTGCAATTGGTTTTTTGAGAGATCAACATAGTACAAATTGGTGAGGTTACTGAGGTGCCCAAGTAAGTTAAGGTCAAATGTTCCATTAAAATTGTTTGAGCTCAGGTCAAGAATAAGTAGACTTGGGAGCCAAACTATTGAATTTGGAATTGGTCCACTAAACTGGTTCCTTCTTAAATCAAGTCTTTCAAGATTTGAGAATTTAAATATTTTCCAGGGAATTTGTCCATTCAATTGATTTTCATCAAGGTAAAGCTCAATCAATGGAGAAAATACAAGAGAAGACTCTTTTAGTCGGAACTGGCCTGAGAGCTTGTTGTTAGAAAGATCTAATGTTTCCAAACTTGGAAGAGAAAACAAACTTTGGGGGATTGAGCCAGAGTGTGAGTTATATGAAAGGTCTAATCTTGCTAATTTGCCAAGTTTTTCGATTGAAGAGGGTATTTGTCCTGAAAAGTTGCAACTCCAAAGAAGGAGTTCAGATAAATTTCTGAGGTTGCCAATTGAATCTGGAATGGTACCAAAAAAGTTGGTGGAATAGAGAACCAAGCTCTCCAAAGAACTCACGATTGGAAAATTAGGTAAAGTCCCAAATAGCTCTTGATTTCCAGCTAGATCAAGCTTGGTCAATGTTGGGATTTGAAAAATCTCGTGTGGAAACAGCCCTTCAAGGTCGGAATACTGCAATTGGAGATCTTTCAATGGAAATTCAGCAAAGTAGTCAGGAATCTGGGTTTTCAAACTGTTCCCATTGAGGCGAAGGACAGTTAACGAACCGAGTTGGGAAAGAGAAGATTCAATGGGGCCTGACAGATTACAATCAGCCATACTGAGAATTTGTAAGTGGGAGACCGACTCAGACAGAGCTCTGCACCATTCGGTACCATTCTCGGAGATATCAACATAATCAAGATAGAGTTCTCTTAAATTGCTAAATTGCCTAACCAATATCCGCAGATTTGGTTCTTGCAGTTTCAAACCACCATCACATGAAAGGTCAAGGGAGACCAAGTTAGTGAGGTTGGCTATGACATTTGGTATTTGACCGTAGAAATTTGTGTAGGATAAGTTGAGATGAGTAAGCATAGTTAGCTTCTCGAAGCCATGAGCTGGAATCTGGTTTCGTGAAAAGTAATTATATGCAAGGTTGAGGTGTTGGAGCGAGGTTAGATTAAAGATTGTGGCACTGAGGTTACCTTGAATGTTACGGTTGCTGATGTCAAGGGCAGTGACATGACCGGTTTCTTTGTCACAAGACACTCCCTCCCAGCCATGACAACAGTCTGTTCCGGGTTGCCAAGTGATAAGATCAGAGTGGAAGAAGCCTCTTTTGAGTTGGAGAAGGGAAGAGCTTTGGTCAGGAAGGCATGAGACATGGGTTGCCACAGAAGTAGAGTGAAGAGAAAGAGATGAGAGGATGAAGAGTAGAGTGTAGAGACACAAGTGCAGAGAGTTTGGCCAAGAATTAGCAAAATCCATTTGTTTAATCTGGTAGAAATAGTAGTAGAGTAGTGAATGGTGGATTATGAAATTAACTTGTATATATAAAAACCCAGCTGTAAACAGTACATGTAATTTTTTCATGCACGTTGACTGAGAAAGTCATTTAGAGCTGTTAGGCCATTCAATATGAACATTTGTTCGTTTGACTACTTGACTACTCTTCAGTTGACTTGGGTCAACCCAGCCTCTTTTTGGAAAGCTTGGTATTTTCTTAATGGTCACTCCAAAGAAAATGCTTTACGACAATCATCACTAGCAAACAAGTATTTAACAATAAAAAACAATAATTTTCCAATAATTTTCCAAAAATGACATCATCATTTATTGGAAATTATTCAAAGATATTCTTGATTATAAATAGCGTAGCATCTTTTGTATGTTTTGTTCGATATTCTTGAAAGTTTTCCATATATTTATATGTTCTACTTATTGTTCTCAACATGAAAGCTATAATATCAATTATTTGCAGTATAAATTACAAAGAAATTGTTCCAAAAAGCACAACATTAAATAATAATAAATCAAAATGAGTGACATTTTTGTAACTTTTTCCAACAAAAAGTATTTAGCACTGACGAATGAGTGGGTTTATTCAGTCATAAATTATGTAAATTGGGAGCCCAACAGAGGTCTTTATGAGTGCGTTACCTTCTTAGTGGGCGTCACCATCTGCACCAACCCACTTGTAATGTGAAAGATAAACGTTCAAAGGTGCGTTCAAAAGTTCTCAAATTTTTAGCAATAATTCTCACAATCAAGTTTATTTTTTTTCTTGAGAATAAGTTTCATAATAATTGTAATGTCATATGACTCTTAATAAGAAAATTTTCCTTGGTCTTAAATTGCATTTTAAAATTGTTTCAGCTGTCTATTTGGTTTTTCTTATGTATGGTCTCATTTTAATAATCACTTATAGTAAACTTCATATAGTAAGCATGGTTCTGAAACTCGGAATCGGAATTGAAATCGGGTTCTTGACCGTGGAATCAGAATCGGATGAATAGGCCGGAATCGGCCGAGTTGACTCACAAACTCGGATTTTTTTGGTAGAATCTTGTTTTGTAACCAAAAAGTAGGAAAAAATTGGTAAAAAATAATTTGTAGAAAAACTTTGTTAAAACAAAATATTACGCTCAAATAATCTTCTAATTATATAATGTAATACAACTATTACAAATAGAACACACTTTTTATTGCCAGAAGCTATACCGAGCTAGCTGGATCATCTCATCGTCCTTTGTAATAAAATACGAATGGAGATATTGTTATACAGAGCCAAAAAATGAAGACATTAATATAGTGTCAAATGAAAAATTATTAACATTATCATATCCAACATATGGATTATAAATAGATGTCAATGATGTAATATTTAAACATATTAACTTTGTTATCAATTATGTAATATTTTATTGTTTATGCATTTTTTTTGTTTGTCAATGCAGTCAGTTCATGATTATTAATAGATACAATGAATTATCTATTGGCGAAAAGCTCAATCAGTTTCTTTCCTTTGAGTCGGTTTTTTTACAATGCACTTATCAACCACCAGAATTTGGAACGTATAGTAGTAATTCGCTGGTGGTTTTTGGTTTCATGCTCATTATCTATTGGACATTATTCTCATTTAATTGAGTAAGCATTTAAAAATAATTGAAAAAATTGTTGACTCAGCCAGACTCGATCAGACACGCCCAGACTCGGGTTGACTCGGTCAAACAAGTGCAGATAGTTTGGCCAAGAATTAGCAAAATCCATTTGTTGGATCTGGTAGAAACAGCTTTAAATGTGAACATTGTCTGGTTAGGCTCACATCAGCTTCACTACTTGACTTGAGTTAATCCTAGTGATGAAGACCATCAATGGTACTCTTCAGTTGACTTGGGTCAACCCTAGTGATGAAGACCATCAATGGTACTCTTCTGTGGATTACATTACTAGATTAACTGAATGATAAATTAAGTCCCTTCAACTAAATATGAAATATGAAATACATAAATAATATACTATCATTGTCACAAATATTAACTACTATCCAAAACTGCTGATACACAGCCTTGAAAAACAGTACTATTTCATCAATAAATATGGCAACACTAATTTTTTTTTTTATTGTACAGAATCTGATATTTCGAAAGTTCTAACACCAGACTGTAACAAACTCAACTCATCTTCACTGACATTCTTCCATGTGCCATCAATAAGCGACATACCTTTCATCGGATGTTTCACTTCCGGTAACTCCACTTCCCGGCAATTCAATGATTGTCACAGTTTTTTGAAAGCACTCCCAAGCAACACACGCTCATCAGCAAATGGTGTTTTACTCCTCTTATTGTTCTCATTAATCAAAGGCACCAAATTTTCTTTTGTGACCCTATAACTTCTAATACTGCAGTGCTAGTACCCGAATAAAGGGAAGGAAGTACAGCGGTTGAACTAAACGAACAAGGAATCATGCCAATTGGACATGGGGTCCAGCACTTGGCTACACTCCATGCATTATTATCACAATATTTTGCTTAAGTTTTAAATACTCAAATTTCTCAGTTGCCTTTTTTATTGAATTATCATGTTTTGAAGGCATGGTTTTGTGGCTAGAGAGAGCTACATCTCCTGTGAACCCAATTTGTGAGCCTAAAAAGAGAAGCTTCTTCAGCTTGTCTTTTACAGTGTGAACTCGTACCATATCAACTAGTAAAAGTGTTGAGCTAACAATGTTTTTATCACCGAAAAATGTTAAACTCAGACATTTCTGAAGAGGTTTTCTCACTGTGGCTGCATTCAACTACAATATTAGAGTCAGTGCAACTTCCAAGATTGAAAAATATATTTCAAGTAAACATGGGGTGAGTTTAAAATCAGAAATGGAGGAGAATCAGAAGCTTAACCTAAAAAAAAAGTTTTTCGAGCAGCTTCAAACAATGAATTAAAACTGTTGATCTAAATCTACTTATTTCAGTTCAGTGACGTTCATTTCGCAACAATTTTCGACCTCTTGATTAATGAAAAGGAAATTGCATTGTTGTACATTGGGAACATAAATGTATGGTTTGTGAAGTAGATCAAGATCAATGACTAGAATTCATAATCTGAAGCTCATCCCAGCTTTACTAAAAAAAGTACTCAAAAAATCTTTCTAGGTCTGGTGTGTTACATCAGAGGATAATTTTAAAGGATGTGCAGATATGTTACTACTGGTTAAATTATAATACTGTCTGAAGTCGGAATTCAAATTTCAAACAAAAGTGAGGCTACGGTAATATGCATACTACGTATTTCTATTTTCAAAGTTCAAATAAGAGCGAGCATCTCTTCAGAGACTGAGACACTATCCGCTGTTCCCTTCCTAAATAACCAAAGGATTCAAAAGGTAAATTCAACTAATTTAACATTTCAAGTATACAAATACACCAAATTAAATCAAATTGATTGATACCTAAAGAATGGGTCTTGTTGTTGGATCTCAACAAATGCCGCAGTGACATCAATTGGAATTGGTAAACAGCCCCGACTCCGCCATGCCGATATCTGAAACAAAATCACCAGAATTAAACCTGTATAAATATCACCATATCATTGAATAATACCAGACAATATAAGCTAGAGAGAGAAACACAGACCAAAAGAGGAGGAGAGAATAAAACAAGGGGGAATTTCATGTATGCACCTTAAAACTTCAAAATTACGTATTCCCTCCCCCCCCTCTAAAATTTACCCAATATACTGCCTATTCTATTAAAACTCATTTTAAATTTATATATTATCCATTTTAACCATAGAAGGCAAAATCGGCCGTTCCGGAGCGGAATCGGCCGTTCCGGAGCGGGATCGGACGGTGCCGATCCGATTCCAGACCGATTTACGCGGACAGTGCAAATTTCAGTCAATTTCGGCCGTTTCGGCCATATTTCGGTCAGTTCCAGTCAAATTTCGGACCGTTCCGGCCCGTTCCAGTCAAATTCCTGCCGAAACGCAAATATAAACAAGTTGAAAAATTTTTGCGGCAGCTGGGATTCGATCTCTAGATCATTGGAATGGAGTCCAAGCAAGTTACCACCACACCATCCAAGTGTTTTTGATTTATACCATAACTCATTTGTATATATATAATACTTATATCACAGATTGATACAAATCAAAAGTCCGATTTTCCGATCCGATTCGGCCGATCCCGACCGATTTTTCCGATCCGGATCGGGATCGGTTGGGGCCGATCCCGATTCCGATTCCGATTTTTCCTTCTATGATTTTAACCTTTACTAGAAAAATATAAAAAATATGTAACCTGTTTAAGATTAATGCTTAAGAGAAATGGTTGAGGGGTATACATGAAATTCCCCCTTATAAAAAAGAAAAAATTACTTGTTGGAGGGCAGTTGAAACAGATTCAGAGGAAGAAGAGAAGATGGTGTCTCTGACAAAGTTCCACTGGTACCAGTTCGACCATGGTACCAGTTTGTGCCCTGCTGAGAGCTCTCTCTCAGCTCCTATCACTTCCTCCACCGAATCGGAAACAAAAGCCCTAAACCCTTATACCTTACAATTATTAACCGGTCGAATTCGAACCCGGTTCATTCGAGAACAGAAGACGTCTCTTTCTTAGCCTCGGGTCAAAATATTAACAGAGAATTTAGGCTTCATGCAGTTCACAAACCATGTGCAGTGCTTCTTATATTCTATACCTCTTGCGCTGCTTGATGTGTTGTTTCTTTGTTGCTATTTGGACGATTTTGAGCTTTACACAGAGAAAGTAGTCCAGTTCAACTTTCCAAGGTTCTCTCTCTCTCTCTTTCTCTCTGCACCATTATGTGTTATAATTAAGAAAAAAATGTTTCTGTTCTACAATTAGTTTTAATTTGTACATGTGCTATTCTAAGGTCAAGTATACAACTCAAACTCAGTTAGCCCTTTATAGTGTAATTTACCCTCAATTGTGCAAACCGGATGTTGGTTTTCTTGATTACTTCATTCTTGAATTAAATGTCAAATTACCATTTTTGTGCCCTTGATTTTAACAGATGATCCCTATTGTTCAAACTTCAAAGCATTAAAACAAACTTATGAATTATCTTATTTGCATTATTAACTTAAAAATGGGCTCTTTTTTTTCGTACAGTTCCTAGGGCATGACAAAGATGAAGGCGTGCGGCGAAGTGCTTTTTCTGGTAAAAAGGTATGGCATTTTATTTATCTCCTCTGCAATTTTTCTTGTATCCTCGTGTTCTCTAATTGTTTTTTTTTAGAGGGTGTGGGAAATCATTTGGAAATAGTAATTTAAGAGTTGTTTTATATCCCCAGCAAACCCTAATTTTACTCCCAAATTTTCAATACATCAAACATCCCTCTTAAGAACTAAATTTTTTTTATACCTCTTCAAAAAATCTTTTGGAAACCAATTAATGACCAGCTCAGAACAAAAATTTAGTTTGGACCTTACTATTAATTGACCATTTGGAGGGACTATAATTTATTCGTTTCTTTTAAATTTGTTTTTCTGGTAGATTTTACTGAAGGTGGATAAAACAAAGGAAGACAAGGAGGCCGAGAACAAGCGAAATGAACTATTGAAATTTCTCAATGCTAGCTATGATTAATTTGCTGTTTGTGTTTTTCATCAATGTCACAGTAATCATTTTCGTTTTCTTTCCTTTTTGTACCTGAAATGCCTGGTTGTGTAATTTTTTTTAATTATCTTTTACCTACTTTATCATTTACCTCTTAGTCTGTCATTTACTATTTTAAAGTTTTGAGTTTAAAAATTAGTGGTGTTTTTACCAAACTCCACTTCGTGTGTATATATATTTGTTTTAGAGCTTGTGTTTATTTTGGAGATTCATCAATTCTGGTTATTTTTAATTTGGAGTGAGGGGTTTAATTTGCTCATTATTTGTGTTCAAATTATGTTTTTTTAATTATCTATAGCAGAGTTGGTGCACATAGGTCTTGTCTGATTGTATTGTTTCAAATGTTTCCATCGAAATTAAAGATGGAAGTAGAATTTTCTGCTGAAATTATGTAATTACTTAGCATTGTTATTGCATGTAAAATATAGGGTAAATTTCGTCGGAGGTCACTAAACTTTGCTCTTTGTTACGAATTGGTCACTCAAGTTTGATTTGTTTCTCGGTAGCCACTGAACTTTGTATTTGTTTCGATTAAGTCACTCTGTCACATTTTCCATCCAAAAAATCTGACGTGGACTCCACCTCATCATGTGTGATAACTTGTGTAAATTTTTTTGAGACATGAAACATTTCCCTCCACTTACTCCTCTTCTCTCCCTTCCTTTTTCTTTTCTGATTTCACTTCTACCCTTTCTTCTCTACGCGAACTCTAGTTCAATTTTTTTTTTATGTTCTCTTCTTTTTCTCTCTCTTCTCTTTATTGAAACTAAAAAGAACACCTAGAGATAAAATTAAAAAATTAATAGATTATCTATCTACCCACTCCTTTCATTTCTTGAAAATTGAAAAGATTGATGACCTATTTTACCAGTAAACTGAGAATCATTCTTGTTTCACTGCCTTAGCCCCAAATATAATAAATGGAAACATAAAGTCTAAAACCAGTATATGCACAAAAGACCAAACTGCCCCTACATTTAGTATTAACAATCACATGAGAAGCAAGGAGAACATAAAAAAAGAAAATTGAACTACAGTTCGCATAGAGAAGAAAGAGTAGAAGTGAAGTCAGAAAAGAAAAGGGAAGGGAGAGAAGAGGAGTAAGTGGAGGGAAATGTTTCATGTCTAAAAAAAAATTACACAAGTTATCACACATGATGAGGTGGAGTCCACGTCAGATTATTTGGATGAAAAATGTGACAGAGTGACTTAATCGAAACAAATACAAAGTTCAGTGGCTACCGAGAAACAAATCAAACTTGAGTGACCAATTCGTAACAAAGAGCAAAGTTTAGTGACCTCCGACGAAATTTACCCTAAAATATATGTATTGTATTATTCTTCACCATGAATTTTTGCTTGATTACGTTTTAAGGTACCAATTGTGCCTAATTACTTTCCTCAAAAAAAAAATTTGTGCCTAATTACAAGAAAGCACATATAACTTGAATAAATTTTGTTGGGTACAAGCAAACACATGAAATGGTAAGAATAATACACACCTGTTACGACCTCTGACAAGTAAACACACATAACTAGAATAAAAATAGAAGAATAAAAAAGAAAAATATATTCATATATTAAACATCAAAGCCTTCAAAAAGCGAGCACTCTTGTTGCTGGTGTACGGAGTAATTCCTAACGAGTTGCATGTTCATTTCTTGCTCTTTTGATTTTCGGGCCAATAATTACTATGGAAAATCCGGTACCAAATCCTGTACCAAATCCCAATCCAATGAAAAGGCACAATAGAACAATTGCAGTCATTTTCTTAGCAGGTTTTGAGGAAGGAGAGGTTGTATTGTTTCCAGGGATTTGAACATTGCACAGCTTAGATAATGGCACACCGCATAATCCAGGGTTCCCTTCGTACGATGAATTGTCGAATGCCAGGAACTGGCCAGATTGCGGGATTCTCCCGACCAGATGGTTAAATGAAAGATTCAAGTAGGATAGAAAATTCAGGGAGATTAATTCCTGTGGAATCTCTGCAGAGAGTTGGTTCCAAGAAAGGTCCAGTGACTCGATTTGCGTAAATTGTCCAAATAGATGCGGGACGGATCCAATAAAAGCATTATGTGACAAGTTTAACGCTTTTATCCCTTTGAGCTCGCCAATTGTGTTAGGAATATCACCAGTGAATCTATTTGTCGATAAATCAATCGACATCATTAAATTAGGTAAGTTATTCTCTAGTATCATTTGTGCCCCTTTATCCGTGATAGTAACAGAGATTCTATACTTTTCAGAAGTAGCTACTATATAAAGGTCTTTACCAAGAACTGCATCCGAGGATAAATTCTGCATGGACTTGAAATTTCTGAACCAGAGTAGTGGTAAACTTCCATTGAAGTAGTTTGAAGCTAGATCCATCATTCTTAACAATTGGAAAGGGGAATTCATTTTTCCAAAATTTGGAGGAAGGTCTAGTGTACCATAGAATCTATTGGACCTTAGAACAATGACTTGGATATTTGGAAGCTTCCCTAGTGACAACGGGAAAGTGCCACCTATGTGGTTGTTCCCTATGTCAAGGAGTGCCAAATCTTTACACCTTGTTAAAGATCCAGGCAAATTGCCTTCAAGATTGTTGTTGTTCAAATCCAATATGACGAGTGCACAAGACTTGCTTATGTGACGAGATAGTATTCCAGAAAGTTTGTTTCCTCTTAAACTCAGGATCTGCATGCCTGGTCTTCCTATGATGCAAGAAGGAATCGATCCAGTCAAGTTGTTGTGTGATAGATCCAGCATGTTAAGACTTGGTTCACAAATTGAAGATGGGATTTCTCTAGTTAGCATATTTCTAGATAAACTGAGATATGCAGTTTTCTCCAAATAGAGTGTATAGTTCAGTGGGATTTCTGAGAATTCATTGTTGGAATAGTCCAAAAAGAAAGCACCCACAAGTGGGACTGCTCCTTTTAGCTTGTTAAAACTAAAATCAACGGAGTCAAAGGAAAAACCTGGAGGCACATCTTCTACACTAGTAAACATGTTGTGTGAAAGGTTAAGCATTGCCTCAGAATCACTCAACCTCTTCCATATCCACCTTGGTATAACTCCGTGCAATTGGTTTTTTGAGAGATCAACATAGTACAGATCACCTACATATTTCAGTAATCGCGGTATTTGGTTGAGGTTGTACGATCGTAAACCAAAATGTATAATTTGTGGAAATGCTAATGGCAGCTGCTCATCTGATACATCTTCCACAGATAGCTGATTATTTGATAGAGACAAACCGGTGAGGTTGCTGAGGTGCCCAAGTAAGTTAAGGTCAAATGTTCCATTAAAATTGTTTGAGCTCAGGTAAAGATTAATTAGACTTGGGAGCCAAACTATTGAATTTGGAATTGGTCTAGTAAACTGGTTCCCACTTAGATCAAGTGTTTGCAAATTTGAGAACTTAACTATTTGCCAGGGAATTGGGCCATTCAATTGATTTTCATCAAGCTCAAGCACAATCAATGGAGAAAATAAAAAAGAAGACTCTTTTAGTCTGAACTGGCCTGAGAGCTTGTTGTTAGAAAGATATAGTGTTTCCAAACTTGGAAGAGAAAACAAACTTGGGGGGATTGAGCCAGAGTGTGAGTTACTGTAAAGGTCCAATCTTACTAATTTATCTGAGTTTTTCCATTGAAGAGGGTATTTGTCCTGAAAAGTTGCAACTTGAAAGAATGAGTTCAGATAAATTTCTGAGGTTGCCAATTGAATATGGTATGCTACCAAAAAAGTCCCAAATAGCTTTACATTTATTGATAGATCAAGCTTGGTCAATGTTGGGATTTGAAAAATCTCGTGTGGAAACAGCCCTTCAAGGTCGGATTGCCGCAATTGGAGATCTTTTTATGGAAATTCAGCAAAGTAGTCAGGAATATGGGTTTTCAAGCTGTTCTCACTGAGGCGAATGACAGTTAAGGAACCAAGTTGGGAAAGAGAAGATTCAATGGGGCCTGACAGACTACAATTAACCATACTGAGAACTTGTAAGTGGGGGACCGACTCAGACAGAGCTCTGCACCACTCGGTTCCATTCTCAGAGATATCAACATTATCAAGATAAAGCTCCCTTAAATGGCTAAGTTGGCTAACCAATATCCGCAGATTTGGTTCATGCAGTTTCAGACCATAATCAAAGTTGTAATAGTCGCATGAAAGGTCAAGGGAGATCAAGTTTGTGAGGTTGGCTATGGCAATTGGGATTTGACCGAAGAAATCTGCCTTGGAAAAGTTGAGATATGTGAGCATAGTTAGCTTTTCGAACCCATGAGCTGGAATCTGGTTTTGTGAAAAGTCGTTGTATGCAAGGTTGAGGTGTTGGAGCGAGGTTAGATTAAAGATTGCGGCACTGAGGTTACCTTGAATGTTGCGGTTGCTGATGTCAAGAGAAGTGACATGGCCGGTTGCTTTGTCGCAAGACACTCCCTCCCAATCATGACAACAGTCTGTTCCGGGTTGCCAAGAGGTAAGATCAGCGTAGAAGAACCCTCTTTTGAGTTGGAGAAGGGAAGAGCTTTGGTCAGGAAGGCATGAGACATGGGTTGCCACAGAAGCAGAGTGAAGCAAAAGAGATGAGAGGATGAAGAGTAGAGTGTAGAGACACAAGTGCAGAGAGTTTGGCCAAGAATTAGCAAAATCCATTTTTTCAATCTGGTAGAAACAGCAGCAGAGTAGTGAATGGTGGATTATGAAATTAACTTGTATATATAAAAACCCAGCTGTAAACAGTACATGTAATTTTTTCATGCACGTTGACTGAGAAAGTCATTTAGAGCTGTTAGGCCATTCAATATGAACATTGTTCATTTGTTTGGTTAGGCTCACATCAGCTTGACTACTACTTGACTACTCTTCAGTTGACTTGGGTCAACCCAGCCTCTTTTTGGAAAGCTTTGTATTTTCTTTTTGACCCGCCTTAATCGCCAAGAAAATGCTTTACAACATTCATCACTAGCAAACAAGTATTTAACAATAAAAAACAAAAAAATTCCAAAAAATTTCCATCGAATGAAATCATCATTTATTGGAAATTATTCAAAGATATTATATATTATAAATAGCGCAGCATTTTTTGTATGTTTTATTCTTATAATATTCGTGATATTCTTGAAAGTTTGCCATATATTTATATGTTCTACATATTGTTCTCAACATGAAAAGCTATAATATCAATTATTTGCAGTATAAATTACAAAGAAATTGTTCAAAAAAGCACACCATTAAATAATAATAAATCAAAATGAGTGACATTTTTGTAACTTTTTCCAACAAAAAGTATTTAGCACTGACGAATGAGTGGGTTTATTCAGTCATAAATTATGTAAATTGGGAGCCCAACAGAGGTCTTTATGAGTGCGTTACCTTCTTAGTGGGCCTCACCATCTGCGCCAACCCACTTGTAATGTGAAAGATAAATGTTCAAAGGTGCGTTCAAAAGTTCTCAAATTTTTAGCAATAATTCATAGTGGTGACAAAAAGTATAGTTATCATAGTGGTGACATGTGTCCTCCACATGCATTCTTTTATCAATTAAATTCATTTAATTTTCTTTCTTATTTAATGAAAAGTTAATTTACACTAAAACCCTTATATTATTATAAATAAATTAACTTGTAAATATATGTTTTCAATTAACATGATATTACAATAAATTTTAAAATACTTCAAACTAGACTAAATATTTAACAAGTATAATTGAATTAAATAACATATATAAGTAATTTACCATTTCGTAATGTAAATTTAAATAAATATTTCCATATTTCCAAAATTTCTGATTTTAACATTAATTAACAAAATCTATCAATCAAAATTTTGTTAAGGACTTTACAATTACCTATTTCTAATTACATTTTCCTATGTATTTCTAGTTTTGATTCCAAATCAAATATATTTTCAGCATGTACAAAATTGGGATGTTATAGCGCGAGACTCAGGTAAAACTCAGACCGGACACGGCCGATACCGAGTTGACTCAGACTCGGCCGAGTTTCCAAACCATGATAGTAAGGATAGCGTGTATTATGCTTACTAAGAGGGTTTGGTGAGTATAGCTCCAAAATCTATCGGATTTACTTTAAACGACGAATCGAAACCGTTAAAACCAATTTACTTAATTAGTAATGCGTGTACAAAGTTTTGAAATTTTCAAATTCATTTAGTACAAAGTGATCGAGCGGTAAAAAAAAAATTGCTTGGCTTCGTTATAAGGTACCAATTGTGCCTACTTACAAGCAAACACATACAACTTGAATAAAATTTGTTGGTTACAAGCAAACACATAATATAGTTGTAAGCATGGTTTTGAAACTCGAAATCAGAATCAGAATTGGGTTCTTGACCGTGGAATCGGAATTGGGTAAATCGGCCGAGTTGACTCGGTAACTCGGATTTTTTTGCCAGAAGCTTGTTTTGTACTAAATTTGTCAAATAACCCACTCCAACACTCATAATAATTAAATTTGGACGAATAACAATCAAATTTACAGTTTATTACTTATAAAATTAATATTTATCTAATTTAAAAATTAAATAGACTTCATAAAATAATAAAAAAGCTTAATAAATTCACAAAAGACAAATAAAATGTTTAATTTTAAATTTTACATTTTCATATTTTATTTGGTATGCATTAATTTATCTTCAAAGAAAATATTTTATTTCATAAACAATTAATATTTATTTTGCTTAAGTCAAAATAAAATAAAATAAAACTTAATATTTATTATTTAATATTTATTTTGCTTAATATTTATTACTGTCAAATATGGTCCACTCATTTTGAAACTCGTTCAATCCGTGACCTCCGTCTTCTCCATCTTCTCCATTTAGTACTGTTGATTTATTACTGTCAATCTTCTCCAATCTTCCCCATCTCTTCTCCAATCGCCAATCACTTTCCACCTTCCCCATTTCTTCTCCAATCTCCAGCCTTCCCCATCTCTTCTCCATTCTCCAGCCTTCCCCATCTCTTCTCCAATCTCCATTCTCAAGCCTCCGCGCCTCCGCCTCAGCAACTCAACTCAAGACTCGGTCTAGGTTGGTGAGAATCGGCCATTTTGGCCTTGAATCGGCTCAACTCGGTTGAATCGGCTTGACTCGGCCTAAAAATCAGCTAACTCGGCCGAGTCACACTGTTCATCCGAGTTTTGCTGAAAAACTCGCACGGACGAGAAACTCGGGTGAAAATCGGATCAGACACGGCCGATACCGAGTTGACTCGGAATCGGCCAATTTTCCAAACCATGGATGTAAGAATAATAAACGCCTATTACGACCTCTTACAAGTAAACCCATTAAATGGTAAGAGTAATACACACCTGTTAGGACCTCTTACAAGCAAACACATAAATAAAAAGAGAAAAAAAAAAGGAGAGAAAGATAGATGGAAAATAAAGAAAAAGATATTAATATATATAACATCAAGCAGGAGAATAGTTGTACTAATCCCTAACGAGTTGCATGTGCAATTCTTGCTCTTTTGATTACAGGGATAACAATTGCTATGGCAAATCCGGTGCCAAATCCCAATCCAACAAAAAGGCACAGGAGAACAATTGCAGTCATTTTCTTAGCAGGTTTTGTGAGAGGAGAGGTTGAATTGTTTCCAAGACTTAGTGACATTGCACAACTTAGATAATGGCACACCGCATAATCCAGGGTTCCCTTCATACGATGAATTGTCGAATGCCACGAACTGGCTAGATTGCGGTATTCTCCCGACCAGATGGTTAAATGATAGATTCATGTTGAGAATAAACGATAGTTAGAGGTCTAAAATAGAGAAGCGGTAAAAGTGTAATTTATGAAAAATAAGAAGTTACCGTTGGAATTAACGGTACAATAAGCCATGGGGTTATAAATATTCATAGGAGAGAGATTGTAAGAAAAATTTATAACAAAAATACTCAATATCAATAGAAATATCCAATATCAATAAAAATCTTATTCTCATAAAATTCACATGGTATCAGAGCCAACCTTTCCTCCTCTGTTTTAGTTAAGATTCATTCGATTTCCCAATAACCCGACAAACTTCCGATCACCCAAATACAAAATACAAGTGCCAGTTAGGTCACTTCATCCAGAGCCACAGCCAAAAATCAGATTCTCACAAATTCTCATAAAAATCAGATTATGCCTTTTCATATCAAATCCTCATAAAATCTCTTGTCACTACCAACAGAAATCAGCAAAAAACTCTGAAAAAATTACCAGTACATGGAGCGCTCCCAGTACCCGGTCACAATAGAGATGGATGTTGGTTTCTTTACCCTCATCTCGGACTGAAGTGGTGGAAAGTGTCGGAGACAGAAAAAAACAGAGGTGATTGGTGGAATGGTGCTAAGGGGGGAGAAGAAGAGAGGAAGGTTTCGTGAGGCGGCTCAATTTTTCGGATCAAACGAAGGCTCTATTAGTTTGTTGAACCGAGCAAAGCGAAGGCGCTAACCAGGTCCGCCTCAACTCATATCGGGTTCGCCTCAACTAATAATGGGTCCGCCAATGGCGTTGGGATAACACAGACAGAAATACACCAACTCCTCTCTTCATTAAGCAGTTTACTAAACCGGGCCTCTGAGCCCATATCAGGTTTTCTTAATACTCAAAATCTAACATAAGCCCAAACTTAGATAATGGCACACCGCATAATCCAGGGTTCCCTTCATACGATGAATTGTCGAATGCCATGAACTGGCTAGATTGCGGGATTCTCCCGACCAGATGGTCAAAAATATAGAAAGGGTAAAATTATAATTTAGCAAAAATAAGAAGTTACCATTGGAATTAACGGTACAATAAGCCAAGAAGTTATAAATATTCATAGGAGAGAGATTGTAAGAAGAATTTCATAACAAAAATACTCAATATCAATAGAAATCTTATTCTCATAAAATTCACATTGTATAAGAGCCAACCTTTCCTCTGTTTTAGTTAAGATTGACAAACTTCCGATCACCCAAAATACAAAATACAAGTGCCAGTTAGGTCACTTCATCGAGAGCCACAGCCAAAAATCAGATTCTCACAAATTCTCATAAAACTCAGATTATGCCTTTTCATATCAAATCCTCATAAAATCTCTTGTCAATACCAAAAGAAATCAGAAAAAAAACTCCGAAAAAATTACCAGTACATGGAGCGCTCCCAGTACCCGGTCAGAGGAGGCAACGCTAATGGCAGCACTGGCGATGGTCACACAATCGTCCAATCTAAGCCGCCGATTAGGCTCACAACCATCCATCGCCAAAACCATAACTTTAGAAACAAAGCGACATGCACAAATTGCAAAAAACCCGGTCACAATAGAGATGGATGTTGGTTTCTTTACCCTCATCTCGGACCGAAGTGGTGGAAAGTGTCGGAGACAGAAAAAAACAGAGGTGATCGGTGGAATGGCGCTAAGGGGGAGAAGAAGAGAGGAAGGTTTCATGAAGCGAAGGCGCTAAACGGGTCCGCCTCAACTCATATCGGGTTCCCCTCAACTAATAACGGGTCCGCCGATGGCGTTGGGATAACACAGACAGAAATACACCAACTCCTCTCTTCATTAAGCAGTTTACTAAACCGGGCCTCTGAGCCCATATCAGGTTTTCTTAATACTCAAAATCTAACAGAAGCCCAAACCAAATAAAATAAAATAGAGGCTCAGAATAGTGAACTGCGGTTAAGCCCAAACCAGAATAAATACATAATACCAAATAAACGAATTAACAGAAGCCAAGGCCGAAAATGAAGTACTCCAAAAATAGTTTGGATTGGATTTTAGACTCCGGTGCAACCGATCACATAACTGGAAATAGAAATATATTATATCATTACCAAAAAAAGCAAAGCTCAAGAATTTGTATATGTAAAAATAGAAATTTGTGGTTATGGCTCTATCAATCTTTTTTCAAAAGAAATTAAAATGTTTTACACGTAAAAAATTGCACATCTAATTTGTTTTACTATAGGAAAAATTTCAAAAGAAATAAATTGTGAGATTATTTTTTCATCACAAAATGTATTTTTTTCATGTATCTTTCAAATGGACTCTATTTTTTAAATAACCAAAAATTCAATTTTAACACCAAAACCCAAGACATGGAAAGTTTATGGCATAAAATAATTGAGCATCCTTCCGATAGAATCTTAAAATGTATTTTTTATATTTCGAATCTAGATTGTACTAATTGTGAAATATGCAAACTAGCTAAGCATACAAAACTTCATTTTGTAACTTCAAATTCAAAAAGTAGTCAAATTTTTTAACTTATTCATTCCGATCTTTGGGGACCCGCACCCGTAGACTCTTATAATTGTTTTAAATATTTTGTTACATTTAGATGATTTTTCATGATTAACTTACTTATATTTATTAAAAAATAAAAGTGAAGTTTTTTCTCACTTTCAAGAGTTCTCAAATTTAGTTGAAACTCAATACAATACGAAGATTAAAATTCTTAAGACCGATAATGGAACGGAATTTGTTAATCAAAATATCTCAAGTTTTTTTTTAAACAAAAAAGAATTATATACAAACCACTTGTGTTTATACCCACAACAAAATGAAATGTCCGAAAGAAAAAATTGTCATTTACTTGAAATGACAAGAGCACTAATGGTTCAGAAAAATTAGTCGGATGCCATTCTCACCGCAACTTATTTGATAAATAGGTTGCCAAGTCTTGTTTTAAATTGGAAAAGCCCACTAGAAGTTATATACCAAAGGAAAATAATCTTTAATCATCTAAAATTTTTAGGATGTACATGTTTTGTACACCAAAATAAACGAGATAAATTAGATCATACTTCTATTAAAACTATTTTTTTAGGATATTCATCTCAAAAAAAGGGTTATAAATGTTATGATTCTATAAATCATAGATTATATATTTCTAGAGATGTACCATTTTTTGAAAATGAGCCATATTTTATAACAAATAAATGAGATTGATAATCAGGTAAAAATGATTTTGTCTTTCCTATGTCTAGTAATCAAATTGTTGAGCAAAGAATTGTAGGAAATGATGAAGAAGAAGAAAATAAAGACGAAAATAACAATATTTCTCAAAGTGGAACCGGGGAAGAAGAAGATGAAAATATTGAAGAAGAAGTTACAGCAAGGAGGTCAACCCGTCCTACTCAACCATCCACATGGTTACGAGATTTTATAACCTATAAGGTTCAATATCCTATTCAAGATTATATTTCATATAAAAATATTTCAAAAAACCACCATGCATTTCTTAGTTCAATTTCCAAAATAGAAGAACCAGGAAATTTTGAGGAAGCCATAAGCCAACCGGTGTGGTGCAAGGCTATGAAATAAGAACTTAAAGCCTTAGAAAAAAATAACACATGAACCATTGTACTGTTACCAAAAAATAAAAAAATCCGTAGGATGCTAATGGGTTTATTAAGTGATGGCACCATAGAAAGGTACAAGGCCCGGCTAATTGCCAAAGGGTATACCCAAACATATAGTATTGATTACCAAGAAACCTTTGCTCCGGTAGCAAAGATGAATACCATAAGAATATTACTTTCGATAGCGGTAAATAATGGTTAGAAGTTATATCAAATGGATGTTAAATGCACTTCTTCAAGGAACACTTGAGGAAGAGGTTTATATGACCCTCCTATCGGGTCATGTAAAAAAAAAATGCTAACCTTCTTTGTAGGTTAAATAAATCAATTTATAGACTTAAACAATCTCCAAAGGCATGGTATGACAAACTATCTCAATATTTAATATTTTGCAGTTTTAAAGTAAGCCAATCCGATACATCTTTATTCTCAAAATATGAAAATAATGATATTACTGTTGTCCTTGTTTATGTTAATGACATAATTATTACCAAAAATAATTATGAAAAAATTAACAATGTTAAAGGACTCTTAAAAGAAAATTTTGAAATAAAAGATCTTGGTAGACTTAAATTTTATTTAGGAATTGAAATAGCTCACTCTATCAAATGACTATTTATTTCACAAAGAAAATGCACTATTGACCTTCTTAAAAAAAGGGAAAATTAGGATCCAACCGGCCTCAACACCAATAGATAGTAATTGTAAATTAAATTCCAAAGATGGAGAACCGTTGGAAAATATCAACCAATTCCAAAGGCTTGTAGGTAAATTGATTTACCTAACGGTAACTAGGCTGGATATATCATTTGTAGTAAGCCAAATTAGTAAATTTATGCATTCACCAAGAAAACCTCATTTGGATGCAATTGATAGAATTTTGAGATACTAAAAGAAATCACCCGGAAAGGGTATATGGATGAAAAATAATAAATATAACGTAATGTGTGACTATTCCGAGACAAATTGGGCTGAGAGTTTCAATAGAAAATCCACAACCGGCTATTGCACGGTTGTAGGCGGAAACTTAGTCACATGGAAAAGTAAGAAACAAAATGTCGTGTCACGTTCAAGTGCGGAAACTGAATATCGTGCCATGGCATCCACCGCAAGTGAACTCAAATGGATCAAACAATTGCTCGAAGAATTGAACTTCAAAATAGATAAATCAATGAACATGTTTTGTGAAAGAACAAAACACGTCGAAGTTGATTGTCATTTCATAAGAGAAAAAGTTCAAGCCAAGGAAATCGAAACACCTTACGTTAAGAGTCAAGACCAATTAGCTGATATTTTTACAAAGGGTCTTATTCCGAAGCCGTTTGAAGAAATAACAAACAAGCTAGGATTAATCAATATCTATAATCCTAGTTTGAGAGGGAGTGTTGAGAATAACAATAGTTGGAGGTCTAAAATAGAGAAAGGGTAAAATTGTAATTTAAGAAAAATAAGAAGTTACCGTTGAAATTAATGGTACAATAAGCCATGAGGTTATAAATATTCATAGGAGAGAGATTGTAAGAAGAATTTCATAACAATAATACTCAATATTAATAGAAATATCCAATATAAAAATATTTTCTAATTCTCTAAAAATTCACAATTCAAGATGGATAGAAAACTCAGGGAAATTAGTTCCTGTGGAATCTCTCCAGAGAGTTGGTTCCAAGATAGTAACAGAGACTCGATTTGCGTCAAGCGTCCAAGTTGATGCGGAATTGATCCAGTAAAAGAATTATGTGACAGGTTTAGTGCTTTTATTCCTTTGAGCTCGCCAATCGTCTTAGGCAAGCTATTCTCTAGTGTCATTAGTGCCCCTTTATTATTCGTGACAGTAACAAAGATCCCATCAAGTAACAAAGATCCCATCAATTTCAAAATAAATTAAAGAAGTGGGCCAAGGACTTTACCAAGAACTGCATCCGAGAATAAAATATGCATGGACCTGAAATTACTGAACCAGAGTGGTGGTAAACTTCCATTGAAGTTGTTTGAAGCTAGATCAATCATTCTTAACAATTGGAAAGGAGAATTAATTTTTCCAAAATTTGAAGGAAGGTCTACTGCACTATAGAATCTATTGCACCTTAGAATAATGACTTGGAGATTTGGAAGCTTCCCTAGTGAAAACGGGAAAGTGCCACCTATGCGGTTGCATCCTATGTCAAGGAGTGTCAAATCTTTACACCTTGTTAAAGATCTAGGCAAATAGCCTTCAAGATTATTGTTGTTCAGATCCAATATGATGAGCGCGCAAGACCTGTTTATGTGATGTGATAGTGTTCCAGAATTAGCGAAATCCATTTGAATCTGATAGAAACAGCAGGAGAGTAGTAAATGGTGGATTATGAAATTAACTTGTATAAAAACCCAGCTGTAAACAGTACATGTAATTTGTTCATGCATGTTGACTGAGAAAGTCATTTAGAGCAGTTAGGCCATTCAATATGAACATTGTTTGGTTAGGCTCACATTGACTTGGGTCAACCCAGCCTTTTTTTTGAATGCTTGGTATTTTCTTTTTTACCATGAAGGTCACTCTAAAGAAAATGCTTTACGACAATCATCACTGGCAAACAATAATTTAACAATAAAAAACATAAATTTTCCAAAAAATTTCCTTCATATGACATCATCATTTATTGGAAATTATTCAAAGATATTCTATATTATAAATAGCGCAGCATTTTTTGTATGTTTTGTTCTTATAATATTCGTGATATTCTTGAAAATTTGCCATATATTTGTATGTTCTACATATTGTTCTCAACATGAAAGCTATAATATCAATTATTTGCACTATGAATTACAAAGAAATTGTTCCAAAAAGCACAACATTAAATAATAATAAATCAAAATGAGTGACATTTTTGTAACTTTTTCCAACAAAAAGTATTTAGCACTGACGAATGAGTGGGTTTATTCAGTCATAAATTATGTAAATTGGGAACCCAACAAAGATCTTTATGAGTGCGTTACCTTCTTCGTGGGCGTCAACATCTGCACCAACCCACTTGTAATGTGAATGATAAACGTTCAAAGGTGCGTTACAACGAATATTCACACTCACAATGCGAAGACTCACTCGGTCTTTAGCAAATTTCTTTCCAAAATTTTAGCAATAATTCTCACAATCAAGTTTATTTTTTCTTCAGAATAAGTCATAATAATTGTAATGTCATATCACTCACAATAAGAAAATTTTCCTTAGTCTTTAATTTCATTTTAAAATTGTTTCAGATGTCTATTTGGTTTTTCTTATGTAGGGTCTCATTTTAATAATCACTTGTAGCAAATTTCATATAGTAAGGATAGCATGTATTATGCTTATTAAGAGGGTTTGGTGAGTATAACTTCAAAAATTTATAGGATTTACTTTAAACGACGAATCCAAACAAAATGCTTTACGACAATCATCACTGGCAAAACAAGAATTTAACAATAAAAAACATAAATTTTCCAAAAAATTTCCTTCATATGACATCATCATTTATTGTACTTCGCGAAGTAAAACGAAGTTTTACTTCACGCTCATGTTCCCATTTTCAAAATCCAAAACGTCAATCCGAACCGTTCAAGTTGTTCTCCATATTGAAATGTGCTTCGAGACCAAATTTTACATTTTTTTGGAATTTTTACTATTTATTAAGCCACTTTGAAAATCGGTGATCCATTGGTCTAGAATTTTTTACTGTTTTTTACTGTTCACAATGGATCAGCGATTTTCAAAGTGGCTTAATAAATAGTAAAAAAATTCCAAAAAATGTAAAATTTGGTCTCCAAGCACATTTCAATATTGAGAACAACTTAAACGGTTCGGATCGACGTTTTGGATTTTAAAAATGGGAATATGAGCGTGAAGTAAAACTTCGTTTTACTTCGCGAAGTACAATAGCCCTACTCTATATATATATATATATAGTGATGCTACGGTGCTTTGGGAAGTAAAGATGGTGTTTTACTTTCGGCTCATATCTCTATTTGTAAAAAAGGGTCGGTGTAGGGTATGTACAACACTGACTATTTTCTTAATAAAAGGGTTGGTGTAGGGTATATGCAACACTGACGCTTCACTTAAAAAACAGTCAGTAAAGGTACCGACATTGACGGTTCCATAATAAAAACAGTCAGTGAATCCAAAATTACAAAAAAAATGACAATAAAATAAACATAAAAAAAGTTTGGAATCGGACCATTCATTTTCTCGCGGGAAATCAACAGTCGATTTGCAATCAAATCATTTCAAATCTATTTTAAAATGATCAAGGGAGAACATTGAACGTAACCAACATAAAAGTTTGGAAGTTTTATTTTGTATGAGCTTCGATCCAACACGAAATGTTTATGGCCATACGATGCTTCAATTTTCGGTCAGCTAGATGGATGGGTAAATAAAAACAAATTTTGATCAAACTTGGATGCAAGACAATAAATGCAGTGCTCCTTAATTTAAACGGTTTTGATGGACCCACGGACGACATATTCCCGTGCGTCTTCATTAACTCATGAAACAAGAGTTTATGTTTCATGTTCATGCATAGAAGATGTGAGTCATATATGCATAGACCCAAAATTTCACTAATCACGTAAATTACTAATCATACTTATTAAATAGAATATGTTCATTCTAATAAACAAGCATTGCAATTTTTCGATGGAACAATTAATTAGTAATTTATTGTTTTAGGTTTGTCATTCCATCATTAACAAACTTTTAAACACTATACAATGAACGTCTTACCATATATAATTTCAATCCTATTTTATGAATAACAACGATAAAATACTTATTGCATCTATAAATTCAATTTAAACAAATAAACTTAATTATTAAATATCTTACAAAATATACACAATGCATAAATTTTTATTCTCAAATAGTTATACATTTTATTCTCAAATAAACTTAATTATTGCTCAACACTGATTGTATTTTTAAAAAAAGGGTCGGTGTAGGTATGAGCAACACTGACTGTTTTCTTAAAAAAAGGGTCGGTGTTGGTACACTGCTCAACACTGACGGTTTTATCAATAAAAGGGTCGGTGTTGCTCATACCCTACACTGAACCTTTTATTAAGAAAACAGTCAGTGTTGAAGTTCTTCATAATTACAATTTTACCACGTAGTCTCTACACTGACTGTTACATATTAAAATAGTCAGTGGTTGAGGGCCAGTGAAGGAGTTTTTTGTACTAGTGCAAGCTGATATCTGAAATAAAATCACCAGAATTAAACCCATACACACATACACACACACGCACACATATATAGAGAGGAGATATCCACTTGCAATATTTGAAAGTTACAACATCTTATAACAATTTAATTTTGTGATTTTTAAAGTCTAAACAGTCGATCCAAACCCTTCAACATGTAATCTATACTAAAATGTGTTTGAAGATCAAATTTTATATTTTTTTAAATTTTTTTACTATTTATTAAGTATTTTACAAAACTGTTGTTTTTCAGTGATCCAAAATTATCTAAAATTCATAATATCAAATCTACCCCTCTAAAATTTACCCAATTTCCTGCATTTTCTATTAAAACTCATTTTAAATTTATAAAATATCCGTTTTGCCCTTTATAAGAAAAATGAAAAATATGTAACCTATTTAACATAAATGCTTAAGAGAAATTTTTGAGGGGTATACATGAAATTCCCCCTTAATAAATATAAATATTATCGTTGGAGAGCAGTTGAAGATTCAGAGGAAGAAGAGAAGATGGTTTCTCTGACAAAGTTCCACTGGTCCCAGTTTGACCATGGTACCAGTTGTGCCCTGCTGAGAGCTCCCTCTCAGCTGCTATCACTTCCTCCAATGAAAGTTTCTAAAGAGAACCACCGAATCGGAAACAAAAACCCTAAACCCTTATACCTTACAGGCCTGAACTGGTCGAATTTGAAGGCGGTTCATTCGTGAAACGAGGAACCGAACTCGTCTCTTAAGCTCCGGGTCAAGATATTAGCAGAGTGGTTCTAGCGTTATACAGCGCACCTACCATATGCAGTGCTGCATATATTCTATACCTCTTGCGCTGCATGATGCTAAAGCTGATCGGTTAAAATATTTACCAAAAAGCTTGTTCCGATCTTATAAGACGAAAGTCGTCTCTTTTTTAGCTTCGGGTCAAGATATTAACAGAGTGGTTTTTGTTTCATGCAGCGCACCAACCATATGAAGTGCTGCTTATATTCTATACCTCTTGCGCTGTAAGATGCTAAAACTACTCTGTTACAATAATGTCTTAGAAGGTTGTAGCAGAGGGAATAAATTGGGCCTGCCTGAGTTGGGCTTAAACAAAATTAACACATTTCTCAAATCACATTACTCGATTTAAATTTGGATGTTTTTTCTATCATGGAAACAATTTTTTTAAGCAAAACAAAGTAAAAAAGAGAAAAAACTGTTTTAGGGCCCTTGAACTTTCATATTTGGTTCAATTGAATCTTTATCAATTAAAAGAGAAGGACAAACAAACATAGTCATAACAAAATGAGATATGCTATCATCCAAATCATCAGATTATCATTAATTAATCATGGCTGCTGGCTATTATATATCAATAACTGCTCTATTTGATTCCATAGATCATGGATTAAATCCTGAGAATTAAAATATATATAGACATGTTTCTCAAATAGGAGCAAAATTTGAACATTCCCTGTTACCATTTTTTTATCAGAAAAACACAGTGTTTTGAATTCTGTGTGGTTCATCCAATTTAAATTCAGTTTTATTGAGCCTCAGTTTATGCAAATAAGCTTCACATGCATTTTATATCAAAAAAGATAAGCACAAAAAATAATATTTAGTTTACAGGAGTTGGAAGGAAACCATCTCAATTTTTTCAAACAACAAATTCATAGTTCCCTATTGCTAGTTAAAGTCATACAATCAAGCAATAATAAGTCCTAATAATATCTAACAAGATATTAATACCAAATCAAAAGTAACATACATTTGTGTCAGTCAATATTAGCATGAATCAGAGATCTTCATGCCAGTATCTGATAATGCCAGTATCAGTCAGGGGAAATGAAACTCCATGTAATCCCTTTTCGCTCCAGCAGGTGGGCTGATATAAACTCAAAGCAATGATATAACAATCAAAAGCAGCCCCGACCAAACGAACACAATTGTCGGCACCTTCCCTCTTCGCCCCATCAGCCCCTTCGCAAATGGATACAAATGACACAGTACCCAGAAACTAAAGAACACCCCACCGAGCAGTTCACTCCATCTTGGAAACATACTATAAACTGTTCTCATAACTGCTACTGCTATTGCGATTGCATTAACCATCATGATCGTGACAGGTGGCACCATCAGAAAGCTCCATTTGACTATGTATAGGTCAGCGTATAGGTCGTCAGTGTCGTCTCCTGCTGATTTGCTTGTCAGAGTGAAGGATATGTCGACACCAGCTATCACTTTTAAAAGGCCTTATAGAACAGCTGCTGGGTGCGCACTGGTGCCACCAATCAGCCAGAACTGTTCATTACGCCACCACTCGTGGAGTGTTATCCCGCTCCACTTTATCTCCAGCAATGCCAAGAGGCACATAGTGGTAGTGATTATCAGGAGAAATACCAAAAAGGTTACATTTAGACTCTGTACTATGAATTTACCGCTGAACAGAGAAACCGCCGGTAGGATGCAGTAGAGCAGGAGAATATCTCGACTGAACCCGTGGCCCACCGGAGAACCTGGTGAAGCCGGTCAGTGAGGTTGATCGGAGCAGTCCCACGGAATGCGTCCCTACCAGCAGTTACGCAGTAAACCGACCTCCAGCCTCTGTTGTGCATGCGGTAACCAGTTACCACATCCTCAGTTACCGACCCGTATATCCACCCGACCCGACGACCCCACTCAGTGCGGTCTTCATAGAAGCATGAAATCACACTGATTGCCTCAGCAACAGTTGCAGCATCAAGTGGTTCCCGTGGTACAGCCAAGGCTCCAGCCGGGCGGCCTTGATGGGTCCCGGGCATATCCTGCATCAACCGACCTTGAAACTCGGCCACTGGTATCGACGCAGCCAGAGCAGCCGAGCTGCCGAATTGTTTGGGCAGAAGCGAGGCTGACTCGATATCGTCATCCACTTCACTGTTTGCACCAGCAACACTGAGATGTACTACTACTGTTTAAAGAAGGGTTTTGTTACTTGTTAGTGGGGCTTATTTATAAAATTAATAGCTGCTTAACAGACTATAAATTCAGGTCCATATAATTACCAAATTATAATTTACAAAAATATTACATTTCTATAATAATGTCCACATAGCATGGTAAAATAGTAAAAAATAGTAAGAAATTCTAACCTGAATGATACCAGCATGGTCGCCTATTGAGTGATTGGGCTCAGCCGAAAGTCAATATTTGTTGAATAAATGCATACTTGATGCATACACAGAAGAAGGATACCTCACACGCAATATATGAAAGCTGAGGGACCTTTTTGCAAACAATACTCAGTTTTAAATTCACAATTAACACCTAAGTTTTTCTCAAATATATTTGCAATTGACACCTAACCACTAAGTTGCGGTAGTTAATGATGTTCTTATTGCGTAAATATTGACTTTCTTAATTCTTGCTCTAATTTTGCCATTTTCGTCATGCATAAATGAATTAAAATTCATTTTAATTGTACAAAGTACAGAGTAGTTATGATATTCCTGTAGTTTCTTTCATGGTTCTGAAACTCGAAATCGGAATCGGAATCGGGTTTTTGACCGTGGAATTGGAATCGGGTGAATCGGCCGGAATCGGCCGAGTTGACTCGGTAACTCGGATTTTTTTGTCAGAAGCTTGTTTTGTAGCCAAAAAATAGAAAAAAATTGGTAAAAGAATAATTTGTAAAAACACTATTTTAATACAAAATATTAAACTCAAATAATCCACTAATTATATAATCAAACACTATGTTAAGACAAAATATTACACTCAAACACTATGTTATATTCCGCAAATTTTAATCTCAATTAAATGACTAATAATCAAAATTTTCAACTAATAAAAAATTTGTTTTAGTTAATTACACTAGTGGAAAATATGGAATCAGGATCGGTTATATATGCATATTAGTATCGGAATACAACCGATCCTGATGAAGGCGATACTGATACTACAATAATCTGGATCGGTTAAATAACCGATCCTGATAGTTACTATCAGGATCGGTTGTTTGAAACAACCGATCCTGATGTTATACTATCAGGATCGGTTGTTTGAAAAAACCGATCCTGATACCTTTTTTTTTTTTTTAATGTTGGTTCTGAAAAAAAAAATCATGATCGGTTGTTTTGAAATAACCGATCCTGATACCTTTTTTTTTTAATGTTGGTTCTGAAAAAAAAGAAGAAGTCAGGATCAGTTTTTTTGAAACAACCGATCCTGATGTTATATTGGATCTAAAAAATTTTTTTTTTTTATTTGGCCAGCTTCCATATATATTTGCTGGCCAGCATAAATTTTTATTTTTATTTACCATTGATTTATTGGAGCTCAAAACCAATTAAGAACACAAAATAAAATTCATGAAACACAAAAAGAAGTACAATAGTTGAAGAAATTTGGTGCAATAGCAAAATAAAATTCAGCCACATGTATGGCACTCCCTCTTTTATCGTCTCCACCAGTGCAAACTTCAAAATCTGAACAAATATTTATATCATTAATTGCTTGCTTGTGCATCTTCGATACATGTATTATTTAAATTGAAAGATAAGGAAAACCTAGCTAGCATACCTCAAAGTGTACCTTTTCACCGCCGATAAAATAATCTCAAAAAGCCTTGCTCAAATGAAAAAAGATAAATAAATAAATTGAAAATACAAAAAAAAATGTGTTTTAAAAGTATAATAAGGAGAAAATTAGATAAAGCTAATACCGTGATAGTTGATCGGCCGGATGATTAAGTAACTTGAGCGAGATGTCCTCAAGACTGAAAAATAATATACAAACACCATTAATTAATTTTTGAAACAATAAAAAAAATTAAAAATTGACACAATTGAGCCGGAGGTTCGAGAGGCTCGGCTTTGAGAGGGAGAGACGGAGACACAGAGAGAGAGACACGGAGGAGAGGGAGAGACGGAGATAGAGAGAGGAGAGACACGGAGGTCTGAGGATTTGAGAGGGAGAGACGGAGACACAGAGAGAGAGAAAGACGCTAAGTTGAAAATGAGAGGCGCGAAATGAAAATAAGAACTAAGCAGGAGTTATCAGGATCGGTTATTTCGAAATAACCGATCCTGATTGTTTTTAGAATCGGTTATTTCGAAATAACCGATCCTGATTGTTTTTAGAATCGGTTATTTCGAAATAACCGATTCTGATTATTTTTAGGATCGGTTATTTCTTGAACCGATCCTATTAGTATTGAGTCCTAAAATTTTTGTAAGTACAAAGGCGCGAAACATAATTAAACCCTAGCGTCAAATTAGCATTAGGATCGGTTATTTCAAAACAACCGATCCTGATACTTTTTTTTTTTTTAAATGTTGGTTCTGAAAAAAAAAAATCAGGATCGGTTGTTTTGAAAAAACCGATCCTGATAACTTTTTTTTTTAATGTTGGTTCTGAAAAAAAAAAATCAGGATTGGTTGTTTTGAAAAAACCGATCCTGATACCTTTTTTTTTTTTTTAATGTTGGTTCTGAAAAAAAAAAAAATCAGGATCGGTTGTTTTGAAAGAACCGATTCTGATACCTTTTTTTTTTAATGTTGGTTCTGAAAAAAAAAAAAAGAATTAGGATCGGTTGTTTTGAAACAACCGATCCTGATACCTTTTTTTTTTCTAATGTTGGTTCTGAAAAAAAAAAAAAATCAGGATCGGTTGTTTTGAAAAAACCAATCCTGATACCCTTTTTTTTTAATGTTGGTTCTGAAAAAAAAAATCAGGATCGGTTGTTTTGAAACACCGATCCTGATACTTTTTTTTTGCAGAGCCAACATTAAAAAAAAAGAAATTAGAATTGGTTGTTTGTTAGAACCGATCCTGATACTATCAGGATCGGTTTTTACAAACAACTGATCCTAATATGTGTTCCATTAGGATCGGTTAACCATAAAACACGATCTGAATAGTTTTTAGAATCGGTTTTCTTAAAAAAACCGATCCAGATAGATATTAGAATTGATTCCAGTTTGTCCACTAGTGTTAATTAAGCTAGACATTAGTTAATAAATTAGAATATAAATTGGTGATTATGAAATCAATTTATAAATTTACTATTTTATAAATTGATTATGCGAATTTAAAACGTTAATAAATTTAAAATATATTTACGTAAACGATTAGTAATTTAACAAAATTAGATATAATGATAAATTAAGTTAGATTTCGTGAAGTGTTACAAATTTGATTATATCGCGAAATCTAATTAATTAATTAAGTCTAATAATTAAGATTTTACAACTAAATGAAATTCTAAATTGAATAAATTAGTTATATAAATTAGTTATAAACTAGTTAATAAACTAGTTAGTAAGTAATTGTAAACAAATTCTAGATTTAATTTAACAAATAAAAAAAATCTCTAAATAAGAATGCAAATGTGAACGAAATTATTAATTAAACTTCGATGGAGATACAAATGAATTCGAACGTTAAATTCTGATCACTCGAAACATTCGTATTAAATTTTAAATGCAAGCATCGTTAATTTTTGTTGATAGAATGCAATTGATTAGGTTATTAAACAAAACCAATTCAATTCCCTCCTTAATTTTTGTGAGATCTCAACCATTCAAAATATTCTGCACGAATCTCAAAGTCCCTGGATTTTCCTGTTGAAAGTTGTAAATCCTTTGTTTTAATCAAATTGAAGAATATTTCGGGTCCGCACCTCTCTCCCTCTCTGACGAATTCAAATCCTCTGTAATACTCGAGAAAATAAAATGAGCTCTCAGCCGGTGGATTTAAATTTACACGAATCTCAAAGCACAAATAATACTGCCCCCTCCAATCACCCGAATATCCACCGGCTGAGAGCTCATTTTATTTTCTCGAGTATTACAGAGGATACTGGTTCCTCTCTGACTCCGCAGCCCATCTCTTCCTCTCTCTCTCGTTGCCTTCGTTGCCCTCTCCTCTTCCTCTCTTATTTCACTTCCAATCGGCCTCCATCCCTTTCCCTTCCTTCCTGGAGAAGGCAACGAAGCCCCACTTTTCTCTTTGTGAAATCGGTCCAGAGAATCGGCTCAGCAACTTCAAATCGCCTCCGCCGCGGCCTCAGCAACTTCAAATCGGCCGGAATCGACCTTGAATCGGCTTGACTCGGTTGAATCGGCTTGACTCGGCCTAAAAATCGGCTAACTCGACCGAGTCAAGCACTGTTCATCTGAGTTTGGCTGAAAAAATCGCACGGGCGAGGAAATCGGGTGAAAATCGGATCGGCCGAGTTTCGGAACCATGGTTTCTTTTTAATAGTGGTACTTATATTTTTTTTTTTGGTGCTCCTTATTTTGGCGTGCCTCTTGAAAATTGGAGCTAGGGTTGTTAAATGGGTAACCCGGTCGATGTGTTGTTACTTTGTTGCTATTTGGACGATTTTGAGCTTTACAGAGAGAAAGGAGAGTAGTCCAGTTCAACTTTCCAAGGTTCTCTCTCTCTCTCTTTCTCTCTGCACCATTATGTGTTATAATTAAGAAAATAATGTTTCTGTTCTACAATTAGTTTTAATTTGTACATGTGCTATTCTAAGGTCAAGTATACAACTCAAACTCAGTTGGCCCTTTATAGTGTAATTTAGCCTCAATCTTACCAGTATAGGCCTTTATGTACCTCAATTGTGCAAACCAGACGTAGGTTTCTTGATTACTTCATTCTTGAATTAAATGTCAAATTACCATTTTTCTGTCCTTGATTTTAACAAATGATCCCTATTGTTCAAACTTCAAAGCATTAAAACAAACTTAATAATTATCTTATTTGCATTATTAACTTAAAAATGGGCTCTTTTTTTTTTGTACAGTTCCTAGGGCATGACAAAGACGAAGGCGTGCAGCGAAGTGCTATTTCTGGTAAAAAGGTATGGCATTTTATTCATCTCCTCTGCAATTTTACTTGTATCCTCGTGTTCTCTAATTGTTTTTTTTTTAGAGGGTGTGGGAAATCATTTGGAAATAGTAATTTAAGAGTTGTTTTATGTCCCCAGCAAAGCCTAATTTTACTCCCAAATTTTCAATACATCAAACATTCCTCTTAAGAACGCAAATTTTTTTTATACCTCTCCAAAAAAAAAAAAATTTCTTTTGGAAACCAATTAATGACCAGCTCAGAACAAAAATTTAGTTTGGACCTTACTATTGACCATTTGGGGGGACTATAATTTATTCGTTTCTTTTAAATTTGTTTTGCTTGTAGATTTTACTGAAGGTGGATAAAACGGAGGACAAGGAGGCAGAGAGCAAGCGAAATGAACTATTGAAATTTCTCAATGCTAGCTATGATTAATTTGCTGTTTGTGTTTTTCATCAATCTCACAGTAATCATTTTCGTTTTCTTTCCTTTTTGTACCTGAAATGCCTGGTGGTGTAATTTTTTTTAATTCTCTTTTACCTACTTTACCATTTACCTCTTAGTCTGTCATTTACTATTTTAAAGTTTTGAGTTTAAAAATTAGTGGTGTTTTACCAAACTCCACTTCGTGTGTATATATATTTGTTTCAGAGCTTGTGTTTATTTTGGAGATTCATTAATTGTGGCTTTTTTAATTTGGAGTGAGGGGTTCTGCTCATTATTTGTGTACAAATTATGTTTTTTAATTATCTATAGCAGAGTTGGTGCACATAGTACCTGTCTGGTTGTATTGTTTCGAGTGCTTCTATCAAAATTAAAGATGAAAGTAGAATTAGATGCAGAAATATTTAATTACTTGGCATTGTAGTTGCATGTAAAATATATGTATTGTATTTTTCTTTACCATGAAGTTTTGCTTGATTGTGTTTTAAGGTGCCAATTGTGCCTATTTACAAGCAAACACATAACTTGAATAAAATTTGTTGGTTACAAGCAAACACATAAAATTGTAACAATAATACACGCTGGTTACAACCTCTTACAAGTAAACACGCAAAACTTGAAAAAAAAAGAGAAGAAAAAGAAAGAAATGAGTAAAACTGAAAACAAAGAAAAATATATTCATATATTAAACATCAAATAGAAGAAAAATTGTTCTAATTTTATAGTCAAGCCCTTCGAAAAGCGAGCACTCTTGTTGCTGGTGTGCAGAGTAATTCCTAACGAGTTGCATGTTCATTTCTTGCTCTTTTGATTTTTGGGCCAATAATTACTATGGCAAATCCGGTACCAAATCCTGTACCAAATCCCAATCCAATGAAAAGGCACAATAGAACAATTCCAGTCATTTTCTTAGCAGGTTTTGCGGGAGGAGAGGTTGAATTGTTTCCAGGGCTTGTGACATTGCACAGCTTAGATAATGGCACACCACATAATTTAGGGTTCCCTTCGTACGATGAATTGTCGAATGCCAGGAACTGACCAGATTGCGGGATTCTCCCGACCAGATGGTTAAATGAAAGATTCAAGTAGGATAGAAAATTCAGGGAGATTAGTTCCTGTGGAATCTCTCCAGAGAGGTTGTTCCAAGAAAGGTCCAGTGACTCGATTTGCGTCAATCGTCCAAGTCGATGCGGAATGGATCCAGTAAAACCATTATGTGACAGGTTTAACGCTTTTATCCCTTTGAGCTCGCCAATCGTCTTAGGAATATCACCAGTGAATCTATTTGTCGATAAATCAATCGATATCATTAAATTAGCCAAGTTATGCTCTAGTGTCATTTGTGCCCCTTTATCCATGATAGTAACAGAGATCCCATCCAGTTGAAAATAAAACCATCCACGAAGGTCTTTACCAAGAAAGGCATCCGAGGATAAATTATGCATGCACTTGAAATTATTGAACCATAGTGGTGGTAAACTTCCATTGAAGTTGTTTGAAGCTAGATCAATTATTCTTAACAATGGGAAAAGAGAATTCATTTTTCCGAAATTTGAAGGAAGGTCTAGTGTACCATAGAATTTATTGGACCTTAGAACAATGACTTGGAGATTTGGAAGCTTTCCTAGTGAAAACGGGAAAGTGCCACCTATGTGGTTGTTCCCTATGTCAAGGAGTGCCAAATCTTTACACCTTGTTAAAGATCCAGGCAAATTGCCTTCAAGATTGTTGTTGTTCAAATCCAATATGACGAGTGCACAAGACCTTCTTATGTGATGAGAAAGTATTCCAGAAAACTTGTTTCCTCTTAAACTCAGGATCTGCATGCCGGGTCTTCCTATGATGCAAGAAGGAATCGATCCACTCAAGTTGTTGTGTGACAAATCCAGCATGTAAAGACTTGGTTCACAAATTGAAGATGGGATTTCTCTAGTTAGCATATTACTAGATAAACTAAGAGATATAGTTTTCTCCAAATAGAGTGTATAGTTCAGTGGGATTTCTGAGAATTCATTGTTGGAATAGTCCAAAAAGTCAGCACCCACAAGTGGGACTGCTCCTTTTAGCTTGTTAAAACTAAAATCAACGACCTCCAAGGAAAAACCTGGAGGAACATCTCCTACACTAGTAAACATGTTGTGCGAAAGGTTAAGCATTCCCTGAGAATCACTCAACCTCTTCAATATCCACCTTGGTATAACTCCGTGCAATTGGTTTTTTGAGAGATCAACATACTGCAGATCACCTACATATCTCAGTAATCGAGGTATTTGGTTGAAGTTGCACGATGCTAAACCAAAATGTCTGATTTGTGGAAATGCTAATGGCAGCTGCTCATCTGAAACATCTTCCACCGATAGCTGATTATTTGATAGAGACAAATGGGTGAGGTTGCTGAGGTGCCCAAGTAAGTTAAGGTCAAATGTTCCATTAAAACTGTTTGAGCTCAGGTCAAGATTAATTAGACTTGGGAGCCAAACTATTGAATTTGGAATTGGTCCAGTAAACTGGTTCCCACTTAGAAGAAGGATTTCCAGATTTGAGAATTTAAAATTTTTCCAGGGAATTTGTCCATTCAATTGATTTTCATCAAGGTTAAGCACAGTCAATGGAGAAAATACAAGAGAAGACTCTTTCAGTCGGAACTGGCCTGAGAGCTTGTTGTTAGAAAGATGTAGTGTTTCCAAACTTGGAAGAGAGAACAAACTTTGGGGGATTAAGCCAGAGTGTGAGTTATAGGAAAGGTCTAATCTTGCTAATTTACCAAGTTTTTCGATTGAAGAGGGTATTTGTCCTGAAAAGTTGCAACTCCAAAGAATGAGTTCAGATAAATTTCTGAGGTTGTCAATTGAATATGGTATGCTACCAAAAAAGTTGGTTTCTGCGAGAACCAAGCTCTCCAAAGAACTCACAATTGGAAAATTAGGTAAAATCCCAAATAGCTCTCCATTTCCTAATAAATCAATCTTGGTCAATGTTGGGATTTGAAAAATCTCTTGTGGAAACAGCCCTTCAAGGTCGGAATACTGCAAATGGAGATCTTTTAATGGAAATTCAGCAAAGTAGTCAGGAATCTGGGTTTGCAAACTGTTGCCGCTGAGGGAAAGGACAGTTAACGAACCGAGTTGGGAAAGAGAAGATTCAATGGGGCCTGCCAGATTACAATAAGCCATACTGAGAACTTGCAAGTGGGGGACCGACTCAGACAGAGCTCTGCACCACTCGGTTCCATTCTCAGAGATATCAACACCATCAAGATAGAGGACCCTTAAATTGCTAAATTGGCTAACCAATATCCGCAGATTTGGTTCATGCAGTTTCAAATCACCATCATAGATGCATGAAAGGTCAAGTGAGATCAAGTTTGTGAGGTTCGCTATGGCAATTGGGATTTGGCCGATAAAATATGTGTTGGATAGGTTTAGATGGGTAAGCATAGTTAGCTTCTCGAACCCATGAGCTGGAATCTGGTTGTGTGAAAAGTCATTGTATGCAAGATTGAGGTGTTGAAGCGAGGTGAGATTAAAGATTGTGGCACTGAGGTTACCTTGAATTTTACGGTTGCTGATGTCAAGGGCAGTGACATGACCGGTTGCTTTGTCGCAAGACACTCCCTCCCAGCCACGACAACAGTCTGTTCCGGGTTGCCAAGAGGTAAGATCAGAGTGGAAGAAGCCTCGTTTGAGTTGGAGAAGGGAAGAGCTTTGCTCAGGAAGGCAGGAGACATGGGTTGCCACAGAAGCAGAGTGAAGAGAAAGAGATGAGAGGATGAAGAGTAGAGTGTACAGACACAAGTGCAGAGAGTTTGGCCAAGAATTAGCAAAATCCATTTGTTTCAATCTGGTAGAAACAGCAGCAGAGTAGTGAATGGTGGATTATGAAATTAACTTGTATATATATATAAAAACCCAGCTATAAACAGTACATGTAATTTTTTCATGCACGTTGACTGAGAAAGTCATTTAGAGCTGTTAGGCCATTCAATATGAACATTGTTCATTTGTTTGGTTAGGCTCACATCAGCTTGCACTACTACTTGACTACTCTTCAGTTGACTTGGGTCAACCCAGCCTCTTCTTTTTGACCAGCCTTAATCGTTACTCCAAAGAAAATGCTTTACGACAATCATCACTAGCAAACAAGAATTTAACAATAAAAAACATAAATTTTCCAAAAAATTTCCTTTATATGACATCATCATTTATTGGAAATTATTCAAAGATATTCTATATTATAAATAGCGCAGCATTTTTTGTATGTATTGTTATAATATTCGTGATATTCTTGAAGTTTGCCATATATTTATATGTTCTACATATTGTTCTGAACATGAAAAGCTATAATATCAATTATTTGCAGTATAAATTACAAAGAAATTGTTCCAAAAAGCACAACATTAAATAATAATAAATCAAAATGAGTGACATTTTTGTAACTTTTTCCAACAAAAAGTATTTAGCACTGACGAATGAGTGGGTTTATTCAGTCATAAATTATGTAAATTGGGAGCCCAACAGAGGTCTTTATGAGTGCGTTACCTTCTTAGTGGGCGTCACCATCTGCACCAACCCACTTGTAATGTGAAAGATAAACGTTCAAAGGTGCGTTCAAAAGTTCTCAAATTTTTAGCAATAATTCTGGCAATCAAGTTTATTTTTTTTCTTGAGAATAAGTTTCATAATAATTGTAATGTCATATGACTCTTAATAAGAAAATTTTCCTTGGTCTTTAATTGCATTTTAAAATTGTTTCAGCTGTCTATTTGGTTTTTCTTATGTATGGTCTCATTTTAATAATCACTTATAGCAAACTTCATATAGTAAGCATGGTTCTGAAACTCGGAATCGGAATTGAAATCGGGTTCTTGACCGTGGAATCAGAATCGGATGAATAGGCCGGAATCGGCCGAGTTGACTCAGAAACTCGGATTTTTTTGGTAGAATCTTGTTTTGTAGCCAAAAAGTAGGAAAAAATTGGTAAAAAATAATTTGTAGAAAAACTTTGTTAAAACAAAATATTACACTCAAATAATCTTCTAATTATATAATGTAATACAACTATTACAAATAGAACACACTTTTTATTGCCAGAAGCTATACCGAGCTGGCTGGATCATCTCATCGTCCTTTGTATTAAAATACGAATGGAGATATTGTTATACAGAGCCAAAAAATGAAGACATTAATATAGTGTCAAATGAAAAATTATTAACATTCTCATATCCAACATATGGATCATAAATAGATGTCAATTATGTAAAATTTAAACATATTAACTTTGTTATCAATTATGTAATATTTTATTGTTTATGCATTTTTTTTGTTTGTCAATGCAGTCAGTTCATGATTATTAATAGATACAATGAATTATCTATTGGCGAAAAGCTCAATCAGTTTCTTTCCTTTGAGTCGGTTTTTTTACAATGCACTTATCAACCACCAGAATTTGGAACGTATAGTAGTAATTCGCTGGTGGTTTTTGGTTTCATGCTCATTATCTATTGGACATTATTCTCATTTAATTGAGTAAGCATTTAAAAATAATTGAAAAAATTGTTGACTCAGCCAGACTCGATCAGACATGCCCAGACTCGGGTTGACTCGGTCAAACAAGTGCAGATAGTTTGGCCAAGAATTAGCAAAATCCATTTGTTGGATCTGGTAGAAACAGCTTTAAATGTGAACATTGTCTGGTTAGGCTCACATCAGCTTCACTACTTGACTTGAGTCAATCCTAGTGATGAAGACCATCAAAGCTACAGTAAAATTGACTTGGGTCAACCCTAGTGATGAAGACCATCAATGGTACTGTTCTGTTGAATACTTTGCTAGATTAACTGAATGATAAATTAAGTCCCTTCAACTAAATATGAAATATGAAATACATAAATAATATACTATCATTGTCACAAATATTACCTGGTGGTACGCAATGGTAATAAAATACAAAGTAAAAAGATAATTAACGACTATCCAAAACTGCTGATACAGCCTTGAAAAACACTATTTCATCAATAAATATGGCAACACTAATTTTTTTTTTATTGTACAGAATCTGATATTTCGAAAGTTCTAACACCAGACTGTAACAAACTCAACTCATCTTCACTGACATTCTTCCATGTGCCATCAATAAGCAACATACCTTTCCTCGGATGTTTCACTTCCGGCAACTCCACTTCCCGGCAATTCAATGATTGTCTAGGTTTTTTCAAAGAACTCCCAAGCAACACACGCTCATCAGCAAATGGAGTTTTACTCCTCTTATTGTTCTCATTAATCAAAGGCACCAAATTTTCTTTTGTGACCCTATAACTTCTAATACTGCAGTGGTAGTACCCGAATAAAGGGAAGGAAGTACAGCGGTTGAACTAAACGAACAAGGAATCATACCAATTGGACATGGGGTCCAGCACTTGGCTACACTCCATGCATTATTATCACAATATTTTGCTTAAGTTTTAAATACTCAAATTTCTCAGTTGCCTTTTTTACTGAATTTCCATGTGTTGAAGGCATGGTTTTGTGGCTAGAGAGAGCTATATCTCCTGTGAACCCAATTTGTGAGCCTGGAAAGAGAAGCTTCTTCAGCTTGTCTTTTACAGTGTGAACTCGTACCATATCAACTAGTAAAAGTGTTGAGCTAACAATGTTTTTATCACCGAAAACCATAGAAGGAAAAATCGGAATCGGAATCGGGATCGGCCCCGTCCGATCCCGATCCGGATCGGAAAAATCGGACTTTTTTGCCAGAAGCTTGTTTTATACTAAAAAAATAGAAAAATTATTACAATCAAATAATCCATTAATACAATATAATACAAGTATTACAACTAAAAACACACTATTTCACTTCCAGAAACTATGCCGTGCTGGCTGGATCACTTCATTATAGTCAATCCGTGACTTTGATTTGTATTATATCAATCTCTGATATAATTGATATATATATAAATGAGTTATATTATAAATCAAAAAAACTTGGATGGTGTGGTGGTAACTTACATGGACTCCACCCCAAAGGGCTGGAGATCGAATCTCCGCAGCTGCAAAAAATTTCTACTTCTTTTTATATTAATGTATCGGCAGGAATTTGACTGGAACGGGCTGGAATGTGCCGGAACGGGCAGAAATTTGACTGGAACTGGCCGAAATCAGGCCGAAACGAACGAAATTGACCGAAATCTGCACTGTCCGCGTAAATCGACCTGGAATCGGATCGGCACCGTCCGATCCCGCTCCGGAACGGCCGATTTTGCCTTCTATGCCGAAAACTGTTAAACTCAGACATTTCTCAAGCAGCATTGAAAGGGAGAATGCAGGTACTGAGTTTTTTTCTGAAGAGGGATTTGCGGCATCATCACTGACAATGATCATGTTCCCGGTCTCCTGAAGTACCTTCAGAGTAGTCACTAGCCATAAAAAGAGGGAACTCAATTTACTGGTAAGTGACGACTCACATAGAGGCTTGGATTTCACTCACATTTCTGAAGAGGTTTTCTCACTGTGGCTGCATTCAACTACAAAATTAGACTCAGTGCAACTTCCAAGATTGAAAAATATATTTCAAGTAAAGATGGGGTGAGTTTAAAATCAGAAATGGAGGAGAATCAGAAGCTTAACCTAAAAATAAAGCTTTTCGAGCAGCTTCAAACAACGAATTAAAACTGTTGATCTAAATCTACTTATTTTAGTTCAGTGACGTTCATTTTGGCATTTCGCAACAATTTTCGACCTCTTGATCAACGAAAAGGAAATTGCACTGTTGTACAATGGGAACATAAATGTATGGTTTGTGAAGTAGATCAAGATCAATGACTAGAATTCATAATCTAAAGCACACTAAAAAAACCGAGATTTTTATATACAAGAAAATAAATAAATAAAATATTAAAAATAAGAAACTGTTCACCAGAATTTCAAAAATAAGAAGGCCGCCACGCGGGATGGCGTCCCTCAGGGACGCCATCCCAGAAAACGTCCCGTGAAAAAAAAAAAAAAAAAAAAACGGGACGGGACGCCATCCCAGAAAACGTCCCGTAAAAAAAAAAAAAAAAAAAAAAGGGACGGGACGCCATCCCAGAAAACGTCACGTAAAAAAAAAAAAAAAAAAAAAAACGGGATGGGACGCCATCCCAGAAAACGTCCCGTAAAAAAAAAAAAAAAAAAAAAAAATCAAATTTTTTTTTTCTGCTGTGTTCAATCAGAAATCCAATAATTTTGATCAGATTCAAAATTCATTTTAGAGAAAATGGCTACATGGATTTTTGTGTTCTTTATATCAAAATAAAGGTATGAAAGTCTAGTTTCCAGATAATATAATTTCTCTATACAAAAATATTACAGATTGGTACAGTTTTAGCGATTAATTGACAGAGGTCAGAATTCAGAAAAACTGAAATTCCAGTGAGCAGTCCTATAATTTTGATCAGATTCAAAATTCATTTTAGAGAAAATGGCTACATGTATTTTTGTGTTGTTTATATCAAAATAAAGGTAAGAAATTCTAGTTTCCAGATAATATAATTTCTCTATACAAAAATATTACATATTAGTACAGTTTTAGCGATTAATTGACAGAGGTCAGAATTATTGGACTGCTCACTGAAATTTCAGCTTTTCTGAATTCTGACCTCTGTCAATTAATCGCTAAAACTGTACCAATCTGTAATATTTTTGTATAGAGAAATTATATTATCTGGAAACTAGAATTTCATACCTTTATTTTGATATAAAGAACACAAAAATCCATGTAGCCATTTTCTCTAAAATGAATTTTGAATCTGGTCAAAATTATAGGACTGCTCACTGGAATTTCAGCTTTTCTGAATTCTGACCTCTGTCAATTAATCGCTAAAACTGTACCAATCTGTAATATTTTTGTATAGAGAAATTATATTATCTAGAAACTAGACTTTCATACCTTTATTTTGATATAAAGAACACAAAAATCCATGTAGCCATTTTCTCTAAAATGAATTTTGAATCTGATCAAAATTATTGGATTTCTGATTGAAAACAGCAGAAAAAAAATTTTTGATTTTTTTTTTTTTTTTTTTTTACGGGACGTTTTCTGGGATGGCGTCCCGTCCCGTTTTTTTTTTTTTTTTTTTTTTTTTACGGGACGTTTTCTGGGATGGCATCCCGTCCCCTTTTTTTTTTTTTTTTTTTTTCACGGGACGTTTTCTGGGATGGCGTCCCTAAGGGACGCCATCCCGCGTGGCGACCTTCTTATTTTTGAAATTCTGGTGAACAGTTTCTTATTTTTAATATTTTATTTATTTATTTTCTTATATATAAAAATCTCGGCTAAAAAAAGTACTCAAAATATCTTTCTAGGTCTGGTTTGTTGCATCAGAGGATAATTTTAAAGGATGTGCAGATATGCCGAGATTTTTATATATAAGAAAATAAATAAATAAAATATTAAAAATAAGAAACTGTTCACCAGAATTTCAAGAATAAGAAGGCCGCCACGCGGGATGGCGTCCCTCAGGGACGCCATCCCAGAAAACGTCCCGTGAAAAAAAAAAAAAAAAAAAAAGGGACGGGACGCCATCCCAGAAAACGTCCCGTAAAAAAAAAAAAAAAAAAAAACGGGACGGGACGCCATCCCAGAAAACGTCCCGTAAAAAAAAAAAAAAAAAAAAACGGGACGGGACGCCATCCCAGAAAACGTCCCGTAAAAAAAAAAAAAAAAAAAAAAAATCAAATTTTTTTTTTCTGCTGTGTTCAATCAGAAATCCAATAATTTTGATCAGATTCAAAATTCATTTTTGTGTTCTTTATATCAAAATAAAGGTATGAAAGTCTAGTTTCCAGATAATATAATTTCTCTATACAAAAATATTACAGATTGGTACAGTTTTAGCGATTAATTGACAGAGGTCAGAATTCAGAAAAGCTGAAATTCCAGTGAGCAGTCCTATAATTTTGATCAGATTCAAAATTCATTTTAGAGAAAATGGCTACATGGATTTTTGTGTTCTTTATATAAAAATAAAGATATGAAAGTCTAGTTTTCAGATAATATAATTTCTCTATACAAAAATATTACAGATTGGTACAGTTTTAGCGATTAATTGACAGAGGTCAGAATTCAGAAAAGCTGAAATTTCAGTGAGCAGTCCAATAATTCTGACCTCTGTCAATTAATCGCTAAAACTGTACTAATCTGTAATATTTTTGTATAGAGAAATTATATTATCTGGAAACTAGAATTTCTTACCTTTATTTTGATATAAAGAACACAAAAATACATGTAGCCATTTTCTCTAAAATGAATTTTGAATCTGATCAAAATTATAGGACTGCTCACTGGAATTTCAGTTTTTCTGAATTCTGACCTCTGTCAATTAATCGCTAAAACTGTACCAATCTGTAATATTTTTGTATAGAGAAATTATATTATCTGGAAACTAGAATTTCATACATTTATTTTGATATAAAGAACACAAAAATTCATGTAGCCATTTTCTCTAAAATGAATTTTGAATCTGATCAAAATTATTGGATTTCTGATTGAACACAGCTGAAAAAAAAATTTTGATTTTACGGGACGTTTTCTGGGATGGCGTCCCGTCCCGTTTTTTTTTTTTTTTTTTTTTTTTACGGGACATTTTCTGGGATGGCGTCCCGTCCCGTTTTTTTTTTTTTTTTTTTTACGGGACGTTTTCTGGGATGACGTCCCGGCCCGTTTTTTTTTTTTTTTTTTTTTGCACGGGACGTTTTCTGGGATGGCGTCCCTCAGGGACGCCATCCCGCGTGGCGGCCTTCTTATTTTTGAAATTCTGGTGAACAGTTTCTTATTTTTAATATTTTATTTATTTATTTTCTTATATATAAAAATCTCGGGCAGATATGTTACTACTGGTTAAATTGTAATACTGTCTGAAGTTGGAATTCAAATTTCAAACAGAAGTGCTACGGTAATATGCATACTATGTATTGACCAGTGCTACGGTAATATGCATATTTCTATTTTCAAAGTTCAAATAAGAGCCAGCATCTCTTCAGAGACTGAGACACTATCTGCTGTTCCCTAGCTTCCTAAAGAACCAAAGGATTTAAAAGGTAAATTCAACTAATTTAACATTTCAAGTATGCAAATACACCAAATTAAATCAAATTTATTGATACCTAAAGAATGGGTCTTGTTGTTGGATCCCAACAAATGCCGCAGTGACATCAATTGGAATTGGTAAACAGCCCCGACTCCACCATGCCGATATCTGAAACAAAATCACCAGAATTAAACCTTAAAACTTCAAAATTACGTATTCCCTCCCCCCCCCCCCCCCCTCTAAAAATCAAAATATCATATCTACCCCTCTAAAATTTACCCAATTTACTGCCTTTTCTATTAAAACTCATTTTAAATTTATATAATATCCATTTTAACATTTAATAGAAAAATATAAAAAATATGTAACCTGTTTAAGATAAATGCTTAAGAGAAATGGTTGAGGGGTATACATGAAATTCCCCCTTATAAAAAAGAAAAATTACTTGTTGGAGAACCGTTGAAACAGATTCAGAAGAGAAGAGGTGTCTCTGACAAAGTTCCACTGGTACCAGTTTGTGCCCTGCTGAGAGCTCCCTCTCAGCTCCTATCACTTCCTCCACCGAATAGGAAACAAAAGCCCTAAACCCTTATACCTTACAATTATTAACCGGTCGAATTCGAACCCGGTTCATTCGAGAACAGAAGACGTCTCTTTCTTAGCTTCGGGTCAATATATTAACAGAGTAGTTTAGGCTTCATGCAGCACACCAACCATGTGCAGTGCTTCTTATATTCTATACCTCTTGCGCTGCATGATGCTAAAAATGCTCTGTTAAAATATTTCCCAAAAAGTTTGTTCCCGAAAAGAGGAACCAAAGTCGTCTCTTATTTAGCTTCGGGTCATTAACAGCGTAAGTTTGGCTTCATGCAGAGCACCAACCATATGCAGACTGCAGTGCTGCTTGTATTCTATATCTCTTGCGCTGCATGATGCTAAACCTGTTCTGTTAAAATAACTTCTTAAAAGGTTGTAGCAGAGAAAATAAATTGGGCCTGCCTGAGTTGGGCTCAAACAAAATTAACACAGTTCTCAAATCACATTACTCAGTCACGGACAGCAAAAATGCAACTTTTATGTATTTCAATTTGGATGTTTTCTTTTATAATGTAAACAATTTTTTGGGCAAAACACAAAAAGAGAAAATTTTGTTTAGGGCCCTTGAACTTTCATATTTGCTCCATTACCCCTTATTGTTTGCAAATTTGGGATCATTATTTTTTATCATCCAGATAACAGTTAACACATGAGTAGGGCAATGCCATATTGTTTTAGTGTCCCAGTCATGTTTCACATGTTTATTTTTATTTTTAAAATTTGAAAAGTCAATTTGAACCACTCAATGTGATCTCCATATTAAACTATTCTTGGAGACCAAATTTTTTATAATTTTGAAAATTGTTTACTATTTTTTTTTATATGTACAAAATCAACTACAAAACATTTAAAAAAGGAACCAATAAGACATTTTAATTCTAATTTTAAAACATTTTAACCCCACCATATTATCATTAATTAATCATGGATGCTAGCTATTAAATATTATATTATTAACTGTTCTATCTGATTCTATAAGGAAGCTGATATGAGTACCCACGCTACAATACCCGCACTGTACCTACACCTAAACTGTCATAACTGCTTGTGGGGACCGCAACTATTCCAAAACTGTAATTTTGTTTTACAAATTTTAATAGTAACACTGTGAAGTATATAGCTCAAACAGGGTAAGTATTTATACTTATACAATAAACTACATATGATATATGAATTTTTCTAAAATAATTGTACCCGCACTTTTTCTTGAAAAATTCTCCTGTGGTACCTGCATTAGGGGACCACTCAAACGGCATGTGGGGACTGCAACTATTCCAAAACTGTAATTTTGTTTTACAAATTTTAATAGTAACACTGTGAAGTATATAGCTCAAACAGGGCAAGTGTTTATACCTATACAATGAACTACATATGATATATGAATTTTCCTAAAATAACTGTACCCGCACCTTTTCTTGAAAAATTCTCGTGTCATACCCGCATTAGGGGACCACTCAAACGGCATGTGGAGACCGCAACTGTTCCAAAACTGTAATTTTGTTTTTAGGAAAATTTTAATAGTAACACTGTGAAGTATATAGCTCAAACAGGGCAAGTATTTATACCTATACAATGAACTACATATGATATATGAATTTTCCTAAAATAACAGTGCGGGTACTGTAGCGTGGGTACTGAAATAATTATTCATTCTATAAATCATGGATGAAATCCTGAGAATTAAAATATATACAGATATGTTCCAAAAATAGGAGCAAAATTTGAACCCTGTTACCATTTTTTATCAGAAAAACGCAGTGCTTTGAATTATGTGTGGTTCATCCAATTTAAATTCTTTACTGAGTCTCAATTTATCTAGCACATTGCCTCAATTTAGACAGCCTTTTTATTTTTATTGCACACGATTTTTTTTTTTTTTGCCAAATATTTGTGTTATATGATTGAAAAATAGAAACATTGTCATAGTTCCTTGAAAAATGAATTGAATTACTAAAAATAGAAGAAATGTTGCACATAGGCCTTAAATTTACCTGTTTGCGTTTCCTTTATGCAATTAAGCTTCACATGCATTTGATAAAAAAAAAATGTAAGCACAAAAATTAAGATTTAGTTCACAGGAGTTGGAAAGAAACCATCTCAATTTTTTCACACAATAAATTCTTAGTTCCCTGTTGCTAGTTAAAGTCATACAATCAAGCAATAATAAGTCCTAATAATATCTAACAAGATATTAATACCAAATCAAAACTAAAAATACATTTCTGTCAGTCAATATTTGCATGAATCAGAGATCTTCATGCCAGTATCTGACCATGCCAGTATCAGTCAGGGGAAATGAAACTCCATGTAATCCCTTTTTGCACCAGCAGGCGGACTGATATAAACCCAAAGCAGCGATATAACAATCGAAAGCAGCCCCGACCAAACAAACACAATTGTCGGTACCTTCCCTCTTTGCCCCATCAGCCCATTTGCAAATGGATACAAATGGCACAAAAACCAGAAACTAAAGAACACTCCGACGAGCAGTTCACTCCATCTCGGAAACATACTGTAAACTGTTCTCATAACTGCTACTGCTATTTCAATTGCATTAACCATCATGATCGTGACAGGTGGCACCATCAGAAAGCTCCATTTGACTACATACAGGTCAGCGTACATGTCATCAGTGTCGTCTCGTGCTGATTTGCTAGTTAGAGTGAAGGATATGTCGACACCAGCTATCACTTTTAAAAGGCCTTGTAGAACTGCTGCTGGGTGCGCACTGGTGCCACCAATCAGCCAGAACTGTTCATTGCACCACCACTCATGAAGTGTTATCCCGCTCCACTTTACCTCCAGCAATGCCAAGAGGCACATAGTGGTAGTGATTATCACGAGAAATACCAGAAAGATTACATTTAGACTCTGTACTATGAATTTACCACTGAACAGAGAAACCGCTGGTAGGATGCAGTAGAGCAGGAGAAACACTGATGTGAAAGGATACATTGCTCCATTGAAGTAAGAATATCCCGACTGAACCCGTAAAGCGTTGTTTTGGGAGAAGAATATCTCGACTGAACCCGTAAAGCGCTGTCCTTCTAAAGATGCATCCGGTACCGACATACATGGGTCCCTGAAGCCCATCCATGGCCCGCATGGTTACATCGAAGAAAACAAGGTTGTGGTTAGCGTACCGGTCACTGGGATCGATGCCTTCAAATCGCTGCAGAAACTGCACGTAGCAGATGCGATCTCCGCCACGGTCAAGCATGAAGCACCTGCCTTCTCGGAGGGCACGTGAGTTGGCCACGTAATGGTCACAGTCGAGGTTTAGAATGAACGGGCCGTTTGACATCACTGCACTTGTGCAAACCAAAGCATTCATAGCCCCGGCTTTCTTGTTGTGATCGTAGCCGGGCTGCTTTTCCTGTGACACGTAAACCAGCATAGGGAGCCGCGTACTGACTCCACGTGTGTCAATAGAGCATGTGGTGGTTTCAGGTGAGGAATCACCTCCCATGACGGGTTCAGATGGCGGCGGGGCCAGCATGACCTGAAACATAAGTCAAGATGTGGTTAATTCATAATCTGCTTGTGTTACATTTGAAAGTACAGTGGGAACAGAGTTTGATACTGGTAATAATTTGTTGAATAAAATGTATGTATTACTGATTAATAACAAAAATACACTAGTTACTGAGATGTACTACTACTGTTTAAAGAAGGGTTTTGTTACTTGTTAGTGGGGCTTATTTATAAAATTAAGGGTTAATTTTGTTGGAAGTTGATTCAAAATTAACACACCTAATTAAGATGGCTGCCGAAGTTAGTGGGTTAGAATTTCTCCAAAATTAGAAGTCTGTATTTGTCATGTGTTCTAGAGTTAGTATTTCTATATTTAGTTGAGTTAGTGGAGAATGTGGTTTCCTTTCTTACACTAGGCAAAAATAGCATGTAGTAGGGTTAGTGGATTCCTTATTTAGATTAATGTTTAGCTATAAATTCAGCATGTTGTAATCGAATTAATCAAGAAGGAAAAGTAGAATTATTTGTGTCTATCATTCTTCCTCTGTTTACTCTTCATCAAATCCAACAAAGTGGTATCAGAGCCAAAGGTGAGAGATCAAGGCAGATCCGACCATGGCAGAGAACATGAGCGTTTCGAATCCCTCGATTCCGCTGTTCAAGGGAGATAACTATGAGTTATGGAGCATCAAGATACGAACTTTGCTCAAGTCGCAAGGTCTATGGGAATTGGTGGAGATGGGAGCACCGGCCACTGATCCCACACCAACAGAAACAGCGAAACGCGATGCGAAGGCGCTGTTCTTCATTCAACAAGCTGTTGTTGACACGGTGTTCACAAAAATCGCAGCAGCAACATCGGCAAAGGAGGCATGGACAACCCTGAAAACCGCCTTTCGGGGAAATTCTAAAGTTCTCGAGATAAGGCTACAAGGCTTGAGAAGAGAGTTCGAGACGTTGAACATGAATCAAGGCGAATCTGTTCAAGCGTTTCTCACAAGAGTCACATCCACCGTCAACCAAATCAAGAGTTGTGGCGAGGATCTCACAGAAAAGATCGTGGTTATGAAGGTACTCCGCAGCCTTACAGCAAAATTTGACCATGTCGTGGCAGCAATCGAAGAGTCCAAGGATCTGTCCACATACTCTTTCGACGAGTTGATGGGTTCGCTGCAAGCCCATGAAGTTCGACTTCTCAGATCTGAAGAGAAGGACGATTCTAAGGCGTTCCTCACCAAAGGCAACTCAAGTAGAGGAAGAGGCAGAAGCAACACTGCCAAAAATAGTCAATCATATGATGAATCCAAGAAGGACATCCAGTGCTATTATTGCAACAAGTTTGGGCACTATCAATCTGAGTGCTATGAAGCCAAGAAAAACATCCAATGCTACTACTGCAATAAGTTTGGGCACTACCAATCCGAGTGCTACAAGAAGCAAAGGGAGGAGAATCAAGCAAGCTATGCTGTAGAAGAAAATGAGCAACCGTCACTCCTCATGGCATACACCGAAAGCAAGATTGAGGCAAGCAGCAAGGGCACAGTAGGAGTGCACATAAAAGAAAATGGTGGCAGCAGTCCAGAAAGTGGCAAAATCATGGTGAGTAGAAATTTTTTGTTTGATGAAAAAGCCCTCAAGGTGGAATGTAGGGCTCATTCGTCAGAGGCCGTTGAAGCTGGTGTACAACCATGATATACGGCTGGCTCAGATGCCAGAAAAATGTAGTTTCAAGGTGTTGAGAGATATTGTGACGAAGAGGTTTCCTTCATTAAAATCTGTGCTGATCAAGTACAAGGATTCTGATGGGGATCTGGTTACCATTACTGATACACAAGTGCTGAGGATGGCAGAATCATGTTTAGACCAGCCTGTATAGATGGAGGCAGAGAAAGAAGAAAAGGGACTTTCCTTGATGAGACTACATATTGTAGAAGTCAATCCTGAGCAAGAGCCAACAATCACAGAGGAGGAAACTGAAGTTCCTGTTTCCACCACAAACTTAAATGAAGTACCCAAAGAAGCCACAGCTGGAGCAGATGTTAACATGCAGGATTCGAAATCAGAAGCAGATGCTGCTGCTGCTGCTGCTGCTCCTGGGAGTGAAAATGGCGTCCCAGAATCTGATGAGAAACATGTGCAGATGGAAACCGAGACCAAGGTGGAGTCTATGAAGAAAGTAAAGAAGATCAATGTGTCAGTGCAAGAAATGGTATATGGTGCATTGCCAGCTGAGGAGGCAAAGACAAGAAAAAAGGAGAAAGAAAAGGAGAAGCAATTGAAGAAGATGCTAGAGGGCAAGCTTCTAACTGGGAAACAAAAGGAGGAGCAGAGAAAATTGGAAGCTATGAGACGGCAGTTCCTTGCACAAAGTGCTGAGGGTTTGGGCAGTACAAGTTCTGGTACAACTGAGGTTCAAGAGAGGCCGAAATATGAGACAAAGAAGCAAAAGCCCAAGATGGTTGAAAAGGAGGTCATAGAGGAGGTCATGGAGGCTGATAATGATGTGGAAGAATCCACGGTGGATGATGAATCAGCAGAGTCACAATCTCAGGTAGCTAATATCGAAGAGGCTAAGGAGCAGATAGAAGAGGTGAAACCGACATGGGAGGATGACAATTGGGATACAAAGATCTGGAATGATGACTCAGAAGAAGAAGAAGATGTTGAAGCTTGGAGTAACCTATTTTGAATCAAGGGGGAGTGTTGGAAGTTGATTCAAAATTAACACACCTAATTAAGATGGCTGCCGAAGTTAGTGGGTTAGAATTTCTCCAAAATTAGAAGTCTGTATTTGTCATGTGTTCTAGAGTTAGTATTTCTATATTTAGTTGAGTTAGTGGAGAATGTGGTTTCCTTACTTACACTAGGCAAAAATAGCATGTAGTAGGGTTAGTGGATTCCTTATTTAGATTAATGTTTAGCTATAAATTCAGCATGTTGTAATCGAATTAATCAAGAAGGAAAAGTAGAATTATTTGTGTCTATCATTCTTCCTCTGTTTACTCGTCATCAAATCCAACAAATTTCTCATGTACCCTCAAAGAATTCTTCAATTTCTTATTTACCCCTCTACTCTTTATTATATTTAATATGCCCTTTAACTTCTTTTTATTTCTTATTTGTCCATTACACAATAATTTTGAATTTAACCATAGTTAAATCTCTGAATAAAATAAGAAAAGATAAAAATACCCTTCTATGAATTCACATTAAGAATTTGATCTGTCTATATTCAACAATAACAACATCTCACTCGGGGTGTCCTCGGATGGAACCGCAAAGCTCGACTCTAATATTTCCACCATTATTAACTCCAATACTCCCTTTGGCCTTTGATTGGCTGCTAGTTTCAGATCGATTTGTTTTGAGTGCATGTGAGAGACCCCATTTATAGGTTGTCTATTGTTTGATGAAATGCCTAAAAGAAAAGGTGCTTCTATATATCTTGGCCTAGCTCGAATGCTCCAGCTAATAGAAAATGAAATTCATATCCTCTCCCAATCTGGTACCGGTACTAGAGTGCCATTAATTATATCTCTAATAATTGGTCATTTTTATTGAACAGTTCGTCCAATTAAGAGTGTCAGTATGGCTATGCTAGCGGATCCAAGTCCTTTCAAAATACTCAGGCTATATCAATTACCCCTCTACTCTAATTATATCTCTACCTGTGAGAACATATAACATTAGAAACTTCTTTTTATACCAACAAAATACTCAGGACATATTAATTACCGCCTTGTTTGACAACTGTAATATTAGTCCATGGAAAAAGAGAAGCCCCGAACTGGTTCCTGTAAACCTAGCAGGAAGAGGCTCTTTTAGGCATTTCATCAAACACTACACATCCCATAAATCGGGACTCTCACACGAATTCAAAACAAATCGATTTGAAATTAGCAACAATTCAAAGGCCAAAGGGAGTAATGGAGCCAAGAATGGTGGAAATATTTGAGTCGAGCTTCATGGTTCCATCTGGTGCCGTCGAATTATAGACCAATCAAAATTTTAACGGTAATTCATAAAAGGGTATTTTTGTCTTTTCTTATTTTATCCACAGATTTAGTTCTGGTTAAATTCAAAATTATTGTGTAATGGACAAATAAGAAGTAAAAGAAGAAGTTAAAGGGCATATTAAATATAATATAGAGTAGAGGGGTAAATAAGAAATTGAAGAACTCTTTGAGGATACTTGAGAAATTAACCCTAAAATTAATAGCTGCTTAACAGACTATAAATTCAGGTCCATATAATTACCAAATTCTAATTTACAAAAATATTACATTTCTATAATAATGTCCACATAGCATGGTAAAATAGTAAAAAATAATAAGAAATTCTAACCTGAATGATACCAGCATGGTCGCCTATTGAGTGATCGGGCTCAGCCGAAAGTCAATATTTGTTGAATAAACGCATACTTGATGCATACATAGAAGAAGGATACCTCACACGCAATATATGAAAGCTGAGGGACCTTTTTGCAAACAATACTCAGTTTTAAATTCACAATTAACACCTAAGTTTTTCTCAAATATGTTTGCAATTGACACCTAACCACTAAGTTGCGGTAGTTAAAGATGTTCTTATTGCGTAAATATTGACTTTCTTAATTCTTGCTCTAATTTTGCCTTTTTCGTCATGCATAAATGAATTAACATTCATTTTAATTGTACAAAGTACAGAGTAGTTTTGATATTTCTCTAGTTTCTTTTTAATAGTGGTACTTATATTTTTTTTTTGGTGCTCCTTATTTTGGGGTGTCTCTTGAAAATTGGAGCTCGGGTTGTTAAACGGGTAACCCGGTCTATGTGTTGGTTCTTTGTTGCTATTTGGACGATTTTGAGCTTTACACAGAGAAAGCAGAGTAGTCCAGTTCAACTTTCCAAGGTTCTCTCTCTCTCTCTCTCTTTCTATCTGCACCATTATGTGTTATAATTAAGAAAATAATGTTTCTGTTCTACAATTAGTTTTAATTTGTACATGTGCTATTCTAAGGTCAAGCTCATGTGCTATTCTACGGTCAAACTCAGTTAGCCCTTTATAGTGTAATTTAGCCTCAATCTTACCAGTATAGGCCTTTATGTACCCTCAATTGTGCAAACCAGATGTTGGTTTTCTTGATTACTTCATTCTTGAATTAAATGTCAAATTACCATTTTTCTGCCCTTGATTTTAACAAATGATCCCTATTGTTCAAACTTCAAAGCATTAAAACAACCTTATTAATTATCTTCTTTGCATTATTAACTTAAAAATGGGCTCTTTTTTTTGTACAGTTCCTGGGGCATGACAAAGATGAAGGCATGCGGCAAAGTGCTATTTCTGGTAAAAAGGTATGGCATTTTATTCATCTCCTCTGCAATTTTTCTTGTATCCTCGTGTTCTCTAATTGTTTTTTTTTTTTAGAGGGTGTGGGAAATCATTTGGAAATAGTAATTTAAGAGTTGTTTTATGTCCCCAGCAAAGCCTAATTTTACTCCCAAATTTTCAATACATCAAACATCCCTCTTAAGAACGCAAATTTTTTTTATACCTCTTCAAAAAAAAAAAAAATTCTTTTGGAAACCAATTAATGACCAGCTCAGAACAAAAATTTAGTTTGGACCTTACTATTGACCATTTGGGGGGACTATAATTTATTCGTTCTTTTAAATTTGTTTTGCTTGTAGATTTTACTGAAGGTGGATAAAACGAAGGAGGACAAGGAGGCGGAGAGCAAGCGAAATGAACTTCTGAAATTTCTCAATGCTAGCTATGATTAATTTGCTGTTTGTGTTTTTCATTGATCTCCCAGTCATCATTTTCTTTTTCATTCCTTTTTGTACCTGAAATGCATGGTTGTGTAATTTTTTTTTAATTATCTTTTACCTACTTTACCATTTACCTCTTAGTCTGTCATTTATTATTTTAAAGTTTTCAGTTTAAAAATTAATCGGGTTTACCAGACTCCACTTTGTGTGTGTATATATATTTGTTTCAGAACTTGTGTTTATTTTGGGGATTCATCAATTGTGGCTATTTTTAATTTGGAGTGAGGGGTTCTGCTCATTATTTGTGTTCAAATTATGTTTTTTAATTTATCTATAGCAGAGTTGGTGCACATAGTACATGTCTGGTTGTATTGTTTCGAATGCTTATATCAAAATTAAAGATGAAAGTAGAATTAGATGCAGAAATTATTTAATTACTTGGCATTGTAGTTGCATGTAAAATATGTGTATTGTATTTTCTTTACCATGAAGCTATGTTACTCGGATACTCCAATATAGGCTCTGTACCTGTATCGGATACCAATACACGCTCGATATGGCACCGATACATATTCGATACGCTAGTTGGTGTATCCGCTTACGTGGCGTATCCTTACTCGGCCAATACGGTCGTTGATACTCCGTTGATACTCAAGGATACGACAAATAATGTGTGGATACGGCGGGATACGGCGGGACACCCGTGAGCTGCGAAGGTGAACCGCGTCCGCACCTGTGAGCCACGACCGTGAATTGGCCCGCACTCGTGAGCTGCGCAAACATCGGCGCTCAAATGAGTTTGTTTTGGTCCCCAGCGGGATTCGAACTTGGGACAGACCCAAGAGAACCAAAACCTTTACCACTATGCCACAGTTTCACATGTGTATTATTCTAATAATTATAGTATTTAATCTATACTTAGATTAAGCCTTTAATTTTTTATAGTTTGAGCCTTTAATTAATTTTTTTTATGATTATCTAAATATAATATATAAATAATAAAAAATAATATATATATAATTGGTGTATCGTATCTGGGATTTTTGAAAATTGCCGTATCGTCGTATCTGTATCGTATCCGATATGATACCCGTACCCGTATCCATGCAACATAGCCATGAAGTTTTGCTTGACTGCGTTTCAAGGTGCCAATTGTGCCTATTTACAAGCAAACACATAACTTGAATAAAATTTGTTGGTTACAAGCAAACACATAAAATTGTAACAATAATACACGCCGGTTACGACCTCTTACAAGTAAACACGCAACACTTGAAAAAAAAGAGAAGAAAAAGAAAGAAATGAGTAAAATTGAAAACAAAGAAAAATATATTCATATATTAAACATCAAATAGAAGAAAAGTTGTTCTAATTATATAGTCAAGCCCTTCGAAAAGCAAGCACTCTTGTTGCTGGTGTGCGGAGTAATTCCTAACGAGTTGCATGTTCATTTCTTGCTCTTTTGATTTTTGGGCCAATAATTACTATGGCAAATCCGGTACCAAATCCTGTACCAAATCCCAATCCAATGAAAAGGCACAATAGAACAATTCCAGTCATTTTCTTAATTAGCAGGTTTTGTGGGAGGAGAGGTTGTATTGTTTCCGGGGCTTGTGACATTGCACAGCTTAGATAATGGCACACCACATAATCCAGGGTTCCCTTCGTACGATGAATTGTCGATTGCCAGGAACTGGCCAGATTGCGGGATTCTCCCGACCAGATGGTTAAATGAAAGATTCAAGTAGGATAGAAAATTCAGGGAGATTAGTTCCTGTGGAATCTCTCCAGAGAGGTTGTTCCAAGAAAGGTCCAGTGACTCGATTTGCGTCAATCGTCCAAGTCGATGCGGAATGGATCCAGTGAAGGCATTATGTGATAGGTTTAGTGCTTTTATTACTTTAAGCTCTCCAATCGTCTCAGGAATATCACCAGTGAATCTATTTCTCGATAAATCAATCAAAATCATTAAATTAGGCAAGTCATTCTCTAGTGTCATTTGTGCCCCTTTATCCGTGATAGTAACAGAGATCCCATAAATTTGAAAAACTTGAGAATGATAAATTTGATAAATGCCACCAAAAGAGGCATCCGAGGATAAATTATGCATGGACTTGAAATTATTGAACCAGAGTGCTGGCAAACTTCCATTGAAGTCGTTTGAAGCTAGATCAATTATTCTTAACAATGGGAAAAGAGAATTCATTTTTCCAAAATTTGAAGGAAGGTCTAGTGTACCATAGAATTTATTGGACCTTAGAACAATGACTTGGAGATTTGGAAGCTTTCCTAGTGAAAACGGGAAAGTGCCACCAATGTGGTTGTTCCCTATGTCAAGGAGTGCCAAATCTTTACACCTTGTTAAAGATCCAGGCAAACTGCCTTCAAGATTGTTGTTGTTCAAATCCAATATGACGAATGCACAAGACCTGCTTATGTGACGAGATAGTATTCCAGAAAATTTGTTTCCTCTTAAACTCAGGATCACCATGCCTGGTCTTCCTATGATGCAAGAAGGAATCGATCCACTCAAGTTGTTGTGTGATAGATCCAGTATGTAAAGACTTGGTTCACAAATTGAAGATGGGATTTCTCTAGTTAGCATATTTCTAGATAAACGGAGAGATGTAGTGTTCTCCAAATAGAGTGTATAGTTCAGTGGGATTTCTGAGAATTCATTGTTGGAATAGTCCAAAATGTTAGCACCCACAAGTGGGACTGCTCCTTTTAGCTTGTTAAAACTAAAATCAACGATTTCAAAGGAAAAACCTGGAGGAACATCTTCTACACTAGTAAACATGTTGTGCGAAAGGTTAAGCATTGCCTCAGAATCACTCAACCTCTTCCATATCCACCTTGGTATAACTCCGTGCAATTGGTTTTTTGAGAGATCAACATAGTTCAAATTGGTGAGGTTACTGAGGTGCCCAAGTAAGTTAAGGTCAAATGTTCCATTAAAATTGTTTGAGCTCAGGTCAAGATAAATTAGACTTGGGAGCCAAACTATTGAATTTGGAATTGGTCCACTAAACTGGTTCCAACTTAGATCAAATAATTGCAAATTTGAGAACTTAAATATTTGCCTGGGAATTGGGCCAATCAATTGATTGTCATAAAGGTCAAGCTCAATCAATGGAGAAAATACAAGAGAAGACTCTTTAAGTCGGAACTTGCCTGAGAGCTTGTTGTTAGAAAGATGTAGTCTTTCCAAACTTGGAAGAGAAAACAAACTTTGGGGGATTGAGCCAGAGTGTGAGTTATATGAAAGGTCTAATCTTGCTAATTTACCAAGTTTTTCAATTGAAGAGGGTATTTGTCCTGAAAAGTTGCAACTTGAAAGAATGAGCTCAGATAAATTTCTGAGGTTGCCAATTGAATCTGGTATGCTACCAAAAAAGCTGGTTTCCATGAGAACCAAGCTCTCCAAAGAACTCACGATTGGAAAATTAGGTAAAGTCCCAAATAGCTCTAGATTTCCAGATAGATCAAGCTTGGTCAATGTTGGGATTTGAAAAACCTCGTGTGGAAACAGCCCTTCAAGGTCGGACTCCTCCAATTGGAGATCTTTTAATGGAAATTCAGCAAAGTAGTCAGGAATGTGGGTTTTCAAGCTGTTGTCACTGAGGCGAATGACAGTTAAGGAACCAAGTTGGGAAAGAGAAGATTCAATGGGGCCTGACAGATTACAATTAACCATACTGAGAACTTGTAAGTGGGGGACCGACTCAGACAGAGCTCTGCACCATTCGGTTCCATTCTCAGAGATATCAACACCATCAAGATAGAGCTCTCTTAAATTGCTCAATTGGCTAACCAATATCCGCAGATTTGGTTCTTGCAGTTTCAAACCATAACATGAAAGGTCAAGGGAGATCAAGTTAGTGAGGTTAGCTATGGCAATTGGGATTTGACCAAAGAATCCTGTGCTGGATAAGTCGAGATTGGTAAGCATAGTTAGCTTTTCGAACCCATGAGCTGGAATCTGGTTTTGTGAAAAGTTGTTGTATGCAAGGTTGAGGTGTTGGAGTGAGGTGAGATTAAAGATTGTGGCACTGAGGTTACCTTGAATGTTACGGTTGCTGATGTCAAGGGCAGTGACATGACCAGTTGCTTTGTCGCAAGACACTCCCTCCCAATCATGACAACAGTCTGTTCCGGGTTGCCAAGAGGTAAGATTAGAGTAGAAGAAGCCTCTTTTGAGTTGGAGAAGGGAAGAGCTTTGGTCAGGAAGGCATGAGACATGGGTTGCCACAGAAGCAGAGTGAAGAGAAAGAGATGAGAGGATGAAGAGTAGAGTGTAGAGACACAAGTGTAGAGAGTTTGGCCAAGAATTAGCAAAATCCATTTGTTTCAATCTGGTAGAAACAGCAGCAGAGTAGTGAATGGTGGATTATGAAATTAACTTGTATATATAAAAACCCAGCTGTAAACAGTACATGTAATTTTTTCATGCACGTTGACTGAGAAAGTCATTTAAAGCTGTTAGGCCATTCAATATGAACATTGTTCATTTGTTTGGTTAGGCTCACATCAGCTTGACTACTACTTGACTACTCTTCAGTTGACTTGGGTCAACCCAGCCTCTTTTTGGAAAGCTATGTATTTTCTTTTTGACCAACCTTAATCGTCACTCCAATGAAAAAGCTTTACGACAATCATCACTAGCAAACAAGAATTTAACAATAAAAAACATAAATTTTTCAAACAAATTCCTTTATATGACATCATCATTTATTGGAAATTATTCTCTATATTATAAATAGAGCAGTATTTTTTGTATGTTTTGTTCTTATAATATTCGTAATATTCTTGAAAGTTTGCCATATATTTATATGTTCTACATATTGTTCTGAACATGAAAAGCTATAATATCAATTATTTGCGGTATAAATTACAAAGAAATTGTTCCAAAAAGCACAACATTAAATAATAATATATCAAAATGAGTGACATTTTTGTAACTTTTTCCAACAAAAAGTATTTAGCACTGACGAATGAGTGGGTTTATTCAGTCATAAATTATGTAAATTGGGAGCCCAACAGAGGTCTTTATGAGTGTGTTACCTTCTTAGTGGGCCTCACCATCTGCGCCAACCCACTTGTAATTTGAAAGATAAACATTCAAAGGTGCGTTACAACGAATATTGACACTCACTATGCGAAGACTCACTCGGTCTTTGCAAATTTCTTTTCAAATTTTTAGCAATAATTCTCACAATCAAGTTTATTTTTTTCTTCCAAATAAGTCATAATAATTGTAATGTCATATCACTCTTAATAAGAAAATTTTCCTTGTCATTAATTTCATTTTAAAATTGTTTCAGATGTCTATTTTGTTTTTCTGATGTAGGGTCTCATTTTAATAATCACTTTTTGTTCTGAACATGCAAATAAAGATCAAAATCTACTAAAAAAAACTATTATACAAATATCAATTACATTTGCAGTATAAATTACAAAGAAATTGTTCGAAAAAGCACCACATTAACTAAATTCTCACTTGACGATATGTGGAATTTTTTTTATAAACCATAATTTTAAAAAAAAATTTACGAAACCAACATGATTACTTTTTTTTTTACAAAAACCATTAGAACCATTAGAATCGAAATGTCATTTCGGTCCGTTGCTTTTTTTTTTAATTCCGGACCGAAATTACATTTCGGTTATGTCTCCTTTTTGGATTTTCTGTGGCGGCTCATATGAAAACTTGTGAAACTATTTCGGTCCAGAATAAAAAAAATAACTGACCGAAATAGCATTTCGGTTCTTAAATTTTTGTAAAAAAAAAAAAATATTCATGTTGGTTTCATAAAAAAAAAAAAATTTAATTATGGTTTATAAAAAATATTCGGATATGTACACAGGCTAATATCATAAGTGTCTGGTCCGTTAGAAACCAACCACGAGAGAATTTAATATTACTATGTTATTCTTGGGTAATTTCATAAAGGCAGTGTAGTGAGTTTCTCTAGGCAGTAGGCACTGTACTGAGTTTCTGAAGAAAGAGAGATTCTATCTTTAGGAGGGTTTTAACAAGAAAGAATGAAGGAAATAGAGCCAGAAGTCGAAAGTCATTGGTGAATCCGATGTAGCAAGAAAAGCAATGATGAAGGAGAGGAATTAATTAATTGTACACTGAAGCTCTATCATGAATTAATCCGATGAGGCGTCATGGACCCTGTTCATGGATGGATATGGTGAACATGTTGTAGCCTATGTATGTAGGCATAAAGAAAAAAGAAACAAGACTTTTGCAAGTGCATCGATCAGACAGGACCATCCATTAAAAAAGAAGAACAAAGACTTAAAGAAAAAGGAAAAAAAGACTTCAAGAAAAAAGAAAAAAGACTTAAAGACTTCGAGACTTTATTCCTATGATGCACCCACCAACAGCCCAATTCATGGGGAAAAAAGATCTCCAAGTGAATAATTTTTGTATGTTTTGTTCTTATAATATTCGTGATATTTTCCTTAACTTGATTTTACCATATATTTATATATAAGTGAGTCTATATGGTACTATACATATCACGATTTGGTCCGTAATACGGATCAATATTTTTTATGTCAAAATTCTAACGGTCAATTCGAATTGTTCAACACTATTTACTATTTTTTAAGATAGGTAGAAAATCACTTTATTTGAAAATTCTGGATCATCCAAAAACAGTGATTTTCAATTTATTTTATAAAAATTAAAAAAATTAAAAAAAATATAAATTCGGTCTGCAAGTACATTAATATGGAAATCATGTTGAGTGATTTGGATCAACCGTTAGGATTTTGAAAATATAAATATTTATCTGTCTTATGGATCAATCCGTGATATGCATAGTACCATAGACTCACTCTTTATATGTTCTACATATTGTTATGAACATGAAAAGCTATAATATCAATTATTTGCAGTATAAATTACAAGGAAATTGTTCCAAAAAGCACAACATTAAATAAATAATAAATCAAAATGAGTGCATTTTTGTAACTTTTTCCAACAAAAAGTATTTAGCCCTGACGAATGAGTGGGTTTATTTAGTCATAAATTATGTAAATTGGGAGCCCAACAGAGGTCTTTATGAGTGCATTACCTTCTTAATGGGCTTCACCATCTGCGCCAACCCACTTGTAATGTGAAAGATAAACGTTGAAAGGTGCGTTACAATGAATATTGACACTCACTATGTGAAGACTCACTCGGTCTTTGGCAAATTTCTTTTAAAATTTTTAGCAATAATTCTCACAATCAAGTTTATTTTTTTTCTTCAGAATAAGTCATAATAATTGTAATGTCATATAACTCTTAATAAGAAAAATTTCCTTGGTCTTTAATTTCATTTTAAAATTGTTTCAGATGTCTATTTGGTTTTTCTTATGTAGGGTCTCATTTTAATAATCACTTGTAGCAAATTTTATATAGTAAGGATAGCGTGTATTATGCTTACTAAGAGGGTTTGGTGAGTACAACTTCAAAAATCTATCAGATTTATTTTAAACGACGAATCCAAAGAAAATGCTTTACGACAATCATCACTGGCAAACAAGAATTTAACAATAAAAAACATAAATTTTACAAAAATTTTCCTTCATATGACATCATCATTTATTGGAAATTATTCAAAGATATTCTATATTATAAATAGTGCGGCATTTTTTGTATGTTGTGTTCTTATAATATTTGTGATATTTTCGTTAACTTGAAAGTTTGTCATATATTTATATGTTCTATATATTGTTTTGAGCATGCAAATCAAGATCAAAATCTGCTAAAAAAAGCTATTATACAAATATCAATTACATTTGCAGTATAAATTACAAAGAAATTGTTTGAAAAAGCACCACATTATACAAATTCTCACTTATCCACTACACTATCTAACATTTGTTGTCTAAAACTACTAACTTTTGCATTTAACTTATACTTGAGTTGATTTTTTATATTTAATTTATATAATATAAGTTTAAATAATCAAAACAAAATATTCAACATGATTTTTATATGAAAAAACATTTAGTGACCAAATTTTATATATTGTTTTATTTTTATTTTTATTTTTTTAGATAGATAAAAAATCATATGATATAAATATTCTGAAATAGGAAAATAAAAACACTGAAGCTCTATCATGAGAAATTGCTTGGTTTATCATGTGAGGCGTCATGGACCCTGTTCATGGATGGATATGGTGAACATGTTGTAGCGTATGTATGTAGGCTTACAAAAAAAAAAAAGACTTGAAAAAAGACTTCTGCAAGTGCATCAATCAGACAGGACCATCCATGAAAAAAAGAAGAAAAAAGACTTAAAGAAAAAGGAAAAAAAGATTTAAAGAAAAAAGAAAAAAGAAAAAAGAAAAAGGACTTAAAGACTTGGTTTCCTAGAGACTTTAAGAAAAAATTGTTGATCCGGGTGAACAATAAAAACAGTGCAACCAAATTCTGGACCATGTGATCAGCAATTTTCAAAGTGGCTTATTAAATAGTAAAAAAATTCCAAAAAAATATAAAATTTGGTCTCCAAGCAAATTTTAATAAAGATTGAACATCTAACGGTTTGGATCGACTGTTTGGACTTTGAAATTCGAAAAAGACTTGGTTGCACGAGAACCTTGGTGCAAACGTTTTGATATTAGCCACTCTCTCTCTCTCTCTCTCTCTCTCTCTCTCTCTCTCTATATATATATATATATATATAGAGATGGGCTAACTTGCTTTGGGAATTAAAGAGGGCGTTTTACTTTGCGCTCATATCTTCATTTTCAAAGTTCAAATAGTCGATTCGAACCTTCCAACATGTTCTTCATATTAAAATGTGCTTGGAGACCAAATTTTACAATTTTTGGAAATTTTTTACTATTTTTTCAGAATTTTTGAAAATCATCACTTTGCTGAATTTTTTATTATTTTTTTATTTAATGAAAAGTTGTGATTTTCAAAAATTCTGAAAAAATAGTAAAAAATTTCCAAAAAATGTAAAATTTGGTTCCAAGCACATTTTAATATAAAGAACATGTTGGAAGGTTCGAATCGACTATTTGAACTTTGAAAATAAAGATATGAGTGCAAAGTAAAACACCATTTTTAATTCCCAAAGCAAATTAGCCCATCTCATATATATATATATATATATATATATATATATATATATATATATATATTTTACAGCATATTAGTCTAATATATAGGTGAACAAAATTTCTACAAATTTGTTGTGTACAACATTTAATTTTTTTACAATCTTTTTTGTAGAATATTTTATTATTTTTGGTATAATTTGTTTTGTAGAACATTTAATTATTTTTTGTACTTTTTTTGTACAACGTTTAATTATTTTTGTACAATTTTTTAATTTAAATAGAAATATTTATTTTAAAAATAAATTAAATTTTTTCACAACTGATCTCAAGGTACAACCGAGGATCTAGACATATCTTTTTATTACATATTTTAAATGTTTATTTGTTTATAATTATTTATATTTTTTTATAAATGTTTATCAATATTTATATTTTACAAAATAATAATTATAACTAATGTGGTGTTATGTTAATATTTAGTTTATAAAATAATAATAATGAAAATGAAAATTGTATTATTTATTTAATCTACTTATTTAATTGCATTATTTAATCTAGTTAATTAGTAATGTTATGTTATAAAATAATAATTAATAAGTAATGTGATGTTATGTTATTATTTTATTATTTAATTAATTAATTTTATTTTATTATTAATATTTTATTACTAAAGAAAATTGTGTAACATCAAAACTTTTTAGAAAGAAAAATAGAATTTTCTATAATTAAATTCACTGTTCAACCGAACACTCATTTCAACACATTCTCATAATTAATCATGTGCGTACCCACATCCATGGGTTCCCGCATTTTCAAAAGTGAGTTCCCATCCCGTCAAATCTCATCTCGTGTAACCCCGTAACATCAAAACAGGCTGAAAGAAAAAAATCCAATGGATATGGTGAACATGTTGTAGCCATTTGCAAGTGCAGCCTATATATGTATGTATGCTTGAAGAAAAAAGACTGGAGCTCTCTCTCTATAAGAGGGGCATTCTGGTAATTTATCTCCATCTCCTAGTCCAATTAATTGCTACTAGGCTTAGAAGACGTCTCTTTTTATCTTTATTTATTATTGAGATGTATGTAACCAATATATCCGGTATGGTGCTAATTGATATAACAATAGTTGATGTGCTAAAATTAGACTTTGTATCAATTAAGATGTTTTGTTTGGATGGACAACATTTAAATTTTGAACCAGTGTTGATTATGAATTTAAAATTGTCTGCTCGTATAAGCATGAAATCGAACTATTAATTAACCATAATTAACTTTTACTAAATTTGTGTTCAAAATCAAAATGTAATTTGCGTTCAAAATCAAAATGTTCTGCTTGAAAAAAACATAGCAAATTTTGTGTTCAAAATCAAAATGTTCATCTTGAAAAAAAACACAGCAAATTTTTGTTCAAATTGCTTGAAAAAAATATAGCAAATTTTTGTTCAAAATCAAAATGTTCTACTTGAAAAAAATATAGCAAATTTGTGTTCAAAATCAAAATGTTATGCTTGAATAAAACATACCAAATTTGTGTTCAAAATCAAAATGTTCTGCTTGAAAAAAAACATAGCAAATTTGTGTTCAAAATCAAAATCTCCTGCTTGAAAAAAAAACATAGAAAATTTGTGTTCAAAATCATATTGTTCTTCTTGAAAAAAAAATAGTAAATTTGTGTTCCAAATCAAAATGTTTTCCAACTGGCCATTGGCCATTTAATGGCCGGTTTCTAATTTTCTTTTTTTCTTTTTTTATAGACTATGAAGAGCAAGATGCTGAAATCTAACATTAAAAATTCAAATTTTTTTTAAAATATTTGTTAGATTACTTCTTTTGATATATAATTAGAATATTTATACCAAAATACACTAAATTACTTGAAATTATGTTAAATTACGCTAATTTACAGTAAATTATGTTAAATTACGCTAAATTACACTAATTTCGCAAATTATACTGAAATACGCAAAATTTCTCTAACATAATTTCAAGTAATTTAGTATAAATATGCTAATTATAAATCAAAAGAAGTAATCTAACAAATATTTTAAAAAAATTTGAATTTTTAATGTTAGATTTCAGCATCTTGCCCGTCATGGTGGCCGGTTGAGGAGAGGGACTGGGAGAGAGATATTAGATTTCAGCATCGTGCTCTTCAGCATCATGTTAGATTTTAGCATCTTACAAAATGAAAGATACTCAATTTTAAGATGCTGATTATTATCAAATTAAATTCACTAGCCGTATGCGAATACTAAACTACGTTTTTTTTAGGGTACATAGTTTGAACAATATCACCAGTTCAGGTTAATCCAGTTGGTTTAATGTGATTCAGGTTTCCTATCGTTTCTAATCATCAGTAATTTTGATACAAGTTCTGACTTTTTACTATGCTGCATACGACACTGTCACTAGCCGCATACGGGTCGTTGTGTGTCAACCGATGATAAAAAACTTTAACTCAATTTTTGAGGCACTAAACGACGTTTTTTTGCAATTCTGATTTCGTCGGCTCCTTAAAAATGACCGAGGCACCATTGCTCCCGTCTCGTCCCAAGCTTTCCGAATTGGGATCGTACGTGCAAATCTGAGTTTCCTAGCCAAAGTTATGGCCATTTAAAGTTAAAAAAAACGATGGTTTCGTACAAAAACACCGATGACGCATCGATGCTTTATAGACAGCCTAATTGCCAATGCTAAGCCTAATAAAACATCGATGTTTCATTACAAAACACCAACAACGCACCGATGTTTTTATAGCACTACCATACTTAATTGTCAATGCTAAAGCTAATAAAACATCAATGTTTAATTGCAAAAACATCAATGATGCACCAATACATGCAACCAAATGTATTTGTTTGATCTTGGTCAAATCGAGCGCAAACTTCAATCCCAGCTTCCTATGACTTTTTCTTCTAGCCAACTATGCTATGCCCATCTTAAGAATCTTTCTCTCTTTCCCAGTCCCTCTCTCTCTATAAAAAAAAAAAATTGGGAACCGGCTATTCAATGGTCTGAAAACAACGATTTTGTAACCATCTTAATAAATAGTAAAAAAATTCAAAAAAATGTAAAATTTGACATCCAAGTACATTTTAATAGGGAGATAATGTTGAACGGTCGGATCGACTGTTTGAACCTTGAAAATGAAAATATGTTCATTTTACAAATAGATCCTTATGTCCACTGAAGCATCCCTCTAATAAAAATGTCGGCCTAAACAAAGGAACCGAAGTCGTCTCTTTTTTAGCTTCGGGTCAAGATATTAATAGAGTAGTTTTATCTTCCTGTAGCACACCAACCATATGCAGTGCTGCTTATATTCTATACCTTTTGCGCTGCATGATGCTAAAAGTGCTATGTTAAAATATTTCCCAAAAGTTTGTTCCCGAAAAGAGGAACCAAAGTCGTCTCTTTTTTAGCTTCGGGTCAATATATTAACAGCGTAGTTTTGCCTTCAGACAGAGCACCAACCATATGCAGTGCTGCTTATATTCTAGACCTATTGCGCTGCATGATACTAGACCTGATCTGTTAAAATAATTTCTTAGAAGGTTGTAGCATAGAAAATAAATTGGGCCTGCCTGAGTTGGGCTTAAACAAAATTAACTCAGTTCTCAAATCACATTACTCAGTCACCGACAGCAAAAATGCAACTTTTATGTATTTAGATTTGGATGTTTTCTTTTATCATCTAAACAATTTTTTAGGCAAACAAAAAATAAAAAAGAGAAAATTTGTTTTGGGGCCCTTAAACTTTCATATTTGCTCCAACACCTCTTATTGTTTGCAAATTTGGAATGATGATATTCGTGTAGAACTAGGGTGTTCTTAAGCTCACCAAGTCATTTTGAGAGCTTAACTCAAAAATCTATCGGATTGGCTTCAAACAACACATCCAAACCATTGAAACTTATCTACTTCACGAGTGATGCATGTACATGTCAAATTTATAATTTTTCGAACTTGTTTAGTATAAAGTCAAGCGGTAAAAAAATAATGAAAAATGAACTGATAAATCATCTTTTTTTGACCGCTTGACTTCATACTAAATTAGTTCAAAAATTTAAATATTTGACATGTAAACGCATCACTCATTAAGTAGATCGATTTCAATGGTTTGGATGCGTCGTTTGAAGTTAATCCGATAGGTTTTTGAGTTAAGCTCGCAGAAGGGCTTGGTGAGCTTAAAAACACCTTATTCTACTCGCTAACACATGAGTAGGGTTAAAATGCCATATTGTTTGTGTTCCAATCATGCTTCACATGTTTATTTCTATTTTTAAAATTGAAAAAGTCAATTCATACCACTCAACATGATCTTCTTATTAAATTGTGCTTGGAGATCAAATTTTATAATTTTGTTAAAAACAATGATTTTGTATCTATCTAACTTCCAAAAAGAATATAAAATTTGGTCTCCAAACACATTTTCAAACTAAGATCATGTTGAGTGGTTTGGATCGACTATTTGAACTTTTAAAAACAGAGACAAAAATACTACATTATTGAAACACGGAACCGCTAAGACATTTTAACCCTACTTTTAATACATTTTAACCCCAACAGATTATCATTAATTAATCATGGATGCTAGCTATTAAATATTATATATTAATAACTGTTCTATCTGATTCTATAAATCATGGATGAAATCCTGAGAACTAAAATATATACAGACATGTTTCTCAAATAGGAGCAAAATTTGAACATTCCCTGTTACCATTTTTTTTTATCAGAAAAACACAGTGCTTTGAATTCTGTGTGGTTCATCCAATTTAAATTAAGTTTTATTGAGCCTCAATTTATCTAGCACATTGCACATATTTGTTTTTGTTTGCCAAATATTTGTGTTATATGATTGAAATATAGAAACATTGTCATAGTTCCTTATTGAATTACTAAATATTTGTGTTATATGATTGAAATATAGAAACATTGTCATAGTTCCTTATTGAATTACTAAAAATAAATGTAATTTAAAAAAAATGGATTACTAAAAATAAAAGAAATGTTGCACATAGGCCCTTAGATTTACCTGTTTGCGTTTCCTTTATGCAATTAAGCTTCACATGCATTTGATAAAAAAAGATAAGCACAAAAATAAGATTTAGTTTTCAGGAGTTGGAAGGAAACCATCTCAATTTTTTCACACAACAAATTCATAGTTCCCTATTGCTAAAGTCATACAATCAATCAATAATAAGTCCTAATAATATCTAACAAGATATTAATACCAAATCAAAAGTAATACATTTATGTCAGTCAATATTTGCATGAATCAGAGATTTTCATGCCAGTATCTGACAATGCCAGTATCAGTCAGGGGAAATGAAACTCCATGTAATCCCTTTTCGCTCCAGCAGGGGGGCTGGTATAAACCCAAAGCAATGATATAACAATCGAAAGCAGCCCCGACCAAACGAACACAATTGTCGGCACCTTCCCTCTTCGCCCCATCAGCCCCTTCGAAAATGGATACAAATGACACCGTTCTCATAACTGCTACTGCAATTGCGATTGCATTAACCATCATGATTGTGACAGGTGGCACCATCAGAAAGCTCCATTTGACTATGTATAGGTCAGCGTATAAGTCGTCAGTTTCATCTCCTGCTGATTTGCTTGTCAGAGTGAAGGATATGTCGACACCAGCTATCACTTTTAAAAGGCCTTGTAGAACCGCTGCTGGGTGTGCACTGGTGCCACCAATCAGCCATAACTGTTCATTACGCCACCACTCGTGGAGTGTTATCCCGCTCCACTTTATCTCCAGCAATGCCAAGAGGCACATAGTGGTAGTGATTATCAGGAGAAATACCAGAAAGGTTACATTTAGACTCTGTACTATGAATTTACCACTGAACAGAGAAACCGCCGGTAGGATGCAGTAGAGCAGGAGAAACACTGATGTGAAAGGATACATTGCTCCGTTGAAGTAAGAAACCCGCTGGAGGAATTTCATGCGGGGAGATGCAAAGAGAGCGTTGTTTCAGGAGAAGAATATCTCGACTGAACCCGTGGCCCACCGGAGAACCTGGTGGAGCCAGTCAGTGAGGTTGATCGGTGCGGTCCCACGGAATGCGTCCCTACCGGCAGTTACACAGTAAACCGACCTCCAGCCTCTGTTGTGCATGCGGTAACCGGTTACCACATCCTCAGTTACCGACCCGACGACCCCACTCGGTGGGGTCTTCATAGAAGCATGAAATCACACTGATTGCCTCAGCAACAGTTGCAGCATCAAGTGGTTCCCGTGGTACAGCCAAGGCTCCAGCCGGGCGGCCTTGGTGGGTCCCGGGCATATCCTGCAGCAACCGACCTTGAAACTCGGCCACTGGTATCGACGCAGCCAGAGCAGGCGAGCTTCCAAATTGTTTCGGCAGCAGCAAGGCCGATTCAATATTGTCATCCACTTCACCGTTTCCACCGGCAACACTGCCATTTTGAATCATAACCTCATCTTCTCTCTTTCTATCATGTTTTTTTCCCATGGTTTGCTGCCGTTTAAAGAACAGCTTGATTTTCCTCCTACCAAACCATCCCGAGTGCTCGGTTGCACGTGGCGGATTGAACCCGTAAAGCGCTGTCCTTCTGAAGATGACCCCCTACCAACATACATGGGTCCCTGAAGCCCATCCATGGCCCGCATGGTTACATCAAAGAAAACAAGGTTGTGGTTAGCGTACCGGTCACTGGGATCGATGCCTTCAAATCGCTGCGGAAACTGCATGTAGCAGATGCGGTCCCCGCCACGGTCAAGCATGAAGCACATGCGTTCACGGAGGGCACGTGAGTTGGCCACGTAATGGTCACAGTTGAGGTTTAGAATGAACGGGACGTTTGACATCACTGCACTTGAGCACACCAAAGCATTCATATCCCTGGCTTTCTTGTTGTGATCGTAGCCGGGCCACTTTTCCTGTGACACGTAAACCAGCATAGGGAGCCGCGTATCGACTCCACATGTGTCAATAGAGCATGTGGTGGTTTCAGGCGAGGATTCACCTCCCATTACGGGTTCAGATGGCGGTGGGGCCAGCATGACCTGAAACATAAGTCAAGATGTGGTTAATTCATAATCTGCTTGTGCTACATTTGAAAGTACAGTGGGAACAGAGTTTGATACTGGTAATAATTTGTTGAATAAAATGTATGTACTACGTTGATTTCAGTTGTTGCATTCTGTAAATTCTGGTAATAACAAAAAACACTAGTTACTGAGATGTACTACTACTGTTTAAAGAAGGGTTTTGTTACTTGTTAGTGGGGCTTATTTATAAAATTAATATCTGCTTAACAGACTATAAATTCAGGTCCATATAATTACCAAATTCTAATTTAGAAAAATATTACATTTCTATAATAATGTCCACATAGCATGGTAAAATAGTAAAAAATAGTCTGTTAAGTGATACCAGCATGGTCGCCTATTGAGTGATCGGGCTCAGCCGAAAGTCAATATTTGTTGAATAAATGCATACTTGATGCATACAAAGAAGAAGGATACCTCACACGCAATATATGAAAGCTGAGGGACCTTTTTGCAAACAATACTGAATTTTTTTTATAAACCATAATTAGAAAAAATAAAATTAGCAAACCAACATGATTAGGCCCGAATTTACAAAAACCATAAGAACCGAGATACCAATTCGGGTCCAGGTTTTTTTTCTCTCTGCACCATTATGTGTTATAATTAAGAAAATAATGTTTCTGTTCTACAATTAGTTTTAATTTGTACATGTGCTATTCTAAGGTCAAGTATACAACTCAAACTCAGTTGTGCAAACTCAGTTGTACAACTCAAACTCAGTTGGCCCTTTATAGTGTAATTTAGCCTCAATCTTACCAGTATAGGCCTTTATGTACCTCAATTGTGCAAACCAGACGTAGGTTTTCTTGATTACTTCATTCTTGAATTAAATGTCAAATTACCATTTATGTGCCCTTGATTTTAAAAAATGATCCCTATTGTTCAAACTTCAAAGCATTAAAACAAACTTATTAATTATCTTCTTTGCATTATTACTTAAAAATGGGCTCTTTTTTTTTCGTACAGTTCCTGGGGCATGACAAAGACGAAGGCGTGCGGCGAAGTGCTATTTCTGGTAAAAAGGTATGGCATTTTATTCATCTCCTCTGCAATTTTTCTTGTATCCTCGTGTTCTCTAATTGTTTTTTTTTAAAGGGTGTGGGAAATCATTTGGAAATAGTAATTTAAGAGTTGTTTTATGTCCCCAGCAAAGCCCCTAATTTTACTCCCAAATTTTCAATACATCAAACATCACTCTTAAGAACGCAAATTATTTTTATACCTCTTCAAAAAAAAAAAAAAAAATCTTTTGGAAACCAATTAATGACCAGCTCAGAACAAAAATTTAGTTTGGACCTTACTATTGACCATTTGGAGGGACTATAATTTATTCGTTTCTTTTAAATTTGTTTTGCTGGTAGATTTTACTGAAGGTGGATAAAACGAAGGAGGACAAGGAGGCAGAGAGCAAGCGAAATGAACTATTGAAATTTCTCAATGCTAGCTATGATTAATTTGCTGTTTGTGTTTTTCATCAATCTCACAGTCATCATTTTCGTTTTCTTTCCTTTTTGTACCTGAAATGCCTGGTTGTGTAATTTTTTTTTTAATTATCTTTTACCTACTTTATCATTTACCTCCTAGTCTGTCATTTACTATTTTAAAGTTTTGAGTTTAAAATTAGTGGTGTTTTACCAAACTCCACTTCGTGTGTGTATATATATATATTTGTTCCAGAGCTTATGTTTTGTTAAAATCAGCACCGTATATAGCAGGCCCAAGCCCAATTTGGTAATGAAATCAAAAGATTAATCTAGAAAATTCAATACCGACTTAGAAGAAGGATTGTGCTAGAAAATTCTAGGTTATTTTAATATCTTATCTTGTATCATGTAAAATATTCTAGAGTATTCAATAACCGATATGGTTCTAAGTATAAATAGGTTAGAGGCTCATATGTATCAAGAGTGAGAGACATGTATGAATGAGTGTGAGAAATATATATTACTTCTTGTACTCTCTCCATTTATAATAGTAGTTTAATACTCAACATGTTTATTTTGGAAATTCATTAATTGTGGCTTTTTTTAATTTTGAGTAAGGGGTTCTGCTCATTATTTGCGTTCAAATTATGTTTTTTAATTATCTATAGCAGAGTTGGTGCACATAGTACTTGTCTGGTTGTATTGTTTCGAATGCTTTTGTCAAAATTAAAGATGAAAGTAGAAATAGATGCAGAAATTATTTAATTACTTGGCATTGTAGTTGCATGTAAAATAAATGTATTGTATTTTTCTTTACCATGAAAGTTTTGCTTGATTGTGTTTTAAGGTGCCAATTGTGCCTATTTACAAGCAAACACATAACTTGAATAAAATTTGTTGGTTACAAGCAAACACATAAAATTGTAACAATAATACACGCTGGTTACAACCTCTTACAAGTAAACACGCAAAACTTGAAAAAAAAAAGAGAAGAAAAAGAAAGAAATGAGTAAAACTGAAAACAAAGAAAAATATATTCATATATTAAACATCAAATAGAAGAAAAATTGATCTAATTTTATAGTCAAGCCCTTCGAAAAGTGAGCACTCTTGTTGCTGGTGTGCAGAGTAATTCCTAACGAGTTGCATGTTCATTTCTTGCTCTTTTGATTTTTGGGCCAATAATTACTATGGCAAATCCGGTACCAAATCCTGTACCAAATCCCAATCCAATGAAAAGGCACAATAGAACAATTCCAGTCATTTTCTTAGCAGGTTTTGTGGGAGGAGAGGTTGAATTGTTTCCAGGGCTTGTGACATTGCACAGCTTAGATAGTGGCACACCACATAATTCAAGGTTCCCTTCGTACGATGAATTGTCGAATGCCAGGAACTGACCAGATTGCGGGATTCTCCCAACCAGATGGTTAAATGAAAGATTCAAGTAGGATAGAAAATTCAAGGAGATTAGTTCCTGTGGAATCTCTCCAGAGAGGTTGTTCCAAGAAAGGTCCAGTGACTCGATTTGCGTCAATCGTCCAAGTCGATGCGGAATGGATCCAGTGAAGGCATTATGTGATAGGTTTAGTGCTTTTATTACTTTAAGCTCTCCAATCGTCTCAGGAATATCACCAGTGAATCTATTTCTCGATAAATCAATCAGAATCATTAAATTAGGCAAGTCATTCTCTAGTGTCATTTGTGCCCCTTTATCCGTGATAGTAACAGAGATCCCATAAATTAGAAAATTATACCATGGATAAGGGCCTTTATCAAAAGAGGCATCCGAGGATAAATTATGCATGGACTTGAAATTATTGAACCAGAGTGGTGGCAAACTTCCATTGAAGTCATTTGAAGCTAGATCAATTATTCTTAACAATGGGAAAGAAGAATTCATTCTTCCAAAATTTGAAGGAAATTCTAGTGTACCATAGAATTTATTGGACCTTAGAACAATGACTTGGAGATTTGGAAGCTTTCCTAGTGAAAACGGGAAAGTGCCACCTATGTGGTTGTTCCCTATGTCAAGGAGTGCCAAATCTTTACACCTTGTTAAAGATCCAGGCAAATTGCCTTCAAGATTGTTGTTGTTCAAATCCAATATGACGAGTGCACAAGACCTGCTTATGTGAGGAGATAGTATTCCAGAAAGTTTGTTTCCTCTTAAACTCAGGATCTGCATGCCTGGTCTTCCTATGATGCAAGAAGGAATCGATCCACTCAAGTTGTTGTGTGATATATCAAGCATGTTAAGTCTTGGTTCACAAATTGAAGATGGGATTTCTCCAGTTAGCATATTTTTGGATAAAAAGAGATATCTAGTATTCTCCAAATAGAGTGTATAGTTGGATGGGATTTCTGAGAATTCATTGTTGGAATAGTCCAAAAAGTAAGCACCCACAAGTGGGACTGCTCCTTTTAGCTTGTTAAAACTAAAATCGACGGAGTCAAAGGAAAAACCTGGAGGCACATCTTCTACACTAGTAAACATGTTGTGCAAAAGGTCTAGCACTGCCTCAGAATCCCTCAACCTCTTCCATATCCACCTTGGTATAACTCCGTGCAATTGGTTTTTTGAGAGATCAACATAGAACAAATTGGTGAGGTTACTGAGGTGCCCAAGTAAGTTAAGGTCAAATGTTCCATTAAAATTGTTTGAGCTCAGGTCAAGAGTATCTAGACTTGGGAGCCAAACTATTGAATTTGGAATTGGTCCATTAAACTGGTTCCCACTTAGATAAAGTGTTTTCAAATTTGAGAACTTAAATATTTTCCCAGGAATTTGTCCATTCAATTGATTTTCATCAAGGTAAAGCTCAATCAATGGAGAAAATACAAGAGAAGACTCTTTTAGTCGGAACTGGCCTGAGAGCTTGTTGTTAGAAAGATCTAGTATTTTCAAACTTGGAAGAGAAAACAAACTTTGGGGGAGTGAGCCAGAGTGTGAGTTATTGTGAAGGTCCAATATTGCTAGTTTATCAAGTTTTTCAATTGAAGAGGGTATTTGTCCTGAAAAGTTGCAACCTGAAAGACTAAGTTCAGATAAATTTCTGAGGTTGCCAATTTAATCTGGTATGCTACCAAAAAATTTGGTTTCTTTGAGAACCAAGCTCTCCAAAGAACTCACGATTGGAAAATTAGGTAAAGTCCCAAATAGCTCTCCATTTTCTGATAAATCAATCTTGGTCAATGTTGGGATTGAAAAATCTCTTGTGGAAACAGCCCTTCAAGGTTAGAATTGTCCAATAGGAGATCTTTTAATGGAAATTCAGCAAAGTAGTCAGGAATCTGGGTTTTCAAGCTGTTGTCACTGAGGCGAATGACAGTTAAGGAACGAAGTTGGGAAAGAGAAGATTCAATGGGGCCTGACAGATTACAATTAACCATGCTGAGAACTTGTAAGTGGGGGACCGACTTAGACAGAGCTCTGCACCACTCGGTTCCATTCTCAGAGATATCAACACCATCAAGATAGAGCTCCCTTAAATTGCTAAGTTGACTAACCAATATCTGTAGATTTGGTTCATGCAGTATCAAATCACAATAAAAGTTGGAAAAATAGCCGCATGAAAGGTCAAGTGAGATCAAGTTTGTGAGGTTGGCTATGGCAATTGGGATTTGGCCGATAAAATATGTGTTGGATAGGTTTAGATGGGTAAGCATAGTTAGCTTCTCGAACCCATAAGCTGGAATCTGGTTTTGTGAAAAGTTGTTGTATGAAAGATTGAGCTGTTGAAGCGAGGTGAGATTAAAGATTGCAGCACTGAGGTTACCTCGAATGTAACGGTTGCTGATGTCAAGAGCAGTGACATGGCCGGTTGCTTCGTCACAAGACACTCCCTCCCAGCCACGGCAACAGTCTGTTCCGGGTTGCCAAGAGGTAAGATCAGAGTGGAAGAAGCCTCTTTTGAGTTGGAGAAGGGAAGAGCTCTGGTCAGGAAGGCATGAGACGTGGGTTGCCACAGAAGCAGAGGGAAGCAAAAGAGATGAGAGGATAATAAGTAGAGCGTAGAGACACAAGTGCAGAGAGTTTGGCCAAGAATTAGCAAAATCCATTTGTTGGATGTGGTAGAAACAGCAGGGGAGTAGAGAATGATTGATTATGCAAGTAATGTATATAAGCAACACAGCTTTAAATGTGAACATTGTCTGGTTAGGCTCACATCAGCTTCACTACTTGACTTGAGTCAATTGACTTGGGTCAACCCTAGTGATGAAGACCATCAAAGCTACAGTACAATTGACTTGGGTCAACCCTAGTGATGAAAGACCATGAAAGGTACTCTTCAGTTGACTTGGGTCAACCCTAGTGATGAAGACTCTGAAAAGTACTCTTCAGTTGACTTGGGTCAACCCTAGTGATGAAGACCATCAATGGTACTGTTCTGTTGAATACTTTGCTATATTAACTGAATGATAAATTAAGTCCCTTCAACTAAATATGAAATATGAAATACATAAATAATATACTATCATTGTCACAAATATTACCTGGTGGTACGCAATGGTAAAAAAATACAAAGTAAAAAGATAATTAACACAGCCTTCCAAAACACTATTTCATCAATAATTAACACAGTTCTCAAATCACATTACTCAGTCACCGACAGCAAAAATGCAACTTTTATGTATTTAAATTTGGATGTTTTCTTTTATAATGTAAACAATTTTTTGGGCAAAACACAAAAAGAGAAAATTTTGTTTAGGGCCCTTGAACTTTGATATTTGCACCATTACCCCTTATTGTTTGCAAATTTGGGATCATTATTTTCTATCATCCAGATAACAGTTAACACATGAGTAGGGCAATGCCATTTGTTTTAGTGTCCCAGTCATGTTTCACACGTTTATTTTTATTTTTAAAATTTGCAAAGTCAATTTGAACCACTCAATGTGATCTCCATATTAAACTGTTCTTGGAGACCAAATTTTTATAATTTTTGAAAATTGTTTACTATTTTTTTTTATATGTACAAAATTGACTACAAAACATTTAAAAACGGAACCAATAAGACATTTTAACCCTAATTTTTATACATTTTAACCCCACCATATTATCATTAATTAATCATGGATGCTAGCTATTAAATATTATATATTATTAACTGTTCTATCTGATTCTATAAATCATGGATGAAATCCTGAGAATTAAAATATAGGGGGGAATTTCATGTATATCCCTCAAAAGTTTCAATATTACTTATTTATCCCTACAAAATTAATAATTAAATATTTATCCTTGAAAATTGTACAAACTCACATTTTTGTCCAATCTAACTCTATAACATATCAAATATCTCTCCAAAAATAATTAAAGAATATTTTTATAAACTTTAAAATTTATTTTACAATATTAATTAAGAATATGTTGACCATTATGCCCTTCGTTTCAGTCTTCCTGAGTTATTTTCTCTTTAAGACACCAAACCTCCCGCCTCTCTCTCCAAACGTGCCAAATTACAGATTTCTCTCCATCTTTTCTCGTCGCCTCCCCTCTCATAAATTTCTGTCGCTTCTCGTTGCTTTAATTTTTCCATCTTCGTTTGGAGAGAGAGGCGGGAGATTTGACGTCTTATAGAGAAGAGAACTCAGGCAGACTAAAAAGACAAAAACGAAGGGGCATAATAGTCAATATATTATTAATAATATTAGAAAATTAATTTTAAAGTTTAAAAAAATATTATTTAAATATTTTTTGAGGTATTTGGTATGTTATAGAGTTAGATTGGACAAATATGTAAGTTTCTACAATTTTCAATAATAAATATGTAATTACTCATTTTGGAGGGATAAATATGTAATATTGAAACTTTTGAGGGATATACATGAAATTCCCCCTAAAATATATACAGATATGTTCCTCTTGCTCCTATTTGAACATTCCCTGTTACACTTGTGTCAGTCAATATTTGCATGAATCAGAGATCTTCATGCCAGTATCTGATAATGCTAGTATCAGTCAGGGGAAATGAAACTCCATGTACTCCCTTTTCGCTCCAGCAGGTGGACTGATATAAACCCAAAGCAGAGATATAACAATCGAAAGCAGCCCCAACCAAACGAACACAATTGTCGGCACCTTCCCTCTTCGCCCCATCAGCCCCATTGCAAATGGATACAAATGGCACAAAACCCAGAAACTAAAAGAACACCCCGCCGAGCAGTTCACTCCATCTCGGAAACATACTGTAAACTGTTCTCATAACAGCTACTGCTATTGCGATTGCATTAGCCATCATGATCGTGACAGGTGGCACCATCATGATCGTGACAGGTGGCACCATCAGAAAGCTCCATTTGACTATGTATAGGTCAGCGTACATGTCGTCAGTGTTATCTCCTGCTGATTTGCTTGTCAGAGTGAAGGAGATGTTGATACCAGCTATCACTTTTAAAAGGCCTTGTTGAACAGCTGCTGGGTGCGCACTGGTGCCACCAATCAGCCAGAACTGTTCATTGCACCACCACTCATGAAGTGTTATCCCGCTCCACTTTACCTCCAGCAATGCCAAGAGGCACATAGTGGTAGTGATTATCGGGAGAAATACCAAAAAGGTTACATTTAGACTCTGTACTATGAATTTACTGCTGAACAGAGAAACCGCTGGTAGGATGCAGTATAGCAGGAGAAACACTGATGTGAAAGGATACATTGCTCCATTGAAGAAAGAATATCTCGACGGAACCCGTAAAGCACTGTCCTTCTAAAGATGCATCCAGTACTGACATACATGGGTCCCTGAAGCCCATCCATGGCCGCATGGTTACATCGAAGAAAACAAGGTTGTGGTTAGTGTACCGGTCACTGGCATCGATGCCTTCAAATCGCTGCGGAAACTGCACGTAGCAGATGCGGTCCCCGCCATAGTCAAGCATGAAGCACATGCCTTCACGGAGGGCACGTGAGTTGGCCACGTAATGGTCACAGTCAAGGTTTAGGATGAACGGGCCGTTTGACATCACTGCACTTGTGCGCACCAAAGCATTCATATCCCCGGCTTTCTTGTTGTGATCGTAGCCGGGCCACTTTTCCTGTGACATGTAAACCAGCATAGGGAGCCGCGTATCGACTCCACGTGTATCAATAGAGCATGTGGTGGTTTCAGGCGAGGATTCACCTCCCAGGACGGGTTCAGATGGCGGTGGGGCCAGCATGACCTGAAACATAAGTCAAGATGTGGTTAATTCAAAATCTGCTTGTGCTACATTTGAAAGTACAGTGGGAACAGAGTTTCATACTGGTAATAATTTGTTGAATAAAATGTATGTACTACGTTGATTTCAGTTGTTGCATTCTGTAAATTCTGGTAATAACAAAAAACACTAGTTACTGAGATGTACTACTACTGTTTAAAGAAGGGTTTTGTTACTTGTTAGTGGGGCTTATTTATAAAATTAATAGCTGCTTAACAGACTATAAATTCAGGTCCATATAATTACCAAATTCTAATTTACAAAAATATTACATTTCTATAATAATGTCCACATAGCATGGTAAAATAGTAAAAAAAATAGTAAGAAATTCTAACCTGAATGTACCCGCATGGTCGCCTATTGAGTGATCGGGCTCAGCCGAAAGTCAATATTTGTTGAATAAATGCATACTTGATGCATACATAGAAGAAGGATACCTCACACGCAATATATGAAATCTGAGGGACATTTTTGCAAACAATACTCAGTTTTAAATTCACAATTAACACCTAAGTTTTTCTCAAATATGTTTGCAATTGACACCTAACCACTAATGATGTTCTTATTGCGTAAATATTGACTTTCTTAATTCTTGCTCAAATTTTGCCTCTTTCATCATGCATAAATGAATTAAAATTCATTTTAATTGTACAAAGTACAGAGTAGTTATGATATTTCTGTAGTTTTTTTCATGGTTCTGAAACTCGGAATCGGAATTGGAATCGGGTTCTTGACCGTGGAATCAGAATCGGGTAAATCGGCCGGAATCGGCCGAGTTGACTCGGTAACTCGGATTTTTTTGCCAGAAACTTGTTTTGTAGCCAAAAAATAGAAAAAAATTGGTAAAAGAATAATTTGTAGAAACACTATTTTAATACAAAATATTAAACTAAAATAATCCACTAATTATTTAATCAAACACTATGTTAAGACAAAATATTACACTCAAACACTATGTTATATTCCGCAAATTTTAATCTCAATTAAATGTCTAATAATCAAAATTTTCAACTAATAAAAAATTTGTTTTAGTTAATTAATTAAGCTAGACATTAGTTCATAAATTAGAATATAAATTGGTGATTATGAAATCAATTTATAAATTTATTATTTTATAAATTGATTATGCGAATTTAAAACGTTAATAAATTTAAAATATATTTACGTAAATGATTAGTAATTTAACAAAATTAGATATGATGATAAATTAACTTAGATTTCGTGAAGTGTTACAAATTTGATTATATCGCGAAATCTAATTAATTAATTAAGTCTAATAACTAAGATTTTACAACTAAATAAAATTTTAAATTGAATAAATTAGTTATATAAATTAGTTAATAAACTAGTTAGTAATTTTAAACAAATTCTAGATTTAATTTAACAAATAAAAAAAAATCTCTAAATAAGAATGCAAATGTGAACGAAATTATTAATTAAACTTCGATGGAGATACAAATGAATTCGAATGTTAAATTCTGATCAGTTGAAACATTCGTATTAAATTTTAAATGCAAGCATCGTTAATTTTTGTTGATAGAATGCAATTGATTAGGTTATTAAACAAAACCAATTCAATTCCCTCCTTAATTTTTGTGAGATCTCAACCATTCAAAATATTCTGCACGAATCTCAAAGTCCCTGGATTTTCCTGTTGAAAGTTGTAAATCCTTTGTTTTAATCAAATTGAAGAATATTTCGGGTCCGCACCTCTCTCCCTCTCTGACAACGCAGCCCATCTCTTCCTCTCTCTCGGTTGGTCAGAATCGGCCGGAATCGGCCTTGAATCGGCTCAACTCGGTTGAATCGGCTTGACTCGGCCTAAAAATCGGCTAACTCGGCCGAGTCAAGCACTGTTCATCCGAGTTTGGCTGAAAAAATCGCACGGGCGAGGAAATCGGGTGAAAATCGGATCGGACACGGCCGATTCCGAGTTGACTCGGAATCGGCCGAGTTTCGGAACCATGGTTTCTTTTTAATAGTGGTACTTATATTTTTTTTTTGGTGCTCCTTATTTTGGGGTGGCTCTTGAAAATTGGAGCTGGGGTTGTTAAACGGGTAACCCGGTCGATGTGTTGTTACTTTGTTGCTATTTGGACGATTTTGAGCTTTACACAGAGAAAGGAGAGTAGTCCAGTTCAACTTTCCAAGGTTCTCTCTCTCTCTCTCTCTTTCTCTCTGCACCATTATGTGTTATAATTAAGAAAAAAATGTTTCTGTTCTACAATTAGTTTTAATTTGTGCCCTTGATTTTAACAAATGATCCCTATTGTTCAAACTTCAAAGCATTAAAACAAACTTATTAATTATCTTATTTGCATTATTAACTTAAAAATGGGCTCTTTTTTTTCATACAGTTCCTAGGGCATGACAAAGACGAAGGCATGCAGCGAAGTGCTATTTCTGGTAAAAAGGTATGGCATTTTATTCATCTCCTCTGCAATTTTTCTTGTATCCTCGTGTTCTCTAATTGTTTTTTTTTTAGAGGGTGTGGGAAATCATTTGGAAATAGTAATTTAAGAGTTGTTTTATGTCCCCAGCAAAGCCTAATTTTACTCCCAAATTTTCAATACATCAAACATCCCTCTTAAGAACGCAAATTTTTTTTATACCTCTCCAAAAAAAAAAAAAAAATTCTTTTGGAAACCAATTAATGACCAGCTCTGAACAAAAATTTAGTTTGGACCTTACTATTGACCATTTGGGGGGACTATAATTTATTCGTTCTTTTAAATTTGTTTTGCTTGTAGAATTTACTGAAGGTGGATAATTAAAACGAAGGAGGACAAGGAGGCGGAGAACAAGCGAAATGAACTATTGAAATTTCTCAATGCTAGATATGATTAATTTGCTATTTGTGTTTTTCATCAATCTCACAGTAATCATTTTCGTTTTCTTTCCTTTTTGTACCTGAAATGCTTGGTGGTGTAATTTTTTTTAATTATCTTTTACCTACTTTACCATTTACCTCTTAGTCTGTCATTTACTATTTTAAAGTTTTGAGTTTATAAATTAGTCGGGTTTACCAGACTCCTCTTTGTGTGTATATATATATTTGTTTCAGAGCTTGTGTTCACTACTACAGAAATGGTCATTGTACACGGACATAAACAGGGGAGCTACACGGATTTCCTGCCGTGTGGAGTGCGAGGGTGTATAATCCCCTGAATAAATTATACACGGATATTTAACCGTGTGCAATTCCTGAGAGCTACACGGATCATTACATAAACAACCGTGGTCAATTCCTTGCCAAGTGGCGTTCTCCAAAGCCGAGCTACACGGATCACTACATAATTAACCGTGTCCAATTCCTTGCCAAGTGGCGCTCTCCAAAGCCGAGCTACACGGATCACTACATAAACAACCGTGTCCAATTCCTTGCCAAGTGGCGCTCTCCAAAGGCGAGCTACACGGATCACTACATAAACAACCGTGTCCAATTCCTTGCCAAGTGGCGCTCTCCAAAGCCGAGCTACACGGATTGGAACATAAACAACCGTGTACGATTTCTCTGTCTACACGGACTTTTAGGTTAATATCCGTGTAGACATAGTTATTCTGCACGGCTCATTACATAAACAACCGTGTACATTAGTGGAGATCTATACACGGATATTTAACTAAAAGGCCGTGTACGATCATGTTTCTACACGGATGTCTATCAAAATATCCGTGTAGAATAACTATTTCTACACGGATCATTACATAATCAGCCGTGTAGCTATCTTATATTTTTATTTGCTCTTTATTTGGCTTTCCACACGGACTTATGTGAAACATCCGTGTAGAATGGTTATATTTTTTTTTTCGATTTTTATTTTATGTTTTGGCTAGCCTCCAGTTTGCTAGCCATTAAAAATCAATTCCAAACAAAGAATTTCCAATATATCAGAATACGACCCCTAAACAAAATTCATGTACACTAAATATATCAAAAATTCATGCACACTAAATTATACAAATCCATATTCTGGTTTACAATATTCCTGCTGAAACCACTTTGCCCACATACATCTAAAATAATCTATATCTTCCTTGCTGTAATGCCCTGCCTTTTTGTTCGATTTATGCTGCCAAAAATCCAAAATATGTAGGTTATTAGAAAAATACAATATAACAACTGCATCTCTGTTTTGCTTTATAAAAAGAAATATTGTAATTATAACAATGCAACTAATAAAACAAATTTAGTAGAATAAAATATTAGAGGAAATCAATATTAATTATATGGACAAGTCAAGGCAAACATATGAATTACATACCGGATAGTTTGGCCAATCGAATTGTAAGCGTTCAACAAAGTGATACATATATATCATCGTGTAATAACCGCATTCCCAACCCTGCAACTGTTGCGGGCACTGAAATTTTCATTTAGCGGCCTATGTTAGAATGACAATTAATTTTTGAACAAAAAATATGAAATTATAAAAATTATAGTGCATGTGCTCACCGGCTGCCACCTGAAACACAACTTATTTTTACGCTTCGGAATCGTGCTTTGCATTCCTCCATCTTTAAGATATTGCAGAAAAGCCCTTACAAAATTGAGTGAATGTAATTAGCAATTCCACAATTTGTTATATGTAATTGGGAAAAAATCAAACCAAGTGAATTACTATTGCTTACTTTCTTATTGGAATGCAGATCATTTTGGAGTGCTGAGGAGTGACGCCCGGTTCGGGCTGTGAAGAATCCATGAGGAAAACCAAATTCTCAAGTGGCACAATCACAATCAAACACCAGTGGCCCCTCTGGTGGTATGGCACGAGAATAAATTTCTTTTTCTCCGAAAGAGCCTTATGCATCGCTGAACACATGTACTGGACAGTATCTTTCTCCTGATATTGCACCATCGTACCACTAATAAAAGCGGGGTCCAAGAATGCACAGGAGTTCACCTTATCTTTCCCACAAGCCAGAGACTGTTTTCGTTGTATCATCCTGAAAAATCATCATTTCACATTAGAATATATATTTGAGTGCTATACACATGATATATATGATTTTTTGGTCACTAACAAGAGGAAAACGGTGACGACCCCCACATCGAGCCATTTATCGCTTGATGAGGCATGTAGGAAGTCCTTGAATTCTTTGAAAGGCAGCACGACCGTCCTGCCTTTGTGTAGGAGAACCTCGGGGGGGATATCGAACATTACGTCCTCCATATAATCTGGTGCCTTAACCAGGCAGGCGTGGAGATTCCGCAAATCCTCGGGCAAACGGCTAACCTCTGCTTCAGAGAGCCCCGTACGGTCTACTGGGGCATCCGCTGGCGCATCCGCTGGCGCAGCCGCTGGCGCAGCAGGAGATTCTTGCGCATCAGCCCCGACTACTACTTCCAAGCCTCGCCGTACCGGTGACAAAGCTTCGTCCGCAGTATTTCCAACGCCTCTTCGGGTCTGTATCAGATTTTGAACCTTTTTTCAAGTATTTCAAAATAATCATTTGAACGTAACATAAGATATCCGTGTTTTATTTAGAGATTACCTGATCCAAAATAATCTGACACTTGGGCCATTGGACAATCTGTTTACGGGCATCATCAAGCACCACCATGCCGTCGGTAGGGACAGGAAGAGGTATTTTGGCTGCCCAATCGGCCACAATCATGTCAACCGTTACGGGGAGGTGGTTGGGCCTTAGCTGAGAACCGGCTGGAGGATATACAATACCCTTAGCAAGGGTCAGAGGAGTTTTGTCGTGCCACATGACGAGGTCGCATGATGTGGCCTCCTGCAATAATTATCAGAAATTAGTTAATGAACAAGTCACAATTACGGGTAGATTATGAACAAGTAGTGATTACCTGTAGATTGTCCAACACGCCCAGAACTTCGGTCCCGGATGCTTGACTGCTTCGCCGAAAACCCGGCGAAACGGGAGGTTGTTGCTCGGATTGCTGCGTAAGAGATGTAATTTGGTTGATCCACCTTGATTCGAATTCAGCGATCCTTCCATCGTACTCCGTTCTGAACTCCTCGCATACCTCCTGGCGTACCTGCGCCAACCTTGATTCCATCTCTTCCGTGCTAACTTTGGCACGCGGTCTTCTTTTTGGTTTTGGTCCGTTGTATACATCCTTCCAGCCACAGTAGACCGAGACACCCCTAACTCGACCCGTGTGTTCTTTAGTCCCGAGCGCTGCGGACAAGGAATCATCCACTCTTTCGACAGTCATGGAGCCCGAATTTACCTCCTCCTCCACATCCAACTGTTAAAAAAAAAATTAGTTATAGCAAAAGACAAAGTAATGTACACGAAGTTACCACAAAGACTCTTACCATTTTCTGAGCCACGGGTTGCACGTCACTTGGGAGTACTATCGTCCCGTCAGCGGTTACCTCAGATCTTCCCATGAGCCAGCATTGGGCCCTAGGATTTTGGATCCTAACCACAGGTGAGTCAGAATGTTTGTTTTGGTCCAGTACCTTAGCCCATTCGACCGACTTACCCTCGTAACCACCTGACCCTAATTTGTGCGGGTACTTGTTCAATTTCGCGATCCTCCTGCCCTCGTCACTTTTTACCTTCACATATCAAGGCACATCAATTAGCTAGTTTAAGGAAGATAAGTACATATCGAGAAAGAACAGAATACGAAAAAGATGGCTGAATTTATATACCTTGAACTCTTCTGTGGACTTCAAAGCTTGAAACTCCTCCCAGTCCTCTTGTTTCAGCCATTTATAGTAGCCTACCGGATTTCTCCCTTCCTCCATGAAAACCGTCTTCAACGTGCTCTTGAATTGCTTCCAAGCTTCATTCATTTTCCTCAGAGTCTTTTTCTTTTTCGCGGACTTTGGGTCGTCATCCTGGATGTTCCAATGAGCCTGCATGATTGACAACAAAATTACTGCATGTAAGTTCATTCAAGTTTTCAGGTCAGGTATAGACATATATAACTTGCACTTAACCAAAGTACGGGGAATAAGTAGCTTGAAAATAATTTGTGTTTCACTTGCTCTACCAAATTGTCACTACCTACATGCAATCTAACCTTTATGACCAAATCAATAAGTGAAATAATGTGTTGTATTTAGCTGAGTTTGTTAGTGATATTTCTTTGCTGATTTTGCTATCTGTCATGATATTTCTTTGCTGATTTTGCTGATTACCTTACCTTTCCTGGTGGCGGTACCCAGTACACTACATTGATTTCATTTAGCAGGTAATATATATTTGGTTTTGAATTTTTCTCTGTATAACTGCTAAATGATAGAATTTGGGATATAGTCCTACAAAGCAAGAATTATCACCTACACCCCTAGAAATATACCAAAGGTTAAGACATGCTAGAAAACTTGTATCCAACAAAAAAAGAAATAACAAACAGAATACGAAAAATGAATATATAATGCATGTACAGTTTTTTTTTTTACCTTCACAATGTTCCACCATTCGTTCTTATCTTCGTCAGAGAATTTGTCCCACCTCTCAACCAAGATAGATGCCTTCTGCTTCACCAAATTGTTACACCAATTTGTGTACTCTGCCCTACGTAGACCCTTCGGACATCCGGTTTTGTCGAACTCGATTTGCAAATCCTTCGCCTCTGAGGTCTTCGTGCACATTGTCGGACCTCTTTTCCTCTTTTCTGTCTGAGACTGCTGGTCCTCTTCTTCCACTATCATATCTACCTGCGGTTCCACTGTTTCCAAAATCATATCTGCATTCTCACCTGGCTGTGACATGGTTCTTTCTACAAAAAAGAAACATTATTACAAATGCTATGAAATGTAAAATTTAGTTCTAACTTATGTGTTGTTGGGTCCTTTGTTCAATCATAGCGTTGGTTTTGCAATTTAGTCCCTGTAACATTAATTAGGTGTCCATGTCACCAGAATAGGTCAGTTGAGGAAACTTTTCACTTAACCAAAATACAATCAGAGATAAGGGTTTTGATTTAACCAAGATACAGGGAGCATTGCAACTTAGAGAGAGAGAGAGAGAGAGAGAGCCTTTCAAGGACAGAACAGCAACCGCGCGAGAGGAGCTTAGAGATTCAGTTGGCGAGTTCAGAGGAGAGCGACAGAGGAGACCGAGCTAGCACCGAGAGAGAGAACGATGGCAGCACCACAGAAAGAGATAGGAGACTAGGGGGTTTAGGTTTTTAGGGGAGACGAGGAGATTTTGAAAAGATATCGAGCGACAGAGACGAGGCGCGCACTTTATTTCGCGTAAACTAAATATACACGGACATTTAAATAAACACCCGTGTAGAAACGTAAGAGAGCTACACGTTTAATTAAACACCCGTGTATAATTAGGTTACGCGAAATTATGAAATGCGCGCCTACATATGGTTTTCTAGATTAATTTTTTCAAATTCCAAAGTTTCAAATTTTTCAAATTCCATATTTTTCAAAATGGAAATTCCAAAATATAAAAAGGAACCTGATTTCAGTTTTATTTAGCTTGAAAATTATTTTATATCTTCGAGTATCTAGCAGAACTTAATAATAAATGCAAATAAATATTTCAATTTCTACACGGGCGTTTAAATAAATATCCGTGTAGAAAACTGTTTGTACACGGATTTTTTATTAAACGCCCGTGTACGTTTCTTATAAGGCGAAACAACTCTTGAAAATTAAACGGCCGTGTTAAAAGCCATTTGTACACGTAATTTTTAATTAAACGACCGTGTATGATTCTTATAAGACGAAATTCAAAATTAAACGACCTTGAAAAGCCTTTTGTACACGGAATTCGAGAAGTTGCCTTATCTTTTTAATTAAGAAGACGAAACGACTTCAAAATTCAATATAATCTGAGAAACTCCCCCTTTCCGATTACTTTTCTCTGAGAATTTGGAAGAAGAAATGGCCGCTTCGGTTAAACAGGAAGACGCAAATGTGCCATGGCCGTTGCCCCCCGGCTATGTCATTCCCGAAGATGCTCCCGAAGTCCCTCCCGGCTATGAAATGCCTCCTCCCAACTACAGGAGAACATGGCCATGGCCGCCCTCAAATGTGCCACGACGAAGCCCAAGGGAGCACCCACCACCAAAGCCCTACAAAAGGAGGGGCAATCCCTGGATCAGGCCAAAGAGACCCTGGATTCAAAGGAGGGGGTCAGGCCAAGGAGCAATTCAGCCAGGCCAGCAGTGAGGGAGTGTTTAATTAAGTTAGCTTTTTTTTTTCGTTTTGTTTTGGTGTAATATATTTTTGTTCTTAATTTAATCAGCATTTTGTTTTCTTTCCGTTTAACTATTTTGTTAAATACTTCATGCTATCTAAATAAATACTGTTATAGATATGAATTAGCAGTACAAAACAACCAACAAATAATTAATTCATGGATAATCACTAAAAAGTAAATTATTTAAAATTAACTTAAATAATCTGTCTAAATAATATCATAGAATGCCTAATGCTCTCTAAATAATCCTATTTGAAAACATAAATGAACACTTTACTTGATATGACCTTATCTGGGTTTACAAATTTATAAAACAACCATAGAAAGATGTTTCGGAAATAAATACCTTCTGTTCAAGTAATTATTTCAAAATATTTTTTACAAAAAAATATTTCAAAATAACATGCAATTTAGTCCCTGTTGTTCAAGTAAAGTATTTTCAAGAATAATGTAATTTGAATATTTCAACCTCTACACGGGCGTTTAATTAAATATCCGTGTAGGAAACCTTTTGTACACGGATTATTCATTAAACGCCCGTGTACGTTTCTTAGAAGGCCAAAAAACTATTGAAAATTAAACGAGCGTAGAGAAAACTTTTCTTACACGGATTTTTAGTTAAACGTCCGTGTCCAACTATAGAAAACGATTAATTCGAGAATTTGCCTTATCTTTTTAATTCTGAAAAGACGAAAACGAATTCAAATAATCACTCCCCCGTTTCGATTACTTTTTCTCTGAGAATAATTTTAGGGGAAAAAATACCTTCCTACACGGATGTGTAATGAAATATCCGTGTAGCTCTCTTTGAATTTCTACACAGACATTTTATGAAACGTATAAATGTATTTGTACACGGATGTTTAATTAAATGTCCGTGTTGCTCCCTTTGAATTTCTAATGAAATTAAAAATTATTCTTAGAAAGATGGGTGTTTCACGTACTAATTAAATTATATCAGAAATTATACAAAAATTCATGTCTAGATTATATCAAAAATTAATACAAAAAAAACATACACTAAATTATACAAATCCATATTGCTAGTTTAAAAAAATTACTGTTGAAACCACTCTGCCCACATATCTAAAATAATAAAATTCTTGCTCCTGATGCAACAAATAAATATTAGAAACAAATAAAAACATTACAATGAGACAGACATATCCAGAGATAAACCGGCCTTGAGTCTTTAGCTTCATTGGGCTCTCTGAAATATTATAAAAGAAATATATATTATGCATTGAATTTTTTTTTCCCAAATAAGAAATATTCAAATTTTCAAGTTTAAAAGGAGTAAATATTATACATTGGATTTTTTTTTTCCTTTTTCTCTTTTTTTCCACTGTTTGAACATCTTCCCATAATCCTTCATTGTGGTCAGATCTCATGTAATTTGCTTCGTCTTGTTCTGCAATTGTTGCTATCTCAGCTTGCACATCGGTACAAAATTGAGGTATCTCTTCGAACTGGTCGTACTCTTCTTCGTCGGTGACGTTTTCTACCCCAACAATCCTTCTTTTTCCGGATAGGACGACACTCCACCTATCATCACTCGGGTCAGTGACATAAAAGACTTGGGTGGCTTGCTTGGCAAGTATGAACGGATCATCCACATACCCGACTTTGTCAAAATCAACGAGGGTGAACCCGTCGTTATCAACTTTAACACCCCGGGCTTCGACCCATTGGCACCGAAACAAGGGAATGCTAAGGTGAGGATTGTAAACGAGCTCCCAAATTTCTTCAATAACGCCGTAATAAGACTTTGAAGCTATTACAGGCCGGGCATCCCCCGATCTACTGAATTCTTGGGACGTCGCCACCAACGTCACCCCACTATTTTGCATCGTGCTCTTATCACACTGTAATTTAGTGTAAAATGTATAACCGTTAATCTCGTATCCTTGGAATGTTCTAACAACCATTTGGGGTCCTTCGCCCAGCAATCTAACAGTTTCATTTACGGGGGACATTTCGGGGTGTGATTTCACTCTGTCTTTCATCCATCCTATAAAAGAACGGTTATGCTCGTCAGTGAGCCACTTCTGACTTCTCGTGTAGTTCTGTTGTCGAAGGATCGTCATGTGCTCATCTATATATGGAGCAACATCAGCCATGTGCTGCAGTACAATAAAATGTGCCTTTCGCAGGTCATCGTTATCAGCAACTATGGCTTTCAACCCTATTGTCCCTACTCCTTGTAGCCTTCCCTCGTATCGAGATTTTGGAACGCCAATAGGACCCACACCGGTCATGTAGTTGGTGCAAAACTCAACTACCTCTTCTGTGGAATATCCCTCCACAATGCTACCTTCGGGACGATGTCGGTTCCTTACGTAACTTTTCAAAATACCCATGAATCTCTCGAATGGATACATATACCGCAGGAACGCGGGACCACAGATCTGAATTTCCCTCACGAGATGAACAACAAGGTGAACCATAACATCGAAAAAAGATGGCGGAAAATACATCTCAAGATGGCAAAGGGTAACGACGACCTCCTTCTGCAAAGCGTCCAATTTGAGCGGGTCTATCACCTTGGAATTAATTGCATTGAAGAAAAAACAAAGCTTCGTAATGGTTTGCCGCACGGGCTTCGGTAAAATTCCCCGAATTGCAACAGGAATCATATGTGTCATTAAAACATGACAGTCGTGGGATTTCGGACCAATCAATTTCAGGTCCTTCATCGACACCAGCTTCTTAATATTCGAAGAATACCCTGATGGGACTTTAATACTATGAAGGCACTTACAAAAGCTCGTTTTCTCGATCTTCGACATTGTGCACATTGCGGGGGGGAGGTATGCCTTTTGCTTCCCTTTATCCTGCGGTGCAAGCTCGGGTCGTATTCCCATTAATTTCATGTCTTCTCAAACTTTAAGACCGTCTTTCGTCTTCCCCGAAATGTTCAATAATGTGCCAATCAAACTGTCACAGACATTTTTTTCAACATGCATGACATCTAGGCAATGTCTCACTTCTAAATATTCCCAGTATGGTAGCTCCCAAAATATGGACTTTTTTTTCCAAATATCTTTCGGTGGTTTTTTGGCACGTTTTCCAAAAGCAACAGCAAGGTGTTTAACCCGCATGAAGACATTCTTCCCATCTAACGGACGACGTGCCACTCCAAGCTCAATTTTCCCGTTGAATACCTTCTTCTTCTTACGGTATGGGTGATTAACAGGAAGAAACCTACGGTGCCCCATAAAAACATTCTTTTTACAATTTTTCAACCTCAGCACCTGCGTGTCATCTTCACAGATGGGGCACGCCTTTGCTCCTTTACAAGTGTAACCCGATAAATTACCGTACGCGGGGAAATCATTTATGGTGCAGAATACCATGGCCCGCAAATTAAATTGCTCTTTGCCGTACGCATCCCAGACCGGGACGCCATCACGCCACAATTTCTGGAGGTCCTCAATTAATGGTGCGAGATACACATCTATGTCATTTCCGGGTTGTCTGGGTCCTTGGATTAGTAATGACATCATTATGTACCTGCGTTTCATGCACAACCAAGGAGGAAGATTGTAGATGCATATAAGAACTGGCCAAGTGCTGTGCTGACTGCTCATGCTTCCAAACGGACTCATTCCGTCTGTGCTCACCCCTAACTTAAGGTTTCATGATTCGCCACCAAATCCTTCGAAATGTCTATCAATGTTTCTCCATTGAATTGAATCAGCAGGGTGTCTTAGTTTACCGTCTCTTTTGCGCTCTTCTTCATGCCAACGCAACAATTTCGCATCTTTGGGATTTGCAAATAACCGTCTGAATCTCGGTATTATCGGGAAATACCACACCGCCTTAGCCGGAGGCCTTGCCTTTTTTCCTCCATCACAATCGTCAGTGTCCTGGTCCTTGCGTTTATACCGTGAAACACCGCATTTAGGACAAACATGCATGGCCTCGTACTCGCCACGGTACAATACACAATCATTCGGACATGCATGTATTTTTTCAATCTTCAAACCCATTGGACAGATCAGCTTCTTCGCCTGATATATTGTACATGGTAACTCGTTGTTATCTGGGAGCATCTCTCGTAAAAGCTTTAATAAGGACGTGAAACTCTTATCGCTCCAACCGTTGTCTGCTTTTAAGTTCAATAATTTCAACACTGCTGATAGTTTTGTAAATTTGGTACACCCGGGGTATAACGGCTTTTTAGATTCATTAGACAGATACTGAAATTTTTTAAAATTTTTATCACTAATTTCATCTTCCACATCACGTAACATGTCCTCTAGATTCTCAGTAAAATTGTATTCTGCATTTTCATCAATCTCCACCTCATCATCCTCGTTGCAATCAAGCCCAGCATTATCGAAATTTTCGACATTCTCAAAATCATCGTTGCATTCAAATTCAAAATTATCAACAGTTTCTACATTATCATCATTCTCGTCCAAAACAAAATTTCTATTGGTTCCACTACATTCCCCAATTTTCTCACCATGCATAAACCAACATGTATAGTTTTTCTTAAATCCCCGACAAATCAAATGAGCTCTAATTTCTTCCGAATCCCCAAATCTTATATAATTTTTACAATCTCTACAAGGACACAAGATGTCGTTCTCTTTTCTGTCCACTCTATAACTCTCAGCAAATTTTAGGAACTCATCAACGCGAGCCAAGTATTCTGCACTATCACGTCGCAATTTGTACATCCAACTTCGATCCATCTGTAAATTAAAGTAAAAAAAAAAAATTCCAATTAAACATATATGGTGGTCAGCATATATATTGTTCCAAATTCTTGGCTTATAAAGGGCCGGTTTACAATCCTAACCCACTCTTTGAATATTATGCCTCATATGTGAACACATATTAGCGGGATTTAATTAGTATTTGAGAAAAATTCGGCAGCATTTCTCCTTAACTCCCCAAGTATGCGTAAAAACCACATACTCGTAGGAGCAATAAGGAGAAATACTGTCGAACTTTCCTCAAATACTAATTAAATCCCGCTAATACGTGTTCACATCCTAAATGAGACACAATATTCAAAGAGCAGTCCCAAACGGGGGACTATCCAAAATTAATCCCTATTGGATTAATTTTGAACGGGCATGGACCTAAAAGCATCAGTAGGTCGGTTATTGGACCACAATACACTAATTATTTACATTATCTTAACAAATCAAGCATTAAATAATAATTGACAGACATAATTAAGCAATATTAATCAGTAACAGAAAATTAGATAAAGAAGAGGGAAATATATATATGTATGACTAACCTTGGCAATAGAGAGGAGAATGCGAATTAACTTCCAAGCTATATTTCAGATCCGGCCTCGTTCCTTGTACGCAGAAATCAGACCAATTCAATACAGAGAGAGAGAGAGAAGTATTAATTGATCAAAACGGCGTCGGAAGAAGGCCTTTTATATAGTTCCAAACCCTAAAATAACCTTTCTACACGGATGATAATCTGTAAATCCGTGTAAAGAAAGCAATACGAGAGCTACACGGACTTTTACATATGTAGCCGTTTATAAAAGATAACCTTTATACACGGACAATTATATAAACAACCGTGTGTAATATAAAAGATAAATTTTCTTCACGGACATTTAGAATTCTTTGTTTTTTCCTAATTTTTGTTTTATTTTTTTTGGTTTAGCCTTCCATTATTACGAGCAAGTATCTTTGTTTTCACGGATATTTAGCTATAAATCCGTGTAGAAAGACACACAGACTTTTATATAAACAGCCGTGTAAATTATTTTTCTACACTGTTAATTAAACAAAAATCCGTGTACTGTTTCTCGTTCTACACGGCTCTTTATTAAACGTCCGTGTATCATTTTTTTTTTTTTTTTTTTTTTTTTGTCTGTCAGCTGGTTTTTTTCCCTATGTTTTTCAGAACAAACAATTTCCAAAACAGAGGAAGACATTTAAACTAAAAATTAATGTACCCTAAATTATACAAAATTAAAGCATTACAAAAGTTGGAATAAAAAGTCATATTGTAAACTAAAAATTTCCATTAAGGACTAGAATAGGGTGGTTCTTTCCTTTTGGTGCCAGTAGGGTTTACAGAGGGTAATATGAAGATACATGTTTTACTAAAGAAAGAGTTGAGTAAAAAGTTGGATGAAGGACCTTTAGAGCAAAGGGAAGATGTGGATGAAGGACCGTCAGAGCCGGATGAAGAGTCGAATGAAGAGTCGGATGATCTCCGACTCTTCATTCGACTCTTCATCCGGCTCTGAAGGTCACATTCACCTCTTCATCCGGCTCTGAAGGTCCTTCACCCAACTCTTCGTCCAGTAAAATTGATCAGAATAGAGAGAGATTTTTTTTTTTTAAATACTTCGATCGCATGGGAATTCGAGATGTAGGTTATCAATTGTACCAGATCGCTCATCTGTGAGCTCCCAAAACAGTAGCTCATATCGATCTAATTTTGCGATCTGAAACAATTGATAAGCCTACATCTCAACCCAATTGTTAACTGTGAGAGGGGAGAGTATAAGTTGATCAAAACGGCGCTGGGGAGAAGGCCTTTTATATAACAAAAAACCTAAAATATCCTTTCTACACAGCTCTTTATTAAACGTCCGTGTAGCTCGCTCAAGGCTTTCTACTCTGTCATTTAAACAAAAAACCGTGTACAAATTTGACATTTCTACACGGATGTTTATTAAACATCCGTGTAGCTCCTACGGGTTATATACACGGTCATTTAAACAAACATCCGTGTACAATGCTTACCTTTCTTCACGGTTCTTTAATTAAATATCCGTGTAGCTCTCTCAAGGCTTTCTCCACTGTTATTTAAACAATAAGCCGTGTACAGTTTCTAGTAAACGTCCGTGTAGCTCTCTCACGTCTTTCTACACTGATTCTTTTATAAATATCCGTGTAGAGATCCTACAGATATTTCAGGCATCCAAAAAATTACAACTTCTACACGGTTTTTCTATAAAATTGCCAAGTCCGTGTACAATGTGCCGTGTACAATGACCATTTCTGTAGTAGTGGTTTATTTTGGGGATTCATCAATTGTGGCTATTTTTAATTTGGAGTGAGGGGTTCTGCTCATTATTTGTGTTCAAATTATGTTTTTTAATTATCTATAGCAGAGTTGGTGCACATAGTACTTGTCTGGTTGTATTGTTTCGAGTGCTTCTATCAAAATCAAAGATGAAAGTAGAATTAGTTGCAGAAATTATTTAATTACTTGGCATTGTAGTTGCATGTAAAATATATGTATTGTATTTTTCTTTACCATGAAGTTTTGCTTGATTGCGTTTTAAGGTGCCAATTGTGCCTATTTACAAGCAAACACATAACTTGAATAAAATTTGTTGGTTACAAGCAAACACATAAAATTGTAACAATAATGCAAGCTGGTTACAACCTCTTATTACAAGTAAACACGCAAAACTTGAAAAAAAAGAGAAGAAAAAGAAAGAAATGAGTAAAACTGAAAACAAAGAAAAATATATTCATATATTAAACATCAAATAGAAGAAAAATTGTTCTAATTTTATAGTCAAGCCCTTCGAAAAGCGAGCACTCTTGTTGCTGGTGTGCAGAGTAATTCCTAACGAGTTGCATGTTCATTTCTTGCTCTTTTGATTTTTGGGCCAATAATTACTATGGCAAATCCGGTACCAAATCCTGTACCAAATCCCAATCCAATGAAAAGGCACAATAGAACAATTCCAGTCATTTTCTTAGCAGGTTTTGTGGGAGGAGAGGTTGAATTGTTTCCAGGGCTTGTGACATTGCACAGCTTAGATAATGGCACACCACATAATCCAGGGTTCCCTTCGTACGATGAATTGTCGATTGCCAGGAACTGGCCAGATTGCGGGATTCTCCCGACCAGATGGTTAAATGAAAGATTCAAGTAGGATAGAAAATTCAGGGAGATTAGTTCCTGTGGAATCTCTCCAGAGAGGTTGTTCCAAGAAAGGTCCAGTGACTCGATTTGCGTCAATCGTCCAAGTCGATGCGGAATGGATCCAGTGAAGGCATTATGTGATAGGTTTAGTGCTTTTATTGCTTTAAGCTCTCCAATCGTCTCAGGAATATCACCAGTGAATCTATTTGTCGATAAATCAATCGACATCATTAAATCAGGTAAGTTATTCTCTAGTATCATTTGTGCCCCTTTATCTGTGATAGTAACAGAGATCCTATAATATTCAGAGACTAGTGATTCAAAGTCTTTAAAAAGAACTGCATCCGAGGATAAATTATGCATGGACTTGAAATTTCTGAACCAGAGTGGTGGTAAACTTCCATTGAAGTTGTTTGAAGCTAGATCAATTATTCTTAACAATGGGAAAGGAGAATTCAATTTTCCAAAATTTGAAGGAAATTCAAGTGTACCATAGAATCTATTGGATCTTAGAACAATGACTTGGAGATTTGGAAGCTTCCCTAGTGAAAACGGGAAAGTGCCACCTATGTGGTTGTTCCCTATGTCAAGGAGTGCCAAATCTTTACACCTTGTTAAAGATCCAGGCAAATTGCCTTCAAGATTGTTGTTGTTCAAATCCAATATGACGAGTGCACAAGACCTGTTTATGTGACGAGGTAGTATTCCAGAAAATTTGTTTCCTCTTAAACTCAGGATCTGCATGTCTGGTCTTCCTATGATGCAAGAAGGAATCGATCCACTCAAGTTGTTGTGTGATAGATCCAGCATGTTAAGAATTGTTTCACAAATTGAAGATGGGATTTCTCTAGTTAGCATATTTCTAGATAAACTGAGATATATAGTGTTCTCCAAATAGAGTGTATAGTTCAGAGGGATTTCTGAGAATTCATTGTTGGAATAGTCCAAACTGTAAGCACCCACAAGTGGGACTGCTCCTTTTAGCTTGTTAAAACTAAAATCAACGGTATAGAAGGAAAAACCTGGAGGAACATCTTCTACACTAGTAAACATGTTGTGCGAAAGGTTAAGTATTGCCCAGGGAGTGAGCCTCTTCCATATCCACCTTGGTATAACTCCGTGCAATTGGTTTTTTGAGAGATCAACATAGACCAAATTGGTGAGGTTACTGAGGTGCCCAAGTAAGTTAAGGTCAAATGTTCCATTTAAATTGTTTGTGCTCAGGTCAAGATAAATTAGACTTGGGAGCCAAACTATTGAATTTGGAATTGGTCCACTAAACTGGTTAAAACTTAAATCAAGTATTTGAAGACTTGAGAACTTAAATATTTGCCTGGGAATTCGTCCATTCAATTGATTTTCATCAAGGTAAAGCTCAATCAATGGAGAAAAAACAAGAGAAGACTCTTTTAGTCGGAACTGGCCTGAGAGATTGTTGTGTTGAAGATATAGTGTTTCCAAACTTGGAAGAGAAAACAAACTTTGGGGGATTGAGCCAGAGTGTGAGTTATTGGAAAGGTCCAACCTTGTTAATTTACCAAGTTTTTCAATTGAAGAGGGTATTTGTCCTGAAAAGTTGCAACCTGAAAGAATGAGTTCAGATAAATTTCTGAGGTTGCCAATTGAATCTGGTATGCTACCAAAAAAGTTGGTTTCTACGAGAACCAAGCTCTCCAAAGAACTCACGATTGGAAAATTAGGTAAAGTCCCAAATAGCTCTCCATTTTCTGATAAATCAATCTTGGTCAATGTTGGGATTTGAAAAATCTCTTGTGGAAACAGCCCTTCAAGGTCAAAATTGTCCAATAGGAGATCTTTTAATGGAAATTCAGCAAAGTAGTCAGGAATCTGGGTTTGGAAACTGTTGTCACTGAGGCGAATGACAGTTAAGGAACCAAGTTGGGAAAGAGAAGATTCAATGGGGCCTGACAGATTACAATTAAGCATACTGAGAACTTGTAAGTGGGGGACCGACTCAGACAGAGCTCTGCACCATTCGGTTCCATTCTCAGAGATATCAACACCATCAAGATAGAGCTCTCTTAAATTGCTCAATTGGCTAACCAATATCCGCAGATTTGGTTCTTGCAGTTTCAAACCATAACATGAAAGGTCAAGGGAGATCAAGTTTGTGAGGTTGGCTATACCAATTGGTATTTGACTAGAGAATCCTGTGTTGGATAAGTTGAGATTGGTAAGCATATTTAGCTTCTCCAACCCATGAGCTGGAATCTGGTTTTGTGAAAGGTCATTGTATGCAAGGTTGAGGTGTTGGAGCGAGGTGAGATTAAAGATTGCAGAACTGAGGTTACCTTGAATGTTACGGTTGCTGATGTCAAGAGCGGTGACATGGCCGGTTGCTTTGTCGCAAGAAACTCCCTCCCAATCATGACAACAGTCTGTTCCAGGTTGCCAAGAGGTAAGATCAGTGTAGAAGAAGCCTCTTTTGAGTTGGAGAAGGGAAGAGCTTTGGTCAGGAAGGCATGAGACATGGGTTGCCACAGAAGCAGAGTGAAGCAAAAGAGATGAGAGGATGAAGAGTAGAGTGTAGAGACACAAGTGCAGAGAGTTTGGCCAAGAATTAGCAAAATCCATTTGTTCAATCTGGTAGAAACAGCAGCAGAGTAGTGAATGGTGGATTATGAAATTAACTTGTATATATAAAAACCCAGCTGTAAACAGTACATGTAATTTTTTCATGCACGTTGACTGAGAAAGTCATTTAGAGCTGTTAGGCCATTCAATATGAACATTGTTCATTTGTTTGGTTAGGCTCACATCAGCTTGACTACTACTTGACTACTGTTCAGTTGACTTGGGTCAACCCAGCCTCTTTTTGGAAAGCTTGGTATTTTCTTAATGGTCACTCCAAAGAAAATGCTTTACGACAATCATCACTAGCAAACAAGTATTTAACAATAAAAAACAATAATTTTCCAAAATTTTTCCTTCAAATGACATCATCATTTATTGGAAATTATTCAAAGATATTCTTGATTATAAATAGTGCAGCATCTTTTGTATGATTTGTTCGATATTCTTGAAAGTTTTCCATATATTTATATGTTCTACTTATTGTTCTCAACATGAAAGCTATAATATCAATTATTTGCAGTATAAATTACAAAGAAATTGTTCCAAAAAGCACAACATTAAATAATAATAAATCAAAATGAGTGACATTTTTGTAACTTTTTCCAACAAAAAGTATTTAGCACTGACGAATGAGTGGGTTTATTCAGTCATAAATTATGTAAATTGGGAGCCCAACAGAGGTCTTTATGAGTGCGTTACCTTCTTAGTGGGCGTCACCATCTGCACCAACCCACTTGTAATGTGAAAGATAAACGTTGAAAGGTGCATTCAAAAGTTCTCAAATTTTTAGCAATAATTCTCACAATCAAGTTTATTTTTTTCTTGAGAATAAGTTTCATAATAATTGTAATGTCATATGACTCTTAATAAGAAAATTTTCCTTGGTCTTTAATTGCATTTTAAAATTGTTTCAGCTGTCTATTTGGTTTTTCTTATGTATGGTCTCATTTTAATAATCACTTATAGCAAACTTCATATAGTAAGCATGGTTCTGAAACTCGGAATCGGAATTGAAATCGGGTTCTTGACCGTGGAATCAGAATCGGATGAATAGGCCGGAATCGGCCGAGTTGACTCAGAAACTCGGATTTTTTTGGTAGAATCTTGTTTTGTAGCCAAAAAGTAGGAAAAAATTGGTAAAAAATAATTTGTAGAAAAACTTTGTTAAAACAAAATATTACACTCAAATAATCCTCTAATTATATAATGTAATACAAGTATTACAAATAGAACACACTTTTTATTGCCAGAAGCTATACCGAGCTGGCTGGATCATCTCATCGTCCTTTGTATTAAAATACGAATGGAGATATTGTTATACAGAGCCAAAAAATGAAGACATTAATGTAGTGTCCAATGAAAAATTATTAACATTCTCATATCCAACAACATATGGATTATAAATAGATGTTAATTATGTAATATTTAAACATATTAACTTTGTTATCAATTATGTAATATTTTATTGTTTATGCATTTTTTTTGTTTGTCAATGCAGTCAATTCATGATTATTAATAGATACAATGAATTATATATTGGCGAAAAGCTCAATCAGTTTCTTTCCTTTGAGTCGGTTATTTTACAATGCACATATCAACCACCAGAATTTGGAACGTATAGTAATTCGCTGGTGGTTTTTGGTTTCATGCTCATTATCTATTGGACATTATTCTCATTTAATTGAGTAAGAATTTAAAAATAATTGAAAAAATTGTTGACTCGGTCAGACACGCCCAGACTCGTTTAGACTCGGGTTGACTCGGCCGAGTCAAACATTGTTCAACCGAGTTTTGCTGAAAAAATCGATGGGCGCGAGACTCGGGTAAAACTCGGACCGGACACGGCCGATACCGAGTTGACTCAGACTCGTCCGAGTTTCCAAACCATGATAGTAAGGATAGCGTGTATTATGCTTACTAAAAGAGTTTGGGGAGTACAGCTCCAAAATCTATCGAATTTACTTTAAACGACGAAATGAAACCGTTAAAACCAATTTACTTCATTAGTAATGCGTGTACAAAGTTTTGAAATTTTCACATTCATTTAGTACAAAGTGATCAAGCGGTAAAAAATAATTTGCTGGACTTCGATATAAGGTACCAAATGTGCCTACTTACAAGCAAACACATACAACTTGAATAAAATTTGTTGGGTACAGGCAAACACATAATATAGTTGTAAGAATAATACACGCCTATTATGGCCTCTTACAAGCAAACCCATTAAATGGTAAGAGTAATACACGCCTGTTAGGACCCCTTACAAGCAAACACATAAATAAAAAGAGAAAAAAAAAAGGAGAGAAAGATAGATTGAAAACAAAGAAAAATATATTAATATATATAAGATCAAGTAGGAGAATAGTTGTACTAATCCCTAACGAGTTGCATGTGCAATTCTTGCTCTTTTGACGACCAGGATAACAATTGCTATGGCAAATCCGGTACCGAATCCCAATCCAACGAAAAGGCACAAGAGAACAATTGCAGTCATTTTCTTAGCAGGTTTTGTGCGAGGAGAGGTTGAATTGCTTCCAGGACTTGTGACATTGCACAACTTAGATAATGGCACACCGCATAATCAAGGGTTCCCTTCATACGATGAATTGTCGAATGCCAGGAACTGGCTAGATTGCGTGATTCTCCCAACCAGATGGTTAAATGAGAGATTCAAGATGAATAGAAAACTCAGGGAGGTTAGTTCTTGTGGAATCTCTCTAGAGAGTTGCTTCCAAGATAGGTCCAGTGACTCGATTTGCGTCAAGCGTTCAAGTTGAGGCGGAATGGATCAAGTAAAAGCATTATGTGACAGGTTTAGTGCATTTATTCCTTTGAGCTCGCCAATCGTCTTAGGAATATCACTAGTGAATCTATTTGTTGATTTACACATCATTAAATTAGGCAAGTTATTCTCTAGTGTCATTAGTGCCCCTTTATTTGTGACAGTAACAGAGATCCCATCAATTTCAAAATAAATTAAAGCAGTGGACCAACAAGGACTTTACCAAGAACTGCATCCGACGATAAAATATGCATGGACCTGAAATTACTGAACCAGAGTGGTGCTAGATCAATCATTCTTAACCATTGAAGTTGTTTGAAGCTAGATCAATCATTCTTAACAATTGGAAAGGAGAATTCATTTTTCCAAAATTTGAAGGAAGGTCTACTACACCATAGAATCTATTGGACCTTAGAATAATGACTTGGAGATTTGGAAGCTTCCCTAGTGAAAACGGGAAAGTGCCACCTATCTGGTTGTTCCCTATATCAAGGAGGGACAAATCTTTGCACCTTGTTAAAGATCTAGGCAAATAGCCTTCAAGATTATTGTTGTTCAGATCCAATATGATAAGCGCGCAAGACCTGTTTATGTGATGTGATACTGTTCCAGAATTAGCGAAATCCATTTGAGTCTGGTAGAAACAGCAGGAGAGTACGTAGTAAATGGTGGATTATGAAATTAACTTGTATAAAAACCCAGCTGTAAACAGTACTTGTAACTTCATGCACGTTGACTGAGTAAGTCATTTAGAGCAGTTAGGCCATTCAATATGAACATTGTTTGGTTAGGCTCACATTGACTTGGGTCAACCCAGCCTTTTTTTTGAAAGCTTGGTATTTTCTTTTTTACCAGCCTTCATGGTCACTCCAAAGAAAATGCTTTACGACAATCATCACTGGCAAACAATAATTTAACAATAAAAAACATAAATTTTCCAAAAAATTTCCTTCATATGACATCATCATTTATTGGAAATTATTCAAAGATATTCTATATTATAAATAGCGCAGCATTTTTTTGTATGTTTTGTTCTTATAATATTCGTGATATTCTTGAAAGTTTGCCATATATTTGTATGTTCTACATATTGTTCTCAACATGAAAGCTATAATATCAATTATTTGCAGTATAAATTACAAAGAAATTGTTCCAAAAAGCACAACATTAAATAATAATAAATCAAAATGAGTGACATTTTTGTAACTTTTTCCAACAAAAAGTATTTAGCACTCACGAATGAGTGGGTTTATTCAGTCATAAATTATGTAAATTGGGAGCCCAACAAAGATCTTTATGAGTGCGTTACCTTCTTAGTGGGCGTCACCATCTGCACCAACTCACTTGTAATGTGAAAGATAAATGTTCAAAGGTGCGTTACAACGAATATTGACACTCACAATGCGAAGACTCACTCGGTCTTTAGCAAATTTCTTTCCAAAATTTTAGCAATAATTCTCACAATCAAGTTTATTTTTTTCTTCATAATAAGTCATAATAATTGTAATGTCATATCACTCTTAATAAGAAAATTTTCCATAGTCTTTAATTTCATTTTAAAATTGTTTCAGATGTCTATTTGGTTTTTCTTATGTAGGGTCTCATTTTAATAATCACTTGTAGCAAATTTCATATAGTAAGGATAGCATGTATTATGCTTACTAAGAGGGTTTGGTGAGTATAACTTCAAAAATCTATGAGATTTACTTTAAACGACGAATCCAAACAAAATGCTTTACGACAATCATCACTGGCAAACAAGAATTTAACAATAAAAAACATAAATTTTCCAAAAATTTTCCTTCATGTGACATCATCATTTATTGGAAATTATTCAAAGATATTCTATATTATAAAAAGCGTGGCATTTTTTGTATGTTGTGTTCTTATAATATTCGTGATATTTTCGTTAACTTGAAAGTTTGTCATATATATTTATATGTTCTATATATTGTTCTGAACATGCAAATAAAGATCAAAATCTGCTAAAAAAAGCTATTATACAAATATCAATTACATTTGCAGTAAAAATTACAAAGAAATTGTTCGAAAAAGCACCACATTAACTAAATTCTCACTTGAGGATATGTGCACAGGCTAATATCATAAGTGTCTGGTCCGTTAGAAACCAACCACGAGAGAATTTAATATTACTATGTTATTCTTGGGTAATTTCAAAAAGGCAGTGTACTGAGTTTCTCTAGGCAGTAGGCACTGTGCTGGTTTCTGAAGAAAGAGAGATTCTATCTTTAGGAGGGTTTTAACAAGAAAGAATGAAAGAAATAGAGCCAGAAGTTGAAAGTCATTGGTGAATCCGATGTAGCAAGAAAAGCAATGATGAAGGAGAGGAATTAATTAATTGTACACTGAAGCTCTATCATGAGAAATTGCTTGGTTCATCATGTGAGGCGTCATGGACCCTATTCATGGATGGATATGGTGAATGTTGTAGCCTATGTATGTAGGCTTAAAGAAAAAATAAAAAGACTTGAAAAAAGACTTTTGCAAGTGCATCAGACAGGAACATAAGTTATCAGTGGAAATCAACGGTTCACGTTTGAGTTAATTTCGAACGAACTAGGTCCAGTTTGAGTTTGGATTGAATTAATTTCGAACGAACTCAATTTCAAATCGAATTTTTTACGAACTTTTTCGAATCAAACTCGAATCGAATTATGAACTACGAATTTTTTGTGCAGCCCTAAGGAAAATATCATCTAAACAATTTTTTAGGCAAACAAAAAATAAAAAAGAGAAAATTTGTTTTGGGGCCCTTAAACTTTCATATTTTCTCCAACACCTCTTATTGTTTGCAAATTTGGAATGATGATATTCGAGTAGAACTAAGGTGTTCTTAAGCTCACCAAGTTTTTTTGTGAGCTTAACTCAAAAATCTATCGGATTGAATTCAAATAACACATCCAAACCGTTGAATCCTCAAGCGGATTGTGAGCTTAACTCACCAAATCTTCACGAGTGATGCATGTACATGTCAAATTTATAATTTTTCGAACTAGTTTAGTATAAAGCCAAGTGGTAAAAAAATGATGAAAAATGAACTCATTAAAATGAACTTATAAATCATCTTCTTTTTTTACCGCTTGACTTCATACTAAATTAGTTCCAAAATTTAAAATTTCACATGTAAACGCTTGGATGTGTCGTTTGAAGTCAATCCGATAGGTTTTTGAGTTAAGCTCACAGAAGGACTTGGTGAGCTTAAGAACACCTTATTCTACTCGTGATATTCTAACACATGAGTAGGGTTAAAATGCCATATTGTTTGTGTTCCAATCATGTTTCACATGTTTATTTCTATTTTTAAAATTGAAAAAGTCAATTCATACCACTCAACATGATCTTCTTATTAAATTGTGCTTGGAGATCAAATTTTATAATTTTTGGAATTATTTACAAGATGGTCCATAATTTTGTTAAAAACAATGATTCAGTATCTATCTAAAAAAAAAAGTAAAAAACATCCAAAAAGAATATAAAATTTGGTCTCCAAACACATTTTCAAACTAAGATCATTTTGAGTAGTTTGGATCGACTATTTGAACTTTTAAAAACATAGACAAAAATACTACATTATTGAAACACGGAACAACTAAGACATTTTAACCCGAACAGATTATCATTAATTAATCATGGATGCCAGCTATTAAATATTATATATTAATAACTGTTATATCTGATTCATGGATGAAATCCTGAGAACTAAAATATATATATACAAACATGTTTCTCAAATAGGAGCAAAATTTGAACATTCCCTGTTACCATTTTTTTTTATCAGAAAAACATAGTGCTTTGATATCTGTGTGGTTCATCCAATTTTAATTAAGTTTTATTGAGCCTCAAGCACATTGCACATATTTGTTTTTGTTTGCCAAATATTTGTGTTATATGATTGAAATATAGAAACATTGTCATAGTTCCTTATTGAATTACTAAAAATACATGTAATTTAAAAAAAATGGATTACTAAAAATAAAAGAAATGTTGCACATAGGCCCTTAGATTTACCTGTTTGCGTTTCCTTTATGCAATTAAGCTTCACATGCATTTGATAAAAAAAGATAAGCACAAAAATAAGATTTAGTTTTCAGGAGTTGGAAGGAAACCATCTCAATTTTTTCACACAACAAATTCATAGTTCCCTATTGCTAGTTAAAGTCATACAATCAAGCAATAATAAGTCCTAATAATATCTAACAAGATATTAATACCAAATCAAAAGTAATACATTTATCTCAGTCAATATTTGCATGAATCAGAGATTTTCATGCCAGTATCTGACAATGCCAGTATCAGTCAGGGGAAATGAAACTCCATGTAATCCTTTTTCACTCCAGCAGGTGGGCTGATATAAACCCAAAGCAACGATATAACAATCGAAAGCAGCCCCGACCAAACGAACACAATTGTCGGCACCTTCCCTCTTCGCCCCATCAGCCCCTTCGCAAATGGATACAAATGACACAGTACCCAAAAACTAAAGAACACTCCACCAAGCAGTTCACTCCATCTCGGAAACATACTGTAAACTGTTCTCATAACTGCTACTGCAATTGCGATTGCATTAACCATCATGATTGTGACAGGTGGCACCATCAGAAAGCTCCATTTGACTATGTATAGGTCAGCGTATAAGTCGTCAGTGTCGTCTCCTGCTGATTTGCTTGTCAGAGTGAAGGATATGTCGACACCAGCTATCACTTTTAAAAGGCCTTGTAGAACCGCTGCTGGGTGTGCACTGGTGCCACCAATCAGCCAGAACTGTTCATTACGCCACCACTCGTGGAGTGTTATCCCGCTCCACTTTATCTCCAGCAATGCCAAGAGGCACATAGTGGTAGTGATTATCAGGAGAAATACCAGAAAGGTTACATTTAGACTCTGTACTATGAATTTACCACTGAACAGAGAAACCGCTGGTAGGATGCAGTAGAGCAGGAGAAACACTGATGTGAAAGGATACATTGCTCCGTTGAAGTAAGAAACCTTCTGTAGAAATTTCATGCGGGGAGATGCAAAGAGAGCGTTGTTTCGGGAGAAGAATATCTTGACTGAACCCGTGGCCCACCGGAGAACTTGGTGGAGCCGGTCAGTGAGGTTGATCCGTGCGGTCCCACAGAATGCGTCCCTACCGGCAGTTACACAGTAAACCGACCTCCAGCCTCTGTTGTGCATGCAGTAACCAGTTACCACGTCCTCAGTTACCGACCCGTATATCCACCCGACCCGACGACCCCACTCGGTGCGGTCTTCATAGAAGCATGAAATCACACTGATTGCCTCAGCAACAGTTGCAGCATCAAGTGGTTCCCGTGGTATCGACGCAGCCAGAGCAGCCGAGCTGCCGAATTGTTTGGGCAGAAGCGAGGCTGACTTGATATCGTCATCCACTTCACTGTTCGCACCAGCAACACTCCCATTTTGAATCATAACCTCGTCTTCTCTCTTTCTGTCATGTTTCTTTCCCATGGTTTGCTGCCGTTTAAAAAACAGCTTGATTTTCGTCCTACCAAACCATCCCGAGTGCTCGGTTGCACGTGGCGGGTTGAACCCGTAAAGCGCTGTCCTTCTAAAAATGCACCCGGTACCGACATACATGGGTCCCTGAAGCCCATCCATGGCCCGCATGGTTACATCGAAGAAAACAAGGTTGTGGTTAGCGTACCGGTCACTGGGATCAATGCCTTCAAACCGCTGGGGGAACTGCACGTAGCAGATGCGGTCCCCACCACGGTCAAGCATGAAGCACATGCCTTCACGGAGGGCACGTGAGTTGGCCACGTAATGATCACAGTCGAGATTTAGAATGAATGGGCCATTTGACATCACTGCACTTGTGCGCACCAAAGCATTCATTGCACCGGCTTTCTTGTTGTGATCATAGCCCGGCCGCTTTTCCCGTGAAACGTATACCAGCATAGGGAGACGCGTATCAACCCCACGTGTGTCAATGGAGCATGTGGTGGTTTCAGGCGAGGAATCACCTCCCATGACTGGTTCAGATGGTGGTGGGGCCAGCATGGACTGAAACATAAGTCAAGATGTGGTTAATTCATAATCTGCTTGTGCTACATTTGAAAGTACAGTGGGAACAGAGTTCGATACTGGTAATAATTTGTTGAATAAAATGTATGTACTACGTTGATTTCAGTTGTTGCATTCTGTAAATTCTGGTAGTAACAAAAAACACTAGTTACTGAGATGTACTACTACTGTTTGAAGAAGGGTTTTGTTACTTGTTAGTGGGGCTTATTTATAAAATTAATAGCTGCTTAACAGACTATAAATTCAGGTCCACATAATTTCCAAATTCTAATTTACAAAAATATTACATTTCTATAATAATGTCCACATAGCATGGTAAAATAGTAAAAAAATAGTAAGAAATTCTAACCTGAATGATACCAGCATGGTCGCCTATTGAGTGATCGGGCTCAGCCGAAAGTCAATATTTGTTGAATAAATGCATACATAGAAGGATACCTCACACGCAATATATGAAATCTGAGGGACCTTTTTGCAAACAATACTCAGTTTTAAATTCACAATTAACACCTAAGTTTTTCTCAAATATATTGCAATTGACACGTAACCACTAAGTTGCGGTAGTTAATGATGTTCTTATTGCGTAAATATTGACTTTCTTAATTCTTGCTCTAATTTTGCCATTTTCGTCGTGCATAACTGAATTAAAATTCATTTTAATTGTACAAAGTACAGAGTAGTTATGATATTTCTGTAGTTTCTTTCATGTTTCTGAAACTCGGAATCAGAATCGGAATCGGGTTCTTGACCGTGGAATCGGAATCGGATGAATCGGCCGGAATCGGCCGGAATCGGCCGAGTTGACTCGGTAACTCGGATTTTTTTGCCAGAAGCTTGTTTTGTAGCCAAAAAATAGAAACAAAATTGGTAAAAGAATAATTTGTAGAAACACTATTTTAATACAAAATATTAAACTCAAATAATCCACTAATTATATAATCAAACACTATGTTAAGACAAAATATTACACTCAAACACTATGTTATATTCCGCAAATTTTAATCTCAATTAAATGACTAATAATCAAAATTTTCAACTAATAAAAAATTTGTTTTAGTTAATTAATTAAGCTATACATTAGTTAATAAATTAGATATAAATTGGTGATTATGAAATCAATTTATAAATTTATTATTTTATAAATTGATTATGCGAATTTAAAACGTTAATAAATTTAAAATATATTGACGTAAACGATTAGTAATTTAACAAAATTAGATATGATGATAAATTAACTTAGATTTCGTGAAGTGTTACAAATTTGATTATTTCGCGAAATCTAATTAATTAATTAAGTCTAATAACTAAGATTTTACAACTAAATGAAATTTTAAATTGAATAAATTAGTTATATAAATTAGTTAATAAACTAGGTAGTAATTTTAAACAAATTCTAGATTTAATTTAACAAATAAAAAAAATCTCTTAATAAGAATGCAAATGTGAACGAAATTATTAATTAAACTTCGATGGAGATACAAATGAATTCGAACGTTAAATTCTGATCAGTCGAAACATTGTATTAAAATTTAAATGCTAGCATCGTTAATTTTTGTTGATAGAATGCAATTGATTAGGTTATTAAACAAAACCAATTCAATTCCCTCCTTAATTTTTGTGAGATCTCAACCATTCAAAATATTCTGCACGAATCTCAAAGTCCCTGGATTTTCCTGTTGAAAGTTGTAAATCCTTTGTTTTAATCAAATTGAAGAATATTTCGGGTCCGCACCTCTCTCCCTCTCTGACTCCGCAGCCCATCTCTTCCTCTCTCTCTCGCTGATTATTGAACCCCCGCGCCCTCTCCTCTTCCTCTCTTATTTCACTTCCAATCGGCCTCCATCCCTTTCCCTTCCTTCCTGGAGAAGGCAACGAAGCCCCGCTTTTCTCTCTGTGAAATCGGTCCAGAGAATCGGCTCAGCAACTTCAAATCGCCTCCGCCTCCGCCTCAGCAACTTCAAATCGGTCCAGGTTGGTCAGAATCGGCCGGAATCGGCCTTGAATCGGCTCAACTCGGTTGAATCGGCTTGACTCGGCCTAAAAATCGGCTAACTCGGCCGAGTCAAGCACTGTTCATCCGAGTTTGGCTGAAAAAATCGCACGGGCGAGGAAATCGGGTGAAAATCGGATCGGACACGCTCGGAATCGGCCGAGTTTCGGAACCATGGTTTCTTTTTAATAGTGATACTTATATTTTTTTTTTTTGGTGCTCCTTATTTTGGGGTGGCTCTTGAAAATTGGAGCTAGGGTTGTTAAACGGGTAACCCGGTCGATGTGTTGTTTCTTTGTTGCTATTTGGACGATTTTGAGCTTTACACAGAGAAAGGAGAGTAGTCCAGTTCAACTTTCCAAGGTTCTCTCTCTCTCTCTCTTTCTCTCTGCACCATTATGTGTTATAATTAAGAAAAAAATGTTTCTGTTCTACAATTAGTTTTAATTTGTACATGTGCTATTCTAAGGTCAAACTCAGTTAGCCCTTTATAGTGTAATTTAGCCTCAATCTTACCAGTATAGGCCTTTATGTACCCTCAATTGTGCAAACCAGACTTAGGTTTTCTTGATTACTTCATTCTTGAATTAAATGTCAAATTACCATTTTTGTGCCCTTGATTTTAACAAATGATACCTATTGTTCAAATTTCAAAGCATTAAAACAAACTTATTAATTATCTTATTTGCATTATTAACTTAAAAACGGGCTCTTTTTTTTCGTACAGTTCCTGGGGTATTTTATTCATCTCCTCTGCAATTTTTCTTGTATCCTCGTGTGGGAAATCATTTGGAAATAGTTTTTTGAGAGTTGTAACATGTCCCCATCAAAGCCTAATTTTACTCCCAAATTTTCAATACATCAAACATCCCTCTTAAGAACTCAAATTTTTTTTATACCTCTTAAAAAAAAAAGAAAATTTCTTTTGGAAACCAATTAATGACCAGCTCAGAACAAAAATTTAGTTTGGACCTTACTGTTGACCATTTGGGGGGACTATAATTTATTCGTTTCTTTAAAATTTGTTTTGCTTGTAGATTTTACTGAAGGTGGATAAAACGAAGGAGGACAAGGAGGCAGAGAGCAAGCGAAATGAACTATTGAAATTTCTCACAGTAATCATTTTCTTTTTCTTTCCTTTTTGTACCTGAAATGCCTGGTTGTGTAATTTTTTTTAATTATCTTTTACCTACTTTATCATTTACCTCTTAGTCTGTCATTTACTATTTTAAAGTTTTGAGTTTAAAAATTAGTGGTGTTTTACCAAACTCCACTTCGTGTGTATATATATTTGTTTCAGAGCTTGTGTTTATTTTGGAGATTCATCAATTATGGTTATTTTTAATTTGGAGTGAGGGGTTTTGCTCATTATTTGTGTTCAAATTATGTTTTTTTTAATTATCTATAACAGAGTTGGTGCACATAGGTCTTGTCTAATTGTATTGTTTCAAATGTTTCCATCGAAATTAAAGATGAAAGTAGAATTTTCTGCTGAAATTATGTAATTACTTAGCATTATTATTGCATGTAAAATATATGTATTGTATTATTCTTCACCATGAATTTTTGCTTGATTACGTTTTTAAGGTACCAATTGTGCCTAATTACAAGAAAGCACATAACTTGAAGAAATTTTGTTGGGTACAAGCAAACACATGAAATGGTAAGAATAATACATGCCTGTTACAACCTCTTACAAGTAAACACACAGAACTTGAATAAAAAGAGAAGGAAAAAAAAAAAGAAATGAGTAAAATTGAAAAAAAAAGAAAAAAAATATTCATATATTAACATCAAATATATTCATATATTAAACATCAAGACCATCAAAAAGCGAACACTCTTGTTGCTGGTGTGCGGAGTAATTCCTAACGAGTTGCATGTTCATTTCTTGCTCTTTTGATTTTCGGGCCAATGATTACTATGGCAAATCCGGTACCAAATCCTGTACCAAATCCCAATCCAATGAAAAGGCACAATAGAACAATTGCAGTCATTTTCTTAGCAGGTTTTGTGGGAGGAGAGGTTGAATTGTTTCCGGGACTTGTGACATTGCACAGCTTAGATAATGGCACACCACATAATCCAGGGTTCCCTTCGTATGATGAATTGTCGAATACCAGGAATTGACCAGATTGCGGGATTCTCCCGACCAGATGGTTAAATGAGAGATTCAAGATGGATAGAAAAGTCAGGGAGATTAGTTCCTGTGGAATCTCTCCAGAGAGGTTGTTCCAAGAAAGGTCCAGTGACTCGATTTGCGTCAATTGTCCAAGTCGATGTGGGATGGATCCAGTAAAAGCATTATGTGATAGGTTTAACGCTTTTATCCCTTTGAGCTCGCCAATCGTCTTAGGAATATCACCAGTGAATCTATTTGTCGATAAATCAATCAACATCATTAAATTAGGTAAGTTATTCTCTAGTGTCATTTGTGCCCCTTTATCCATGATAGTAACAGAGATCCCATATGGTTGCAAATAAATCCATCCATCAAGGTCTTTATGAAGAAAGGCATCCGAGGATAAATTATTCATGGACTTGAAATTATTGAACCAGAGTGGTGGTAAACTTCCATTGAAGTTGTTTGAAGCTAGATCAATTATTCTTAACAATGGGAAAAGAGAATTCATTTTTCCAAAATTTGAAGGAAGGTCTAGTGTACCATAGAATTTATTGGACCTTAGAACAATGACTTGGAGATTTGGAAGCTTTCCTAGTGAAAATGGGAAAGTGCCACCTATGTGGTTGTTCCCTATGTCAAGGAGTGCCAAATGTTTACACCTTGTTAAAGATCCAGGCAAATTGCCTTCAAGATTGTTGTTGTTCAAATCCAATATGACGAGTGCACAAGTCCTTCTTATGTGACTAGAAAGTATTCCAGATAACTTGTTTCCTCTCAAACTCAGGACCTGTATGCCTGGTCTTCCTATGATGCAAGAAGGAATCGATCCACTCAAGTTGTTGTGTGATAGATCCAGCATGAAAACATTTGTTTCACAAATTGAAGATGGGATTTCTCTAGTTAGCTTATTTCTAGATAAACTGAGAATTCCAGTTTTATCCAAATAGAGTGTATAGTTGGATGGTATTTCTGAGAATTCATTGTTCGAATAGTCCAAATACTGGGCACCCACAAGTGGGACCGCCCCTTTTAGGTTGTTGAAACTAAAATCAACGGTGTGAAAGAAAACACCTGGAGGAACATCTTCTACACTAGTAAACATGTTGTGCGAAAGGTTAAGCATTGCCACAGAATCACTCAACCTCTTCCATATCCACCTTGGTATAACTCCGTGCAATTGGTTTTTTGAGAGATCAACATACTCCAGATGACCTACATATCTCAGTAATCGAGGTATTTGGCTGAGGTTGCACGATGCTAAACCAAAACTGTAAATTTGTGGAAATGCTAATGGTAGTTGTTTATCTGATACATCTTCCACAGATAGCTGATTATTTGATAGAGACAAACTGGAGAGGTGGCTGAGGTGCTCAAGTAAGTTAAGGTCAAATGTTCCATTTAAATTGTTTGTGCTCAGGTCAAGAGAAATTAGACTTGGGAGCCAAACTATTGAATTTGGAATTGGTCCACTAAACTGGTTAAAACTTAAATCAAGTGTTTGAAGACTTGAGAACTTAAATATTTGCCTGGGAATTCGTCCATTCAATTGATTTTCATCAAGGTAAAGCTCAATCAATGGAGAAAATACAAGAGAAGACTCTTTTAGTCGGAACTGGCCTGAGAGCTTGTTGTTAGAAAGATATAGTGTTTCCAAACTTGGAAGAGAAAACAAACTTTGGGGGATTGAGCCAGAGTGTGAGTTATGGGAAAGGTCCAATATTGCTAATTTACCAAGTTTTTCGATTGAAGAGGGTTTTTGTCCTGAAAAGTTGCAACTTGAAAGAAAGAGTACAGATAAATTTCTGAGGTTGCCAATTGAATATGGTATGCTACCAAAAAAGTTGGTTTCTATGAGAACCAATCTCTCCAAAGAACTCACGATTGGAAAATTAGGTAAAGTCCCAAATAGCTTTACATTTATTGATAGATCAAGCTCGGTCAATGTTGGGATTTGAAAAATCTCGTGTGGAAACAGCCCTTCAAGGTCAGAATTGTCCAATAGGAGATCTTTTAATGGAAATTCAGCAAAGTAGTGAGGAATCTGGGTTTTCAAACTGTTCCCATTGAGGTGAAGGATCGTTAATGAAACAAGTTGGGAAAGAGAAGATTCAATGGGGCCTGACAGATTACAATAAACCATACTGAGAACTTGTAAGTGGGGGACCGACTCAGACAGAGCTCTGCACCACTCGGTTCCATTCTCAGAGATATCCACACCATCAAGATAGAGCTCCCTTAAATTGCTATATTGGCTAACCAATATCCGCAGATTTGGTTCATGCAGTTTCAGATGATAATCAAAGAAGCAATTGTTGCATGAAAGGTCAAGGGAGATCAAGTTTGTGAGGTTGGCTATGCCAATTGGGATTTGACCGAAGAAATTTGTGTTGGATAAGTTGAGATATGTGAGCATAGTTAGCTTTTCGAACCCATGAGATGGAATCTGGTTTTGTGAAAAGTCATTGTATGCAAGGTTGAGGTGTTGGAGCGAGGTGAGATTAAAGATTGCGGCACTGAGGTTACCTTGATTGTTGCGGTTGCTGATGTCAAGAGAAGTGACATGGCCGGTTGCTTTGTCGCAAGACACTCCCTCCCAATCATGACAACAGTCTGTTCCGGGTTGCCAAGAGGTAAGATCAGAGTAGAAGAAGCCTCTTTTGAGTTGGAGAAGGGAAGAGCTTTGGTCAGGAAGGCAAGAGACATGGGTTGCCACAGAAGCAGAGTGAAGCAAAAGAGATGAGAGGATGAAGAGTAGAGTGTAGAGACACAAGTGCAGAGAGTTTGGCCAAGAATTAGCAAAATCCATTTGTTCAATCTGGTAGAAATAGTAGTAGAGTAGTGAATGGTGGATTATGAAATTAACTTGTATATATAAAAACCCAGCTGTAAACAGTACATGTAATTTTTTCATGCACGTTGACTGAGAAAGTCATTTAGAGCTGTTAGGCCATTCAAAATGAACATTGTTCATTTGTTTGGTTAGGCTCACATCAGCTTGACTACTACTTGACTACTCTTCAGTTGACTTGGGTCAACCCAGCCCCTTTTTGGAAAGCTTTGTATTTTCTTTTTGACCAGTCTTAATCGTCACTCCAAAGAAAATGCTTTACGACAATCATGAATCATCACTAGCAAACTAGTATTTAACAAAAAAAAAAAAAATTCCAAATTTTTTCCTTCAAATGACATCATCATTTATTGGAAATTATTGAAAGATATTCTAGATTATAAATAGCGCAGCATTTTTTGTATGTTTTGTTCTTATAATATTCGTGATATTCTTGAAAGTTTGCCATACATTTATATGTTCTACATATTGTTCTCAACATGAAAAGCTATAATATCAATTATTTGCAGTATCAATTACAAAGAAATTGTTGCAAAAAGCACAACATTAAATAATAATAAATCAAAATGAGTGATATTTTTGTAACTTATTCCAACAAAAAGTATTTAGCACTGACGAATGAGTGGCCGGGTTTTATTCAATCATAAATTATGTAAATTGGGAGCCCAACAAAGGTCTTTATGAGTGTGTTACCTTCTTAGTGGGCCTCACCATCTGCGCCAAAACCCACTTGTAATGTGAAAGATAAACGTTCAAATGTGCGTTCAAAAGTTCTCAAATTTTTAGCAATAATTCATAGTGGTGACAAAAAGTATAGTTATCATAGTGGTGACATGTGTCCTCCACATGCATCCTTTTATCAATTAAATTCATTTAATTTTCTTTCTTATTTAGTTAAAAGTCAATTTACACTAAAACCCTTATATTATTATAAATAAATTAACTTGTAAATAATATGTTTTCAATTAACATGATGTTACAATAAATTTAAAAATACTTCAAACTTGACTAAATATTTAACAAGTATAATTGAATTAATTAACATATATAAGTAATTTACCATTTCGTAATGTAAATTTAAATAAATATTTCCATATTCCCAAAATTTCTGATTTTGACACTAACAAAATCTATCAATCAAAATTTTGTTAAGGACTTTGCAATTACCTATTTCTAATTACATTTTCCTATGTATTTCTAGTTTTGATTCCAAATCAAATATATTTTCAGCATGTACAAAATTGGGATGTTACAGCGCGAGACTCGGGTAAAACTCGGACCGGACACGGCCGATACCGAGTTGACTCGGACTCGGCCGAGTTTCCAAACCATGATAGTAAGGATAGCGTGTATTATGCTTACTAAGAGGGTTTGGTGAGTACAGCTCCAAAATCTATCGGATTTACTTTAAACGACGAATCGAAACCGTTAAAACCAATTTACTTCATTAGTAATGCGTGTACAAAGTTTTGAAATTTTCACATTCATTTAGTACAAAGTGATCAAGCGGTAAAAAATAATTTGCTGGACTTCGATATAAGGTACCAAATGTGCCTACTTACAAGCAAACACATACAACTTGAATAAAATTTGTTGGGTACAAGCAAACACATAATATAGTTGTAAGAATAATACACGCCTATTATGACCTCTTACAAGCAAACCCATTAAATGGTAAGAGTAATACACGCCTGTTAGGACCTCTTACAAGCAAACACATAAATAAAAAGAGAAAAAAAAAGAGGAGAGAAAGATAGATTGAAAACAAAGAAAAAGATATTAATATATATAAGATCAAGTAGGAGAATAGTTGTACTAATCCCTAACGAGTTGCATGTGCAATTCTTGCTCTTTTGACAAGCAGGATAACAATTGCTATGGCAAATCCTGTACCGAATCCCAATCCAGCGAAAAGGCACAAGAGAACAATTGCAGTCATTTTCTTAGCAGGTTTTGTGCAAGGAGAGGTTGAATTGCTTCCAGGACTTGTGACATTGCACAACTTAGATAATGGCACACCGCATAATCAAGGGTTCCCTTCATACAATGAATTGTCGAATGCCAGGAACTGGCTAGATTGCGTGATTCTCCCAACCAGATGGTTAAATGAGAGATTCAAGATGAATAGAAAACTCAGGGAGGTTAGTTCTTGTGGAATCTCTCTAGAGAGTTGGTTCCAAGATATATAGGTCCAGTGACTCGATTTGCGTCAAGCGTTCAAGTTGAGGCGGAATGGATACAATAAAAGCATTATGTGACAGGTTTAGTGCATTTATTCCTCTGAGCTCGCCAATCATCTTAGGAATATCACTAGTGAATCTATTTTGTTGATTTACACATCATTAAATTAGGCAATTTATTCACTAGTGTCATTAGTGCCCCTTTATTTGTGACAGTAATAGAGATCCCATCAATTTCAAAATAAATTAAAGCAGTGGACCAAGGACTTTACCAAGAACTGCATCCAAGGATAAAATATGCATGGACCTGAAATTTCTGAACCAGAGTGGTGGTAAACTTCCATTGAAGTTGTTTGAATCTAGATCAATCATTCTTAACAATTGGAAAGGAGAATTCATTTTTCCAAAATTTGAAGGAAGGTCTACTGCACCATAGAATCTATTGGACCTTAGAATAATGACTTGGAGATTTGGAAGCTTCCCTAGTGAAAACGGGAATCAAGGAGGGACAAATCTTTACACCTTGTTAAAGATCTAGGCAAATAGCCTTCAAGATTATTGCTGTTCAGATCCAATATGATGAGCGCGCAAGACCTGTTTATGTGATGTGATAGTGTTCCAGAATTAGCGAAGTCCATTTGAATCTGGTAGAAACAGCAGGAGAGTAGTAAATGGTGGATTATGAATTAACTTCATGTAACTTCATGCAACTTGTAACTTCATGCACGTTGACTGAGAAAGTCATTTAGAGCAGTTAGGCCATTCAATATGAACATTGTTTGGTTAGGCTCACATTGACTTGGGTCAACCCAGCCTTTTTTTTTAAAGCTTGGTATTTTCTTTTTGACCAGCCTTAATGGTCACTCCAAAGAAAATGCTTTACGACAATCATCACTGGCAAACAATAATTTAACAATAAAAAACATAAATTTTCCAAAAAATTTCCTTCATATGACATCATCATTTATTGGAAATTATTCAAAGATATTCTATATTATAAATAGCGCAGCATGTTTTGTATGTTTTGTTCTTATAATATTCATGATATTCTTGAAAGTTTGCCATATATTTGTTTGTTCTACATATTGTTCTCAACATGAAAGCTATAATATCAATTATTTGCAGTATAAATTACAAAGAAATTGTTCCAAAAAGCACAACATTAAATAATAATAAATCAAAATGAGTGACATTTTTGTAACTTTTTCCAACAAAAAGTATTTAGCACTGACAAATGAGTGGGTTTATTCAGTCATAAATTATGTAAATTGGGAGCCCAACAAAGATCTTTATGAGTGCGTTACCTTCTTAGTGGGCGTCACCATCTGCACCAACCCACTTGTAATGTGAAAGATAAACGTTCAAAGGTGCGTTACAACGAATATTGACACTCACAATGCAAAGACTCACTTTGTCTTTAGCAAATTTCTTTCCAAAATTTTAGCAATAATTCTCACAATCAAGTTTAATTTTTTCTTCAGAATACGTCATAATAATTGTAATGTCATATCACTCTTAATAAGAAAATTTTTCCTTAGTCTTTAATTTCATTTTAAAATTGTTTCAGATGTCTATTTGGTTTTTCTTATGTAGGGTCTCATTTTAATAATCACTTGTAGCAAATTCTTATGTAGGGTCTCATTTTAATAATCCAAACAAAATGCTTTACGACAATCATCACTCGCAAACAAGAATTTAACAATAAAAAACATAAATTTTCCAAAAATTTTCCTTCATATGACATCATCATTTATTGGAAATTATTCAAAGATATTCTATATTATAAATAGCGCGGCATTTTTTGTATGTTGTGTTCTTATAATATTCGTGATATTTTCATTAACTTGAAAGTTTGTCATATATTTATATGTTCTATATATTGTTCTGAACATGCAAATAAAGATCAAAATCTGCTAAAAGAAGCTATTATACAAATATCAATTACATTTGCAGTATAAATTACAAAGAAATTGTTCGAAAAAGCACCACATTAACTAAATTCTCACTTGAGGATATGTGCACATGCTAATATCATAGGTGTCTGGTCCGTAAGAAACCAACCACCAGAGAATTAATATTACTATGTTATTCTTGGGTAATTTCATAAAGGCAGTGTACTGAGTTTCTCTAGGCAGTAGGCACTGTACTGAGTTTCTGAAGAAAGAGAGATTCTATCTTTAGGAGGGTTTTAACAAGAAATAATGAAAGAATGAAAGAAATAGTGCCAGAAGTTGAAAGTCATTGGTGAATCCGATGTAGCAAGAAAAGCAATGATGAAGGAGAGGAATTAATTAATTGTACACTGAAGCTCTATCATGAGAAATTGCTTGGTTCATCATGTGAGGCGTCATGGACCCTGTTCATGGATGGATATGGTGAACATGTTGTAGCCTATGTATGTAGGCTTAAAGAAAAAAAAAATACTTGAAAAAAGACTTGCAAGTGCATCAGACAGGAACATAAGTTATCAGCGGAAATCAACAGTTCACGTTTGAGTTAATTTCGAACGAACTAGGTCCAGTTTGAGTTTGGTTTGAATTAATTTCGAACGAACTCAATTTCAAATCGAACTTTTTACGAACTTTTTCGAATCAAACTCGAATCGAATTACGAACTATTAATTTTTTGTGCAGCCCTAAAGAAAATATCATCTAAACAATTTCTTAGGCAAACAAAAAATAAAAAAGAGAAAATTTGTTTTGGGGCCCTTAAACTTTCATATTTTCTCCAACACCTCTTATTGTTTGCAAATTTGGAATGATGATATTCGAGTAGAACTAAGGTGTTCTTAAGCTCACCAAGTTTTTTTTGTGAGCTTAACTAAAAAATCTATCGGATTGAATTCAAATAACACATCCAAACCGTTGAATCCTCAAGCGGATTGTGAGCTTAACTCACCAAATCTTCACGAGTGATGCATGTACATGTCAAATTTATAATTTTTCGAACTAGTTTAGTATAAAGTCAAGTGGTAAAAAAATGATGAAAAATGAACTTATTAAAATGAACTTATAAATCATCTTCTTTTTTTACCGTTTGACTTCATACTAAATTAGTTCCAAAATTTAAAATTTGACATGTAAACGCTTGGATGTGTCGTTTGAAGTCAATCCGATAGGTTTTTGAGTTAAGCTTACAAAAGGACTTGGTGAGCTTAAGAACACCTTATTCTACTCGTGATATTCTAACACATGAGTAGGGTTAAAATGCCATATTGTTTGTGTTCCAATCATGCTTCACATGTTTATTTCTATTTTTAAAATTGAAAAAGTCAATTCATACCACTCAACATGATCTTCTTATTAAATTGTGCTTGGAGATCAAATTTTATAATTTTTGGAAATTATTTACATGATGGTCCATAATTTTGTTAAAAACAATGATTTTGTATCTATCTAAAAAAATAGTAAAAAACTTCCAAAAAGAATATAAAATTTGGTCTCCAAACACATTTTCAAACTAAGATCATGTTGAGTAGTTTGGATCGACTATTTGAACTTTCAAAAACAGAGACAAAAATGCTACATTATTGAAACACAGAACCAATAAGACATTTTAACTCTACTTTTAATACATTTTATCCCCACCAGATTATCATTAATTAATCAGGGATGCTAGCTATTAAATATTATATATTAATAACTGTTTTATCTGATTCTATAAATCATGGATGAAATCCTGAGAACTAAAATATATACAGACATGTTTCTCAAATAGGAGCAAAATTTGAACATTCCCTGTTACCATTTTTTTTTATTAGAAAAACACAGTGCTTTGAATTCTGTGTGGTTCATCCAATTTAAATTAAGTTTATTAAGCCTCAATTTATCTAGCACATTGCACATATTTGTTTTTGTTTGCCAAATATTTGTGTTATATGATTGAAATATACAAACATTGTCATAGTTCCTTATTCAATTACTAAATATTTGTGTTATATGATTGAAATATAGAAACATTGTCATAGTTCCTTATTGAATTACTAAAAATACATGTAATTTAAAAAAAATGGATTACTAAAAATAAAAGAAATGTTGCACATAGGCCCTTAGATTTACCTGTTTGCGTTTCCTTTATGCAATTAAGCTTCACATGCATTTGATAAAAAATGATAAGCACAAAAATAAGATTTAGTTTTCAGGAGTTGCAAGGAAACCATCTCAATTTTTTCACACAACAAATTCATAGTTCCCTATTGCGAGTTAAAGTCATGCAATCAAGCAATAATAAATCCTAATAATATCTAACAAGATATTAATACCAAATCAAAAGTAATACATTTATCTCAGTCAATATTTGCATGAATCAGAGATTTTCATGCCAGTATCAGTCAGGGGAAATGAAACTCCATGTAATCCTTTTTCGCTCCAGCAGGCGGGCTGATATAAACCCAAAGCAACGATATAACAATCGAAAGCAGCCCCGACCAAACGAACACAATTGTCGGCACCTTCCCTCTTCGCCCCATCAGCCCCTTTGCAAATGGATACAAATGGCACAGTACCCAGAAACTAAAGAACACCCCACCGAGCAGTTCACTCCATCTCGGAAACATACTATAAACTGTTCTCATAACTGCTACTGCTATTGCGATTGCATTAACCATCATGATCGTGACAGGTGGCACCATCAGAAAGCTCCATTTGACTATGTATAGGTCAGCGTATAAGTCGTCAGTGTCGTCTCCTGCTGATTTGCTTGTCAGAGTGAAGGATATGTCGACACCAGCTATCACTTTTAAAAGGCCTTGTAGAACCGCTGCTGGGTGTGCACTGGTGCCACCAATCAGCCAGAACTGTTCATTACGCCACCACTCGTGGAGTGTTATCCCGCTCCACTTTATCTCCAGCAATGCCAAGAGGCACATAGTGGTAGTGATTATCAGGAGAAATACCAGAAAGGTTACATTTAGACTCTGTACTATGAATTTACCACTGAACAGAGAAACCGCTGGTAGGATGCAGTAGAGCAGGACAAACACTGATGTGAAAGGATACATTGCTCCGTTGAAGTAAGAAACCCGCTGCAGAAATTTCATGCGGGGAGATACAAAGAGAGCGTTGTTTCGGGAGAAGAATATCTCGACTGAACCCGTGGCCCACCGGAGAACCTGGTGGAGCCGGTCAGTGAGGTTGATCGGAGCAGTCCCACGGAATGCTTCCCTACCAGCAGTTACACCGTAAACCGACCTCCAGCCTCTGTTGTGCATGCGGTAACCAGTTACCACATCCTCAGTTACCGACCCGTATATCCACCCGACCCGACGACCCCACACACTGCCATTTTGAATCATAACCTCGTCTTCTCTCTTTCTGTCATGTTTCTTTCCCATGGTTTGCTGCCGTTGAAAAAACAGCTTGATTTTCCTCCTACCAAACCATCCCAAGTGCTCGGTTGCACGTGGCGGGTTGAACCCGTAAAGCGCTGTCCTTCTAAAGATGCATCCGGTACCGACATACATGGGTCCCTGAAGCCCATCCATGGCCCGCATGTTTACATTGAAGAAAACAAGGTTGTGGTTAGTGTACTGGTCACTGGCATCGATGCCTTCAAATCGCTGCAGAAACTGCACGTAGCAGATGCGGTCCCCGCCACGGTCAAGCATGAAGCACATGCCTTCACGGAGGGCACGTGAGTTTGCCACGTAATGGTCACAGTCGAGGTTTAGGATGAACGGGCCATTTGACATCACTGCACTTGTGCGCACCAAAGCATTCATAGCCCCGGCTTTCTTGTTGTGATCGTAGCCGGGCCACTTTTCCTGTCACACGTAAACCAGCATAGGGAGCCGCGTATCGACTCCACGTGTGTCAATAGAGCATGTGGTGGTTTCAGGCGAGGATTCACCTCCCATTACGGGTTCAGATGGCGGTGGGGCCAGCATGACCAGAAACATAAGTCAAGATGTGGTTAATTCATAATCTGCTTGTGCTACATTTGAAAGTACAGTGGAAACAGAGTTTGATACTGGTAATAATTTGTTGAATAAAATGTATGTACTACGTTGATTTCAGTTGTTGCATTCTGTAAATTCTGGTAATAACAAAAAACACTAGTTACTGAGATGTACTACTACTGTTTAAAGAAGGGTTTTGTTACTTGTTAGTGGGGCTTATTTATAAAATTAATAGCTGCTTAACAGACTATAAATTCAGGTCCATATAATTACCAAATTATAATTTACAAAAATATTACATTTCTATAATAATGTCCACATAGCATGGTAAAATAGTAAAAAATAGTAAGAAATTCTAACCTGAATGATACCAGCATGGTCGCCTATTGAGTGATCGGGCTCAGCCGAAAGTCAATATTTGTTGAATAAATGCATACTTGATGCATACATAGAAGAAGGATACCTCACACGCAATATATGAAATCTGAGGGACCTTTTTGCAAACAATACTCAGTTTTAAATTCACAATTAACACCTAAGTTTTTCTCAAATATGTTTGCAATTGACACCTAACCACTAAGTTGCAGTAGTTAATGATGTTCTTATTGCGTAAATATTGACTTTCTTAATTCTTGCTCTAATTTTGCCTTTTTCGTCATGCATAAATGAATTAACATTCATTTTAATTGTACAAAGTACAGAGTAGTTATGATATTTCTGTAGTTTCTTTTTAATAGTGGTACTTATATTTTTTTTTTGGTGCTCCTTATTTTGGGGTGGCTCTTGAAAATTGGAGCTGGGGTTGTTAAATGGGTAACCCGGTCGATGTGTTGTTTCTTTGTTGCTATTTGGACGATTTTGAGCTTTACACAGAGAAAGGAGAGTAGTCCAGTTCAACTTTCCAAGGTTCTCTCTCTCTCTCTTTCTCTCTGCACCATTATGTGTTATAATTAAGAAAAAAATGTTTCTGTTCTACAATTAGTTTTAATTTGTACATGTGCTATTCTAAGGTCAAGTATACAACTCAAACTCAGTTAGCCCTTTATAGTGTAATTTAGCCTCAATCTTACCAGTATAGGCCTTTATGTACCCTCAATTGTGCAAACCAGCCGTAGGTTTTCTTGATTACTTCATTCTTGAATTAAATGTCAAATTACCATTTTTGAAATGGTAAGAATAATACACGCCTGTTTGCTGTTTGTGTTATAATTAAATGTCAAATTACTTCATTCTCAATGCTAGCTATGATTAATTTGCTGTTTGTGTTTTTCATCAATCTCCCAGTCATCATTTTCTTTTTCATTCCTTTTTGTACCTGAAATGCATGGTTGTGTAATTTTTTTTTTAATTATCTTTTACCTACTTTACCATTTACCTCTTAGTCTGTCATTTATTATTTTAAAGTTTTCAGTTTAAAAATTAATCGGGTTTACCAGACTCCACTTTGTGTGTATATATATTTGTTTCAGAGCTTGTGTTTATTTCCGGGATTCATCAATTGTGGCTATTTTTAATTTGGAGTGAGGGGTTCTGCTCATTATGTGTGTTCAAATTATGTTTTTTAATTATCTATGGCAGAGTTGGTGCACATAGTGCTTGTCTGATTGTATTGTTTCGAATGCTTCTATCAAAATTAAAGATGAAAGTAGAATTAGATGCAGAAATTATTTAATTACTTGGCATTGTAGTTGCATGTAAAATATATGTATTGTATTTTTCTTTACCATGAAGTTTTGCTTGATTGTGTTTTAAGGTGCCAATTGTGCCTATTTACAAGCAAACACATAACTTGAATAAAATTTGTTGGTTACAAGCAAACACATAACATTGTAACAATAATACACGCCTGTTATGACCCCTTACAAGTAAACACGCAAAACTTGAAAAAAAAGAAAGAGAAAGAAAGAAATGAGTAAAATTGAAAACAAAGAAAATTATATTCATATATTAAACATCAAATAGAAGAAAATTTGTTCTAATTATATAGTCAAGCCCTTCGAAAAGCAAGCACTCTTGTTGCTGGTGTGCGGAGTAATTCCTAACGAGTTGCATGTTCATTTCTTGCTCTTTTGATTTTCGGGCCAATAATTACTATGGCAAATCCGGTACCAAATCCTGTACCAAATCCCAATCCAACGAAAAGGCACAATAGAACAATTGCAGTCATTTTCTTAGCAGGTTTTGTGGGAGGAGAGGTTGTATTGTTTCCAGCGCTTGTGACATTGCACAGCTTAGATAATGGCACACCACATAATCCAGGGTTCCCTTCGTACGATGAATTGTCGATTGCCAGGAACTGGCCAGATTGCGGGATTCTCCCGACCAGATGGTTAAATGAAAGATTCAACTTGGATAGAAAATTCAGGGAGATTAGTTCCTGTGGAATCTCTCCAGAGAGTTGGTTCCAAGAAAGGTCTAGTGACTCAATTTGCGTCAATCGTCCAAGTCGATGCGGGATGGATCCAGTAAAAGCATTATGTGATAGGTTTAATGCTTTTATCCCTTTGAGCTCGCCAATCGTCTTAGGAATATCACCAATGAATCTATTTGTCGATAAATCAATCAACATCATTAAATTAGGTAAGTTATTCTCTAGTGTCATTTGTGCCCCTTTATCCGTGATAGTAACAGAGATCCCATACAGTTGCAAATCAAGCAAATCCTCAAGGCCTTTACCATGAAAGGCATCTGAGGATAAATTTTGCATGGACATGAAATTATTGAACCAAAGTGGTGGTAAACTTCCATTGAAGTTGTTTGAAGCTAGATCAATTATTCTTAACAATGAGAAATGAGAATTCATTTTTCCGAAATTTGAAGGAAGGTCTAGTGTACCATAGAATTTATTGGACCTTAGAACAATGACTCGGAGATTTGGAAGCTTTCCTAGTGAAAACGGGAAAGTGCCACCTATGTGGTTGTTCCCTATGTCAAGGAGTGCCAAATCTTTACACCTTGTTAAAGATCCAGGCAAATTGCCTTCAAGACTGTTGTTGTTCAAATCCAATATGACAAGTGCACAAGACTTGCTTATGTGACGAGATAGTATTCCAGATAACTTGTTTCCTCTTAAACTCAGGACCTGCATGCCTGGTCTTCCTATGATGCAAGAAGGAATCGATCCACTCAAGTTGTTGTGTGATAGATCCAGCATGTAAAGACTTGGTTCACAAATTGAAGGTGGGATTTCTCTAGTTAGCATATTTCTAGATAAACTGAGAGATATAGTGTTCTCCAAATAGAGTGTATAGTTCAGTGGGATTTCTGAGAATTCATTGTTGGAATAGTCCAAAAAGAAAGCACCCACAAGTGGGACTGCTCCTTTTAGCTTGTTAAAACTAAAATCAACGGCCCAAAAGGAAAAACCTGGAGGAACATCTTCTACACTAGTAAACATGTTGTGCGAAAGGTTAAGCGTTGCCACATGATCACTAGACCTCTTCCATATCCACCTTGGTATAACTCCGTGCAATTGGTTTCTTGAGAGATCAACATCGGAAAGATCACCTACATATCTCAGTAATCGAGGTATTTGGTTGAGGTTGCACGATGCGAAACCAAAATGACTGATTTGTGGAAATGCTAATGGCAGCTCCTCATCTGATACATCTTCCACAGATAGCTGATTATTTGATAGAGACAAACTGGTGAGGTTGTTGAGGTGCCGAAGTAAGTTAAGGTCAAATGTTCCATTAAAATTGTTTGAGCTCAGGTCAAGATTAATTAGACTTGGGAGCCAAACTATTGAATTTGGAATTGGTCCAGTAAACTGGTTCCCACTTAGATCAAGTGTTTGCAAATTTGAGAACTTAAATATTTGCCAGGGAATTGGGCCATTCAATTGATTTTCATAAAGGTAAAGCTCAATCAATGGAGAAAATACAAGAGAAGACTCTTTTAGTCGGAACTGGCCTGAGAGCTTGTTGTTAGAAAGATCTAGTGTTGCTAATTTACCAAGTTTTTGGATTGAAGAGGGTATTTGTCCTGAAAAGTTGCAAAATGAAAGAATGAGCTCAGATAAATTTCTGAGGTTGCCAATTGAATCTGGTATGCTGCCAAAAAAGTTGGTCCAATCGAGAACCAAGCTCTCCAAAGAACTCACGATTGGAAAATTAGGTAAAGTCCCAAATAGCTCTCCATTTTCTGATAAATCAATCTTGGTCAATGTTGGGATTTGAAAAATCTCTTGTGGAAACAGCCCTTCAAGGTCAGAATTGTCCAATAGGAGATCCTTTAATGGAAATTCAGCAAAGTAGTCTGGAATCTGGGTTTGGAAACTGTTGTAACTGAGGCGAAGGGCAGTTAACGAACCAAGTTGGGAAAGAGATGATTCAAAGGGGCCTGACAGATTACAATGAGCCATACTGAGAACTTGTAAGTGGGGGACCGACTCAGACAGAGCTCTGCACCACTCGGTTCCATTCTCAGAGATATCGGCAGCATCGAGATAGAGCTCCCTCAAATTGCTAAGTTGGCTAACCAATATCCTCAGATTTGGTTCATGCAGTTTCAAATCACAATCAAAGATGTAATAGTCGCATGAAAGGTCAAGGGAGATCAAGTTTGTGAGGTTGGCTATGCCAATTGGGATTTGACCGAAGAATTCTGTGTTGGATAAGTTGAGATAGGTAAGCATAGTTAGCTTCTCAAACCCCTGAGCTGGAATCTGGTTTTGTGAAAAGTTGTTGTATGCAAGGTTGAGGTGTTGGAGCGAGGTGAGATTAAAGATTGCGGCACTGAGGTTACCTTGAATGTTGCGGTTGCTGATGTCAAGAGAAGTGACATGGCCGGTTGCTTTGTCGCAAGAAACTCCCTCCCAATCATGACAACAGTCTGTTCCGGGTTGCCAAGATGTAAGATCAGAGTGGAAGAAGCCTCTTTTGAGTTGGAGAAGGGAAGAGCTTTGATCTGGAAGGCATGACACATGGGTTGTCGCACAAGCAGAGGGAATTAGCAAAAGAGATGAGAGGATGAAGAGTAGAGTGTAGAGACACAAGTGCCGATAGTTTGGCCATGAATTAGCAAAATCCATTTGTTGGATCTGGTAGAAACAACAGGAGAGTAGTGAATGGTGGATTATGAAATTAACTTGTATATATAAAAACCCAGCTGTAAACAGTACATGTAATTTTTTCATGCACGTGAACATTGTTTGGTTAGGCTCACATTGACTTGGGTCAACCCAGTCTTTTTTTTTAAAGCTTGGCATTTAATTTCTTTTTGACCAGCCTTAATGGTCACACCAAAGAAAATGCTTTACCACAATCATCACTGGAAAACAAGAATTTAACAATAAAAAACATAAATTTTCCAAAAAATTTCCTTTCATATGACATCATCATTTATTGGAAATTATTCAAAGATACTCTATATTATAAATAGCGCAGCATTTTTTTGTATGTTTTGTTCTTATAATATTCGTGATATTCTTGAAAGTTTGCCATATATTTATATGTTCTACATATTGTTCTCAACATGAAAAGCTATAATATCAATTATTTGCACTATAAATTACAAAGAAATTGTTCCAAAAAGCACAACATTAAATAATAATAAATCAAAATGAGTGACATTTTTGTAACTTTTTCCAACAAAAAGTATTTAGCACTGACAAATGAGTGGGTTTATTCTGTCATAAATTATGTAAATTGGGAGCCCAATAGAGGTCTTTATGAGTGCGTTACCTTCTTAGTGGGCCTCACCATCTGCACCAACCCACTTGTAATGTGAAAGATAAACGTTCAAAGGTGCGTTACAACGAATATTGACACTCACTATGCGAAGACTCACTCAGTCTTTGCCAAATTTCTTTTCAAATTTTTAGCAATAATTCTCACAATCAAGTCTATTTCTTTCTTCATAATAAGTTTCATAATAATTGTAATGTCATATCACTCTTAATAAGAAAATTTTCCTTGGTCTTTAATTGCGTTTTAAAATTATTACAGTTGTCTATTTGGTTTTTCTTATGTAGGGTCTCATTTTAATAATCACTTATAGCAAACTTCATATAGTAAGCATGGTTCTGAAACTCGGAATCAGAATCGGAATCGGGTTCTTGACCATGGAATCAGAATTGGATGAATCGGCCGGAATCGGTCAAGTTGACTCAGAAACTCGAATTTTTTTGATAGAAACTTGTTTTGTAGCCAAAAAGTAGGAAACATTGGTAAAAAAATAATTTGTAGAAAAACTATATTAAAACAAAATATTACACTCAAATAATCCACTAATTATATAATGTAATCATAGAAGGAAAAATTAGAATCGGAATTGGGATCGGTCTTTTGACCGTGGAATCGGAATCGGGTGAATCGGTCAAAATCGGATCGGAAAATCGGAATTTTTTGCCAGAAGCTTGTTTTATACTAAAAATATAGGAAAAAATTGATAAAAAAATAATTTGTCAACAATTTCTGTTTTGACAAATAATTACAATCAAATAATCCACTAATATAATATAATACAAGCATTACAACTAAAAACACACTCTTTGATATAATACAAATTTCAAAATAAATTAAAGCAATGGACCAAGGACTTTACCAAGAACTGCATCCGAGGATAAAATATGCATGGACCTGAAATTTCTGAACCAGAGTGCATGGTAGTAAACTTCCATTGAAGTTGTTTGAAGCTAGATCAATCATTCTTAACAATTGGAAAGGAGAATTCATTTTTCCAAAATTTGAAGGAAGGTCTACTGCACCATAGAATCTATTGGACCTTAGAATAATGACTTGGAGATTTGGAAGCTTCCCTAGTGAAAACGGGAAAGTGCCACCTATCTGGTTGTTCCCTATATCAAGGAGGGACAAATCTTTGAACCTTGTTAAAGATCTAGGCAAATAGCCTTCAAGATTATTGCTGTTCAGATCCAATATGATGAGCGCGCAAGACCTGTTTATGTGATGTGATACTGTTCCAGAATTAGCGAAATCCATTTGAGTCTGGTAGAAACAGCAGGAGAGTACGTAGTAAATGGTGGATTATGAAATTAACTTGTATAAAAACCCAGCTGTAAACAGTACTTGTAACTTCATGCACGTTGACTGAGTAAGTCATTTAGAGCATTGTTTGGTTAGGCTCACATTGACTTGGGTCAACCCAGCCTTTTTTTTTAAAGCTTGGTATTTTCTTTTTGACCAGCCTAAATGGTCACTCCAAAAAAAATTCTTTACGACAATCATCACTGGCAAACAATAATTTAACAATAAAAAACATAAATTTTCCAAAAAATTTCCTTCATATGACATCATCATTTATTGGAAATTATTCAAAGATATTCTATATTATAAATAGCGCAGCATTTTTTGTATGTTTTGTTCTTATAATATTCGTGATATTCTTGAAAGTTTGCCATATTTATATGTTCTACATATTGTTCTCAACATGAAAGCTATAATATCAATTATTTGCAGTATAAATTACAAAGAAATTGTTCCAAAAAGTACAACATTAAATAATAATAAATCAAATTGAGTGACATTTTTGTAACTTTTTCCAACAAAAAGTATTTAGCACTGACGAATGAGTGGGTTTATTCAGTCATAAATTATGTAAATTGGGAGCCCAACAAAGATCTTTATGAGTGCGTTACCTTCTTAGTGGGCATCACCATCTGCACCAACCCACTTGTAATGTGAAAGATAAACGTTCAAAGGTGCGTTACAACGAATATTGACACTCACAATGCGAAGACTCACTCGGTCTTTACCAAATTTCTTTCCAAAATTTTAGCAATAATTCTCACAATCAAGTTTATTTTTTTCTTCAGAATAAATCATAATAATTGTAATGTCATATCACTCTTAATAAGAAAATTTTCCTTAGTCTTTATAAAAAATTTCATTTTAAAATTGTTTCATATGTCTATTTGGTTGTTCTTATGTAGGGTCTCATTTTAATAATCACTTGTAGCAAATTTCATATAGTAAGGATAGCATATATTATGCTTACTAAGAGGGTTTGGTGAGTATAACTTGGGATTTACTTTAAACGACGAATCCAAACAAAATGCTTTACGACAATCATCACTGGCAAACAAGAATTTAACAATAAAAAACATAAATTTTCCAAAAATTTTCCTTCATGTGACATCATCATTTATTGGAAATTATTCAAAGATATTCTATATTATAAATAGCGCGGCATTTTTTGTATGTTGTGTTCTTATAATATTCGTGATATTTTCGTTAACTTGAAAGTTTGTCATATATTTATATGTTCTATATATTGTTCTGAACATGCAAATAAAGATCAAAATCTGCTAAAAAAAGCTATTATACAAATATCAATTACATTTGCAGTATAAATTACAAAGAAATTGTTCGAAAAAGCACCACATTAACTAAATTCTCACTTGAGGATATGTGCACATGCTAATATCATAGGTGTCTGGTCCGTTAGAAACCAACCAGGAGAGAATTTAATATTACTATGTTATTCTTGGGTAATTTCATCAAGGGAGTGTACTGATTTTATCCCGATATTTTTATTAATAACCCCAAACAAAAGAAAAATATCAAATATAACCCCAACCCCAAAAAAATTTCAAATCTAACCCAACCGCCCAGAAATGGGGCGGTCCAGGTTACCTACCAAACCGCCCAGAAATGGGGCGGTCAGATTTGGACACTGAACCGCCCAGAAATGGGGCGGTCAGCTTTTTTTTTTTTTTTTTTTTTTTTTTTTTGAGAGACAATATGAATGAAATTTAATAATAAAAATTCGAATTTTGTTTTTAATATTTGTTAGATTAATTCTTTTGATGTATAAACCGACATTTTTAAAAATACCCAAAGTTAATTAAAGATTAATAAAAATGCCCAAACCGGCCATTTAATGGCCGGTCCCGTGATTTTTTTTTTTGATAGCATATTTATACTAAAATACGCTAATTACTAGAAATTATGTTAATTTATGCTGATTTACACTAGAATTATGCTAAAATACAGTAAATTACTTGAAATTATGTTAATTTATGCTGAAATTACAATAATTATGTAGAATTATGCTAAAATACGGTAAACTACGCTAAATTACATATGAATATGGCCTATTTTGTGCCATCCTTCATAAATCATAAAAAATAGTAAAAAAATTTCAAAAATAATAAAAATTGGTATTCTACAAGTTCATTATATAACTAATTTACTGAGCTACGTAGATTAAATAATAAAAGTGAAAATCTCAATCGGAAACTTCAACTGAAGTTTTGAGGCTCTTCCCTTTGTTTTTTGGCGATTCTGAATTTGGCTGAAATCGGACACTCGAGCGCCGTTTTATGGCTATTTGAAGTTTCGTCGTCGTTTTTTCGCCTTCTCAGTGAAGATATCATCCCTATTCGTATGTAATTTAGCGTAGTTTACCGTATTTTAGCATAATTCGACATAATTATTGTAATTTACTGTAATTCAGCATAAATTAACATAATTAACATAATTTCAAGTAATTTAGCGTGTTTTAGTATAAATATGCTAATTATATATCAAAAATGTAATCTAGCAAATATTTAAAAAAACAATTCGATTTTTTAGTGTTATATTTTAGTATTTTAGCTATTTGTCTCTTAACAAAAAAAAAAAATTAACATAATTTCAAGTAATTCTCAAGTAATTTAGTATAAATATGCTATCAAAAAAGTAATTTGACAAATATTTAAAAAAAAAATCAATTTTTTAGTGTTATATCTCAGCATTTTAGTTATTTAGTCAAGGGACCGGCCGGTTTGGGTATTTTTATTAATCTTTAATTAACTTTGGGTATTTTTAAAAATGTCGGTTTATACATCAAAAGAATTAATCTAACAAATATTAAAAACAAAATTTGAATTTTTATTATTAAATTTCATTCATATTGTCTCTCAAAAAAAATAAAAAATAAAAATAAAATAAGCTGACCGCCCCATTTCTGGGCGGTTCAGTGCTCAAATCTGACCGCCCCATTTCTGGGCGGTTGGGTTAGATTTGAAATTTTTTTGGGGTTGGGGTTATCTTTGATATTTTTCTTTTGTTTGGGGTTATTAATAAAAATATCGGGATTTTATCTAGGCAGTAGGCACTGTACTGAGTTTCTGGAGAAAGAGAGATTCTATCTTTAGGAGGGTTTTAACAAGAAAGAATGAAAGTCATTGGTGAATCCGATGTTAGCAAGAAAGAATGAAAGTCATTGGTGAATCCGATGTAGCAAGAAAAGCAATGATGAAGGAGAGGAATTAATTAATTGTACACTGAAGCTCTATCATGAATTAATCCGATGAGGCGTCATGGACCCTGTTCATGGATGGATATGGTGAACATGTTGTAGCGTATGTATGTAGGCTTAAAGAAAAAAGAAAAAGACTTGAAAAAAGACTTTTGCAAGTGCATCGATCAAACAGGACCATCCATGAAAAAAAGAAGAAAAAAGACTTAAAGAAAAAGGAAAAAAAGACTTAAAGAAAAAAGAAAAAAGACTTAAAGACTTGGGCCCTGTTCGGACCGCAATTTTTATATATAAGAAAATAAATAAATAAAATATTAAAATTAAGAAATATATCGGGGTAATTTAAAAAATGGGAAGGCAAGCAGGTGCCATGGCGTCCAACAAGGACGCCATGGCATACTCAAACCCATGGAAAAAAACAGAAAAAAAAAGAAAAAAAGAGGAAGGGACGCCATGGCTCAGGCTGACCCAGAAAAAAATAAAAAAATTAAAAATTAAACGGGCCGCTTTGGCTCAGGCCAGCCCAAAACGAAATTCAATTTTTTTTATGCTATGTTCAGTGAACAATCCAATAATTTTGATCATATTCAAATTCAATTTAGAGAAAATGGCTACATGGATTTTTGTGTTCTTTATATCAAAATAAAGGTATAAAATTCTAGTTTCCAGATAATATAATTTCTCTATACAAAAATATTACAGATTGGTACAGTTTTAGCGATTAATTGACAGAGGTCAGAAATCAGAAAAGCTGAAATTCCAGTGAGCAGTCCTATAAATTTGACCAGATTCAAAATTCAATTTAGAGAACATGGCTACATGTATTTGTGTTATATTTATATCAAAATAAAGGTATGAAAGTCTAGTTTTCAGTTAATATAATTTCTCTATACAAAAAATATTACAGATTGGTACAGTTTTAACGATTAATTGACAGAGGTCAAAATTATTGGACTGCTCACTGAAATTTTAGTTTTTCTGATCTCTGACCTCTGTCAAAAATCACTAAAACTGTACGAATCTGTAATATTTTTGTATGGGGAAATTATATGATCTGAAAAATATACTTTCATACCTTTATTTTGATATAAAGAACACAAAAATCCATGTGGCCATGTTCTCTAAATTGAATTTTGAATATGGTCAAAATTATAGGACTGCTCACTGGAATTTCAGCTTTTCTGATTTCTGACCTCTGTCAATTAATCGCTAAAACTGTACCAATCTGTAATATTTTTGTATAGGAAAATTATATTATCTGGAAACTAGACTTTCGTACCTTTATTTTGATGTAAAGAACACAAAAATCCAAGTAGCAATTTTCTCTAAATTGAATTTTGAATCTGATCAAAATTATTAGATTGCTTACTGAACATAGCATAAATGAAAATTGAATTTCGTTTTGGGCTGGCCTGGGCCATGGTGGCCCGTTTAATTTTTTTTTTTCCTTTTTTTTGGGTCAGCCTGAGCCATGACATCCCTTCCTCTATTTTTTTTCTGTTTTTTTCCATGGGTTTGAGTATGCCATGGCGTCCCTACTGGTCGCCATGGCGCCCGCCTGCCTTCCCATTTTTCAAATTACCCCGATACATTTCTTATTTTTAATTTTATTTATTTATTTTCTTATATATAAAAATTGTGGTTGTTGGGATGTTTGGTTTTAAGTAGGAATTCATACTCAATGGGGGCTGTTTTCCTAGAGCCATTCGGAGGCCCAGTAATTTCCCAATTTGTTCCCAACTTTATTCCTATGATGCACCCGCCAACAACCGAATTCATGGGGAAAAAAAAGCTCTCCAAGTGAATAATTTTTTCCCAACTCCCACTTTCTTCTTCTACGTGGGTGGGTCCCATCTACTCTCTCTCTTTTTCCTCAAAAATAAACATGTGGCACATTCCATTAGTGGAGATTTATCGGTTCCGACCGACTTTGCCCCCCTTGGAATTTTTTGTTGCCCCTCTCTGGATGTTTGATTTGTAATTCGGATTAAATTTAGAGTTAAAATTGAAATAAATATGTTGAATTTTGATTGGTAATTAGAATTATAAGTTAGAGAATCAGAAATTACAAGTTAAAGCATTGGAAAGTATAAGTTAAAACATTGTTTTTTATCGAGTACCCAATTGGTTAATGGATTTAAACCCGATTAGGTAATTAAACCCAATTCGATATTTTTTTGCCCCCCCCCCCCCGACGAAAATCCTGGATCCGCCCCTGGCACATTCTATATATAAAGAGCTACACTTTATATAACTTCTCATTGTGGGGCTAATGTTACTATTCAAAGATCCAAACCGATATATATATATATATATATATATATATATATATATATATATAGAGCTGGGCTATGGTGAGTTGCGAAATAAGAGGTCATTTTTACTTCACGCTCATATTCTGTTTTTGAAAATCGAAACAACCAATCCGACCCGCTCAGCATGATCTCCATATTGAAATGTGCTTGGAGACCAAATATTACATTTTTTGGAACTTTTTTACTATTTATTAAGCTACTTTGAAAATCGCTGATTGAATGGTCCAGAATTATTTACTATTTTTTACTATTCACCCGGATCTGCGATTTTCAAAGTGGCTTAATAAATAGTAAAAAAATTCCAAAAAATGTAAAATTTGGTCTCGAAGCACATTTCAATATGGAGATCATGTTGAGCTGTTCGGATCGTTGGTTTGGATTTTTAAAATGGAATATGAGCATAAAGTAAAACAACGTTTTACTTCACAACTCACCATAGTCTATCTCTCTCTCTCTCTCTCTCTCTATATACATATATATATATATAGTGTTGCTACGGTGCTTTGGGAAGTAAAGAGGGTGTTTTACTTTCGGCTCATATCTCTATTTGTAAAAAAGGGTCGGTGTAGGGTATGTGCAACACTGACTGTTTTCTTAATAAAATGGTCGATGTAGGGTATAAGCAACACTGACTGTTTTCTTAATAAAATGGTCGGTGTAGGGTATAAGCAACACTGACGCTTCTCTTAAAAAATAGTCAATAAAGGTTCCAACACTGACAGTTCCGTAATAAAAACAGTCAGTGAATCCAAAATTACAAAAAAATGACAATAAAATAAACATAAAAAAAAGTTTGGAATTGGACCGTTCATATTCTCGCGGGAAATCAACGATTGATTTGCAGTCAAATCATTTCAAATCTATTTTAAAATGATCAAGGGAAAACATTGAACGTAACCAACATAAAAGTTTGGAAGTTTTATTGTATATGAGTTTCGATCCAATACGAAATATTTATGACCATACGATGCTTCAATTTTCAGTCAACTAGATGGATGGGTAAATAAAAACAAATTTTGATCAAACTTGGATGCAAGACAATAAATGCAGTGCTCTTTAATTTAAACTATTTCGATCGACCCACGGACGACATATTCCTGTGCGTCTTCATTAACTCATGAAACAGGAGTTTATGTTTCATGTTCATGCATAGAAGATGTGCGTCATATATGCAACATGCATGTAATGCTATATAATTTAATGTGTTCAAATCATTTAATTAAGCAATAAACATGTTATAACATTAATTATTGTATAAATATTACTAATATAATTTTCATTACAAAAAAATTAAAGTCAAAATTTGATGTTAATTGCCTAAATTTCACTAATCACGCAAATTACTAATCATACTTATTCAATAGAATATGTTCATTCTAATAAACAAGCATTGCAATTTTTCGATGGAACAATTAATTAGTAATTTATTGTTTTAGGTTTTTCATTCCATCATTAACAAACTTTTAAACACTATACAACGAACGTCTTACCATATATAATTTCAATCCTATTTTATGAATAACAACGATAAAATACTTATTGCATCTATAAATTCAATTTAAACAAATAAACTTAATTATTAAATATCTTACAAAATATACACAATGCATAAATTTTTATTCTCAAATAAACTTAATTATTGCTCAACACTGACTGTTATTTAAAAAAAAGGGTCGGTGTAGGTATGAGCATCACTGACTGTTTTCTTAAAAAAAGGGTCGGTGTTGGTACACTGCTCAACACTGACGATTTTATCAATAAAAGGGTCGGTGTAGGTATGAGCAACACTGACTGTTTTTATAAAAAAAGGGTCGGTGTAGGGTATGTGCAACACTGACTGTTTTCTTAAAAAAGGGTCGGTGTAGATATAAGCAACACGGATTGTTTTCTTAAAAAAAGGGTCAGTGTTGGTACACTGCTCAACACCGACGGTTTTATCAATAAAAAGGTTGGTGTTGCTCATACCCTACATCGAACCTTTTATTAAGAAAACAGTCAGTGTTGAAGTTCTTCATAATTATGATTTTGCCACGCAGTCTCTACACTGACTGTTACATATTAAAATAGTCAATGGTTGAGGGTCAGTGAAGGAGTTTTTTGTACTAGTGCATGCTGATATTTGAAATAAAATCAGCAGAATTAAACCCACACAAACACACACACGCACACATATATAGAGGAGATATCCACTTACAATATTTGAAAGTTACAACATCTTTCAACGATTTAATTTTGTGATTTTTAAAGTCCAAACAGTCGATCCAAACCGTTCAACATGTAATCTGTACTAAAATGTGTTCGAAGATCAAATTTTATATTTTTTTGAATTTTTTTACTATCTATCAAGTATTTTACAAAACTGTTGTTTTTCAGTGATCCAAAATTATCTAAAATTCATAATATCATATCTACCCCTCTAAAATTTACCCAATTTTCTGCATTTTCTATTAAAAATCATTTTAAATTTATAAAATATCCGTTTAGCCCTTTATAAAAAAATGAAAAATATGTAACCTATTTAACATAAATGCTTAAGAGAAATTTTTGAGGGGTATACATGAAATTCCCCCTTAATAAATAGAAATATTATCGTTGGAGAGTAGTTGAAACAGATTTGGAGGAAGGAGAAGAGAAGATGGTTTCTCTGACAAAGTTCCACTGGTCCCAGTTTGACCATGGTACCAGTTCGTGCCCTGCTGAGAGCTCCCTCTCAGCTGCTATCACTTCCTCCATTGAAAGTTCCTAAAGAGAACCACCGAATCGGAAACAAAAACCCTAAACCCTTATACCTTACAAGCCTGAACCGGTCAAATTTGAAGGCAGTTCATTCGAGAAACGAGGAACTGAAGTCGTCTCTTTAGCTTCGGGTCAAGATATTAACAGAGTAGTTCTAGCATTATACACCGCACCTACCATATGCAGTGCTGCTTATATTCTATGCCTCTTGCGCTGTATGATGCTAAAACTACTCTGTTACAATAATGTCTTAGAAGGTTGTAGCAGAGAGAATAAATTGGGCCTGCCTGAGTTGGGCTTAAACAAAATTAACACATTTCTCAAATCACATTACTCGATTTAAATTTGGATGTTTTTTCTATCATGGAAACAATTTTTTTAAGCAAAACAAAATAAAAAAGAGAAAAAACTGTTTTAGGGCCCTTGAACTTTCATATTTGGTTCAATTGAATCTTTATCAATTAAAAGAGAAGGACAAACAAACATAGTCATAACAAAAGGAAATCAAGATATGCTATCATCCAAATCATCAGATTATCATTAATTAATCTGATTATATATCAATAACTGCTCTATTTGATTCCATAGATCATGGACATGTTTCTTATATAGGAGCAAAATTTGAACATTCCCTGTTACCATTTTTTTTATCAGAAAAACACACTGTTTTGAATTATGTGTGGTTCATCCAATTTAAATTCAGTTTTATTGTGCCTCAGTTTGTGCAAATAAGCTTCACATGTATTTTATATAAAAAAAGATAAGCACAAAAAATAATATTTAGTTTACTGGAGTTGGAAGGAAACCATCTCAATTTTTTCAAACAACAAATTCATAGTTCCCTATTGCTAGTTAAAGTCATACAATCAAGCAATAATAAGTCCTAATAATATCTAACAAGATATTAATACCAAATCTAAAGTAACATACATTTGTGTCAGTCAATATTTGCATGAATCAGATATCTTCATGCCAGTATCTGATAATGCCAGTATCAGTCAGGGGAAATGAAACTCCATGTAATCCCTTTTCGCACCAGCAGCCTTACTGATATAAACCCAAAGCAGCGATATAACAATCGAAAGCAGCCCCACGAACACAATTGTCGGTACCTTCCCTCTTCGCCCCATCAGCCCCTTTGCAAATGGATACAAATGGCACAAAAACTAGAAACTAAAGAACACTCCGCCGAGCAGTTCGCTCCATCTCGGAAACATACTGTAAACTGTTCTCATAACTGCTACTGCTATTGCGATTGCATTAACCATCATGATCGTGACAGGTGGCACCATCAGAAAGCTCCATTTGACTACATACAGGTCAGCGTACATGTCTGTTGGAAACTTGGCTGATTGCAGCAGCCATTTTCTGGTACAATCTGGTAAACTTGCTGGTACGAAAATAGAGTTTTGACAGAAAATTCTGGTAAACAGAAAACTGCTGCTGAACCGAACAATAACTTCTCAATATGCTGGAATTTTATTTTCTTACACCTTGCAATCAATTACATAACATGCTTACATATTTATAACAAGTACATCTATCTAATTTTAGATCCCACTTCTTTCTATAACTGCACTACAATCTAAATTTAGCTTCTGTGACCATAAATATCCCTGCTGACCAGAACTTCAGTTCATGCTAATTTACGCACATCCTGCTTCTAATTACTGAATTTACTATAATAGAAATTGCTAATTATAGAATAGAAGGCAAAATCGGCCGTTCCGGAGCGGGATCGGACGGTGCTGATCCGATTTCAGGCCGATTTACGCGGATAGTACAGATTTCGGCCAATTTCACCCGTTCCGGCCCTATTTCGGGCTGTTCTGGCCCGTTCCAGTCAAATTTCGGCCGAAACGCGAATTAATAAAGAAACAGAAATTTTTTTTGAGCTAGCGTGGATCGAACCCTTACCCTTTAGTGGAGAGCAAAGCTATTTACCACCACACCAACCAACCTTTGTTGGTATATAACACAACTCATTTATATATATATATATCAATTATAATTCACTAATTTGTAGCAATCCATTCACTAATTATAATTCACTTAGTTGTAATGCTTGTATTATATTGTATTAGTGGAACAGCTGCTGGGTGCGCACTGGTGCCACCAATCAGCCAGAACTGTCCATTGCGCCACCACTCGTGAAGTGTTATCCCGCTCCACTTTACCTCCAGCAATGCCAAGAGGCACATAGCGGTAGTGATTATCAGGAGAAATACCAGAAAGGTTACATTTAGACTCTGTACTATGAATTTACCGCTGAGCAGAGAAACCGCTGGTAGGATGCACTAGAGCAGGGGAAACACTGATGTGAAAGGATACATTTCTCCATTGAAGTAAGAATATCTCGACTGAACCCGTAAAAAAATGTTTCGGGAGAAGAATATCTCGACTGAACCCGCAAAGCGCTGTCTTTCTAAAGATGCATCCGGTACCGACATACATGGGTCCCTGAAGCCCATCCATGGCCCGTATGGTTACATTCAAATTGCTGCGGAAACTGCACGTAGCAGATGCCTTCACGGAGGGCACGTGAGTTGGCCACATAATGGTCACAGTCGAGGTTTAGAATGAACGGGCCATTTGACATCACTGCACTTGTGCACACCAAAGCATTCATAGCCCCGGCTTTCTTGTTGTGATCGTAGCATTCACGTGTGTTAATAGAGCATAAGTCCCGGCTTTCAGGCGAGGAATCACCTCCCATGACGGGTTCAGATGGCGGTGGGGCCAGCAGGACCTGAAACATAAGTCCAGATGTGGTTAATTCATAGTCTGCTTTTGCTACATTTGGAAGTACAGTGGGAACAGAATTTGATACTGGTAATAATTTGTTGAATAAAATGTATGTACTACGTTGATTTCAGTTATTGCATTCTGTAAATTCTGGTAATAACAAAAAAACACTAGTTACTGAGATGTACTACTACTGTTTAAAGAAGGGTTTTGTTACATGTTAGTGGGGCTTATTTATAAAATTAATAGCTGCTTAACAGACTATAAATTCAGGTCCATATAATTACCAAATTCTAATTTACAAAAATATTACATTTCTATAATAATGTCCACATAGCATGGTAAAATAGTAAAAAATAGTAAGAAATTCTAACCTGAATGATACCAGCATGGTCGCCTATTGAGTGATCGGGCTCAGCCGAAAGTCAATATTTGTTGAATAAATGCATACTTGATGCATACATAGAAGAAGGATACCTCACACGCAATATATGAAAGCTGAGGGACCTTTTTGCAAACAATACTCAGTTTTAAATTGTTTGCAATTGACACCTAACCACTAAGTTGCGGTAGTTAATGATGTTCTTATTGCGTAAATATTGACTTTCTTAATTCTTGCTCTAATTTTGCCATTTTCGTCATGCATAAAATGAATTAACATTCATTTTAATTGTACAAAGTACAGAGTAGTTATGATATTTCTGTAGTTTTTTTCATGGTTCTTGACCGTGGAATCGGAATCGGATGAATCGGCCGGAATCAGCCGAGTTGACTCGGTAACTCGGATTTTTTTGTCAGAAGCTTGTTTTGTAGCCAAAAAATAGAAAAAAATTGGTAAAAGAATAATTTGTAGAAACACTATTTTAATACAAAATATTAAACTCAAATAATCCACTAATTATATAATCAAACACTATGTTAAGACAAAATATTACACTCAAACACTATGTTATATTCCGCAAATTTTAATCTCAATTAAATGACTAATAATCAAAATTTTCAACTAATAAAAAATTTGTTTTAGTTAATTAATTAAGCTAGACATTAGTTAATAAATTAGAATATAAATTGGTGATTATGAAATCAATTTATAAATTTATTATTTTATAAATTGATTATGCGAATTTAAAACGTTAATAAATTTAAAATATATTTACGTAAGGGGTCTGTCTAATTTGCTGCCGGCAGCAGTTCGGCCAAGTGCTGCCGGAGTTATATTTAGCCGTGTGATGTCCAAACAACAAATTCAAACCGTTAGATGTTTAATCTATACTATAATCTACTTGGAGAACAAATTTTACATTTTTTGGAATTTTTTTACTATATATTAAGCTGGTTTGAAAACCGCTGTTTTTAGTAAATTTCTACACCGTTAAAAACAGCGGTTTTCAAACCATCTTAATATATAGTAAAAAAATTCCAAAAAATGTAAAATTTGGTCTCCAAGTAGATTATAGTATAGATTAAACATCTAACCGTTTGAATTTGTTGTTTGGACATCACACGGCTAAATATAGCCCCGGCAGCACCTCGGCCGAACTGCTGCCGGCAGCAAATTAGCCACAGCCTTACGTAAGCGATTAGTAATTTAACAAAATTAGATATGATGATAAATTAACTTAGATTTCGTGAAGTGTTACAAATTTGATTATATCGCGAAATCTAATTAATTAATTAAGTCTAATAACTAAGATTTTACAACTAAATGAAATTTTAAATTGAATAAATTAGTTATATAAATTAGTTAATAAACTAGTTAGTAATTTTAAACAAATTCTAGATTTAATTTAACAAATAAAAAAAAAAACTCTAAATAAGAATGCAAATGTGAACGAAATTATTAATTAAACTTCGATGGAGATACAAATGAATTCGAACGTTAAATTCTGATCACTCGAAACATTCGTATTAAATTTTAAATGCAAGCATCGTTAATTTTTGTTGATAGAATGCAATTGATTAGGTTATTAAACAAAACCAATTCAATTCCCTCCTTAATTTTGTGAGATCAACCATTCAAAATATTCTGCACGAATCTCAAAGTCCCTGGATTTTCCTGTTGAAAGTTGTAAATTCTTTGTTTTAATCAAATTGAAGAATATTTCGGGTCCGCACCTCTCTCTTCCTCTCTCTCTCGCTGATTATTGAACCCCCGCGTCCTCTCCTCTTCCTCTCTTATTTCACTTCCAATCGGCCTCCATCCCTTTCCCTTCCTTCCTGGAGAAGGCAACGAAGCCCCGCTTTTCTCTCTGTGAAATCGGTCCAGAGAATCGGCTCAGCAACTTCAAATCGCCTCCGCCTCCACCTCAGCAACTTCAAATCGGCCAGAATCGGCCTTGAATCGGCTTGACTCGGCCTAAAAATCGGCTAACTCGGCCGAGTCAAGCACTGTTCATCCGAGTTTGGCTGAAAAAATCGCACGGGCGAGGAAATCGGGTGAAAATCGGATCGGACACGGCCGATTCCGAGTTGACTCGGCCGAGTTGACTCGGAATCGGCCGAGTTTCGGAACCATGGTTTCTTTTTAATAGTGGTACTTATATTTTTTTTTTTGGTGCTCCTTATTTTGGGGTGGCTCTTGAAAATTGGAGCTGGGGTTGTTAAACGGGTAACCCGGTCGATGTGTTGTTTCTTTGTTGCTATTTGGACGATTTTGAGCTTTACACAGAGAAAGGAGAGTAGTCCAGTTCAACTTTCCAAGGTTCTCTCTCTCTCTCTCTTTCTCTCTGCACCATTATGTGTTATAATTAAGAAAATAATGTTTCTGTTCTACAATTAGTTTTAATTTGTACATGTGCTATTCTAAGGTCAAGTATACAACTCAAACTCAGTTAGCCCTTTATAGTGTAATTTAGCCTCAATCTTACCAGTATAGGCCTTTATGTACCCTCAATTGTGCAAACCAGACTTAGGTTTTCTTGATTACTTCATTCTTGAATTAAATGTCAAATTACCATTTTTGTGCCCTTGATTTTAACAAATGATCCCTATTGTTCAAACTTCAAAGCATTAAAACAAACTTATTAATTATCTTCTTTGCATTATTAACTTAAAAATGGGCTCTTTTTTTTTCGTACAGTTCCTGGGGCATGACAAAGACGAAGGCGTACGGCGAAGTGCTATTTCTGGTAAAAAGGTATGGCATTTTATTCATCTCCTCTGCAATTTTACTTGTATCCTCGTGTTCTCTAATTGTTTTTTTTTTAGAGGGTGTGGGAAATCATTTGGAAATAGTAATTTAAGAGTTGTTTTATGTCCCCAGCAAAGCCTAATTTTACTCCCAAATTTTCAATACATCAAACATCCCTCTTAAGAACGCAAATTTTTTTTATACCTCTCCAAAAAAAAAAAAAAATTCTTTTGGAAACCAATTAATGACCAGCTCTGAACAAAAATTTAGTTTGGACCTTACTATTGACCATTTGGGGGACTATAATTTATTCGTTCTTTTAAATTTGTTTTGCTTGTAGATTTTACTGAAGGTGGATAAAACGAAGGAGGACAAGGAGGCGGAGAACAAGCGAAATGAACTATTGAAATTTCTCAATGCTAGATATGATTAATTTGCTGTTTGTGTTTTTCATCAATCTCACAGTAATCATTTTCTTTTTCTTTCCTTTTTGTACCTGAAATGCCTGGTTGTGTAATTTTTTTAATTATCTTTTACCTACTTTATCATTTACCTCTTAGTCTGTCATTTACTATTTTAAAGTTTTGAGTTTAAAAATTAGTGGTGTTTTACCAAACTCCACTTCGTGTATATATATATTTGTTTCAGAGCTTGTGTTTATTTTGGAGATTCATTAATTGTGGCTTTTTTTAATTTGGAGTGAGGGGTTTTGCTCATTATTTGTGTTCAAATTATGTTTTTTAATTATCTATAGCAGAGTTGGTGCACATAGTACTTGTCTGGTTGTATTGTTTCGAATGCTTCTATCAAAATTAAAGATGAAAGTAGAATTAGATGCAGAAATTATTTAATTACTTGGCATTGTAGTTGCATGTAAAATATATGTATTGTATTTTTCTTTACCATGAAGTTTTGCTTGATTGCGTTTTAAGGTGCCAATTGTGCCTATTTACAAGCAAACACATAACTTGAATAAAATTTGTTGGTTACAAGCAAATACATAACATTGTAACAATAATACACGCCTGTTACGACCTCTTACAAGTAAACACGCAAAACTTGAAAAAAAGAAAGAAAGAGAAAGAAATGAGTAAAATTGAAAACAAAGAAAAATATATTCATATATTAAACTTCAAATAGAAGAAAAGTTGTTCTAATTATATAGTCAAGCCCTTCGAAAAGCAAGCACTCTTGTTGCTGGTGTGCGGAGTAATTCCTAACGAGTTGCATGTTCATTTCTTGCTCTTTTGATTTTCGGGCCAATAATTACTATGGCAAATCCGGTACCAAATCCCAATCCAACGAAAAGGCACAATAGAACAATTGCAGTCATTTTCTTAGCAGGTTTTGTGGGAGGAGAGGTATTGTTTCCAGGGCTTGTGACATTGCACAGCTTAGATAATGGCGCACCACATAATCCAGGGTTCCCTTCAAACGATGAATTCTCGAATGCCAGGAACTGACCAGATTGCGGGATTCTCCCGACCAGATAGTTAAATGATAGATTCAAGGTGGATAGAAAACTCAGGGAGATTAGTTCCTGTGGAATCTCTCCAGAGAATTGGTTCCAAGAAAGGTCCAGTGACTCGATTTGCGTCAATCGTCCAAGTCGATGCGGAATGGATCCAGTGAAGGCATTATGTGATAGGTTTAGTGCTTTTATTCCTTTAAGCTCTCCAATCGTCTCAGGAATATCACCAGTGAATCTATTTCTCGATAAATCAATCAAAATCATTAAATTAGGTAAGTCATTCTCTAGTGTCATTTGTGCCCCTTTATCCGTGATAGTAACAGAGATCCCATACAGTTGCAAATAAAACCATCCATCAAGGACATTACGAAGAAAGGCATTCGAGCATAAATTTTGCATGGACAAGAAATTATTGAACCATAGTGGTGGTAAACTTCCATTGAAGTTGTTTGAAGCTAGATCAATTATTCTTAACGATGGGAAAAGAGAATTCATTTTTCCAAAATTTGAAGGAAGGTCTAGTGTACCATAGAACAATGACTTGGAGATTTGGAAGCTTTCCTATGGAAAACGGGAAAGTGCCACCTATGTGGTTGTTCCCTATGTCAAGGAGTGCCAAATCTTGACACCTTGTTAAAGATCCAGGCAAATTGCCTTCAAGATTGTTGTTGTTCAAATCCAATATGCCGAGTGCACAAGACCTGCTTATGTGACGAGATAGTATTCCAGAAAGTTTGTTTCCTCTTAAACTCAGGATCTGCATGCCTGGTCTTCCTATGATGCAAGAAGGAATCGATCCACTCAAGTTGTTGTGTGATAGATCTAGCATGATAAGACTTGGTTCACAAATTGAAGATGGGATTTCTCTAGTTAGCATATTTCTAGATAAACTGAGAGATGCAGTTTGCTCCAAATAGAGTGTATAGTTCAGTGGGATTTCTGAGAATTCATTGTTGGAATAGTCCAAAATGTTAGCACCCACAAGTGGGACTGCTCCTTTTAGCTTGTTAAAACTAAAATCAACGGTCTCAAAGGAAAAACCTGGAGGAACATCTTCTACACTAGTAAACATGTTGTGCGAAAGGTTAAGCATTGCCTCAGAATCACTCAACCTCTTCCATATCCACCTTGGTATAACTCCGTGCAATTGGTTTTTTGAGAGATCAACATAGTACAAATTGGTGAGGTTACTGAGGTGCCCAAGTAAGTTAAGGTCAAATGTTCCATTTAAATTGTTTGTGCTCAGGTGAAGAGAAATTAGACTTGGGAGCCAAACTATTGAATTTGGAATTGGTCCACTAAACTGGTTAAAACTTAAATCAAGTGTTTGAAGACTTGAGAACTTAAATATTTGCCTGGGAATTCGTCCATTCAATTGATTTTCATCAAGGTAAAGCTCAATCAATGGAGAAAATACAAGAGAAGACTCTTTTAGTCGGAACTGGCCTGAGAGCTTGTTGTTAGAAAGATATAGTGTTTCCAAACTTGGAAGAGAAAACAAACTTTGGGGGATTGAGCCAGAGTGTGAATTATTGGAAAGGTCCAATATTGCTAATTTACCAAGTTTTTCGATTGAAGAGGGTATTTGTCCTGAAAAGTTGCAATCTGAAAGACTGAGTTCAGATAAATTTTTGAGGTTGCCAATTGAATCTGGTATGCTACCAAAAAAGTTGGTGTAATCAAGAACCAAGCTCTCCAAAGAACTCACGATTGGAAAATTAGGTAAAGTCCCAAATAGCTCTCCATTTTTTGATAAATCAATCTTGGTCAATGTTGGGATTTGAAAAATCTCGTGTGGAAACAGCCCTTCAAGGTCGGAATGCTGCAATTGGAGATCTTTCAATGGAAATTCAGCAAAGTAGTCAGGAATCTGGGTTTTCAAGCTGTTCTCACTGAGGCGAATGACAGTTAAGGAACCAAGTTGGGAAAGAGAAGATTCAATGGGGCCTAACAGATTACAATTAACCATACTGAGAACTTGTAAGTGGGGGACCGACTCAGACAGAGCTCTGGACCACTCAGTTCCATTCACAGAGATATCCACACCATCAAGATAGAGCTCCCTTAAATTGCTAAGTTGGCTAACCAATATCCGCAGATTTGGTTCATGTAGTTTCAAATCACAACCAAAGTTGTAATAGTCACATGAAAGGTCAAGTGAGATCAAGTTTGTGAGGTTGGCTATGGCAATTGGGATTTGACCGAAGAAATATGTGTTGGATAAGCTGAGATGAGTAAGCATAGTTAGCTTCTCGAACCCATGAGCTGGAATCTGGTTTTGTGAAAAGTCATTGTTTGCAAGGTTGAGGTGTTGGAGTGAGGTGAGATAAAAGATTGCGGCACTGAGGTTACCTTGAATGTTACGGTTGCTGATGTCAAGGGCAGTGACATGACCGGTTGCTTTGTCGCAAGACACTCCCTCCCAATCATGACAACAGTCTGTTCCGGGTTGCCAAGAGGTAAGATCAGAGTAGAAGAAGCCTCTTTTGAGTTGGAGAAGGGAAGAGCTTTGGTCAGGAAGGCATGAGACATGGGTTCTCATAGAAGCAGAAGGAAGCAAAAGAGATGAGAGGATGAAGAGTAGAGTGTAGAGACACAAGTGCAGAGAGTTTGGCCAAGAATTAGCAAAATCCATTTGTTCAATCTGGTAGAAACAGCTGGAGGGTAGTGAATGGTGGATTATGAAATTAACTTGTATATATAAAAACCCAGCTGTAAATAGTACATGTAATTTTTTCATGCACGTTGACTGAGAAAGTCATTTAGAGCTGTTAGGCCATTCAATATGAACATTGTTCATTTGTTCATTCTGTTTTGTTCAATTGACTTGGGTCAACCCAGCCTCTTTTTGGAAAGCTTTGTATTTTCTTTTTGACCAGCCTTAATCGTCACTCCAATGAAAAAGCTTTACGACAATCATCACTAGCAAACAAGAATTTAACAATAAAAAACATAAATTTTTCAAAAAAATTCCTTTATATGACATCATCATTTATTGGAAATTATTCTCTATATTATAAATAGCGCAGCATTTTTTGTATGTTTTGTTCTTATAATATTCGTGATATTGTTGAAAGTTAGCCATATATTTATATGTTCTACATATTGTTCTCAACATGAAAGCTATAATATCAATTATTTGCAGTATTAATTACAAAGAAATTGTTCCAAAAAGCACAACATTAAATAATAATAAATCAAAATGAGTGACATTTTTGTAACTTTTTCCAACAAAAAGTATTTAACACTGACGAATGAGTGAGTTTATTCAGTCATAAATTATGTAAATTGGGAGCCCAACAGAGGTCTTTATGAGTGCGTTACCTTCTTAGTGGGCCTCACCATTTGCGCCAACCCACTTGTAATGTGAAAGATAAACGTTCAAAGGTGCGTTCAAAAGTTCTCAAATTTTTAGCAATAATTCATAGTGGTGACAAAAAGTATTGTTATCATAGTGGTGACATGTGTCCTCCACATGCATCCTTTTATCAATTAAATTCATTTAATTGTCTTTCTTATTTAATGAAAAGTCAATTTACACTAAAACCCTTATATTATTATAAATAAATTAACTTGTAAATAATATGTTTTCAATTAACATGATGTTACAATAAATTTTAAAATACTACAAACTAGACTAAATATTTAACAAGTATAATTGAATTAATTAAAATATATAAGTAATTTACCATTTCGTAATGTAAATTTAAAAAAATATTTCCATATTTCCAAAATTTCTGATTTTAACACTAAAGAAATCTATCAATCAAAATTTTGTTAAGGACTTTATATAGAAAATGTACAAACTTAGGAAATTCAAATCAAGAGTACTCCAAAAATAGTTTGGATTGGATTTTAGACTCCGGTGCAACCGATCACATGTCCAGAAATAGAAATATATTGTATAATTACCAAAAAAGCAAAGCTCAAGAATTTGTATATGTTGCAAACGGTGAAAAAATAGAAATTTGTGGTTATAGCTCAATCAAGTTTTTTTCAAAAGAAATTAAACATGTTTTACACATAAAAAATTACACATCTAATTTGTTGTTTATAGGAAAAAAATTGAAAAGAAATAAATTGTGAGATTGTTTTTTCATCTCAAAATTTATTTTTTCATGATATGACATCCAAGAGGATGATTGGTGAAGGTATCTATCAAAATGGACTCTATTTTTTAAATAACCAAAAATTCAATTTTAACACCAAAATACAAGACATTGGAAGTTTATGGCATAAAAGAATTAGGCATCCTTCTGATAGAACCTTAAAATGTATTTTTTATTTTTCAAATTTAGATTGTAATAATTGTGAAGTATGCAAACTAGCTAAGCATACAAGACTTCCTTTTTGTAACTTCAAATTCAAAAAGTAGTCAAATTTTTGAACTTGTTCATTCTGATGTTTTGGGACCCGCACCCGTAGACTCTTATAATTGTTTTAAATATTTTGTTACATTTATAGATGATTTTTCACGATTAACTTGCTTATATTTATTAAAAAATAAAAGTGAAGTTTTTTCTCACTTTCAAGAGTTCTCAAATTTAGTTGAAACTCAATACAATACGAAGATTAAAATTCTTAGGACCGATAATGGAACAGAATTTGTTAATCAAAATTTCTCAAGTTTTTTTGAAACAAAAAGAAATTATACATCAAACCACTTGTGTTTATACCCCACAACAAAATAGAATTTCCGAAAGAAAAAAATCGTTATTTACTTGAAATGACAAGAGCATTAATGTTTCAAACCAATGTTCCAAAAATTTATTGGTCGGATGCCATTCTCACCGCAACTTATTTGATAAATAGGTTGCAAAGTGTTGTTTTAAATTGAAAAAGATCACTAGAAGTTATATACCAAAGAAAAATAATCTTTAATCATCTAATTATTTTCGGATGTACATGTTTTTTACACCAAAATAAACGACATAAATTAGATCATACTTCTATTAAAACTATTTTTCTAGGATATTCATCTCCAAAAAAGGGTTATAAATGTTATGATCCTATAAATCATAAATTATATATTTCTAGAGATGTAACATTTTTTTAAAATGAGCCATATTTTAAAACCAAGAAAAATGAGATTGATAATCAGGTAAAAATGATTTTGTCTTTCGTATGTCTAGTAATCAAATTGTTGAGCAAAGAATTGTAGGAAATGATGAAGAAGAAGAAAATGAAGACGAAAATAACAACACTTCTCCAAGTGGAACCTGGGAAGAAGAAGATTAAAATATTGAAGAAAATGAAAATATTGAAGAAGATGAAAATATTGAAGAAGAAGTTACGGCAAGAAGGTCAACCCGTCCTACTCAACCGTCCATAAGATTACGAGATTTCGTAACCTATAAGGTTCAATATCCTATTCAAGATTATATTTCATATAATAATATTTCAAAAATCCACCATGAATTTCTTAGTTCAATTTCCAAAATAGAATAACCAAGAAATTTTGAGGAAGTCATAAGCCAACCGGTGTGGTGCAAGGCTATAAAAGAAGAACTTCAAGCTTTAGAAAAAAATAACACATGAACCATTGTATCGTTACCAAAAAATAAAAAACCCGTAGGATGCAAATGGATTTATAAAGTGATGGCACCATAGAAAGGTACAAGGCCCGGCTAGTTGCCAAAAGGTATACCCAAACATATGGTATTGATTACCAAGAAACATTTGCTCCGGTAGCAAAGATGAATATCATAAGAATTTTCACTACTAGAATATGAGTTTATTGCATGGGCCAGAAAATGACTTGTTGCATGGAGATAACCTTGCAACAAGCCCGAAAAGACTTGTTGCATGCGAATTGCCATACAACTGTGCCCATGCAACAAGCTTCGATACAAATACTAAGTATTTGCATGGGCGCCCATGCAACAACTCTGTTCTGACTTGTTGCATGAGATTAGCCTTGCAACAACGGCCCATGCAACAACTTTCAGAGTTGGCCCCGTTTGGAGTATTTGCATGGGGAGACAACATGGGCCCCATCTGGTTATTTGCATGGTAAGCGAACGGGGGTCCCACTTGACTATTTGCATGGTTAGGGAACATGGGTCCTACATGACTATTTGCAAGGCTAACACACGTGGGTCCCACCTGACTATTTGCAAGGCTAACACACGAGAGTCCCACATGACTATTTGCAAGGCTAGGTATTGTGGGTTGCACCAGAGTATTAGCATGGGAAGACTGTTTGCGTTATTGCATGGATGATTATTTGCAAGGATATGAATTACATTTTTTGCATGCGCTGCAGTTGTAACTATTTGCGTGGATGTACCCAAGGTAATAATAAGAAGAAATGAGTGCAAATTAGCATGCTCTAATTCTACAATCCTCCCTCCCTGTACCAATCTAGTACGAGCCCAGTGCTGTTTTAAAATTCCCAGTTCCCATTCAACAAAAATTACATAAATCATATTTGAGAAATTTGTAGAAAGCAACTAATAAACAAGATAGCAACTAATAAACATTGACCAACATAGTATAATCGTCATACATAGAACCAAAATTATAAAAACATTAAAACAACATTGATAATAAAAGACTTAACTTGTAAATATACCCAAAATGTAACATCCCAAAGAAACATTCACAAAATAAACTCAACCCCATGAGTTAACAAAGTATACCCAAAATAAACTCAACCCCATGAGTTAAGAAAATATACCCAGACTTAACTTGTATGTTGTATCCATATGGACCTTACCACGGACATCTCCAGTTTTGTTACAAACACAGATAACACAAACGACATTAATATTTACCAGTCAATTTTTCACCAAACATTTGACATAGACTTGTTCATTATATTTAATGTACTCTATTCAGCGAAGACAGCAGCTACAAAGTTGCACCGGAAGGTGCTTCTTCGGTCATGACAATGCCTGGAAACAATTATGTGTTACCTGATTGCAAAGTGAAAGGAAAAGTTTTTATTGCTGAAAATATTGATGTGATGTGTTTTTTGTTGTTATAGGCTTGTTACATATATATTTTAGTATTTTGTACAAATCTCTACCAATAAGTGAAGAGATGTACTAATGATTAGTTATTTTATTCTAATTTTGCAATGATTCTGTAACTTCTAAATAAAGTTGGTTTGAAAATGTAAAAAATATTATGTTTGAATTTCAGTACCTACTCTTAATAATTTGAAGTCGGTGTCGCTGGTGGTTGAGGTGAAACTATTTTTGTTATTAGTCACCTAAAAAAATGCATCTTAAAATGAAAATCAAATTATTCTAATTCATTGTTGGGGTAAAAATGAAAAAACTAAAACATATGAATGTCAGAGAGAAATTTACAGACAAGTCCTAAGAAGTACTTAATATTATATTTGCATGAACAAACTCTTTATATTTTTACTTGGAACTAATGCCTATATGTTAAATTAATGAGAGAAAAAATTACCTCAATGGACTATACGAACCACAGAAAAGAACACTGCTGAACTCTTAGCAAGCAAGATGTTACAAGAACGAAACTGCCAAAGCCAAAGCCAATTTCAGACTATTTGAGTCAAACCTCTGCAGCCAAAGCCAATTTATATTTATAAGTAAAAAAAAAAGCCAAAGACAACTTATAAAGCCAAAGCCAAAGCCAAAGACTTACGTAAAGTTGAGTACCTGAATAGTATACCAGTAAAGTTGAGTACCTGAATAGCAAAGCCAAAGCCAAAGACTAGTTGAGTACCTGAATAATATGAAATTTTATATCTATAATTTGAGACTATATCTCTAATATATAAAAAAAAGGTACCTGAATAGTATGAAATTCGGACTATTTGAATAATATTTATCTCTAATAGTACCTGAATAGTATAGAATTTGAGACTATATATTAGACTATATCTCTAATTTGAGACTATATCTCTAGTTACAATTTTGTTACTTTTTTTTAATGAAAAATATTTGGGACTATATCTCTAATATATCTCTAATAGTATTTTATATATCTATTAATTTGAGACTATTCAGGCTGAGTACCTATAGTTATCAAAATTTCTGAATTCATGGTGATCCAAGTACCATACAAGATACAATAGTAAATGAGCCTTAGAATATATTTTCCTTTTCAGATCTCATTGTAAATGCAAAGCAGATCAAGCGTGAAATTTCAACAATGAAGTTGATCAAGCCCCAATGTTATTCACATGTATGAGGTTAGTTGGGCATTTTATAAGTTCTTCATCATTTAATTATTTTAATATCTCTATTATGGCCTCATAATTTTTTCTCTCTTTATTTGGGTTGTGCTTGGGCTTCATAGGTGATGGCTAGCAAGACCAAGATTTACATAGTCATGGAACTCGTCACTGGTGGTGAAATACAGTCTCGCAAGACCAAGATTTACAACCTGGATAACTGGTTGTTTTTTGTACAGTCTCGCAAAAGCAAAGGAAAGAAATAAGACTTATCTATACTATAAAAGAAAGGCAACCACTATTGGTTGAATTGATCAGTTGAGTATTGCACATTACTAAGTCAAAGATAATTAACAATCAAAGTCCCTGACAAGTATCGAAGAATGAAGAACAGAAAATAGAAAAGGGAAGAAAATTTGGTAAATTACTACAGTTGGAATTGCATCCGAAATTAGAAAAGGGAAGAAAATAGGAAATAAAATAGGTACCACAATCGGAAGTACAGCTGGAGCGAGCTGCTCGTTGGGGCCACCCAGCAGAACGGAGGCCTAGCTGCTCCTGGAGGTGGCCGTTGTGACCTTGTTCGCGCCGATTGCCTTTCCTCTTCCGTCCATTGTAGATCTAGGGTTCTTTTATTTTTTTTAGAGAGAGATGGGCGCTGAAGATAGTGACGGCGCCATTTGGAATTTTTGGAAGAGGAGGGAAATAGTGGACAAAATAGGAGGGAAATGAAAAATTAAGAGGGAAGCGAAATTGTGTCCTAAAAGAAAGAGAGGGCGAAAGTGAGTACAAGAGAGATGGCGGGCGCCTAAATCTCCCTGGGTGTGATGAATTCAGATCCAGTGAAGTAATCCAACTTTTGGGTTTTGGGACCGTCCGATTCGAATCCGTGAAAATCTATCCGCAAAGTGAGCACACACATCCCGACGATGAATTCGAATCCCGAAACAATCCCGAGCGACGAATTCGAATCGGACGGTCTCGATCCAAAACCCAAAGATTGGGTTACTTTAGGGGATCTGGACCCGGGTGCAATGGGGAAACAATAAAGTTTCTCAAGTATAGATTTTAACACCGCAGTTTTAGCTTTATGCAGTGAGTTAGGATATTAGACGCTCTTTAAATTATATAGACCGTGAGCTGTATGAAATTAAAAATGCTCTGCCAACAAAATCGTCCCAAATTCCAAACAATTGTGAGCAAAAATTGAGAGGGAGGTGAAATTAATTGTAATTGTTCATTTAAAAGATGATTTATTAGGATCCTATTTATTTTAAGAACAGAAATTTCTGCTCTATGTAAATTTTATAAGATCTTTAATAATTATGTTTATTTATTTAAATTGAATTTATATAACATTATTTTATCATTTTGGTAATCTGAATATGATTGAAATTATATATGTTATCGCAAATAATATGAACACTTGTGACGTTAAATTTAGCAAAATTTTGAATTGCAGATGAAATTAATGAAATTAGCACGATAATGAATGGAAGAACATGTTTATGAATTACTAAAAGATTTGTTAAAAAAAAATTATATAGCATAACATGCTTGTTGCATAAATGACTCATATCCTTCAAGTATCAACATAGAACATGAACTCTCGTAGTGTGAGTTAATGAAGATCCCTATTTATACGTTGTCTGATGGTCGATCGAAACCGTTCAAATTGAAGAATATCACATTCATTTCATTGTAGTGAAGTTTGATAAAATTTTATGTTCATCTACCTATCCATCAAGCCAACGGAATATACAAACATCGTAGGACCACAGACATTTCACGTCGGATCGAAGCTTTGACATATCGAAACTTCAGTTTTTTTTTATTGGTTGCGTTCACTGTTTTCCCCTGATCATTTAAAAACTAATTTGAAATTATTTCACTACAGATCGACCGTTGATTACTCATTCAAAAATGAGCGGTCCGAAATAATTGGCTCAAATTTAAGAAGCAAATAACAATGAAATTATATAAAATTGACATTTATAAGTAATATTTGGCCATATAAGATGTAAAAAAGTAGAAAATATTTATTTTAAATTTTTTTCATACTATTTGCTATACAATTATTACTTAAATTTTAGATTTGTAAATCATAGCCGTTCAATGGGAGATGAATGGTCTTGATTTCAAAGGAGGTGTCCATTTTAGAGGCTGTGGGTAGGAGTCCAAATTCTCTTGGGTATCTTAATATTTCTGTTTAAATCCCCTTACGTGAAAGGCAGTAGATCCTTCAATATTCGTGCAAAAACTGATCCGACGTCTCCTATGTAAAATTGAGAAATTTGTTTACCTCAGGCGATACAATTTGTTGGTAGTGTCTCTAAGCAAATGTGATACAGAGAGAGAAATTTGTTCTCTGGATACTTGGTGATTTTTCTGAAATCCAAACCCACCCCTCTTTCAAAACCAAATCGAAACCCTCAGTACTCCTCTCCACCATCCCTCAACTCTCTGAGCAAATCTGATCACAGTCGCCGTCATTGACCTCTCCACTCTCTCCTGGCGACGAGGGCGATCACCAAACCACTCTCTCTAGACCACTTTCGCTGTTGCCGTAGATCGGAGAAATAGGTACGAAGATTAACTTTAAAAATAAACCCGACTTAGAGGTTGTACTTTGTCGTATGGTTCTAGTTGAGTGCGCGTACAAGGCACGAAGTCTATGAAGTTAATTTGTTCTCGAATTTGATAGTACCAGAAATATTTAATAAGTTTGGCATGATCTCCACCTTGACTGTAGCAATACCTTCTTTTTCTTTTTTCCTCTGACCATTTTACCTAGGCAATAATTAACTATTACTAACCATAGGCAGTAATTAACTATAGGCAGTAATTGAACCATAGGCAGTAATTAACTATTACTAACCTCAATTTATCAATTAATCTACTCATTTTACAAAATGAAGGTTTGACCCTTATTTTTCACTCAAAAAGGAAACAGCAATGAGAAACTTTTTGACCTGGTTTTTACTTGTATTTCTCAATTTATCTGACCGGTCAGTCTCAGTGTATATTCTCAGTGTTAAATAAAAACTATTAGGATATTTTAGTATCCTTACATACCATATTAAGCTTAAATATTTTTCTCTGTACATAATTTTCTGGCATTATGTGCCAGTAGCTATTATGATGGGACCATATTTCACAGAAACATTAAAGGTTTCATGATCCAAGGTGGAGATCCCACTGGTACTGGTAAAGGTGGTACCAGCATCTGGGGTAAGAAATTCAATGATGAACTACGAGAATCACTCGAGGTATTACTGTCGAACTAAACTAGGATTCATTTCTGCATTTTCTGTAATTGCAGATGTAGGTTTTCTTACCTACATATATACCCAAATTGCCTTTTATACAAGGTGAGAGTATGACCAAATTACTGGTAAATTTTTCAAGGAAAAACTTTCAAATTGATAAAGCAAAGTTGATGGGCTGACATCTATATTTGGCTTTTCATGTCAAACCATGGTTGCTTTTAAATATGCTACTGGCTTGCTAACTGAATTTTCTGGTTTTTGCCTTTTTTTAGCACAATGCAAGAGGCATACTTTCTATGGCATACTTTATATTGGTGCTCTCGCTCTCCAGTCTCCATCTGCTCTCTCGCTCTGTCGCTCTCCAGTCTCCATCTTCTCTCAGGTGCTCTCTCTCTCTCTGAGAAAGTATGACCTTAAGCTTTTCCCCATAATCGTCAAACAACTGTTCAGGTGTCATTGGTGTAGCCGTATGATAGAACCAAATTGTTTGCCTTGGTGCCTCTTTGTCTATTTTTCATGTTGAATTGTATCCCAAATGAGTGCTAGATATAGTCAAGTCATTGAATTAGGCAAATTGACGAGGTAAGTGTGAAATTGATGGTCATAACTTGTGATTTTTATTATGGCTAGAATAATTAAAGTAGGTATTAAAAGTACAAAAATGCAATTTCTCTTTTGTTGCCTCCTTCTTGCCTTTTTCTCTTTTAAGTGCTCTCTTTAATTTTTTTTTTTTGTAAAATGATTAATAGCAAAGATATAAGAATAGAAGCTTGACAGCTCCACTTGTATCTAACCTATTTAATTGTTTTACTTAAAAGAATTAAAGAGCAGTAAAATGGTGATAAATGAAAATGATATATAGAGACGGGTAAGGTAGAAGCTTCACAGCTCCCTGCCATATCCTCTTTAATGGGCCTATATTGCATATTGAGGATATTTAATTTCCTTGTACAAAGATCTGTCATGTGTACTAGATTACACAATACAAGGAAATTAAATGGACTAGTATGTAAATAGTGAGAGACAAAAGGTTCAAAGTGTAAATAGACAACAAATCAAACTTGCTCCACGTCATTTACATCTTTAATCTCATGATGTCTTGATGATTTGTCCCTTAATGAAAGAACACTTAAATCATGATTTTAACAAAATCAGGGACCTCCTTGCATAAATTCAAGTTTTAATAACCTCTTTGATATTCGAATATGTTGCTTATGTGATTTTTGGAGCTTTGGACTTCTTTCATTCACTTCTGGTACGGTACCAAATCCAAACTCAGCAAGTGCTGCTGGTACAAGAAAGCATTCAAAAAACAAGAAATTGACCTGTTCTGGTAAACCAGTCAGTGCAGACTGGTACAGGGACCAAAATGCAAAATAAACTATACTGGTAAATAAAGGACTTCAAAACAATCAATTTAGAGCCAAAATTTACATTTTTAGCATTTTTTATGAATTTTATATGATTTTTCAAAGTTCAGCTTTTCAAATTTTGATACTTTCTCTTTTCCCTTTTCTTTTCTGCTGCTGGTGCATAGGAACCATGGTATTAAACCCCCTTACCAGTACACTGTAGAAAAAGCCTAATGTAACCAAATAAATCATGCATGAAGTACACATCACAAGGGACATTTCTATATAAAAAAATCAAAATTCCATGTAGCCAATTGCTCACAATTTCATGTTATCTTTATTATTAATGAAATATATGTTACATGTGTTTATTTGAATTTAGTTTGATGAAGGGCCTATAGCATTAATTGACGAGGAGTTGGACATGGACCAAGGTGAGGATGAATTTGGTTTCTAGGCCCTCGATGCTTCCGATCAAGAGTTTTAATATTGTTGAATCAATAGTTGTATGTGTCTTGTGTAACAAAGTTTGTACAATTATTTTTGTTTCTAAATGCAAAAATTTTAGTTATTTAAGTATTGAATTCTTATATACTGCTATTATTCATGTTGTTGTGATTTATACTAAAAATCATCACTAAAAGGAGATATCAAATAAACAGAAATGAATGTCTCCAGGAAGTAAACAATTGCATGGGCAGAAATTAAACTAGTTGCATGGGCAATCCCATGCAATTAATGAGAACTGTCAGTCCAGACTATTTGCATGGGCAAGTAGTGGACTATTTGCATGGACCTTCAATAAAATATAATATAAACAGGGGGTTAAGTAGTTGCATGGGCATGGGGTTAAGTAGTTGCATGGACCTTTAATAAAATATAATATCTAAGATGTGGTTAAGTAGTTGCATGGGCATGGGGTTGAGTGGTTGCATGGACCTCCAATTAATTATAATATCTGACCTTCAAAATGTATTTGCATGGAAAGATAGAAAACAGTTGCATGGTTGTACATTACACATTTACATGGAATACATGTTGCATGGGCTTTGCCTTGCAACAAGTTTTACGAATTCAGAAATGTCATTTCTTTTGCATGGGCCGTCCCTACCATGCAATAAACTCATATTCTAGTAGTGTTTACTTTCGATAGCGGTAAATAATGGTTTGAAGTTATATCAAATGGATGTTAAAAATGTGCACTTCTTCAATGAATACTTGAGGTAGAAGTTTATATGACCCTTCCATCGGGTCATTTAAAAGAAAAAAATTGCTAACCTTGTTTCTAGGTTAAATAAATCAATTTATGGACTTAACTAATCTCCAAGGGCATGGTATGGCAAACTATCTCAATATTTAATTTTTTGTAGTTTTAAAGTAAGCCAATCCGATACATCTTTATTCTCAAAACATGAAAATAATGATATTACTATTGTACTTGTTTATGTTAATGACATAATTATAACAATAAACAATTATGAAAAAATTAACAATGTTAAAAGACACTTAAAAGAAAAAATTGAAATAAAAGACCTTGGTAGACTTAAATATTTTTTAGGAATTGAAATAGCTCACTCTATCAAAGGACTATTTATTTGACAAAGAAAATACACTATTGACCTTCTAAAAAAATGGGAAAATTAGGATCCAAACCGGCCTCAACACCAATAGATAGTAATTGTAAATTAAATTCCGAAGATGGAGAACCGTTGGAAAATGTCAACCAATTCGAACGGCTTGTAGGTAAATTGATTTACTTAACGGTAACTAGGCCGGATATATCATTTGCAGTAAGCCAAATTAGTAAATTTATGCATTCACCAAGAAAATCTCATTTGGATGCAATTGATATAATTTTGAGATACATAAAGAAATCACCCAGAAAGGGTATATGGATGAAAAATAATAAATCTAACGTAGTGTGTGGCTATTCCGATGCAGATTGGACCGAGAATTTCGATAGAAAATCTACAACTGACTGTTACACGTTTGTAGGTGGAAACTTAGTCACATGGAAAAGCAAGAAACAAAATATCATGGCACGTTCAAGTGCGGAAGCGGAATATCGTGCCATGGCATCCACCGCAAGTGAACTCAAATGGGTCAAACAATTGCTCGAAGAATTGAACTTCAAAATAGATAAACTAATGAACATGTTTTGTGATAACAATGCGGCAAGGCATATTGCCTCGAATGCGGTGTTTCATAAAATAACAAAACACATCGAAGTTGATTGTCATTTCATAAGAGAAAAAGTTCAAGCCAAGGAAATCGAAACACCTTACGTGAAGAGCCAAGACCAATTAGCCGATATTTTTACAAAGGGTCTTATTGTGAAGCCGTTTGAAGAAATAACAAGCAAGGTAAGATTAATCGATATCTATAATTCTAGCTTGAGGGGGAGTATTGAGAATAACAATAGTTAGAGGTCTAAAATAGAGAAAGGGTAAAATTGTAATTTAGGAAAAATAAGAAGTTACCATTGAAATTTACGGTACAATAAGCCATGAGGTTATAAATATTCATAGGAGAGAGATTGTAAGAAGAATTTCATAACAAAAGTACTCAATATTAATAGAAATATCCAATATCAATAGAAATCTTATTCTCATAAAATTCAAGATTAGTTCCTGTGGAATCTCTCCAGAGAGTTAGTTCCAAGAAAGGTCCAGTGACTCGATTTGCGTCAAGCGTCCAAGTTGATGCGGAATGGATCCAGTAAAAGCATTATGTGACAGGTTTAGTGCTTTTATTCCTTTGAGCTCGCCAATCGTCTTAGGCAAGTTATTCTCTAGTGTCATTAGTGCCCCTTTATTATTCGTGACAGTAACAGAGATCCCATCAATTTCAAAATAAATTAAAGCAGTGGACCAAGGACTTTACCAAGAACTGCATCCGAGGATAAAATATGCATGGACCTGAAATTACTGAACCAGAATGGTGGTAAACTTCCATTGAAGTTGTTTGAAGCTAGATCAATCATTCTTAACAATTGGAAAGGAGAATTCATTTTTCTAAAATTTCAAGGAAGGTCTACTGCACCATAGAATCTATTGGACCTTAGAATAATGACTTGGAGATTTGGAAGCTTCTCTAGTGAAAACGGGAAAGTGCCACCTATGCGGTTGCATCCTATGTCAAGGAGTGTCAAATCTTTACACCTTGTTAAAGATCTAGGCAAATAGCCTTCAAGATTATTGTTGTTCAGATCCAATATGATGAGCGCGCAAGACCTGTTTATGTGATGTGATAGTGTTCCAGAATTAGCGAAATCCATTTGAATCTGATAGAAACAGCAGGAGAGTAGTAAATGGTGGATTATGAAATTAACTTGTATAAAAACCGAGCTGTAAACAGTACATGTAATTTGTTCATGCATGTTGACTGAGAAAGTCATTTAGAGCAGTTAGGCTCACATTGACTTGGGTCAACCCAGCCTTTTTTTTTGAAGCTTGGTATTTTCTTTTTTACCAGCCTTCATGTGGTCACTCCAAAGAAAATGCTTTACGACAATCATCACTTGCAAACAATAATTTAACAATAAAAAACATAAATTTTCCAAAAAATTTCCTTCATATGACATCATCATTTATTGGAAATTATTCAAAGATATTCTATATTATAAATAGCGCAGCATGTTTTGTATGTTTTGTTCTTATAATATTCATGATATTCTTGAAAGTTTGCCATATATTTGTTTGTTCTACATATTGTTCTCAACATGAAAGCTATAATATCAATTATTTGCAGTATAAATTACAAAGAAATTGTTCCAAAAAGCACAACATTAAATAATAATAAATCAAAATGAGTGACATTTTTGTAACTTTTTCCAACAAAAAGTATTTAGCACTCATGAATGAGTGGGTTTATTCAGTCATAAATTATGTAAATTGGGAGCCCAACAAAGATTTTTATGAGTGCGTTACCTTCTTAGTGGGCGTCACCATCTGCACCGACCCACTTGTAATGTGAAAGATAAACGTTCAAAGGTGCGTTACAACGAATATTGACACTCACAATGCGAAGACTCACTCAGTCTTTAGCAAATTTCTTTCCAAAATTTTAGCAATAATTCTCACAATCAAGTTTATTTTTTTCTTCAGAATAAGTCATAATAATTGTAATGTCATATCACTCTTAATAAGAAAATTTTCCTTGGTCTTTAATTTCATTTTAAAATTGTTTCAGATGTACGTCTATTTGGTTTTTCTTATGTAGGGTCTCATTTTAATAATCACTTGTAGCAAATTTCTTATGTAGGGTCTCATTTTAATAATCCAAACAAAATGCTTTACGACAATCATCACTCGCAAACAAGAATTTAACAATAAAAAACATAAATTTTCCAAAAATTTTCCTTCATATGACATCATCATTTATTGGAAATTATTCAAAGATATTCTATATTATAAATAGCGCGGCATTTTTTGTATGTTGCATTCTTATAATATTCGTGATATATATTTTCATTAACTTGAAAGTTTGTCATATATTTATATGTTCTATATATTGTTCTGAACATGCAAATAAAGATCAAAATCTGCTAAAAGAAGCTATTATACAAATATCAATTACATTTGCAGTATAAATTACAAAGAAATTGTTCGAAAAAGCACCACATTAACTAAATTCTCACTTGAGGTTATGTGCACAGGCTAATATCATAGGTGTCTGGTCCGTAAGAAACCAACCACCAGAGAATTTAATATTACTATGTTATTCTTGGGTAATTTCAAAAAGGCAGTGTACTGAGTTTCTCTAGGCAGTAGGCACTGTACTGAGTTTCTGAAGAAAGAGAGATTCTATCTTTAGGAGGGTTTTAACAAGAAATAATGAAAGAATGAAAGAAATAGTGCCAGAAGTTGAAAGTCATTGGTGAATCCGATGTAGCAAGAAAAGCAATGATGAAGGAGAGGAATTAATTAATTGTACACTGAAGCTCTATCATGAGAAATTGCTTGGTTCATCATGTGAGGCGTCATGGACCCTGTTCATGGATGGATATGGTGAACATGTTAAAGAAAAAAAAATACTTGAAAAAAGACTTTTGCAAGTGCATCAGACAGGAACATAAGTTATCAGCGGAAATCAACGGTTCACGTTTGAGTTAATTTCGAACGAACTAGGTCCAGTTTGAGTTTGGTTTGAATTAATTTCGAACGAACTCAATTTCAAATCGAATTTTTTATGAACTTTTTCGAATCAAACTCGAATCGAATTACGAACTACGAATTTTTTGTGTAGCCCTAAAGAAAATATCATCTAAACAATTTTTTAGGCAAACAAAAAATAAAAAAGAGAAAATTTGTTTTGGGGCCCTTAAACTTTCATATTTTCTCCAACACCTCTTATTGTTTGCAAATTTGGAATGATGATATTCGAGTAGAACTAAGGTGTTCTTAAGCTCACCAAGTTTTTTTGTGAGCTTAACTCAAAAATCTATCGGATTGAATTCAAATAACACATCCAAACCGTTGAATCCTCAAGCGGATTGTGAGCTTAACTCACCAAATCTTCATGAGTGATGCATGTACATGTCAAATTTATAATTTTCGAACTAGTTTAGTATAAAGTCAAGTGGTAAAAAAATGATGAAAAATGAACTCATTAAAATTAACTTATAAATCATCTTTTTTTTTACCGCTTGACTTCATACTAAATTAGTTCCAAAATTTAAATTTGACATGTAAACGCTTGGATGTGTCGTTTGAAGTAAATCCGATAGGTTTTTGAGTTAAGCTCACAAAAGGACTTGGTGAGCTTAAGAACACCTTATTCTACTCGTGATATTCTAACACATGAGTAGGGTTAAAATGCCATATTGTTTGTGTTCCAATCATGTTTCACATGTTTATTCTATTTTTAAAATTGAAAAAGTCAATTCATACCACTCAACATGATCTTCTTATTAAATTGTGCTTGGAGATCAAATTTTATAATTTTTGGAAATTATTTACAAGATGGTCCATAATTTTGTTAAAAACAATGATTTTGTATCATCTAAAAAAAATAGTAAAAAACTTCTCAAAAGAATATAAAATTTGGTCTCCAAACACATTTTCAAACTAAAATCATTTTGAGTTTGGATCGACTATTTGAACTTTTAAAAACATAGACAAAAATGCTACATTATTGAAACACGGAACAACTAAGACATTTTAACCCGAACAGATTATCATTAATTAATCATGGATGCTAGCTATTAAATATTATATATTAATAACTGTTATATCTGATTCATGGATGAAATTCTGAGAAATAAAATATATACAAACATGTTTCTCAAATAGGAGCAAAATTTGAACATTCCCTGTTACCATTTTTTTTTATCAGAAAAACATAGTGCTTTGATATCTGTGTGGTTCATCCAATTTTAATTAAGTTTTATTGAGCCTCAAGCACATTGCACATATTTGTTTTTGTTTGCCAAATATTTGTGTTATATGATTGAAATATACAAACATTGTCATAGTTCCTTATTGAATTACTAAATATTTGTGTTATATGATTGAAATATAGAAACATTGTCATAGTTCCTTATTGAATTACTAAAAATACATGTAATTTAAAAAAAATGGATTACTAAAAATAAAAGAAATGTTGCACATAGGCCCTTAGATTTACCTGTTTGCGTTTCCTTTATGCAATTAAGCTTCACATGCATTTGATAAAAAAAGATAAGCACAAAAATAAGATTTAGTTTTCAGGAGTTGGAAGGAAACCATCTCAATTTTTTCACACAACAAATTCATAGTTCCCTATTGCTAGTTAAAGTCATACAATCAAGCAATAATAAGTCCTAATAATATCTAACAAGATATTAATACCAAATCAAAAGTAATACATTTATCTCAGTCAATATTTGCATGAATCAGAGATTTTCATGCCAGTATCAGTCAGGGGAAATGAAACTCCATGTAATCCTTTTTCGCTCCAGCAGGTGGGCTGATATAAACCCAAAGCAGCGATATAACAATCGAAAGCAGCGCCGACCAAACGAACACAATTGTCGGCACCTTCCCTCTTCGCCCCATCAGCCCCTTCGCAAATAGATACAAATGACACAGTACCCAAAAACTAAAGAACACTCCACCAAGCAGTTCACTCCATCTCGGAAACATACTGTAAACTGTTCTCATAACTGCTACTGCAATTGCGATTGCATTAACCATCATGATTGTGACAGGTGGCACCATCAAAAAGCTCCATTTGACTATGTATAGGTCAGCGTATAAGTCGTCAGTGTCATCTCCTGCTGATTTGCTTGTTAGAGTGAAGGATATGTCGACACCAGCTATCACTTTTAAAAGGCCTTGCAGAACCGCTGCTGGGTGTGCACTGGTGCCACCAATCAGCCAGAACTGTTCATTACGCCACCACTCGTGGAGTGTTATCCCGCTCCACTTTATCTCCAGCAATGCCAAGAGGCACATAGTGGTAGTGATTATCAGGAGAAATACCAGAAAGGTTACATTTAGACTCTGTACTATGAATTTACCACTGAACAGAGAAACTGCCGGTAGGATGCAGTAGAGCAGGAGAAACACTGATGTGAAAGGATACATTGCTCCGTTGAAGTAAGAAACCCGCTGTAGAAATTTCATGCGGGGAGATGCAAAGAGAGCGTTGTTTCGGGAGAAGAATATCTCGACTGAACCCGTGGCCCACCGGAGAACCTGGTGGAGCCGGTCAGTGAGGTTGATCGGTGCGGTCCCACGGAATGCATCCCTACCGGCAGTTACACAGTAAACTGACCTCCAGCCTCTGTTGTGCATGCGGTAACCGGTTACCACATCCTCAGTTACCGACCCGTATATCCACCCGACCCGACGACCCCACTCGGTGCGGTCCTCATAGAAGCATGAAATCACACTGATTGCCTCAGCAACAGTTGCAACATCAAGTGGTTCCTCTGGTACAGCCAAGGCTCCAGCCGGGCGGCCTTGGTGGGTCCCGGGCATATCCTGCAGCAACCGACCTTGAAACTCGGCCACTGGTATCGACGCAGCCAGAGCAGCCGAGCTTCCGAATTGTTTCGGCAGCAGCGAGGCCAATTCAATATCATCATCGACTGCACCGTTTCCACTGGCAACACTGCCATTTTGAATCATAACCTCGTCTTCTCTCTTTCTATCATGTTTTTTTTCCCATGGTTTGCTGCCGTTTAAAGAACATCTTGATTTTCCTCCTACCAAACCATCCCGAGTGCTCGGTTGCACGTGGCGGATTGAACCCATAAAGCGCTGTCCTTCTGAAGATGCACCCTGTACCAACATACATGGGTCCCTGAAGCCCATCCATGGCCCGCATGGTTACATCGAAGAAAACAAGGTTGTGGTTAGCGTACCGATCACTGGGATCGATGCCTTCAAATTGCTGCGGAAACTGCACGTAGCAGATGCGGTCCCCGCCACGTAATGGTCACAGTTGAGGTTTAGAATGAACGACGTTTGACATCACTGCACTTGAGCACACCAAAGCATTCATAGCCCCGGCTTTCTTGTTGTGATCGTAGCCGGGCCACTTTTCCGGTGACACGTAAACCAGCATAGGGAGCTGCATATCGACTCCACGTGTGTCAATAGAGCATGTGGCGGTTTCAGGCGAGGATTCACCTCCCATTACGGGTTCAGATGGCGGTGGGGCCAGCATGACGTGAAACATAAGTCAAGATGTGGTTAATTCATAATCTGCTTGTGCTACATTTGAAAGTACAGTGGTAACAGAGTTTGATACTGGTGATAATTTGTTGAATAAAATGTATGTACTACGTTGATTTCAATTATTGCATTCTGTAAATTCTGGTAATAACAAAAAAACACTAGTTACTGAGATAGAAGTCGAAAATGATGGTGGTCGAGAGGTGGACGGTGAGTTTGTCAACAATCCGATGTCTTTCAATACTAACAAATCTTGGTTGACAACATACGAGATAGTAGAATTGGCCAATAAGAATCAATTTGCTACACAAGGCCCTACAAATGCGAACGGGGACCGGAAGATACTAATATTTTCTGACAAAAAAGCTTTCTCGAGGGCACTTGAAGAATGGCACATCAGCGTAATTTTGGCTTCATCTAAGGCACCAACCATATGCAATACTGCTTATATTCTATATCTCATGCGCTACATGATGCTAAACCTGTTCTGTTAAAATAATTTCTGAGAAGGTTGTAGCAGAAAATATAAATTGGGCCTGCCTGAGTTGGGCTCAAACAAAATTAACACAGTTCTCAAATCACATTACTCAGTCACGGACAGCAAAAATGCAACTTTTGTGTATTTCAATTTGGATGTTTTCTGTTATAATGTAAACAATTTTTTAGGTAAAACACAAAAAGAGAAAATTTTGTTTAGGGCCCTTGAACTTTCATATTTGCTCCATTACCCCTTATTGTTTGCAAATTTGGGATCATTATTTTCTATCATCCAGATAACAGTTAACACATGAGTAGGGCAATGCCATATTGTTTTAGTGTCCCAGTCATGTTTCACACGTTTATTTTTATTTTAAAAATTTGAAAAGTCAATTTGAACCAATTTAAAATTTGAAAAGTCCATATTAAACTGTTCTTGGAGACCAAATTTTTATAATTTTTGAAAATTGTTTACTATTTTTTTTAGATATGTACAAAATCGACTACAAAAAATTAAAAAAAGGAACCAATAAGATATTTTAACCCTAATTTTAATACATTTTAACCCCAACATATTATCATTAATTAATCATGGATGCTAGCTATTAAATATTATATATTATTAACTGTTCTATCTGATTCTATAAACCGTGGATGAAATCCTGAGAATTAAAATATTGGGGGAATTTCATGTATATCCCTGAAAAGTTTCAATATTACGTATTTATCCCTTCAAAATCAATAATTACATATTTATCCTTGAAAATTCTACAAACTCACATATTTGTCCAATCTAACTCTCTATCATATCAAATATCTCTCCAAAAATAATTAAATAATATTTTTATAAACTTTAAAATTTATTTTACAATATTAATTAAGAATATATTGATCGTTATGCCCATCGTTTCAGTCAGCCTGAGTTCTTTTCTCTTTAAGGCACCAAACCTCCCGCCTCTCACTCCAAACGTGCCAAATTACAGATTTCTCCCCATCTTTCCCCGTCGCCTCCCTCTCATAAATTTTTGTCGTCTCTCGTTGCTTTAATTTTTCCATCTTCGTTTGGAGAGAGAGGCGGGAGATTTGATGTCTTAGAGAGAAAAGAACTCAGGCAAACTAAAAAGACGGAAACGAAGAGGCATAATGGTCAATATTTTATTAATTAATATTATAAAATTAATTTTAAAGTTTTAAAAAATATTACTTTATTATTTTTGGAGGTATTTGGTATGTTATAGAGTTAGATTGGACAAATATGTAACTTTCTACAATTTTCAAGGATAAATATGTAATTACTGATTTTTTTTTTTGAGAAAAATAAGGGTCATGCCCTCATTTGATTAAAAATGAGCAAAATTACTGATTTTGGAATTACTGATTTTCGAGGGATAAATATGTAATATTGAAACTTTTGAGGGATATACATGAAATTCCCCCTAAAATATATACAGATATGTTCCTCAAATAGGAGCAAAATTTGAACATTCCCTGTTACCATTTTTTATCAGAAAAACATAGTGCTTTGAATTCTGTGTGGTTCATCCAATTTAAATTCAGTTTTATTGAGCCTCAGTTTATGCAAATAAGCTTCACATGCATTTTATATAAAAAAAGATAAGCACAAAAAATAAGATTTAGTTTACAGGAGTTGGAAGGAAACCTATTGCTAGTTAAAGTCATACAATCTAGCAATAATAAGTCCTAATAATATCTAACAAGATATTAATACCAAATCAAAAGTAACATACATTTGTGTCAGTCAATATTTGCATGAATCAGAGACCTTCATGCCAGTATCTGATAATGCCAGTATCAGTCAGGGGAAATGAAACTCCATGTAATCCCTTTTCGCACCAGCAAGCAGACTGATATAAACCCAAAGCAGAGATATAACAATCGAAAGCAGCCCTCTTCGCCCCATCAGCCCCATTGTAATTTAGCCTCAATCTTACCAGTATATGCCTTTATGTACCCTCCATTGTGCAAACCAGACATAGGTTTTCTTGATTACTTCATTCTTGAATTAAATGTCAAATTACCATTTTTCTGCCCTTGATTTTAACAAATGATCCCTATTGTTCAAACTTCAAAGCATTAAAGCAAACTTATTGTACCTCTTCAAGTTTTGTTTTGCAATACTTCAAACATCCTTCATAAGAATGTGAAATATTATTGTACCTCTTCAAGTTTCTCTTGGAGTAGCAAAAACATCCCTTTTTTCTCATCCTTATTTGTATGATTTATCGGTTTCCCTTAAATTTGTTATGGTTGTAGATTTTGCTGAAGGTGGATAAAACAGAGGACAAGGAGGCCGAGAACAAGCGAAATGAACTACTGAAATTTCTCAATGCTAGCTATGATTAATTTGCTGTTTGTGTTTTTCATCAATCACACAGTAATCATTTTCTTTTTCTTTCCTTTTTGTACCTGAAATGCATGGCTGTGTAATTTTTTTAATTAGCTTTTACCTTCTTTACCATTTACCTCTTAGTCTGTCATTTATTATTTTAAAGTTTTCAGTCTAAAAATTAGTCGGGTTTACCAGACTCCACTTTGTGTGTATATATATATTTGTTTCAGAGCTTGTGTTTATTTTGGGGATTCATCAATTGTGGCTATTTTTAATTTAGGGTGAGGGGTTCTGCTCATTATTTGTGTTCAAATTATGTTTTTTAATTATCTATAGCAGAGTAGGTGCACATAGTACTTGTCTGGTTGTATTGTTTCGAATGCTTCTATCAAAATTAAAGATGAAAGTAGAATTAGATGCAGAAATTATTTAATTACTTGGCATTGTAGTTGGAGTAGAACTAGGGTGTGATGTGCTCACCAAACTCTTTGGTGAGCACAACTCTATATAAACTATCGGATTCACTTCAAACGAGATTAATCCAACCATTGAAACCGATGTACTTTACGAGTGATGGGCGTACATGCAAAATTTTGAATTTTTTGAATTCATTTAGTCTCAAGTCAAGTGGTCAAAATTGAGAATTTTTTGAATGCATTAAAACAACTTCATTTTGGATCATTCATTTTTCATCAATTTTGACCACTTGACTTGAGACTAAATGAATTCAAAAAATTTAAAATTTTGCATGTACGTGCATCACTCGTAAAGTACATCGGTTTCAACGGTTTGATTAATCTCGTTTGAAGTAAATCCAATAGTTTATGTAGAGTTGTGCTCACCAAAGAGTTTGGTGAGCACATCACACCCTAGTTCTACTCTTGTAGTTGCATGTAAAATATATGTATTGTATTTTTCTTTACCATGAAGTTTTGCTTGATTGCGTTTTAAGGTGCCAATTGTGCCTATTTACAAGCAAACACATAACATGAATAAAATTTGTTGGTTACAAGCAAACACATAAAATTGTAACAATAATACACGCTGGTTACAACCTCTTACAAGTAAACACGCAAAACTTGAAAAAAAAGAGAAGAAAAAGAAAGAAATGAGTAAAACTGAAAATAAAGAAAAATATATTCATATATTAAACATCAAATAGAAGAAAAATTGATCTAATTTTATAGTCAAGCCCTTCGAAAAGTGAGCACTCTTGTTGCTGGTGTGCAGAGTAATTCCTAACGAGTTGCATGTTCATTTCTTGCTCTTTTGATTTTTGGGCCAATAAATACTATGGCAAATCCGGTACCAAATCCCAATCCAATGAAAAGGCACAATAGAACAATTCCAGTCATTTTCTTAGCAGGTTTTGTGGGAGGAGAGGTTGAATTGTTTCCAGGGCTTGTGACATTGCACAGCTTAGATAATGGCACACCACATAATCCAGGGTTCCCTTCGTACGATGAATTGTCGAATGCCAGGAACTGACCAGATTGCGGGATTCTCCCGACCAGATGGTTAAATGAAAGATTCAAGATGGATAGAAAATTCAGGGAGATTAGTTCCTGTGGAATCTCTCCAGAGAGGTTGTTCCAAGAAAGGTCTAGTGACTCGATTTGCGTCAATTGTCCAAGTCGATGCGGGATGGATCTAGTAAAACCATTATGTGACAGGTTTAACACTTTTATCCCTTTGAGCTCGCCAATCGTCTTAGGAATATCACCAGTGAATCTATTTGTCGATAAATCAATCGACATCATTAAATTAGGTAAGTTATTTTCTAGTGTCATTTTTGCCCCTTTATCCGTGATAGTAACAGAGTTCCCATAATGATCCAAATAATGCCATTGATCAAGGTCTTTACCAAGAACTGCATTTGAGGATAAATTATGTATGGACTTGAAAATATTGAACCAGAGTGGTGGCAAACTTCCATTGAAGTTGTTTGAAGCTAGATCAATTATTCTTACCAATGGGAAAGAAGAATTCATTTTTCCAAAATTTGAAGGAAGGTCTAGTGTACCATAGAATTTATTGGACCTTAGAACAATGACTTGGAGATTTGGAAGCTTCCCTAGTGAAAACGGGAAAGTGCCACCCATGTGGCTGTTCTCTCTGTCAAGGAGCGCCAAATCCTTACCCCTTGTTCAAGATCCAAGCAAATTGCCTTCAAGATTGTTGTTGTTCAAATCCAATATGACGAGTGCACAAGACTTTCTTATGTGACTAAAGTATTCCAGATAACTTGTTTCCTCTGAAACTCAGGATATGCATGCTTGGTCCTCCTATGATACAAGAAGGAATCGATCCACTCAAGTAGTTGTGTGATAGATCCAGCACGTTAAGACTTGCTTTACAAATTGAAGATGGGATTTCTCTAGTTAGCATATTTCTAGTTAAACTGAGAAATTCAGTTTTCTCCAAATAGAGTGTATAGTTCAGTGGGATTTCTGAGAATTCATTGTTGGAATAGTCCAACAAGCCAGCACCCACAAGTGGGACTGCTCCTTTTAGCTTGTTAAAACTAAAATCAACGGCCCAAAAGGAAAAACCTGGAGGAACATCTTCTACACTAGTAAACATGTTGTGCGAAAGGTTAAGCGTTGCCTCAGAATCCCTCAACCTCTTCCATATCCACCTTGGTATAACTCCGTGCAATTGGTTTTTTGAGAGATCAACATAGGAAAGATCACCTACATATCTCAGTAATCGAGGTATTTGGTTGAGGTTGCACGATGCTAAACCAAAATTTGTGATTTGTGGAAATGCTAATGGCAGCTGCTCATCTGATACATCTTCCACAGATAGCTGATTATTTGATAGAAACAAATCGGTGAGGTTGCTGAGGTGCCCAAGTAAGTTAAGGTCAAATGTTCCATTAAAATTGTTTGAGCTCAGGTCAAGAGAAATTAGACTTGGGAGCCAAACTATTGAATTTGGAATTGGTCCGCTAAACTGGTTCATACTTAGATATAGTATTTCGAGATTTGAGAACTTAAATATTTTCCAGGAAATTGGCCCATTCAATTGATTTTCATCAAGGTTAAGCACAATCAATGGAGAAAATACAAGAGAAGACTCTTTTAGTCGGAACTGGCCTGAGAGCTTGTTGTTAGAAAGATCTAGTCCTTCCAAACTTGGAAGAGAAAACAAACTTTGGGGGATTGAGCCAGAGTGTGCGTTATAGGAAAGGTCCAAAAAAGTTAATTTACTGAGTTTTTCGATTGAAGAAGGTATTTGTCCTGAAAAGTTACAACCTCCAAGAAAGAGTTCAGATAAATTTCTGAGGTTGCCAATTGAATATGGTATGCTACCAAAAAAGTTGGTATCTTCTACAACCAAGCTCTCCAAAGAACTCAAGACTGGAAAATTAGGTAAAGTCCCGAATAGGTCTCCATTTTCTGATAAATCAATCCTGGTCAATGTTGGGATTTGAAAAATCTCTTGTGGAAACAGCCCTTCAAGGTCAGAATTGTCCAATAGGAGATCTTTTAATGGAAATTCAGCAAAGTAGTTAGGAATCTGGGTTTGGAAACTGTTGTAACTGAGGCGAAGGGCAGTTAACGAACCAAGTTGGGAAAGAGATGATTCAAAGGGGACTGACAGTTTACAATTAACCATACTGAGAACTTGTAAGTGGGGGACCGACTCAGACAGAGCTCTGCACCATTCGGTTCCATTCTCAGAGATATCAACACCATCAAGATAGAGCTCTCTTAAATTGCTCAATTGGCTAACCAATATCCGCAGATTTGGTTCTTGCAATTTCAAATCACAATCATAGATGCATGAAAGGTCAAGTGAGATCAAGTTTGTAAGGCTGGCTATGGCAATTGGGATTTGGCCGATAAAATATGTGTTGGATAGGTTTAGATGGGTAAGCATAGTTAGCTTCTCGAACCCATAAGCTGGAATCAGGTTTAGTGAAAAGTCGTTGTATGCAAGGTTGAGGTGTTGGAGTGAGGTGAGATTAAAGATTGCGGCACTGAGGTTACCTTGAATGTTACGGTTGCTGATGTCAAGGGCAGTGACATGACCGGTTGCTTTGTCGCAAGACACTCCCTCCCAGCCATGGCAACAGTCTGTTCCGGGTTGCCTAGAGGTAAGATCAGAGTGAAAGAAGCCTCTTTTGAGTTGGAGAAGAGAAGAGCTCTAGTCAGGAAGGCATGAGACATGGGTTGTCGCACAAGCAGAGGGAATTAGCAAAAGAGATGAGAGGATGAAGAGTAGAGTGTAGAGACACAAGTGCCGATAGTTTGGCCATGAATTAGCAAAATCCATTTGTTCGATCTGGTAGAAATAGCAGGAGAGTAGTGAATGGTGGATTATGAAATTAACTTGTATATATAAAAACCCAGCTGTAAACAGTACATGCAATTTTTTCATGCACGTGAACATTGTTTGGTAAGGCTCACATTGACTTGGGTCAACCCAGTCTTTTTTTTTAAAGCTTGGTATTTTCTTTTTGACCAGCCTTAATGGTCGCACCAAAGAAAATGCTTTACCACAATCATCACTGGAAAACAAGAATTTAACAATAAAAAACATAAATTTTCCAAAAAATTTCCTTTCATATGACATCATCATTTATTGGAAATTATTCAAAGATACTCTATATTATAAATAGCGCAGCATTTTTTTGTATGTTTTGTTCTTATAATATTCGTGATATTCTTGAAAGTTTGCCATATATTTATATGTTCTACATATTGTTCTCAACATGAAAAGCTATAATATCAATTATTTGCACTATAAATTACAAAGAAGTTGTTCCAAAAAGCACAACATTAAATAATAATAAATCAAAATGAGTGACATTTTTGTAACTTTTTCCAACAAAAAGTATTTAGCACTGACAAATAAGTTTCATAATAATTGTACCGTGATTTTTATTTTTACCCAAAAACAAAATTATTTTAATATAAATAACCAAGTTTCTGGAATGAGGTACATGGTTTGGCACAGAGATTAAAAAAGCTGATGGTTGCATTAAATGATTATGATGGGGCTAGGGCTGTCCTCAAAATGTTTCAACCCAGAGAAGCCCGAGATTTTTATATATAAGAAAATAAATAAATAAAATATTAAAAATAAGAAACTGTTGAACAGATTTTGAAAAATAGGAAGGCCGCCATGCGGCATGGCGTCCCTGTGGGACGCCATCCCAGACTACGGCCCGCGGAAAAAACGTAAAAAATGTAAAAATAAAAAATAAAAACGGGACGCCATCCCAGACTCTGCCCAAAAAAAAAAAAAAAAAAAAAAAAAAAAAAAAAAAAATTTTCTGCTGTGTTCAGTCAGAAATCTAATAATTTTGATCAGATTCAAAATTCATTTTAGAGAAAATGGCTACATGGATTTTTGTGTTCTTTATATCAAAATAAAGGTATGAAAGTCTAGTTTCCAGATAATATAATTTATCTATACAAAGATATTACAGATTGGTACAGTTTTAGCGATTAACTGACAGAGGTCAGAATTCAGAAAAGCTGAAATTCCAGTGAGCAGTCCTATAATTTTGACCAGATTCAAAATTCAATTTAGAGAAAATGGCTACATGGATTTTTGTGTTATTTATATCAAAATAAAGGTATGAAAGTCTAGTTTCCACATAATATAATTTATCTATACAAAAATATTACAGATTGGTACAGTTTTAGCGATTAATTGACAGAGAACTCCTCAGGCAGAACTACGAAAAGTTCAAATTAGAGAAGTATGGTACTGCAAATCCACAACTCCAGAACAGCACAGAGTTTCATTTGAACCCATTGATCAAATTCAAGCCATCATCAAAAGCAGAAGTAAAGATAATAACAAATATGAAATCAGTGACCAGAAAATAACAATTCGAAATGTCACCAATTTGTTATTTTTTTTTAAGTAATAGTAGAAATAAATGGCTGACAATAAATGAACGTTCGAAATGTCACTAAAGGCTGACAATAACTGTTATTTTTCAAGTGTTTTTAAATGTTCATCAAAACCTTCATAATTTGTTCTAATTAGATATACAGATTGATATACAAAAAATAATAAAAAGAACCTTATCAAGAAAAGAAAATATAACAAACAAAAAATTACCTAGAGTGCTGAAAGAAGATATTGACAGAGTTACTTTGACTTCATGCAACACATTTGTTATATATATTTTTTTATTGGAAAAAATTGTGGTCTGCTCATCAAAACTTTCATATAGTCAATTTCTCTATGAAAACATCTTAATATTCAATATACCCATAAAAATTTAACATTATTTATTTTTTCTCCTTTTATTCATTAAATTTATAATTTAGTTATTTTGAAGTTAAATTAACAAATACACCTCTTTCTTTCAAATGGAGCTCAAGTCTAGTTGATGATTCAGAAACTATAGCAAGCTAAATACAGTTCAATTCTATAATGTAAACTAATAATTTGGAAACTCACCTAATCATTTCATTGTTTTAAAAATAAATAAATATAAGTTCTCTCCAATTGCGCAGACTTAATATCAAATTTGCACAAATAGTGAAGAAAAGATAACTAATTGTGAAAAAAACAAAAACTAGCATGAGAAACACAAATCACATATGGTTCTCAATTAATCTTTTCTGCTCAAACTGTTCATAGATGGTCAAATCAGCATCGGTCCTGTTGTTAATTACACTTCGATTAGAGCTCACTCTGCCATTGTTATAGCTCTCCCGAGCATAGTAACTAGATTCGAATTCGTGAATTATTCGGATTTGAGCTGTTGGCGAATCAATCCGCGTACTATTCGGTTTCCCGAATTTTACGAATTATCCACGATTTTTTTGTTCTCTTGTGGGACTCAATGTATAATTCTGAATTATTTCCGAAACGCTGAACCATTCCCGAATCATTAAGTTGTCACTGTGCTCCTGAGAAGTCATTCGCTGTTGATCCCAAATTTTACGTCATGGTTGAACTCGAAATCCTTTGAACAGACAATATAAATACATATTAATTAATTGTTTGATAAAATTGAGTATAGAGAGAGGAAGAGAGATTTGATTAGCTACCCTCAAAGCTCCAGTGAATTAGCAATGGCTCCACAGGGTTTATTTATTAATTTAACTTTTAAAATAATTAATTAACATATTTAATAAATAAAAAGGATCAAAATATAATATTAAATTTCTATGGGTTTATTGAATATTAAAAGATTTTTTCATGAGAAAATCAGCTATTTTAAAAGTTTTGTTGGATACACTAAATTTTTCTTCACTAAATGTATTGTTTTAGGTAGGAGTGAAAACGGAGCGAATACGGAGCAAATAGTGGTAAAACCATATCCATATCTCTTTTTAATTTTCCAGTTACGGATACGGATCGGATATCAGCCGGATATAGATACGGATATGGATCGGATCAGATGTTTATTAAAATAATATTAAAAAAATACCAAAGTTCATACTATTTATCTAATTTTAATGATGAATAATAATATTTTTTTCATAATATATATTAAAATATATGATGGCTGTGGCTAATTTGCTGCTGGCAGCAGTTCGGCCGAGGTGCTGCCGGGGCTATATTTAGCCGTGTGATGTCCAAACAACAAATTCAAACCGTTAGATGTTTAATCTATACTATAATCTACTTGGAGCCAAATTTTACATTTTTTGGAATTTTTTTACTATATATTAAGATGGTTTGAAAACCGCTGTTTTTAACGTTGCAGAAATTTACTAAAAACAGCGGTTTTCAAACCAGCTTAATATATAGTAAAAAAATTCCAAAAAATGTAAAATTTGGTCTCCATGTAGATTATAGTATAGATTAAACATCTAACGGTTTGAATTTGTTGTTTGGACATCACACGGCTCAATATAGCCCCGGCAGCACTTGGCCGAACTGCTGCTGGCAGCAAATTAGACAGACCCATATATGATATATATCTACTATTCGGATACGGATAGTTGAAATGTAAAACCATATCAGTATCCAATTTCACACTGATATTCGGATATCAGATATCCACATATAATTTTTTGAATACAGATCGAATATGGATTGGATATTATCCATACCGTTTTCACCCCTAGTTTTAGGTCAAATAACTCTGTTAATATCTGGATTTCACCTGAGATATTCTTTAAGCCCAACCCAGGCCTAATTTACTCTGTCTGGTACAAGAGACGACAACAATTCACCCTTCAATCTACAACAAAAAAGGCCCAGCCCAAACCAAGTCAAGGCCCATAATAAATTTATTATTTCTCAGCAGTGATCGAACCTTCTAGAAGGCCCAGCCCAAATCAAATCAAGGCCCATAATGAATTTATTATTTCTGATTAGAGATCGAACCCTTCTAGATCGTCTCTGTTTCGCGTCTCTTTTTCTCTCTCTTTGTGGCCGCCATGGCTGCTTCTTCGACAGCTTCCTCCAGCGATTCCTCCTCCTCCTCCAGCGACTCCTCTGGAGAATCATCTCGGAGAAAGCGCCACCGCAAGGACTCCTCCCTCAAGGCACGCAAGGATCAGCGTTCAGGGAAGAAGCGCCGCCACCGCCACCGCCGCCGTAGATCTCCCATCGATTCTTCTTCTTCCTTCTCTGATAGCCACAGGTTCGTTCTCTTTTCCATGGTTTTTGTCTTGTTAGTTGATTGACTTGTGTCCGTTACTGAAATCTCTTAAGTGCCAGTTCATCTGATAGTGAGCATGAAGCTTCGAGTCGTGGAAAGAAGCATAAAAAGCATCAGAGATCAAAGAAGGTATATTTACTTCCTATGGTTTTTACATGAGAAATCAATACCAGTACTGTGCTGGTATTGATCCTGTACTGGTATTGATCCTGGCAGGAACTGCTGTAGTCATACCAGTACTGATTTCTTGTTATGTCAGGAAAAGGAGAGAGATAAAACCAAGTCAAGTCACCATAAACGACACAAGAGAGAGAAAGAGGTAAACTATCATATTAATGTAAATTATAATTCAATTTCTCTGTCTTGCTGCCCCATGATTTTTATTTATACCATGCTGAGAACTTTGTAGGATTGAAGTCTTAAACATAAAATACATATTGTCTCTGCATTAAGTACATGAATTTCATACAAAACATCTCTGTTGTTCTAGTATATTATAGTATATTAAAGAAGAATATGTACCCTCAACATAACTAGGAAATTATTTTATTACATAAGTAAATGCATACTTGATGCATACAAAGAAGAAGTATACCTCACACGCAATATATGAAAGCTGAGGGACCTTTTGCAAACAATACTCAGTTTTAAATTCACAATTAACACCTAAGTTTTTCTCAAATATGTTTGCAATTGACACCTAACCACTAAGTTGCGGTAGTTAAAGATGTTCTTGTTGCGTAAATATTGACTTTGTTAATTCTTGCTCTAATTTTGCCTCTTTCATCATGCATAAATGAATTAAAATTCATTTTAATTGTACTAAGTACAGAATAGTTATGATATTTCTGTAGTTTCTTTTTAATAGTGGTACTTATAGTTTTTTTTTTTGGTGCTCCTTATGTTGGGGTGGCTCTTGAAAATTGGAGCTGGGGTTGTTAAACGGGTAACCCGGTCGATGTGTTGTTTCTTTGTTGCTATTTGGGCGATTTTGAGCTTTACACAGAGAAAGGAGAGCAGTCCAGTTCAACTTTCCAAGGTTCTCTCTCTCTCTCTCTGCACCACTAGGTGTTATAATTGAGATAAAAAATGTTTCTGTTCTACAATTAGTCTTAATTTGTACTTGTTTCTAAGGTCAAGTTAGCCCTTTATAGTGTAATTTAGCCTCAGTTTTACCTGTATAGGCCGTAATGTACCCTCAACTGTGCAATCAAGCGGTAGGTTTTCATAACTACTTCTAAATACTTCATTTCAAGAATTGCAATCCTTATTGTTCAATGCATAAAAAGATGAAGGTGTGGTGTGAACCTTGATTTATTTTTGTGCAAGTTCATGAACTTATTTGCTTTGTTATCTTAAAAAATGTGCTCTTTTTTTCATACAGTTCCTGGGACATGACAAAGATGAAGGTGTGCGGCGAAGTGCTATTTCTGGTAAAAAGGTATGGCATTTTATTCATCTCTGCAATTTTTCTTATATCCTCATGTTTTCTAATTGTTTTTTAAGGGGTACAGGAAATCATTTGGAAGTAGTAATTAAAAAATAGTTATGTCCCCAAGCCTAATTGTACCCCCAAATTTATAAATACATAAAAAATCCTTATAAATGGAAATAATACACGGATTAGTTTGGACCTGACTATTGACCATTTAGGGGAGTTGTATAGTTTGTGGGTTTCTTTTAAATTTTGTTTTGCTTGTAGATTTTGCTGAAGGTGGATAAAACAAAGGAGGACAAGGAGGCAGAGAGCAAGCGAAATGAACTTCTGAAATTTCTCAATGCTAGCTATGATTAATTTGCTGTTTGTGTTTTTCATCAATCTCCCAGTCATCATTTTCTTTTTCATTCCTTTTTGTACCTGAAATGCATGGTTGTGTAATTATTTTTTTTAATTATCTTTTACCTACTTTACCATTTACCCCTTAGTCTGTCATTTATTATTTTAAAGTTTTCTGTTTAAAAATTAATCGGGTTTACCAGACACCACTTTGTGTGTGTATATATATTTGTTTCAGAGCTTGTGTTTATTTTGGGGATTCATCAATTGTGGCTATTTTTAAATTGGAGTGAGGGGTTCTGCTCATTATGTGTGTTCAAATTATGTTTTTTAATTATCTATGGCAGAGTTGGTGCACATAGTACTTGTCTGATTGTATTGTTTCGAATGCTTCTATCAAAATTAAAGATGAAAGTAGAATTAGATGCAGAAATTATTTAATTTCTTGGCATTGTAGTTGAATGTAAAATATATGTATTGTATTTTTCTTTACCATGAAGTTTTCCTTGATTGCGTTTTAAGGTGCCAATTGTGCTTATTTACAAGCAAACACATAACTTGAATAAAATTTGTTGGTTACAAGCAAACACATAAAATTGTAACAATAATACACACTGGTTACAACCTCTTACAAGTAAACACGCAAAACTTGAAAAAAAAAAAGAGAAGAAAAAGAAAGGAATGAGTAAAACTGAAAACATAGAAAAATATATTCATATATTAAACATCAAATAGAAGAAAAATTGTTCTAATTTTATAGTCAAGCCCTTCGAAAAGCGAGCACTCTTGTTGCTGGTGTGCAGAGTAATTCCTAACGAGTTGCATGTTCATTTCTTGCTCTTTTGATTTTTGGGCCAATAATTACTATGGCAAATCCGGTACCAAATCCTGTACCAAATCCCAATCCAATGAAAAGGCACAATAGAACAATTGCAGTCATTTTCTTAGCAGGTTTTGTGGGAGGAGAAGTTGTATTGTTTCCAGTGCTTGTGACATTGCACAGCTTAGATAATGGCACACCACATAATCCAGGGTTCCCTTCGTACGATGAATTGTCGATTGCCAGGAACTGGCCAGATTGCAGGATTCTCCCGACCAGATGGTTAAATGAAAGATTCAAGTAGGATAGAAAATTCAGGGAGATTAGTTCCTGTGGAATCTCTCCAGAGAGGTTGTTCCAAGAAAGGTGCAGTGACTCGATTTGCGTCAATTGTCCAAGTCGATGCGGGATGGATCCAGTAAAAGCATTATGTGACAGGTTTAACGCTTTTATCCCTTTGAGCTCGCCAATCGTCTTAGGAATATCACCAGTGAATCTATTTGTCGATAAATCAATCGACATCATTAAATTAGGTAAGTTATTCTCTAGTATCATTTGTGCCCCTTTATCCATGATAGTAACAGAGATCCCATATCTTCTTGCAACAGGAACCCTATCAGTACACAAATGATAAATTCCACAAAAATGATTCACTCCATCAAAGTTTGCAAGACGTGCATGAGAGGATAAATTCCGCATGGATTTGAAATTACTGAACCAGAGTGGTAAACTTCCATTGAAGTTGTTTTGAGCAAGATCAATCATTCTTAACAATTGGAAAGGAGAATTCATTTTTCCAAAATTTGAAGGAAGGTCTAGTGTACCATAGAATCTATTGGACCTTAGAACAATGACTTGGAGATTTGGAAGGTTCCCTAGTGAAAATGGGAAAGTGCCACCTATGTGGTTGTATCCTATGTCAAGGAGTGTCAAATCTTTACACCTTGTTAAAGATCTAGGAAGATAGCCTTCAAGATAGTTGCTGTTCAAATCCAATATAACAAGTACACAGGACCTGCTTATGTGACGAGATAGTATTCCAGATAATTTGTTTCCTCTTAAACTCAGGATCTCCATGTGCATACTACCTATGATGCATGAAGGAATCGATCCATTCAAGTTGTTGTATGATAGATCCAGCACAACAAGACTTGGTTGACAAATTGAAGATGGGATTTCTCCGGTTAGCATATTTCTAGATAAAATGAGAAATGTAGTTTGCTCCAAATAGAGTGTATAGTTGGATGGTATTTCTGAGAATTCATTGTTCGAATAGTCCAAATACTGGGCACCCACAAGTGGGACCGCCCCTTTTAGCTTGTTGAAACTCAAATCAATTGTTTCAAAGGAAAAAACTGGAGGAACATCTTCTACACTAGTAAACATGTTGTGCGAAAGGTTAAGTTGTGCACCAAAATAAACGAACTTGTTCCATATCCACCTTGGTATAACTCCGTGCAATTGGTTTTTTGAGAGATCAACATAGGAAAAGCCATCTACATATCTCAGTAATCGAGGTATTTGGCTGAGGTTGCACGATGCTAAACCAAAACCGTAAATTTGTGGAAATGCTAACGGTAGTTGTTCATCTGATACATCTTCCACAGATAGCTGATTATTTGATAGAGACAAATTGGTGAGGTTGCTGAGGTGCTCAAGTAAGTTAAGGTCAAATGTTCCATTTAAATTGTTTGTGCGCAGGTCAAGAGAAATTAGACTTGGGAGCCAAACTATTGAATTTGGAATTGGTCCACTAAACTGGTTAAAACTTAAATCAAGTGTTTCAAGACTTGAGAACTTAAATATTTGCCTGGGAATTCGTCCATTCAATTGATTTTCATCAAGGTCAAGCTCAATCAATGGAGAAAATACAAGTGAAGACTCTTTTAGTGGGAACTGGCCTGAGAGCTTGTTGCTAGAAAGATGTAGTGTTTCCAAACTTGGAAGAGAGAACAAACTTTGGGGAATTGAGCCAGAGTGTGAGTTATCGGAAAGGTCCAATATTGCTAATTTACCAAGTTTTTCGATTGAAGAGGGTATTTGTCCTGAAAAGTTGCAACCTGAAAGAATGAGCTCAGATAAATTTCTGAGGTTGCCAATTGATACTGGTATGCTACCAAAAAAGTTGGTTTCTTGGAGAACCAAGCTCTCCAAAGAACTCACGATTGGAAAATTAGGTAAAGTCCCAAATAGCTCTCCATTTTTTGATAAATCAATCTTGGTCAATGTTGGGATTTGAAAAATCTCGTGTGGAAACAGCCCTTCAAGGTCGGAATGCTGCAACTGGAGATCTTTTAATGGAAATTCAGCAAAGTAGTCAGGAATCTGGGTTTTCAAGCTGTTGTCACTGAGGCGAATGACAGTTAAGGAACCAAGTTGGGAAAGAGAAGATTCAATGGGGCCTGACAGATTACAATTAACCATACTGAGAACTTGTAAGTGGGGGACCGACTCAGACAGAGCTCTGCACCACTCGGTTCCATTCTCAGAGATATCCACACCATCAAGATAGAGCTCCCTTAAATTGCTAAATTGACTAACCAATATCTGCAGATTTGGTTCATGCAGTTTCAAATCACAATCATAGACACATGAAAGGTCAAGTGAGATCAAGTTTGTGAGGTTGGCTATGGCAATTGGGATTTGACCGAAGAAATTTGTGTTGGATAAGTTGAGATATGTGAGCATAGTTAGCTTTTCGAACCCATGAGCTGGAATCTGGTTTTGTGAAAAGTCATTGTTTGCAAGGTTGAGGTGTTGGAGTGAGGTGAGATAAAAGATTGCGGCACTGAGGAGACCTTGAATGTTACGGTTGCTGATGTCAAGGGCAGTGACATGACCGGTTGCTTTGTCGCAAGACACTCCCTCCCAATCATGACAACAGTCTGTTCCGGGTTGCCAAGAGGTAAGATCTGAGTAGACGAAGCCTCTTTTGAGTTGGAGAAGGGAAGAGCTTTGGTCAGGAAGGCATGAGACATGGGTTGTCATAGAAGCAGAAGGAAGCAAAAGAGATGAGAGGATGATCAGTAGAGTGTACAGACACAAGTGCAGAGAGTTTGGCCAAGAATTAGCAAAATCCATTTGTTCAATCTGGTAGAAACAGCTGGAGAGTAGTGAATGGTGGATTATGAAATTAACTTGTATATATAAAAACCCAGCTGTAAACAGTACTTGCAATGTTTTCATGCACGTTGACTGAGAAAGTCATTTAGAGCTGTTAAGCTCACATCAGGTTGACTACTACTCTTCAGTTGACTTGGGTCAACCCAGCCTCTTTTTGGAAAGCGTTGTATTTTCTTTTTGACCAACCTTAATCGTCACTCCAAAGAAAATGCTTTACCACAATCATCACTAGCAAACAAGTATTTAACAATAAAAAACAAAAAAAATCCAAATTTTTTCCTTCAAATGACATCATCATTTATTGGAAATTATTCAAAGATATTCTATATTATAAATAGCGCAGCATTTTTTGTATGTTTTGTTCTTATAATATTCGTGATATTCTTGAAAGTTTGCCATATATTTATATGTTCTACATATTGTTCTCAACATGAAAAGCTATAATATCAATTATTTGCACTATAAATTACAAAGAAATTGTTCCAAAAAGCACAACATTAAATAATAATAAATCAAAATGAGTGACATTTTTGTAACTTTTTCCAACAAAAAGTATTTAGCACTGACAAATGAGTGGGTTTATTCTGTCATAAATTTTGTAAATTGGGAGCCCAATCAGAGGTCTTTATGAATGCGTTACCTTCTTAGTGGGCCTCACCATCTGTGCCAACCCACTTGTAATGTGAAAGATAAACGTTCAAAGGTGCGTTACAACGAATATTGACACTCACTATGCGAAGACTCACTCAGTCTTTGCCAAATTTCTTCTCACATTCTTAGCAATAATTCTCTCAATCAAGTCTATTTTTTTCTTCATAATAAGTTTCATAATAATTGTAATGTCATATCACTCTTAATAAGAAAATTTTCCTTGGTCTTTAATTGCATTTTAAAATTATTACAGTTGTCTATTTGGTTTTTCTTATGTAGGGTCTCATTTTAATAATCACTTATAGCAAACTTCATATACTAAGCATGGTTCTGAAACTCGGAATCGGAATCGAAAGCGGAATCGGGTTCTTGACCGTGGAATCTAAATCGGATGAATCGGCCGGAATCGGCCGAGTTGACTTAGAAACTCGATTTTTTGATAGAAACTTGTTTTGTAGCCAAAAAGTAGGAAACTATTGGTAAAAAAATAATTTGTAGAAAAACTATGTTAATACAAAATATTACACTCAAATAATCCACTAATTATATAATGTAATCATAGAAGGAAAAATCTGAATCGGAATCGGGATCGGTCTTTTGACGGTGGAATCGAATCAGGTGAATCGGATCGGAAAATCAGAATTTTTTGCCAGAAGCTTGTTTTATACTAAAAATATAGGAAAAAATTGATCAAAAAATAATTTGTCAACAATTTCTGTTTTGACAAATAATTACAATCGAATAATGCACTAATATAATATAATACAAGCATTACAACTAAAAACACACTCTTTGATATAATACAAATTACAATTATTATATATAAATTAATGTTGTTTTCTAAGAACAAAGGTTGTATGGTGTGGTGGTAGTTTGCTTTGGTTGCTTAGCTAGAGGTCATAGGTTCGATTCACGTAGAGCTCAAAATTTTTTTGAGTTTGTTTAATTTACGTTTCGATGGAATCAGTCCATTTCGGCCGAAATTTTTCTGAAATTGGGTCGGAACGCCTGAAATTGGACGAAATCTACACTAACCGCGTACCATCCGATTCTGCTCCGGAACGGCCGATTTTTACTTCTATGAATGTAATACAAGTATTACAAACAGAACACACTTTTTATTGCCATAATCTATACAGAGCTGGCTAGATCATCTCATCGTCCTTTGAATTAAAATACGAATGGAGATATTGTTATACAGAGCCAAAAAAATGAAGACATTAATGTAGTGTCCAATGAAAAATTATTAACATTCTCATATCCAACAACATATGGATTATAAATAGATGTCAAATATGTAATATTTAAACATATTAACTTTGTTATCAATTATGTAATATTTTATTGTTTATGCATTTTTTTTGTTTTTCAATGCAGTCAATTCATGATTATTAATAGATACAATGAATTATATATTGGCGAAAAGCTCAATCAGTTTCTTTCCTTTGAGTCGGTTATTTTACAATGCACTTATCAACCACCATAATTTGGAACGTAAAGTAATTCGCTGGTGGTTTTTGGTTTCATGCTCATTATCTATTGGACATTATTCTCATTTAATTGAGTAAGAATTTAAAAATAATTGAAAAAAATTGTTGACTCGGTCAGACACGCCCAGACTCGTCCAGACTCGGGTTGACTCGGCCGAGTCAAACACTGTTCAACCGAGTTTTGCTGAAAAAATCGCATGGGCGCGAGACTCGGGTAAAACTCGGACCGGACACGGCCGATACCTAGTTGACTCGGACTCGTCCGAGTTTCCAAACCATGATAGTAAGGATAGCGTGTATTATGCTTACTAAAAGGGTTTGGGGAGTACAGCTCCAAAATCTATCGGATTTACTTTAAACGACGAATCGAAACCGTTAAAACCAATTTACTTCATTAGTAATGCGTGTACAAAGTTTTGAAATGGTAAGAGTAATACACGCCTATTATGACCTCTTACAAGCAAACCCATTAAATGGTAAGAGGAATACACGCCTGTTAGGACCTCTTACAAGCAAACACATAAATAAAAAGAGAAAAAAAAAAGGAGAGAAAGATAGATTGAAAACAAAGAAAAAGATATTAATATATATAAGATCAAGTAGGAGAATAGTTGTACTAATCCCTAACGAGTTTGCAATTCTTGCTCTTTTGACGACCAGGATAACAATTGCTATGGCAAATCCGGTACGGAATCCCAATCCAACGCATAATCAAGGGTTCCCTTCATACAATGAATTGTCGAATGCCAGGTACTGGCTAGATTGCGTGATTCTCCCAACCAGATGGTTAAATGAGAGATTCAAGATGAATAGAAAACTCAGGGAGGTTAGTTCTTGTGGAATCTCTCTAGAGAGTTGGTTCCAAGATATAGGTCCAGTGACTCGATTTGCGTCAAGCGTTCAAGTTGAGGCGGAATGGATCCAGTAAAAGCATTATGTGACAAGTTTAGTGCATTTATTCCTTTGAGCTCGCCAATCGTCTTAGGAATATCACTAGTGAATCTATTTGTTGATTTACACATCATTAAATTAGGCAAGTTATTCTCTAGTGTCATTAGTGCCCCTTTATTTGTGACAGTAACAGAGATCCCATCAATTTCAAAATAAATTAAAGCAGTGGACCAAGGACTTTACCAAGAACTGCATCCGAGGATAAAATATGCATGGACCTGAAATTTCTGAACCAGAGTGGTGGTAAACTTCCATTGAAGTTGTTTGAAGCTGGATCAATCATTCTTAACAATTGGAAAGGAGAATTCATTTTTCCAAAATTTGAAGGAAGGTCTACTGCACCATAGAATCTATTGGACCTTAGAATAATGACTTGGAGATTTGGAAGCTTCCCTAGTGAAAACGGGAAAGTGCCACCTATCTGGTTGTTCCCTATATCAAGGAGGGACAAATCTTTGCACCTTGTTAAAGATCTAGGCAAATAGCCTTCAAGATTATTGCTGTTCAGATCCAATATGATGAGCGCGCAAGACCTGTTTATGTGATGTGATAGTGTTCTAGAATTAGCGAAGTCCATTTCAATCTGGTAGAAACAACAGGAGAGTAGTAAATGGTGGATTATGAATTAACTTCATGTAACTTCATGCAACTTGTAACTTCATGCACGTTAACTGAGAAAGTCATTTAGAGCAGTTAGGCCATTCAATATGAACATTGTTTGGTTAGGCTCACATTGACTTGGGTCAACCCAGCCTTTTTTTTTAAAGCTTGGTATTTTCTTTTTGACCAGCCTTAATGGTCACTCCAAAGAAAATGCTTTACGACAATCATCACTGGCAAACAATAATTTAACAATAAAAAACATAAATTTTCCAAAAAATTTCCTTCATATGACATCATCATTTAATTTATTGGAAATTATTCAAAGATATTCTATATTATAAATAGCGCAGCATGTTTTGTATGTTTTGTTCTTATAATATTCATGATATTCTTGAAAGTTTGCCATATATTTGTTTGTTCTACATATTGTTCTCAACATGAAAGCTATAATATCAATTATTTGCAGTATAAATTACAAAGAAATTGTTCCAAAAAGCACAACATTAAATAATAATAAATCAAAATGAGTGACATTTTTGTAACTTTTTCCAACAAAAAGTATTTAGCACTCATGAATGAGTGGGTTTATTCAGTCATAAATTATGTAAATTGGGAGCCCAACAAAGATCTTTATGAGTGCGTTACCTTCTTAGTGGGCGTCACCATCTGCACCAACCCACTTGTAATGTGAAAGATAAAGGTTCAAAGGTGCGTTACAACGAATATTGACACTCACAATGCGAAGACTCACTCAGTCTTTAGCAAATTTCTTTCCAAATTTTAGCAATAATTCTCACAATCAAGTTAATTTTTTTCTTCAGAATAAGTCATAATAATTGTAATGTCATATCACTCTTAATAAGGAAATTTTCCTTAGTCTTTAATTTCATGTTAAAATTGTTTCAGATGTCTATTTGGTTTTTCTTATGTAGGGTCTCATTTTAATAATCACTTGTAGCAAATTTCTTATGTAGGGTCTCATTTTAATAATCCAAACAAAATGCTTTACGACAATCATCACTCCCAAACAAGAATTTAACAATAAAAAACATAAATTTTCGAATTTTTTTCCTTCATATGACATCATCATTTATTGGAAATTATTCAAAGATATTCTATATTATAAATAGCGCGGCATTTTTTGTATGTTGTGTTCTTATAATATTGGTGATATTTTCATTAACTTGAAAGTTTGTCATATATTTATATGTTCTATATATTGTTCTGAACATGCAAATAAAGATCAAAATCTGCTAAAAGAAGCTATTATACAAATATCAATTACATTTGCAGTATAAATTACAAAGAAATTGTTCGAAAAAGCATCACATTAACTAAATTCTCACTTGAGGATATGTGCACATGCTAATATGATAGGTGTCTGGTCCGTTAGAAACCAACCAGGAGAGAATTTAATATTACTATGTTATTCTTGGGTAATTTCATCAAGGGAGTGTACTGATTTTATCTAGGCAGTAGGCACTGTACTGAGTTTCTGGAGAAAAAGAGATTCTATCTTTAGGAGGGTTTTAACAAGAAAGAATGAAAGTCATTGGTGAATCCGATGTAGCAAGAAAAGCAATGATGAAGGAGAGGAATTAATTAATTGTACACTGAAGCTCTATCATGAGAAATTGCTTGGTTCATCATGTGAGGCGTCATGGACCCTGTTCATGGATGGATATGGTGAACATGTTGTAGCCTATGTATGTAGGCTTAAAGAAAAAGAAAAAGACTTGAAAAAAGACTTTTGCAAGTGCATCGATCAGACAGGACCATCCATGAAAAAAAGAAGAAAAAAGACTTAAAGAAAAAGGAAAAAAAGACTTAAAGAAAAAAGAAAAAAGACTTAAAGACTTAAAGACTTAAAGACTTGGGCCCTGTTTGGACCGCAATTTTTATATATAAGAAAATAAATAAATAAAATATTAAAAATAAGAAATATATCGGAGTAATTTGAAAAATGGGAAGGCAAGCATGTGCCATGGCGTCCAACAAGGACGCCATGGCATACTCAAACCCATGGAAAAAAACAGAAAAAAAAAGAAAAAAAGAGGAAGGGACGCCATGGCTCAGGCTGACCCAGAAAAAAATAAAAAAATTAAAAATTAAACGGGCCGCTTTGGCTCAGGCCAGCCCAAAACGAAATTCAATTTTTTTTTATGCTATGTTCAGTGAACAATCCAATAATTTTGATCATATTCAAAATTCAATTTAGAGAAAATGGCTACATGGATTTTTGTGTTTTTTATATCAAAATAAATGTATAAAATTCTAGTTTCCAGATAATATAATTTCTCTATACAAAAATATTACAGATTGGTACAGTTTTAGCGATTAATTGACAGAGGTCAGAAATCAGAAAAGCTGAAATTCCAGTGAGCAGTCCTATAAATTTGACCAGATTCAAAATTCAATTTAGAGAACATGGCTACATGTATTTGTGTTATATTTATATCAAAATAAAGGTATGAAAGTCTAGTTTTCAGTTAATATAATTTCTCTATACAAAAAATATTACAGATTGGTACAGTTTTAACGATTAATTGACAGAGGTCAAAATTATTGGACTGCTCACTGAAATTTTAGTTTTTCTGATCTCTGACCTCTGTCAAAAATCACTAAAACTGTACGAATCTGTAATATTTTTGTATGGGGAAATTATATGATCTGAAAAATATACTTTCATACCTTTATTTTGATATAAAGAACACAAAAATCCATGTGGCCATGTTCTCTAAATTGAATTTTGAATATGGTCAAAATTATAGGACTGCTCACTGGAATTTCAGCTTTTCTAATTTCTGACCTCTGTCAATTAATCGCTAAAACTGTACCAATCTGTAATATTTTTGTATAGGGAAATTATATTATCTGGAAACTAGACTTTCGTACCTTTATTTTGATGTAAAGAACACAAAAATCCAAGTAGCCATTTTCTCTAAATTGAATTTTGAATCTGATCAAAATTATTAGATTGCTCACTGAACATAGGATAAATGAAAATTGAATTTCGTTTTGGGCTGGCCTGGGCCATGGTGGCCCGTTTAATTTTTTTTTTCCTTTTTTTTGGGTCAGCCTGAGCCATGACATCCCTTCCTCTATTTTTTTTCTGTTTTTTTCCATGGGTTTGAGTATGCCATAGCGTCCCTACTGGTCGCCATGGCGCCCGCCTACCTTCCCATTTTTCAAATTACTCCGATACATTTCTTATTTTTAATTTTTTTATTTATTTTCTTATATATAAAAATTGTGGTTGTTTGGATGTTTGGTTTTAAGTAGGAATTCATACTCAATGGGGGCTGTTTTCCTAGAGCCATTCGGAGGCCCAGTAATTTTGCAATTTGTTCCCAACTTTATTCCTATGATGCACCCGCCAACAACCGAATTCATGGGGAAAAAAAAGCTCTCCAAGTGAATAATTTTTTTCCCAACTCCCACTTTCTTCTTCTACGTGGGTGGGTCCCATCTACTCTCTCTCTCTTTTTCCTCAAAAACAAACATGTGGCACATTCCATTAGTGGAGATTTATCGGTTCCGACCGACTTTGCCCCCCCTGGAATTTTTTGTTGCCCCTCTCTGGATGTTTCATTTGTAATTCGGATTAAATTTAGAGTTAAAATTGAAATAAATATGTTGAATTTTGATTGGTAATTAGAATTATAAGTTAGAGAATCAGAAATTACAAGTTAAAGCATTGGAAAGTATAAGTTAAAATATTATTTTTTATCGAGTACCCAATTGGTTAATGGATTTAAACCCAATTAGGTAATTAAACCCAATTCGGTATTTTTTTGCCCCCCCCAACGAAAATCCTGGATCCGCCCCTGGCACATTCTATATATAAATAGCTACACTTTATATAACTTCTCATTGTGGGACTAATGTTACTATTCAAAGATCCAAACCGATATATATATATATATAGAGAATTTTGCTATTGTACTTCATGAAGTAAAACCAATATTTTACTTCACAGTCATATTTCCATTTTCAAAATCCAAAACGTCGATCCGACCGTTCAAGTTGTTCTCCATATTGAAATGTGCTTGGAGACCAAATTTTACATTTTTTGGAATTTTTTTACTATTTATTAAACCACTTTGAAAATCGTTGATCCATTGGTCCAGAATTTTTTACTGTTCACAATGGATCAGTGATTTTCAAAGTGGCTTAATAAATAGTAAAAAAATTCCAAAAAATGTAAAATTTAGTCTCCAAGCACATTTCAATATGGAGAACAACTTGAACGGTTTGGATCGACTATTTGGATTTTGGAAATGGGAGTATGAGCGTGAAGTAAAACTTCGTTTTACTTCGCGAAGTACAATAGCCCTACTCTATATATATATATATATATATATATATAGAATGGCTAATATCAAAACGTTTGTTCCTGGGCTCAGGAACAAACGATTCCGTTCACCCATTTCCAAAGTTCAAACAACAAATCCAAACCGTTAGATGTTCAATCAATATTAAAATGTGCTTGGAGACCAAATTTTACATTTTTTGGAATTTTTTTACTATTTATTAAGCTGGTTTGAAAACTGCTGTTTTTCAATGCTGCAGAAATTTCATAAAAACAGCGGTTTTCAAACCAGCTTAATAAATAGTAAAAAAATTCCAAAAAATGTAAAATTTGGTCTCCAAGCACATTTTAATATAGATTGAACATCTAATGGTTTGGATTTGTTGTTTGAACTTTGGAAATGGGAGAACAGAATCGTTTGTTCCTGAGCCCAGGAACAAACGTTTTGATATTAGCCATTCTCTCTCTCTCTATATATATATATATATAGAGCTGGGCTATGGTGAGTTGCGAAGTAAGATGTCATTTTTACTTCACGCTCATATTCTGTTTTCGAAAATCGAAACAACCAATCCGACCCGCTCAGCATGATCTCCATATTGAAATGTGCTTGGAGACCAAATATTACATTTTTTGGAACTTTTTTACTATTTATTAAGCTACTTTGAAAATCGCTGATCGAATGGTCCAGAATTATTTACTATTTTTTACTATTCACCCGGATCTGCGATTTTCAAAGTGGCTTAATAAATAGTAAAAAAATTCCAAAAAATTTAAAATTTGGTCTCGAAGCACATTTCAATATGGAGATCATGTTGAGCTGTTCGGATCGTTGGTTTGGATTTTTAAAATGGAATATGAGCATAAAGTAAAACAACGTTTTACTTCACAACTCACCATAGTCTATCTCTCTCTCTCTCTCTCTCTATATATACATATATATATATAGTGTTGCTACGGTGCTTTGGGAAGTAAAGAGGGTGTTTTACTTTCGGCTCATATCTCTATTTGTAAAAAAGGGTCGGTGTAGGGTATGTGCAACACTGACTGTTTTCTTAATAAAAGGGTCGATGTAGGGTATAAGCAACACTGACTGTTTTCTTAATAAAATGGTCGGTGTAGGGTATAAGCAACACTGACGCTTCTCTTAAAAAATAGTCAGTAACGGTACCAACACTGACAGTTCCGTAATAAAAACAGTTAGTGAATCCAAAATTACAAAAAAAAATGACAATAAAATAAACATAAAAAAAAGTTTGGAATTGGACCGTTCATATTCTCGCGGGAAATCAACGATTGATTTGCAGTCAAATCATTTCAAATCTATTTTAAAATGATCAAGGGAAAACATTGAACGTAACCAACATAAAAGTTTGGAAGTTTTATTGTATATGAGTTTCGATCCAACACGAAATGTTTATGGCCATACGATGCTTCAATTTTCAGTCAACTAGATGGATGGGTAAATAAAAACAAATTTTGATCAAACTTGGATGCAAGACAATAAATGCAGTGCTCTTTAAATTAAACGGTTTCGATCGACCCACGGACGACATATTCCTATGCGTCTTCATTAACTCATGAAACAGGAGTTTATGTTTCATGTTCATGCATAGAAGATGTGAGTCATATATGCAACATGCATGTAATGCTATATATTTTAATGTGCTCAAATCATTTAATTAAGCAATAAACATGTTATAACATTAATTATTGTATAAATATTACTAATATAATTTTCATTACAAAATATTTTCTAAAATTAAAGTCAAAATTTGATGTTAATTGCCTAAATTTCACTAATCACGTAAATTACTAATCATACTTATTCAATAGAATATGTTCATTCTAATAAACAAGCATTGCAATTTTTCGATGGAACAATTAATTAGTAATTTATTGTTTTAGGTTTTTCATTCCATCATTAACAAACTTTTAAACACTATACAACGAACGTCTTACCATATATAATTTCAATCCTATTTTATGAATAACAACGATAAAATACTTATTGCATCTATAAATTCAATTTAAACAAATAAACTTAATTATTAAATATCTTACAAAATATACACAATGCATAAATTTTTATTCTCAAATAGTTATACATTTTATTCTCAAATAAACTTAATTATTGCTCAACACTGACTGTTATTTAAAAAAAAGAGTCGGTGTAGGTATGAGCAGCACTGATTGTTTTCTTAAAAAAAGGGTCGGTGTTGGTACACTGCTCAACACTGACGGTTTTATCAATAAAAGGGTCGGTGTAGGTATGAGCAACACTGACTGTTTTTATAAAAAAAGGGTCGGTGTAGGGTATGTGCAACACTGACTGTTTTCTTAAAAAAAGGGTTGGTGTAGGTATAAGTAACACGGATTGTTTTCTTAAAAAAAGTGTCAGTGTTGGTACACTGCTCAACACCGACGGTTTTATCAATAAAAAGGTCGGTGTTGCTCATACCCTACATCGATCCTTTTATTAAGAAAACAGTCAGTGTTGAAGTTCTTCATAATTATGATTTTGCCACGCAGTCTCTACACTGACTGTTACATATTAAAATAGTCAGTGGTTGAGGGTCAGTGAAGGGGTTTTTTGTACTAGTGCATGCTGATTTCTGAAATAAAATCACCAGAATTAAACCCACACAAACACACACACGCACACATATATAGAGGAGATATCCACTTACAATATTTGAAAGTTACTACATCTTACAACGATTTAATTTTATGATTTTTAAAGTCCAAACAGTTGATCCAAACCGTTCAACATGTAATCTGTACTAAAATGTGTTTGAAGATCAAATTTTATATTTTTTTGAATTATTTTACTATTTATCAAGTATTTTACAAAACTGTTGTTTTTCAGTGATAAAAAATTATCTAAAATTCATAATATCATATCTACCCCTCTAAAATTTATCCAATTGTCTGCATTTTCTATTAAAAATCATTTTAAATTTATAAAATATCTGTTTTGCCCTTTATAAAAAAATGAAAAATATGTAACCTATTTAACATAAATGCTTAAGAGAAATTTTTGAGGGGTATACATGAAATTCCCCCTTAATAAATAGAAATATTATCGTTGGAGAGTAGTTGAAACAGATTTGGAGGAAGGAGAAGAGAAGATGGTTTCTCTGACAAAGTTCCACTGGTCCCAGTTTGACCATGGTACCAGTTTGTGCCCTGCTGAGAGCTCCCTCGCAGCTGCTATCACTTCCTCCATTGAAAGTTTCTAAAGAGAACCACCGAATCGGAAACAAAAACCCTAAACCCTTATACCTTACAAGCCTGAACCGGTCAAATTTGAAGGCAGTTCATTCGAGAAACGAGGAACCGAAGTCGTCTCTTTAGCTTCGGGTCAAGATATTAACAGAGTAGTTCTAGCATTATACACCGCACCTACCATATACAGTGCTGCTTATATTCTATGCCTCTTGCGCTGTATGATGCTAAAACTATGTTACAATAATGTCTTAGAAGGTTGTAGCAGAGAGAATAAATTGGGCCTGCCTGAGTTGGGCTTAAACAAAATTAACACATTTCTCAAATCACATTACTCGATTTAAATTTGGATGTTTTTTCTATCATGGAAACAATTTTTTTAAGCAAAACAAAATAAAAAAGAGAAAAAACTGTTTAAGGGCCCTTGAACTTTCATATTTGGTTCAATTGAATCTTTATCAATTAAAAGAGAAGGACAAACAAACATAGTCATAACAAAAGGAAATCAAGATATGCTATCATCCAAATCATCAGATTATCATTAATTAATCTGATTATATATCAATAACTGCTCTATTTGATTCCATAGATCATGGACATGTTTCTTATATAGGAGCAAAATTTGAACATTCCCTGTTACCATTTTTTTTATCAGAAAAACACAGTGTTTTGAATTATGTGTGGTTCATCCAATTTAAATTCAGTTTTATTGTGCCTCAGTTTATGCAAATAAGCTTCACATGCATTTTATATAAAAAAAGATAAGCACAAAAATAAGATTTAGTTTTCAGGAGTTGGAAGGAAACCATCTCAATTTTTTCACACAACAAATTCATAGTTCCCTATTGCTAGTTAAAGCCATACAATCAAGCAATAATAAGTCCTAACAATATCTAACAAGATATTAATACCAAATCAAAAGTAACATACATTTGTGTCAGTCAATATTTGCATGAATCAGAGATCTTCAGGCCAGTATCTGATAATGCCAGTATCAGTCAGGGGAAATGAAACTCCATGTAATCCCTTTTCGCACCAGCAGGCGGACTGACATAAACCCAAAGCAGAGATATAGCAATCGAAAGCAGCCCTGACCAAACGAACACAATTGTTGGCACCTTCCCTCTTCGCCCCATCAGCCCCATTGCAAATGGATACAAATGGCACAAAACCCAGAAACTAAAGAACACTCCGCCGAGCAGTTCACTCCATCTCGGAAACATACTGTAAACTGTTCTCATAACTGCTACTGCTATTGCGATTGCATTAACCATCATGATCGTGACAGGTGGCACCATCAGAAAGCTCCATTTGACTATGTATAGGTCAGCGTACATGTCGTCAGTGTCGTCTCCTGCTGATTTGCTTGTCAGAGTGAAGGAGATGTCGACACCAGCTATCACTTTTAAAAGGCCTTGTAGAACAGCTGCTGGGTGCGCACTGGTGCCACCAATCAGCCAGAACTGTTCATTGCGCCACCACTCGTGAAGTGTTATCCCGCTCCACTTTACCTCCAGCAATGCCAAGAGGCACATAGTGGTTGTGATTATCAGGAGAAATACCAGAAAGGTTACATTTAGACTCTGTACTATGAATTTACGGCTGAACAGAGAAACCGCTGGTAGGATGCAGTAGAGCAGGAGAAACACTGATGTGAAAGGATACATTGCTCCATTGAAGTAAGAATATCTCGACTGAACCCGTAAAGCGTTGTTTCGGGAGAAGAATATCTCGACTGAACCCGTAAAGCGCTGTCCTTCTAAAGATGCATCCGGTACCGACATACATGGGTCCCTGAAACCCATCCATGGCCCGGATGGTTACATCGAAGAAAACAAGGTTGTGGTTAGCGTACCGGTCACTGGCATCGATGCCTTCAAATCGCTGCGGAAACTGCACGTAGCAGATGCGGTCCCCGCCATGGTCATGCATGAAGCACATGCCTTCACGGAGGGCAAGTGAGTTGGCCACGTAATGGTCACAGTTGAGGTTTAGGATGAATGGGCTATTTGACATCACTGCACTTGTGCACACCAAAGCATTCATAGCCCCGGCTTTCTTGTTGCGATCGTAGCCGGGCCGCTTTTCCTGTGACACGTAAACCAGTATAGGGAGCCGCGTATCAACTCACGTGTGTCAATAGAGCATGTGGTGGTTTCAGGAGAGGAATCACCTCCCATGACGGGTTCAGATGGCGGTGGGGCCAGCATGGCCTTAAACATAAGTCAAGATGTGGTTAATTCATAATCTGCTTGTGCTACATTTGAAAGTACAGTGGGAACAGAGTTTGATACTGGCAATAATTTGTTGAATAAAATGTATGTACAACTGTTTAATAACAAAAAAACACTAGTTACTGAGATGTACTACTACTGCTTAAAGAAGGGTTTTGTTACTTGTTAGTGGGGCTTATTTATAAAATTAATAGCTGCTTAACAGACTATAAATTCAGGTTCATATAATTACCAAATTCTAATTTACAAAAATATTGCATTTCTATAATAATGTCCACATAGCATGGTAAACTAGTAAAAAATAGTAAGAAATTCTAACCTGAATGATACCAGCATGGTCACCTATTGAGTGATTGGGCTCAGCCGAAAGTCAATATTTGTTGAATAAATGCATACACAGAAGAAGGATACCTCACACGCAATATATGAAAGCTGAGGGACCTTTTTGGAAACAATACTCGGTTTTAAATTCACAATTAACACCCAAGTTTTTCTCAAATATGTTTGCAATTGACACCTAACCACTAAGTTGCGGTAGTTAATGATGTTCTTATTGTGGAAATATTGACTTTCTTAATTCTTGCTCTAATTTTGCCTTTTTCGTCATGCATAAATGAATTAAAATTCATTTTAATTGTACTAAGTACAGAATAGTAATGATATTTCTGTAGTTTCTTTTTAATAGTGGTACTCATAGTTTTTCTTTGGTGCTCCTTATGTTGTGGTGGCTCTTGAAAATTGGAGCTGGGGTTGTTAAACGGGTAACCCGGTCGATGTGAAGTTTCTTTCCATGGTTCCCTCTCTCTCTCTCTCTCTCTGCACCATTATGTGTTAAAATTAAGAAAAAAATGTTTCTGTTCTACAATTAGTTTTAATTTGTACATGTGCTATTCTAAGGTCAAGTATACAACTCAAACTCAGTTAGCCCTTTATAGTGTAATTTAGCCTCAATCTTACCAGTATAGGCCTTTATGTACCCTCAATTGTGCAAACCAGCCGTAGGTTTTCTTGATTACTTCACTCTTGAATTAAATGTCAAATTACCATTTTTGTGCCCTTGATTTTAACAAATGATCCCTATTGTTCAAACTTCAAAGCATTAAAACAAACTTATTAATTATCCTAATTGCATTATTAACTTAAAAAATGGGCTCTTTTTTTTCATACAGTTCCTTGGGCATGACAAAGACGAAGGCGTGCAGCGAAGTGCTATTTCTGGTAAAAAGGTATGGCATTTTATTCATCTCCTCTGCAATTTTACTTGTATCCTCGTGTTCGCTAATTGTTTTTTTTTTAGAGGATGTGGGAAATCATTTGGAAATAGTAATTTAAGAGTTGTTTTATGTCCCCAGCAAAGCCTTATTTTACTCCCAAATTTTCAATACATCAAACATCCCTCTTAAGAACGCAAATTTTTTTTTATACCTCTTAAAAAAAAAAAAAAATCTTTTGGAAACCAATTAATGACCAGCTCAGAACAAAAATTTAGTTTGGACCTTACTATTGACCATTTGGGGGGACTATAATTTATTCGTTTCTTTTAAATTTGTTTTGCTTGTAGATTTTACTGAAGGTGGATAAAACGAAGGAGGACAAGGAGGCAGAGAGCAAGCGAAATGAACTGTTGAAATTTCTCAAAGCTAGCTATGATTAATTTGCTGTTTGTGTTTTTCATCATTCTCACAGTAATCATTTTCTTTTTCTTTCCTTTTTGTACCTGAAATGCCTGGTTGTGTAATTTTTTTAATTATCTTTTACCTACTTTATCATTTACCTCTTAGTCTGTCATTTACTATTTTAAAGTTTTGAGTTTAAAAATTAGTGGTGTTTTACCAAACTCCACTTCGTGTGTATATATATTTGTTTCAGAGCTTGTGTTTATTTTGGAGATTCATCAATTATGGTTATTTTTAATTTGGAGTGAGGGGTTCTGCTCATTATTTGTGTTCAAATTACGTTTTTTAATTGTCTTGTTTCGAATGCTTCTATCAAAATTAAAGATGAAAGTAGAATTAGATGCAGAAATATTTAATTACTTGGCATTGTAGTTGCATGTAAAATATATGTATTGTATTTTTCTTTACCATGAAGTTTTGCTTGATTGCGTTTTACAAGCAAACACATAACTTGAATAAAATTTGTTGGTTACAAGCAAACACATAAAATTGTAACAATAGTACACGCTGGTTACAACCTCTTACAAGTAAACACGCAAAACTTGAAAAAAAAGAGAAGAAAAAGAAAGAAATGAGTAAAACTGAAAACAAAGAAAAATATATTCATATATTAAACATCAAATAGAAGAAAAATTGTTCTAATTTTATAGTCAAGCCCTTCGAAAAGCGAGCACTCTTGTTGCTAGTGTGCAGAGTAATTCCTAACGAGTTGCATGTTCATTTCTTGCTCTTTTGATTTTTGGACCAATAATTACTATGGCAAATCCGGTACCAAATCCTGTACCAAATCCCAATCCAATGAAAAGGCACAATAGAACAATTCCAGTCATTTTCTTAGCAAGTTTTGTGGGAGGAGAGGTTGAATTGTTTCCAGGGCTTGTGACATTGCACAGCTTAGATAATGGCACACCACATAATCCAGGGTTCCCTTCGTATGATGAATTGTCGAATGCCAGGAACTGACCAGATTGCGGGATTCTCCCGACCAGATGGTTAAATGAAAGATTCAAGTAGGATAGAAAATTCAGGGAGATTAGTTCCTGTGGAATCTCTCCAGAGAGTTGGTTCCAAGAAAGGTCCAGTGACTCGATTTGCGTCAAGCGTCCAACTTGATGCGGAATGGATCCAGTAAAAGCATTATGTGACAAGTTTAGTGCTTTTATTGCTTTGAGTTCTCCGATCGCCTCAGGAATATCACCAGTGAATCTATTTGTCGATAAATCAATCGAAACCATTAAATTAGGTAAGTCATTCTCTAGTGTCATTTGTGCCCCTTTATCCGTGATAGTAACAGAGATCCCATAAGGATCCCAATTAAGCAATGGATTAAGGTATTCACCAAGAACTGCATTCGAGGATAGATTCTGCATGGAATTGAAATTTCTGAACCAGAGTGGTGGCAAACTTCCATTAAAGTCGTTTGAAGCTAGATCAATTATTCTTAACAATGGGAAAGAGAATTCATTTTTCCAAAATTTGAAGGAAGGTCTAGTGTACCATAGAATTTATTGGACCTTAGAACAATGACTTGGAGATTTGGAAGCTTTCCTAGTGAAAACGGGAAAGTGCCACCTATGTGGTTGTTCCCTATGTCAAGGAGTGCCAAATCTTTACACCTTGTTAAAGATCCAGGCAAATTGCCTTCAAGATTGTTGTCGTTCAAATCCAATATGACGAGTGCACAAGACCTCCTTATGTGACTAGAAAGTATTCCAGATAACTTGTTTCCTCTTAAACTCAGGATCTGCATGCCTGGTCTTCCTATGATGCAAGAAGGAATCGATCCAGTCAAGTTGTTGTGTGATAGATCCAGCATTTTAAGGCTTGGTTCACAAATTGAAGATGGGATTTCTCTAGTTAGCATATTTCTAGATAAACTGAGAGATATAGTTTTCTCCAAATAGAGTGTATAGTTCAGTGGGATTTCTGAGAATTCATTGTTGGAATAGTCCAAAATGTAAGCACCCACAAGTGGGACTGCTCCTTTTAGCTTGTTAAAACTAAAATCAATTTTCTCGAAGGAAAAAACTGGAGGAACATCTTCTACACTAGTAAACATGTTGTGCGAAAGGTTAAGCATTGCCTCATAATCACTCAACCTCTTCCATATCCACCTTGGTATAACTCCGTGCAATTGGTTTTTTGAGAGATCAACATAGGAAAGATCACCTACATATCTCAGTAATCGAGGTATTTGGTTGAGGTTGCACGATGCTAAATCAAAATATCTGATTTGTGGAAATGCTAATGGCAGCTGCTCATTTGAAACATCTTCCACAGATAGCAGATTATTTGATAGAGACAAACTGGTGAGGTTGCTGAGGTGCCGAAGTAAGTTAAGGTCAAATGATTCCATTTAAATTGTTTGTGCTCAGGTCAAGAGAAATTAGACTTGGGAGCCAAACTATTGAATTTGGAATTGGTCCGCTAAACTGGTTCATACTTAGATCAAGTGTGTTGAGATTTGAAAACTTAAATATTTGCAAGGGAATTTGTCCATTCAATTGATTTTCATGAAGGTAAAGTTTAATCAATGGAGAAAATACAAGAGAAGACTCTTTTAGTCGGAACTGGCCTGAGAGCTTGTTGTTAGAAAGTTCTAGTATTTCCAAACTTGGAAGAGAAAACAAACTTTGGGGGATTGAGCCAGAGTGTGAGTTAGATGAAAGGTCTAATCTTGCTAATTTACCAAGTTTTTCGATTGAAGAGGGTATTTGTCCTGAAAAGTTGCAATATGAAAGACTGAGTTCAGATAAATTTCTGAGGTTGCCAATTGAATCTGGTATGGTACCAAAAAAGTTGGTCCCATCGAGAACCAAGCTCTCCAAAGAACTCAAGACTGGAAAATTAGGTAAAGTCCCGAATAGCTCTTGATTTAATGATAGAGCAAGCTTGGTCAATGTTGGGATTTGAAAAATCTCTTGTGGAAACAGCCCTTCAAGGTCAGAATTGTCCAATAGGAGATCTTTTAATGGAAATTCAGCAAAGTAATCAGGAATCTGGGTATGGAAACTGTTGTCACAGAGGCGAAGGACAGTTAACGAACCGAGTTGGGATAGAGAAGATTCAATGGGGCCTGACAGATTACAATCAGCCATACTGAGAATTTGTAAGTGGGGGACCGACTCGGACAAAGCTCTGCACCACTCGGTTCCATTCTCAGAGATATCGGCACCATCGAGATAGAGCTCCCTTAAATTGCTAAGTTGGCTAACCAATATCCGCAGATTTGGTTCATGCAGTTTCAAATCACAATCAAAGTTGTAATAGTCGCATGAAAGGTCAAGGGAGATCAAGTTTGTGAGGTTGGCTATGCCAATTGGGATTTGACCGAAGAATTCTGTGTTGGATAAGTTGAGATAGGTAAGCATAGTTAGCTTCTCAAACCCCTGAGCTGGAATCTGGTTTTGTGAAAAGTTGTTGTATGCAAGGTTGAGGTGTTGGAGCGAGGTGAGATTAAAGATTGCGGCACTGAGGTTACCTTGAATGTTGCGGTTGCTGATGTCAAGAGAAGTGACATGGCCGGTTGCTTTGTCGCAAGAAACTCCCTCCCAATCATGACAACAGTCTGTTCCGGGTTGCCAAGATGTAAGATCAGAGTGGAAGAAGCCTCTTTTGAGTTGGAGAAGGGAAGAGCTTTGATCTGGAAGGCATGACACATGGGTTGTCGCACAAGCAAAGGGAATTAGCAAAAGAGATGAGAGGATGAAGAGTAGAGTGTAGAGACACAAGTGCCGATAGTTTGGCCATGAATTAGCAAAATCCATTTGTTGGATCTGGTAGAAACAGCAGGAGAGTAGTGAATGGTGGATTATGAAATTAACTTGTATATATAAAAACCCAGCTGTAAACAGTACATGTAATTTTTTCATGCACGTGAACATTGTTTGGTTAGGCTCACATTGACTTGGGTCAACCCAGTCTTTTTTTTTTAAAGCTTGGTATTTTCTTTTTGACCAGCCTTAATGGTCACACCAAAGAAAATGCTTTACCACAATCATCACTGGAAAACAAGAATTTAACAATAAAAAACATAAATTTTCCAAAAAATTTCCTTTCATATGACATCATCATTTATTGGAAATTATTCAAAGATACTCTATATTATAAATAGCGCAGCATTTTTTTGTATGTTTTGTTCTTATAATATTCATGATATTCTTGAAAGTTTTCCATATATTTATATGTTCTACATATTGTTCTCAACATGAAAGCTATAATATCAATTATTTGCAGTATAAATTACAAAGAAATTGTTCCAAAAAGCACAACATTAAATAATAATAAATCAAAATGAGTGACATTTTTGTAACTTTTTCCAACAAAAAGTATTTAGCACTCATGAATGAGTGGGTTTATTCAGTCATAAATTATGTAAATTGGGAGCCCAACAAAGATCTTTATGAGTGCGTTACCTTCTTAGTGGGCGTCACCATCTACACCAGCCCACTTTTAATGTGAAAGATAAACGTTCAAAGGTGCGTTACAACGAATATTGACACTCACAATGCGAAGATTCACTCAGTCTTTAGCAAATTTCTTTCCAAAATTTTAGCAATAATTCTCACAATCAAGTTTATTTTTTTCTTCAGAATGAGTCATAATAATTGTAATGTCATATCCCTCTTAATAAGAAAATTTTCCTTAGTCTTTAATTTCATTTTAAAATTGTTTCAGATGTCAATTTGGTTTTTCTTATGTAGGGTCTCATTTTAATAATCACTTGTAGCAAATTTCTTATGTAGGGTCTCATTTTAATAATCCAAACAAAATGCTTTACGACAATCATCACTCGCAAACAAGAATTTAACAATAAAAAACATAAATTTTCCAAATTTTTTCCTTCATATGACATCATCATTTATTGGAAATTATTCAAAGATATTCTATATTATAAATAGCGCGGCATTTTTTGTATGTTGTGTTCTTATAATATTCGTGATATTTTCGTTAACTTGAAAGTTTGTCATATATTTATATGTTCTATATATTGTTCTGAACATGCAAATAAAGGTCAAAATCTGCTAAAAAAAGCTATTATACAAATATCAATTACATTTGCAGTATAAATTACAAAGAAATTGTTCGAAAAAGCACCACATTAACTAAATTCTCACTTGAGGATATGTGCACATGCTAATATGATAGGTGTCTGGTCCGTTAGAAACCAACCACGAGAGAATTTAATATTACTATGTTATTCTTGGGTAATTTCATAAAGGCAGTGTACTGAGTTTCTCTAGGAAGTAGGCACTGTACTGAGTTTCTGAAGAAAGAGAGATTCTATCTTTAGGAGGGTTTTAACAAGAAAGAATGAAAGTCATTGGTGAATCCGATGTAGCAAGAAAAGAAATGATGAAGGAGAGGAATTAATTGTACACTGAAGCTCTATCATGAGAAATAGCTTGGTTCATCATATGAGGCGTCATGGACCCTGTTCATGGATGGATATGGTGAACATGTTGTAGCCTATGTATGTAGGCTTAAAGAAAAAAGAAAAAGACTTGAAAAATGACTTTTGCAAGTGCATGGATCAGACAGGACCATCCATTAAAAGAAGAAGAAGAAAGACTTAATGAAAACTGTACCAATAATTTTGACCTCTGTCAATTAATCGTTAAAACTGTACCAATCTGTAATATTTTTGTATAGAAAATTATATTAACTGAAAACTAGACTTTCATACCTTTATTTTGATATAAAGATAACAAAATTCTATGTAGCCATGTTCTCTAAATTGAATTTTAAATCTGGTCAAAATTATAGGACTGCTCACTGGAATTTCAGTTTTTCTGATTTCTGACCTCTGTCAATTAATTGTTAAAACTGTACCAATATGTAATATTTTTGTGTAGAGAAATTATATTATCTGGAAACTAGACTTTCATACCTTTATTTTGATATAAAGAACACAAAAATCCATGTAGCCATTTTTTCTAAATTGAATTTTGAATCTGATCAAAATTATTGGATTGCTCACTGAACATAGCATAAAAAAAAATTGAATTTTGTTTTGGGCTGGCCTGGGCCATGGCGGCCCGTTTAATTTTTTTTTTTCCTTTTTTCTGGGTCAGCCTGAGCCATGGCGTCCCTTCCTCTCTTTTTTTCCATTTTTTCCATGGGTTTGAGTATGCCATGGCGTCCCTGCTGGACGCCATGGTGCCCGCCTGCCCTCCCATTTTTCAAATTAATTATCCCGATACATTTCTTATTTTTAATATTTTATTTATTTATTTTCTTATATATAAAAATTGCGGTTGTTCGGATGTATGGTTTTACGTAGGAATTCATACTCAATGGGGGCTGTTTTCCTAGAGCCGTTCGGAGGCCCAGTAATTTCCCAATTTGTTCCCAACTTTATTCCTATGATGCACCCACCAATAGCCGAATTCATGGGAAAAAAAAAAGATCTCCAAGTAAATAATTTTGTTCCCAACTCCCACCTTCTTCTTCCACGTGGGTGGGTCCCATCTACTCTCTCTCTCTCTCTTTCCTCAAAAACAAACATGTGGCACATTCCATTAGTGGAGATTTATCAGTTCCGACCGACTTTGCCCACCCTGGAATTTTTTTTGACCCTCTCTGGAAGTTTGATTTGTAATTCGGGTTAAATTTAGAGTTAAATTGAAATAAATTTGTTGAATTTTGATTGGTAATTAGAATTATAAGTCAGAGAATTAGAAATTACAAGTTAAAGCATTGTTTTTCATCGAGTACCCAATTGGTTAATGGATTTAAACCCGATTCAATATTTTTTTGGCCCCCCCCCTGACAAAAATCCTGGATCCGCCCCTGGCACATTCTATGTATAAAGAGCTACACTTTATATATTTCTCATTGTGGGACTAATGTTACTATCCAAAGATCCAAACTGATATATATATATATATATATAGAGTGATGCTACGGTGCTTTGGGAAGTAAAAATGGTGTTTTACTTTCAGCTCATATCTCTATTTGTAAAAAAGGTCGGTGTAGGGTATGTGCAACACTGACTATTTTCTTAATAAAAGAGTCGGTGTAGGGTATAAGCAACACTGATGTTTCTCTTAAAAAATAGTCAGTAAAGGTACTAACACTAACGGTTCCGTAATAAAAACAATCAGTGAATCCAAAATTACAAAAAAAATGACAATAAAATAAATATAAAAAAAAGTTTGGAATTGGACCGTTCATTTTCTTGCGGGAAATCAACAGTGATTTGCAGTCAAATCATTTCAAATCTATTTTAAAATGATCAAGGGAGAACATTGAACGTAACCAGCATAAAAGTTTGAAAGTTTTATTGTGTATCAGCTTCGATCCAACACGAAATGTTTATGGCCATACGATGCTTCAATTTTTGGTCAACTAGATGGATGGGTAAATAAAAACAAATTTTGATCAAACTTGGATGCAAGACAATAAATGCAGTGCTCTTTAATTTAAACGGTTTCGATCAACCCACGGACGACATATTCCTGTGCGTCTTCATTAACTCATGAAACAGGAGTTTATGTTTCATGTTCATGCATAGAAGATGTGAGTCATATACGCAACATGCATGTAGTGCTATATAATTTAATGTGTTCAAATCATTTAATTAAGCAATAAACATGTTATAACATTAATTATTGCATAAATATTACTAATATAACTTTCATTACAAAATATTTTCTAAAATTAGAGTCAAAATTTGATGTTAATTGCCTAAATTTCACTAATCACATAAATTACTAGTTATACTTATTAAATAGAATATGTTCATTCTAATAAACAAGCATTGCAATTTTTCGATGGAACAATTAATTAGTAATTTATTGTTTTAGGTTTTTCATTCCATCATTAACAAAATTTTAAACACTATACAATGAACGTCTTACCATATATAATTTCAATCCTATTTTATGAATAACAACGATAAAATACTTATTGCATCTATAAATTCAATTTAAACAAATAAACTTAATTATTAAATATCTTAAAAAATATACACAATGCATAAAATTTTTATTCTCAAATAGTTATACATTTTATTCTCAAATAAACTTAATTATTGCTCAACACTGACTGTTATTTAAAAAAAGGGTCGGTGTAGGTATGAGCAACACTGACTGTTTTCTTAAAAAAAGGTCGGTGTTGGTGAACTGCTCAACACTGATGGTTTTATCAATAAAAGGGTCGGTGTAGGTATGAGCAACACTGACTGTTTTTATAAAAAAAAAGGGTTGGTGTAGGGTATGTGCAACACTGATAGTTTTCTTAAAAAAAGGGTTGGTGTAGGTATAAGCAACACTGACTCTTTTCTTAAAAAAAGGTCGGTGTTGGTACACTGCTCAACACTGACGGTTTTATCAATAAAAAGGTCAGTGTTGCTCATACCCTACACCGAACCTTTTATTAAGGAAACAGTCAGTGTTGAAGTTCTTCATAATTATGATTTTGCCACGCAGTCTCTACACTGACTATTACATATTAAAACAGTCAGTGGTTGAGGGTCAGTGAAGGGGTTTTTTGTACTAGTGCATGCTGATATCTGAAATAAAATCACCAGAATTAAACCCACTCAAACACACACATACACACACACGCACACATATATATAGAGGAGATATCCACTTACAATATTTGAAAGTTACAACATCTTACAACAATTTAATTTTGTGAGTTTTAAAGGTCAAACAGTCGATCCAAACCGTTCAACATGTAATCTGTACTAAAATATTTTTGAAGATCAAATTTTATATTTTTTTGAATTTTTTTACTATTTATTAAGTATTTTACAAAACTGTTGTTTTTCAGTGATCCAAAATTATCTAAAATTCATAATATCGTATCTACTCCTCTAAAATTTACCCAATTTCCTGCATTTTCTATTAAAAATCATTTTAAATTTATAAAATATCCATTTTGCCCCTTATAAGAAAAATGAAAAATATGTAACCTATTTAACATAAATGCTTAAGAGAAATTTTTGAGGGGTATACATGAAATTCCCCCTTAATAAATATAAATATTATCGTTGGAGAGCAGTTGAAACAGATTCGGAGGAAGAAGAAGAAGGGAAGATGGTTTCTCTGACAAAGTTCCACTGGTCCCAGTTTGATCATGGTACCAGTTTGTGCCCTACTGAGAGTTCCCTCTCAGCTGCTATCACTTCCTCCATTGAAAGTTTCTAAAGAGAACCACCGAATCGGAAACAAAAACCCTAAACCCTTATACCTTATACCTTACAAGCTTGAACCGGTCGAATTTGAAGGCGGTTCATTCCAGAAACGAGGAACCGAAGTCGTCTCTTTAGCTTCGGGTCAAGATATTAACAGAGTGGTTCTAGCATTATACAGTGCACCTACCATATGCAGTGCTGCTTATATTCTATACCTCTTGCGCTGCATGATGCTAAAGCTGATCTGTTAAAATATTTACCAAGAAGCTTGTTCCGATCTTAGAAGACCAAAGTCATCTCTTTTTTAGCTTCGGGTCAAGATATTAACAGAGTGGTTTTTGTTTCTTGCAGGGCACCAACCATATGAAGTGCTGCTTATATTCTATTCCTCTTGCGCTGTATGATGCTAAAACTACTCTGTTACAATAATGTCTTAGAAGGTTGTAGCAGAGAGAATAAATTGAGCCTGCCTGAGTTGGGCTTAAACAAAATTAACACATTTCTCAAATCACATTACTCGATTTAAATTTGGATGTTTTTTCTATCATGGAAACAATTTTTTTAAGCAAAACAAAATAAAAAAGAGAAAAAACTGTTTTAGGGCCCTTGAACTTTCATATTTGGTTCAATTGAATCTTTATCAATTAAAAGAGAAGGACAAACAAACATAGTCATAACAAAATGAAATCATGATATGCTATCATCCAAATCATCAAATTATCATTAATTAATCATGGCTGCTAGCTATTATATATCAATAACTGCTCTATTTGATTCCATAGATCATGGATTAAATCCTGAGAATTAAAATATATACAGACATGTTTCTCAAATAGGAGTAAAATTTGTGTTGGAATTTCTTTTTGGAAGGTAAACAACAAACAGAGACAAAAGTATTTCTGCTGAAATAAAACTCTATTGCATTAATTGAAAACATATTACAACTTGCTGAATTTATAGCTAAACATTAATCTAAATAAGGAATCCACTAACCCTACTACATGCTATTTCTGCCTAGTGTAAATAAGGAAACCACATTCTCCACTAACTCAACTAAATATAGAAATACTAACTATAGAACACATGACAAATACAGACTTCTAATTTTGTCTCAATATTCAACACTCCCCCTTGATACAAAATTGGTTATACCAGGTTTGATTTTGAATTCCTCAAACTTTTCTCTTGCTAATGCCTTCAACAGAATGTCAGCCTTCTGTTCTTCAGAACTTGCACGCTTGATTTCCATTGTTCTTGCTGCTACCAATGCTTCTTGCAATTCTTGATGCCATGTTTCATTTTGTGCTGCTTCTTCAAAGGTTGTAGGCTCTACAACAAACAATACTTGTGTTGCTTCATACAATTCCTGCACAGTTTTCATTTTTCTTATGGGTGTGTCAGTACCAAAATTACGCCTGCTGTAAACTCTGACTGTTGGTGTATTGGGGTCAGGGTTTTGGCTTCTATCAGGACAATCTTGTGATAAATCAGGATCAGAACTGCTGCTGTTCAGATCTGAACTAATTGAGCTGCTTGGCTGTTGATGTACTTCATCTTCCACATCATCAAATTCTGCAAATTCAACAATTTCTACTCCTTGTTTTTCTTCATTCCATTTCCAATTTGCCTTTTCATCAAACAAAACATTTCTGCTCACCATGATTTTTCCATTATCTGGACTGTATAACCGATAGCCTTTTGACTGTGTACAATACCCGATGAAAATACATTTTTCAGATTTTTCATCAAGCTTGGTTCTCTTCTGTGGATTGACAAATGCATAGGCTATACATCCAAATACTCTTAGATGACTTACCCCTGGTTTCCTCTCAAACCATGCCTCAAATGGAGTTTTATTCATCACAACTTTTGTTGGTGAAATGTTCAATACATACACCGCAGTTGCAACTGCCTCAGCCCAAAATTTGTTTGGTAGGTTCTTGCATTTGAGCATGCTTCTACCCATCTCAACAACTGTTCTATTTTTTCTCTCTGCCACACCGTTTTGCTCAGGTGTATAGGGTGTGGTTAACTCACGGTGTATCCCTTCATTTTCACAGAAATTAATGAATTCTTTTGAGAGGAACTCACCACCTCGGTCCGTTCTTAACGCCTTCAACTTCTTTTCAGATTGCTTCTCTACAAAAGCTTTAAACACCTTGAAACTTCTGAATGCCTCTCCTTTGCTTTGTAGGAAATACACCCAACTCATCCTACTATAATCATCTGTGAAAAGGAGGAAATATTTGCTGCCTCCAAGATATTCGGTTTGCATTGGACCACACAAATCCGCATGAACCAACTCAAGCACTTGAGTTGCTCTCTTGGCTTGGCCTTTTGGGAATGGAAACTTGGCTTGTTTACCAAATATACACCCTTCACAAACACCTATTTGGTTGATTTCGGGTAGGCCATAAACCATTTGTTTTTGGTTCAACAATTTCAGGCCATTGATATTCAAATGACCATATCTAAGATGCCATAACTCAGATTGGTTCAAATCTTTTGCAACCATTGCTTTTTCCTTTACATTTGAAACCTCCAAAGGAAACAATTTATTGGTTGCCATGTTCACTTCTACCAATACCTGGTTTTTGGATTTTATTACACAAGTCTTCCCTTCAAACACAATTGAATAACCACCATCCATCAATTGCCCGATACTTAGCAGATTTTGAGACAAATCTGGAATATAATACACATTATGCAAGTATTTCATACCGTTTTCTTTGGTGTGCACTGCAACTGTGCCCTTGCCTTCTACTTGAATTAGCTTGTCATCACCGAGTTTAACTTCCAACTTGCATGTTTCATCCAAGTCTTCAAACAACTGCTTGAATCCGGACATGTGATTAGAACATCCGCTGTCCAGGAACCAAACTTCACTCACGTCTGATTTCTCGTCAGTTTTTGCCATGAAGAGCATGGTTTCGATGCCTTTCTCATTGCCTTTCTCCTCTACGACATTGGCTTGCTCTTCCTCACGCTTCTTCTTGTAGCAATCAGCCTGCACATGGCCGATTCTGTGACAATAGAGGCATTCAACGCCTTGCTTGCCTTGTCCGTCTTCCCTCTTCTTCTTGTAGCAATCTGCCTTGACGTGACCGAACTTGTGGCAATAGTAGCACTCGATATCCTTCTTTGTTGTTTGTTGTTGTTGACGGTTGTCTCCGCTGCTCGTGCCTCTTCCACGGCCTCTACTTGAGTTGCCTCTGGTGAGGAACGCCTTAGAATCGTCCTTCTCTTCAGATTTGAGAAGTCGTACTTCATGGGCTTGCAGCGAACCCATCAACTCGTCAAAGAGTATGTGGACAGGTCCTTGGACTCTTCGATTGCTGCCACGACATGGTCGAATTTTGCTGTAAGGCTGCGGAGTACCTTCATAACCACGATCTTTTCTGTGAGATCCTCGCCACAACTCTTGATTTGGTTGACGGTGGATGTGACTCTTGTGAGAAACGCTTGAACAGATTCGCCTTGATTCATGTTCAACGTCTCGAACTCTCTTCTCAAGCCTTGTAGCCTTATCTCGAGAACTTTAGAATTTCCCCGAAAGGCGGTTTTCAGGGTTGTCCATGCCTCCTTTGCCGATGTCGCTGCTGCGATTTTTGTGAACACCGTGTCAACAACAGCTTGTTGAATGAAGAACAGCGCCTTCGCATCGCGCTTCGCTGTTTCTGTTGGTGTGGGATCAGTGGCCGGTGCTCCCGTCTCCACCAATTCCCATAGACCTTGCGACTTGAGCAAAGTTCGTATCTTGATGCTCCAGAACTCATAGTTATCTCCCTTGAACAGCGGAATCGATGGATTCGAGACGCTCATGTTCTCTGCCATGGTCGGATCTGCCCTGATCTCTCACCTTTGGCTCTGATACCAATTTGTTGGAATTTCTTTTTGGAAGATAAACAACAAACAGAGACAAAAGTATTTCTGCTGAAATAAAACTCTATTGCATTAATAAAACAGATTACAACTTGCTGAATTTATAGCTAAACATTAATCTAAATAAGGAATCCACTAACCCTACTACATGCTATTTCTGCCTAGTGTAAATAAGGAAACCACATTCTCCACTAACTCAACTAAATATAGAAATACTAACTCTAGAACACATGACAAATACAGACTTCTAATTTTGTCTCAATATTCAACAATTTGAACATTCTCTGTTACCATTTTTTTTATCAGAAAAACACAGTGTTTTGAATTCTGCGTGGTTCATCCAATTTAAATTCAGTTTTATTGAGCCTTAGTTTATGCAAATAAGCTTCACATGCATTTATATGAAAAAAGATAAGCACAAAAAATAATATTTAGTTTACAGGAGTTGGAAGGAAACCATCTCAATTTTTTCACACAACAAATTCATAGTTCCCTATTGCGAGTTAAAGTCATACAATCAAGCAATAATAAATCCTAATAATATCTAACAAGATATTAATACCAAATCAAAAGTAACATACATTTGTGTCAGTCAATATTTGCATGAATCAGAGATCTTCATGCCAGTATCAGTCAGGGGAAATGAAACTCCATGTAATCCCTATTCGCACCAGCAGGCGGACTGATATAAACCCTGACCAAACGAACACAATTGTCGGCACCTTCCCTCTTCCCTCTCCTGCTGATTTGCTTGTCAGAGTGAAGGAGATGTCGACACCAGCTATCACTTTTAAAAGGCCTTATAGAACAGCTGCTGGGTGCGCACTGGTGCCACCAATCAGCCAGAACTGTTCATTGCGCCACCACTCGTGAAGTGTTATCCCGCTCCACTTTACCTCCAGCAATGCCAAGAGGCACATAGTGGTAGTGATTATCAGGAGAAATACCAGAAAGGTTACATTTAGACTCTGTACTATGAATTTACCCCTGAACAGAGAAACCGCTGGTAGGATGCAGTAGAGGAGGAGAATCACTGATGTGAAAGGATACATTGCTCCATTGAAGTAAGAATACCTCGACTGAACCAGTAAAGCGTTGTTTCGGGAGAAGAATATCTCTACTGAACCCGTAAAGCACTGTCCTTCTAAAGATGCATCCGGTACCGACATACATGGGTCCCTGAAGCCCATCCATGGCCTGCATGGTTACATCGAAGAAAACAAGGTTGTGGTTAGCGTACCGGTCACTGGGATCGATGCCTTCAAATCGCTGCGGAAACTGCACGTAGCAGATGCGGTCCCCGCCACGGTCAAGCATGAAGCACAAGCCTTCACGGAGGGCATGTGAGTTGGCCACGTAATGGTCACAGTCGAGGTTTAGAATGAACGGGCCGTTTGACATCACTGCACTTGTGCACACCAAAGCATTCATAGCCCCGGCTTTCTTGTTGTGATGGTAACCGGGCCACTTTTCCCGTGACACGTAAACCAGCATAGGGGAGCCGCGTATCAACTCCACGTGTGTCAATAGAGCATGTGGTGGTTTCAGGCGAGGATTCACCTCCCATTACGGGTTCAGATGGTGGAGGGGCCAGCATGACCTGAAACATAAGTCAAGATGTGGTTAATTCATAATCTGCTTAAGCTACATTTGAAAGTACAGTGGGAACAGAGTTCGATACTGGTAATAATTTGTTGAATAAAATGTATGTCTACGTTGATTTCAGTTGTTGCATTCTGTAAATTCTGGTAATAACAAAAAACACTAGTTACTGAGATGTACTACTACTGTTTAAAGAAGGGTTTTGTTACTTGTTAGTGGGGCTTATTTATAAAATTAATAGCTGCTTAACAGACTATAAATTCAGGTCCATATAATTACCAAATTCTAATTTACAAAAATATTACATTTCTATAATAATGTCCACATAGCATGGTAAAATAGTAAAAAATAGTAAGAAATTCTAACCTGAATGATACCAGCATGGTAGCCTATTGAGTGATCGGGCTCAGCCGAAAGTCAATATTTGTTGAATAAATGCATACTTGATGCATACATAGAAGAAGGATACCTCACACGCAATATATGAAAACTGAGGGACCCTTTTGCACACAATACTCATTTTTAAATTCACAATTAACACCTAAGTTTTTCTCAAATATGCTTGCAATTGACACCTAACCACTAAGTTGCAGTAGTTAATGATGTTCTTATTGCGCAAATATTGACTTTCTTAATTCTTGCTCTAATTTTGCCTTTTTCGTCATGCATAAATGAATTAACATTCATTTTAATTTTACAAAGTACATAGTAGTTATGATATTTCTGCAGTTTCTTTTTAATAGTGGTACTTATATTTTTTTTTTTTTTGGTGCTTCTTATTTTGGGGTGGCTCTTGAAAATTTGAGCTGGGGTTGTTAAACGGGTAACCTGGTCGATGTGTTGTTTCTTTGTTGCTATTTGGACGATTTTGAGCTTTACACAGAGAAAGGCTAGTAGTCCAGTTCAACTTTCCAAGGTTCTCTCTCTCTCTCTTTCTCTCTGCACCATTATGTGTTATAATTAAGAAAAAAATGTTTTAATTTGTACATGTGCTATTCTAAGGTCAAGTATACAACTCAAACTCAGATGGCCCTTTATAGTGTAATTTAGCCTCAATCTTACCAGTATAGGCCTTATGTACCTCAATTGTGCAAACCAGACGTAGGTTTTCTTGATTACTTCATTCTTGAATTCAATGTCAAATTACCATTTTTGTGCCCTTGATTTCAACAAATGATCCCTATTGTTCAAACTTCAAAGCATTAAAACAAACTTATTAATTATCTTCTTTGAATTATTAACTTAAAAATGGGCTCTTTTTTTTCGTACAGTTCCTGGGGCATGACAAAGACGAAGGCGTGCGGCGAAGTGCTATTTCTGGTAAAAAGGTATGGCATTTTATTCATCTCCTCTGCAATTTTTCTTGTATTCTCGTGTTCTCTAATTGTTTTTTTAGAGGGTGTGGGAAATCATTTGGAAATAGTAATTTCAGAGATGTTTTATGTCCCCAGCAAAGCCTAATTTTACTCCCAAATTTTCAATACATCAAACAACCCTCTTAAGAACGCAAATTATTTTTATACCTCGTCAAAAAAAAAAATTTCTTTTGGAAACCAATTAATGACCAGCTCAGAACAAAAATTTTGTTTGGACCTTACTGTTGACCATTTGGTGGGACTATAATTTATTCGTTTCTTTTAAATTTGTTTTGCTTGTAGATTTTACTGAAGGTGGATAAAACGAAGGAGGACAAGGAGGCGGAGAACAAGCGAAATGAACTTCTGAAATTTCTCAATGCTAGCTATGATTAATTTGCTGTTTGTGTTTTTCATCCATCTCACAGTAATGATTTTCTTTTTCTTTCCTTTTTGTACCTGAAATGCCTGGTTGTGTAATTTTTTTTAATTATCTTTTACCTACTTTATCATTTACCTCTTAGTCTGTCATTTACTATTTTAAAGTTTTGAGTTTCAAAATTAGTGGTGTTTTACCAAACTCCACTTCGTGTGTATATATATTTGTTTCAGAGCTTGTGTTCAAATTATGTTTTTTTTAATTATCTATAGCAGAGTTAATGCACACAGGTCTTGTCTGATTGTATTATTTCAAATGTTTCCATCGAAATTAAAGAAAGCACATATAACTTAGCATTGTTATTGCATGTAAAATATATGTATTGTATTATTCTTCACCATGAATTTAAGGTACCAATTGTGCCTAATTACAAGAAAGCACATATAACTTGAATAAATTTGTTGGGTACAAGCAAACACAGGAATGGGTAAGAATAATACACGCCTGTTACGACCTCTTACATGTAAACACACATAACTTGAATAAAAAGAGAAGAAAAAAAAAAAAGAGTAAAATTGAAAAAAGAAAAGAAAAATATATTCATACATTAAACATCAAATAGAAGAAAAATTGTTCTAATTATATAGTCAAGCCCTTCGAAAAGCAAGCACTCATGTTGCTGGTGTGCAGAGTAATTCCTAACGAGTTGCATGTTCATTTCTTGCTCTTTTGATTTTCGGGCCAATAATTACTATGGCAAATCCGGTACCAAATCCTGTACCAAATCCCAATCCAACGAAAAGGCACAATAGAACAATTGCAGTCATTTTCTTAGCAGGTTTTGTGGGAGGAGAGGTGGAATTGTTTCCAGGGCTTGTGACATTGCACAGCTTAGATAATGGCACACCACATAATCCAGGGTTCCCTTCGTACGATGAATTCTCGAATGCCAGGAACTGGCCAGATTGCGGGATTCTCCCGACCAGATGGTTAAATGAAAGATTCAAGTAGGATAGAAAATTCAGGGAGATTAGTTCCTGTGGAATCTCTCCGGAGAGATGGTTCCAAGAAAGGTCTAGTGACTCGATTTGCGTCAATCGTCCAAGTCTATGCGGAATGGATCCAGTGAAGGCATTATGTGATAGGTTTAGTGCTTTTATTACTTTAAGCTCTCCAATCATCTCAGGAATATCACCGGTGAATCTATTTCTCGATAAATCAATCAAAATCATTAAATTAGGTAAGTTATTCTCTAGTATCATTTGTGTCCCTTTATCCGTGATAGTAACAGAGATCCTATAAATTTCAAAATTAGGTAAGTATTTCTCTAGTATCATTTGTCCCCCTTTATCCAGGATAGTAACAGAGATCCTATAATTTTCAAAATTAGGTAGTGTATCAAGGTCTTTACCAAGAACTGCATCCGAGGATAAATTCTGCATGGACTTGAAATTTCTGAACCAGAGTGGTGGTAAACTTCCATTGAAGTTGTTTGAAGCTAGATCCATCATTCTTAACAATTGGAAAGAAGAATTCATTTTTCCAAAATTTGAAGGAAGGTCTAGTGTACCATAGAATCTATTGGACCTTAGAACAATGACTTGGTGATTTGGAAGATTCCCTAGTGAAAACGGGAAAGTGCCACGTATGTGGTTGTATCCTATGTCAAGGAGTGTCAAATCTTTACACCTTGTTAAAGATCTAGGAAGATAGCCTTCAAGATAGTTGCTGTTCAAATCCAATATAACAAGTGCACAAGCCCTGCTTACGTGAGGAGATAGTATCCCAGATAATTTGTTTCCTCTTAAGCTCACGATCTTCATGCCCGGTGTGCCTACAGTGCATGAAGTAATTGATCCACTCAAGTTGTTGTATGATAGATCCAGCACAACAAGACTTGGTTGACAAATTGAAGATGGGATTTCTCCAGTTAGCTTAGTTCTAGATAAACTGAGAAATTCAGTTTTCTCCAAATAGAGTGTATAGTTGGATGGCATTTCTGAGAATTCATTGTTGGAATAGTCCAAAAAGTAAGCACCCACAAGTGGGACTGCTCCTTTTAGCTTGTTAAAACTAAAATCAACGGTCGCAAAGGAAAAACCTGGAGGAACATCTTCTACACTAGTAAACATGTTGTGCGAAAGGTTAAGCATTCCCTGAGAATCACTCAACCTCTTTAATATCCACCTTGGTATAACTCCGTGCAATTGGTTTTTTGAGAGATCAACATAGGAAAGATCACCTACATATCTCAGTAATCGAGGTATTTGGTTGAGGTTGGACGATGCTAAACCAAAATGACGAATTTGTGGAAATGCTAATGGCAGCTGCTCATCTGAAACATCTTCCACCGATAGCTGATTATTTGATAGAGACAAATGGGTGAGGTTGCTGAGGTGCCCAAGTAAGTTAAGGTCAAATGTTCCATTAAAACTGTTTGAGCTCAGGTCAAGATTAATTAGACTTGGGAGCCAAACTATTGAATTTGGAATTGGTCCACTAAACTGGTTCCCACTTAGACCAAGGTTTTCCAGATTTGAGAATTTAAATATTTGCCAGGGAATTGGGCCATTCAATTGATTTTCATCAAGGTAAAACACAATCAATGGAGAAAATACAAGAGAAGACTCTTTTAGTCGGAACTGGCTTGAGAGCTTGTTGTTAGAAAGATCTAGTGTTTCCAAACTTGGAAGAGAAAACAAACTTGGGGGGATTGAGCCAGAGTGTGAATTATTGGAAAGGTCCAATATTGCTAATTTACCAAGTTTTTTGATTGAAGAGGGTATTTGTCCTGAAAAGTTGCAACTTGAAAGAATGAGCTCAGATAAATTTCTGAGGTTGCCAATTGAATCTGGTATGCTACCAAAAAAGTTGGTTTCTTTGAGAACCAAGCTCTCCAAAGAACTCACGATTGGAAAATTAGGTAAAGTCCCAAATAGCTCTCCATTTTCTGATAAATCAATCTTGGTCAATGTTGGAATTTGAAAAATCTCATGTGGAAACAGCCCTTGAAGGTCAGAAAAGTCTAATAAGAGTCCTTTTAAAGGAAATTCAGCAAAGTAGTCAGGAATCTGGGTTTTCAAACTGTTGCCACTGAGGCGGAGGACAGTTAAAGAACCGAGTTGGGAAAGAGAAGATTCAAAGGGGCCTGACAAATTACAATTAACCATACTGAGGACTTGTATGTGGGGGACCGAGTCAGATAGAGCTCTGCACCATTCGGTTCCATTCTCAGAGATAACAACACCATCAAGATAGAGCTCCCTCAAATTGCTAAGTTGGCTCACCAATATCTGCAGATTTGGTTCATGCAGTTTCAAATCATAATCAAAGTAAGGATCGTAAAAATAGTTGCATGAAAGGTCAAGGGAGATCAAGTTTGTGAGGTTGGCTATACCAATTGGTATTTGACCAGAGAATCCTGTGTTGGATAAGTTGAGATTGGTAAGCATAGTTAGCTTCTCAAACCCATGAGCTGGAATCTGGTTTGGTGAAAAGTCATTATATGCAAGGTTGAGGTGTTGGAGTGAGGTTAGATTAAAGATTGCGGCACTGAGGTTACCTTCAATGCGATTGCTGATGTCAAGGGCAGTGACATGACCGGTTGCTTTGTCGCAAGACACTCCCTCCCAGCCATGACAACAGTCTGTTCCGGGTTGCCAAGAGGTAAGATCAGAGTAGAAGAAGCCTCTTTTGAGTTGGAGAAGGGAAGAGCTTTGGTCAGGAAGGCATGAGACATGGGTTGCCACAGAAGCAGAGTGAAGCAAAAGAGATGAGAGGATGAAGAGTAGAGTGTAGAGACACAAGTGCAGAGAGTTTGGCCAAGAATTAGCAAAATCCATTTGTTCAATCTGGTAGAAACAGCAGGAGAGTAGTGAATGGTGGATTATGAAATTAACTTGTATATATAAAAACCCAGCTGTAAACAGTACATGTAATTTTTTCATGCACGTTGACTGAGAAAGTCATTTAGAGCTGTTAGGCCATTCAATATGAACATTGTTCATTTGTTTGGTTAGGCTCACAAGTCACATCAGCTTGACTACTACTTGACTACTCTTCAGTTGACTTGGGTCAACCCAGCCTCTTTTTGGAAAGCTTTGTATTTTCTTTTTGACCAGCCTTAATCGTCACTCCAAAGAAAAAGCTTTACGACAATCATCACTAGCAAACAAGTATTTAACAATAAAAAACAAAAAAATTTCCAAATTTTTTCTTTCAAATGACATCATCATTTATTGGAAATTATTCAAAGGTATTGTAGATTATAAATAGCGCAGCATTTTTTGTATGTTTTGTTCTTATAATATTCGTGATATTCTTGAAAGTTTGCCATATATTTATATGTTCTACATATTGTTCTCAACATGAAAAGCTATAATATCAATTATTTGCAGTATCAATTACAAAGAAATTGTTCAAAAAAGCACAACATTAAATAATAATAAATCAAAATGAGTGACATTTTTGTAACTTTTTCCAACAAAAAGTATTTAGCACTAACGAATGAGTGGGTTTATTCAGTCATAAATTATGTAAATTGGGAGCCCAACAGAGGTCTTTATGACTGCGTTACCTTCTTAGTGGGCCTCACCATCTGCGCCAACCCACTTGTAATGTGAAAGATAAACGTTCAAATGTGCGTTCAAAAGTTCTCAAATTTTTAGCAATAATTCATAGTGGTGACAAAAAGTATAGTTATCATAGTGGTGACATGTGTCCTCCACATGCATCCTTTTATCAATTAAATTCATTTAATTTTCTTTCTTATTTAGTTAAAAGTCAATTTACACTAAAACCCTTATATTATTATAAATAAATTAACTTGTAAATAATATGTTTTCAATTAACATGATGTTACAATAAATTTTAAAATACTTCAAACTTGACTAAATATTTAACAAGTATAATTGAATTAATTAACATATATAAGTAATTTACCATTTCGTAATGTAAATTTAAATAAATATTTCCATATTCCCAAAATTTCTGATTTTGACACTAACAAAATCTATCAATCAAAATTTTGTTAAGGACTTTGCAATTACCTATTTCTAATTACATTTTCCTATGTATTTCTAGTTTTGATTCCAAATCAAATATATTTTCAGCATGTACAAAATTGGGATGTTACAGCGCGAGACTCGGGTAAAACTCGGACCGGACACGGCCGATACCGAGTTGACTCGGACTCGGCCGAGTTTCCAAACCATGATAGTAAGGATAGCGTGTATTATGCTTACTAAGAGGGTTTCACTACAAAAGACAGGCACTTTTCGCGAGGATAAAAAGTGACTTTTTGCGACGGAGTACCGTCATAAACGTGATTTTTCTTTTGCGACGGTACTTTTAGCGACGAAGTTCCCTCGCGAAAAGTGCCTACTTTGTTGTTGTGTTTGGTGAGTACAGCTCCAAAATCTATCGGATTTACTTTAAACGACGAATCGAAACCGTTAAAACCAATTTACTTCATTAGTAATGCGTGTAGAAAGTTTTGAAATTTTCAAATTCATTTAGGACAAAGTGATCAAGCGGTAAAAAAAAAATTGCTTGACTTCGTTATAAGGTACCAATTGTGCCTACTTACAAGCAAACACATACAACTTGAATAAAATTTGTTGGTTACAAGCAAACACATAATATAGTTGTAACTTGTAAAAATAATAAACGCCTATTACGACCTCTTACAAGCAAACCCATTAAATGGTAAGAGTAATACACGCCTGTTAGGACCTCTTACAAGCAAACACTTAAATAAAAAGAGAAAAAAAAGGAGAGAAAGATAGATTGAAAACAAAGAAAAAGATATTAATATATATAACATCAAGCAGGAGAATAGTTGTACTAATCCCTAATGAGTTGCATGTGCAATTCTTGCTCTTTTGATTACAGGGATAACAATTGCTATGGCAAATCCGGTACCGAATCCCAATCCAACGACAAGGCATAGGAGAACAATTGCAGTCATTTTCTTAGCAGGTTTTGCGAGAGGAGAGGTTGAATTGTTTCCAGGCCGACTTGTGACATTGCACAACTTAGATAATGGCACACCGCATAATCTAGGGTTCCCTTCATACGATGAATTGTCGAATGCCACGAACTAGCTAGATTGCGGGATTCTCCCAACCAGATGGTTAAATGAGAGATTCATGTTGAGAATAACAATAGTTAGAGATCTAAAATAGAGAAAGGGTAAAATTGTAATTTAGAAAAAATAAGAAGTTACCGTTGGAATTAACGGTATAATAAGCCATGAGGTTATAAATATTCATAGGAGAGAGATTCTAGGAAGAATTTCATAACAAAAATACTCAATATCAATATAAATATCCAATATCAATAGAAATCTTATTCTCATAAAATTCAGATGGTATCAGAGCCAACCTTTCCTCCTCTGTTTTAGTTAAGATTCATTCGATTTCCCAATAACCCGACAAACTTCCGATCACCCAAATACAAAATACAAGTGCCAGTTAGGTCACTTCATCGAGAGCCACAGCCAAAAATCAGATTCTCACAAATTCTCATAAAAATCAGATTATGCCTTTTCATAACAAATCCTCATAAATTCTCTTGTCAATACCAAAAGAAATCAGCAAAAAACTCTGAAAAAATTACCAGTACATGGAGCGCTCCCAGTACCCGGTCACAATAGAGATGGATGTTGGTTTCTTTACCCTCATCTCGGACCAAAGTGGTGGAAAGTGTCGGAGACAGAAAAAAAACAGAGGTGATTGGTGGAATGGTGCTAAGGGGGAGAAGAAGAGAGGAAGGTTTCGTGAGGCGGCTCAATTTTTCGGATCAAACGAAGGCTCTATTAGTCTGTTGAACCAAGCAAAGCGAAGGCGCTAACCGGGTCCGCCTCAACTCATATTGGGTTCGCCTCAACTAATAATGGGTCCGCCGATGGCGTTGGGATAACACAGACAGAAATACACCAACTCCTCTCTTCATTAAGCAGTTTACTAAACTGGGCCTCTGAGCCCATATCAGGTTTTCTTAATACTCAAAATCTAACAGAAGCCCAAACCAAAAAAAAAAAAAAAAATAGAGGCTCAGAATAGTGAACTGAGGTTAAGCCCAAACCAGAATAAATACATAATACCAAATAAACGAATTAACAGAAGCCAAGGCTGAAAATGTACAAACTTAGGAAATTTAAATCACGAGTACTCCAAAAATAGTTGGGATTGGATTTTAAACTCCGGTGCAACCGATCACATGACCGGAAATAGAAATATATTGTATAATTACCAAAAAAGCAAAGCTCAAGAATTTGTATATGTTGCAAACGGTGAAAAAATAGAAATTTGTGGTTATGGCTCAATCAAGCTTTTTTCAAAAGAAATTAAACATGTTTTACACGTAAAAAATTACACATCTAATTTGTTGTCTATAGGAAAAATTTCAAAAGAAATAATTTGTGAGATTATTTTTTCATCACAAAATGTATTTTTTTCATGATATGACATCCAAGAGGATGATTGGTGAAGGTATCTTTCAAAATGGACTCTATTTTTTAAATAACCAAAAATTCAATTTTAACACCAAAATACAAGACATGAGAAGTTTATGGCATAAAAGAATTGGGCATCCTTCCGATAGAATCTTAAAATGTATTTTTTACTTTTCAAATTTCAATTGTAGTAATTGCGAAGTATGCATACTAGTTAAGCATACAAGACTTCCTTTTGTAACTTCAAATTCAAAAAGTAGTCAAATTTTTTAACTTGTTCATTCCGATGTTTGGGGACCCGCACCCGTAGATTCTTATAATTATTTTAAATATTTTGTTACATTTATAGATGATTTTTCACGATTAACTTGCTTATATTTATTAAAAAATAAAAGTGAAGTTTTTTCTCACTTTCAAGAGTTCTCAAATTTAGTTGAAACTCAATACAATACGAAGATTAAAATTCTTAGGACCGATAATGGAACGGAATTTGTTAATCAAAATTTCTCAAGTTTTTTTGAAACAAAAAAGAATTATACATCAAACCACTTGTGTTTATACCCCACAACAAAATGGAATTTCCGAAAGAAAAAATCGTCATTTACTTGAAATGACAAGAGCACTAATGTTTCAAACCAATGTTTCAAAATTTTATTGGTCGGATGCCATTCTCACCGCAACTTATTTGATAAATAGGTTGCCAAGTGTTGTTTTAATTTGGAAAAGCCCACTAGAAGTTATATACCAAAGGAAAATAATCTTTAATCATCTAAGAATTTTCGAATGTACATGTTTTGTACACCAAAATAAACGAGATAAATTATATCATACTTCTATTAAAACTATTTTTCTAGGATATTCATCTCAAAATAAGGGTTATAAATGTTATGATCCTATAAATCATAAATTATATATTTCTAGAGATGTAACATTTTTTTAAAATGAGCCATATTTTAAAACCAAGAAAAATGAGATTGATAATCAGGTAAAAATGATTTTGTCTTTCGTATGTCTAGTAATCAAATTGTTGAGGAAATAATTGTAGGAAATGATGAAGAAGAAGAAAATGAAGATGAAAATAACAACACTTCTCCAAGTGGAACCGGGGAAGAAGATTAAAATATTGAAGAAAATGAAAATATTGAAGAAGATGAAAATATTAAATAAGAAGTTACAACAAGGAGGTTAACCCGTCCTACTCAACTGTCCATAAGATTACGAGATTTCGTAACCTATAAGGTTCAATATCCTATTCAAGATTATATTTCATATAATAATATTTCAACAAAACAACCATGCATTTCTTAGTTCAATTTCCAAAATAGAAGAACCAAGAAATTTTGAGGAAGCCATAAGCCAACCGGTGTGGTGCAAGGCTATAAAAGAAGAACTTCAAGCCTTAGAAAAAAATAACACATGAACCATTGTACCGTTACCAAAAAATAAAAAACCCATAGGATGCAAATGGATTTATAAAGTGATGGCACCATAGAAAGTTACAAGGCCCGACTAGTTGCCAAAGGGTATATCCAAACATATGGTATTGATTACCAAGAAACCTTTGCTTCGGTAGCAAAGATGAATAGCATAAGAATTTTACTTTCGATAGCGGTAAATAATGGTTGGAAGTTATATCAAATGGATGTTAAAAATGCACTTCTTTATGTAAAAGAAAAAAAATGCTAACCTTATTTGTAGGTTAAATAAATCAATTTATGGACTTAAACAATCTCTAAGGGCATGGTATGACAAACTATCTTAATATTTAATTTTTGCAGTTTTAAAGTAAGCCAATCTGATACATCTTTATTCTCAAAACAAGAAAATAATGATATTACCATTGTCCATGTTTATGTTAATGACATAATTAGAACCGGAAACAATTATGAAAAATTAACAATGTTAAAAGACACTTAAAATAATTTTTTTGAAATAAAAGACCTTGGTAGACTTAAATATTTTTTAGGATTTGAAATAGCTCACTCTATCAAAGGACTATTTATTTCCCAAATAAAATACACTATTAACCTTCTAAACAAAAGGGGAAAATTAGGATCCAAACCGGCCTCAACACCAATAAATAGTAATTGTAAATTAAATTCCGAAGATGGAGAACCGTTGGAAAATATCAAGCAATTCCAACAGCTTGTGGGTAAATTGATTTATCAAACGGTAACTAGCCCGGATATATCATTTGCGGTAAGCCAAATTAGTAAATTTATGCAGTCACCAAGAAAACCTCATTTGAATGCATTTGATAGAATTTTGAGATACTTTAAGAAATCACCCGGAAAGGGTATATGGATGAAAAAAACAAATCTAACGTAGTGTGTGGTTATTCCGAGGAAATCGAAACACCTTACGTGAAGAGCCAAGACCAATTAGCCGATATTTTTACAAAGTGTCTTATTCCGAAGCCGTTTGATGAAATAACAAACAAGCTAGGATTAATCGAAATCTATAATCCTAAATTGATGGGGAGTGTTGAGAATAACAATAGTTAGAATTCTAAAATAGAGAAATGATTAAATTGTAATTTAGAAAAAATAAGAAGTTACCGTTGAAATTAACGGTACAATAAGCCATGAGGTTATAAATATTCATAGGAGAGAGATTGTAAGAAGAATTTCATAACAATAATACTCAATATTAATAGAAATATCCAATATCAATAGAAATCTTATTCTCTAAAAATTCACAATTCAAGATGGATAGAAAACTCAGGGAGATTAGTTCCTGTGGAATCTCTCCAGAGAGTTGGTTCCAAGATAGGTCCAGTGACTCGATTTGCATCAAGCGTCCAAGTTGATGCGGAATGGATCCAGTAAAAGCATTATGTGACAGGTTTAGTGCTTTTATTCCTTTGAGCTCGCCAATCGTCTTAGGAATATCACTAGTGAATCTATTTGTTGATTTACACATCATTAAATTAGGCAAGTTATTCTCTAGTGTCATTAGTGCCCCTTTATTCGTGACAGTAACAGAGATCCCATCAATTTCAAAATAAATTAAAGCAGTGGACCAAGGACTTTACCAAGAACTGCATCCGAGGATAAAATATGCATGGACCTGAAATTACTGAACCAGAGTGGTGGTAAACTTCCATTAAAGTTGTTTGAAGCTAGATCAATCATTCTTCACAATTGGAAAGGAGAATTCATTTTTTCAAAATTGGAAGGAAGGTCTACTGCACCATAGAATCTATTGGACCTTAGAATAATGACTTGGAGATTTGGAAGCTTCCCTAGTGAAAACGGGAAAGTGCCACCTATCTGGTTGTTCCCAATATCAAGGAGGGACAAATCTTTACACCTTGTTAAAGATCTAGGCAAATAGCCTTCAAGATTATTGCTGTTCAGATCCAATATGATGAGCGCGCAAGACCTGTTTATGTGATGTGATAGTGTTCCAGAATTAGCGAAGTCCATTTGAATCTGGTAGAAACAACAGGAGAGTAGTAAATGGTGGATTATGAATTAACTTCATGTAACTTCATGCAACTTGTAACTTCATGCACGTTAACTGAGAAAGTCATTTAGAGCAGTTAGGCCATTCAATATGAACATTGTTTGGTTAGGCTCACATTGACTTGGGTCAACCCAACCTTTTTTTTAAAGCTTGGTATTTTCTTTTTGACCAGCCTTAATGGTCACTCCAAAGCAAATGCTTTACGACAATCATCACTGGCAAACAATAATTTAACAATAAAAAACATAAATTTTCCAAAAAATTTCCTTCATATGACATCATCATTTAATTTATTGGAAATTATTCAAAGATATTCTATATTATAAATAGCGCAGCATGTTTTGTATGTTTTGTATGTTTTGTTCTTATAATATTCATGATATTCTTGAAAGTTTGCCATATATTTGTTTGTTCTACATATTGTTCTCAACATGAAAGCTATAATATCAATTATTTGCAGTATAAATTACAAAGAAATTGTTCCAAAAAGCACAACATTAAATAATAATAAATCAAAATGAGTGACATTTTTGTAACTTTTTCCAACAAAAAGTATTTAGCACTCATGAATGAGTGGGTTTATTCAGTCATAAATTATGTAAATTGGGAGCTCAACAAAGATCTTTATGAGTGCGTTACCTTCTTAGTGGGCGTCACCATCTGCACCAACCCACTTGTAATGTGAAAGATAAACGTTCAAAGGTGCGTTACAACGAATATTGACACTCACAATGCGAAGACTCACTCAGTCTTTAGCAAATTTCTTTCCAAAATTTTAGCAATAATTCTCACAATCAAGTTTATTTTTTTCTTCATAATAAGTCATAATAATTGTAATGTCATATCACTCTTAATAAGAAAATTTTCCTTAGTCTTTAATTTCATTTTAAAATTGTTTCAGATGTCTATTTGGTTTTTCTTATGTAGCGTCTCATTTTAATAATCACTTGTAGCAAATTTCTTATGTAGGGTCTCATTTTAATAATCCAAACAAAATGCTTTACGACAATCATCACTTTCAAACAAGAATTTAACAATAAAAAACATAAATTTTCCAAATTTTTTCCTTCATATGACATCATCATTTATTGGAAATTATTCAAAGATATTCTATATTATAAATAGCGCGGCATTTTTTGTATGTTGTGTTCTTATAATATTCGTGATATTTTCGTTAACTTGAAAGTTTGTCATATATTTATATGTTCTATATATTGTTCTGAACATGCAAATAAAGGTCAAAATCTGCTAAAAAAAGCTATTATACAAATATCAATTACATTTGCAGTATAAATTACAAGGAAATTGTTCGAAAAAGTACCACATTAACTAAATTCTCACTTGAGGATATGTGCACATGCTAATATGATAGGTGTCTGGTCCGTTAGAAACCAACCACGAGAGAATTTAATATTACTATGTTATTCTTGGGTAATTTCATAAAGGCAGTGTACTGAGTTTCTCTAGGAAGTAGGCACTGTACTGAGTTTCTGAAGAAAGAGAGATTCTATCTTTAGGAGGGTTTTAACAAGAAAGAATGAAAGTCATTGGTGAATCCGATGTAGCAAGAAAAGAAATGATGAAGGAGAGGAATTAATTGTACACTGAAGCTCTATCATGAGAAATAGCTTGGTTCATCATATGAGGCGTCATGGACCCTATTCATGGATGGATATGGTGAACATGTTGTAGCCTATGTATGTAGGCTTAAAGAAAAAAGAAAAAGACTTGAAAAATGACTTTTGCAAGTGCATGGATCAGACAGGACCATCCATTAAAAGAAGAAGAAGAAAGACTTAAAGAAAACTGTACCAATAATTTTGACCTCTGTCAATTAATCGTTAAAACTGTACCAATCTGTAATATTTTTGTATAGAAAAATTATATTAACTGAAAACTAGACTTTCATACCTTTATTTTGATATAAAGATAACAAAAATCTATGTAGCCATGTTCTCTAAATTGAATTTTAAATCTGGTCAAAATTATAGGACTGCTCACTGGAATTTCAGTTTTTCTGATTTCTGACCTCTGTCAATTAATTGCTAAAACTGTACCAATCTGTAATATTTTTGTGTAGAGAAATTATATTATCTGGAAACTAGACTTTCTTACCTTTATTTTGATATAAAGAACACAAAAATCCATGTAGACATTTTTTCTAAATTGAATTTTGAATCTGATCAAAATTATTGGATTGCTCACTGAACATAGCATAAAAAAAAATTGAATTTGTTTTTGGGCTGGCCTGGGCCAGGTGGCCCGTTTAATTTTTTTTTTCCTTTTTTCTGGGTCAGTCTAAGCCATGGCGTCCCTTCTTTTTTTTCCGTTTTTTCCATGGGTTTGAGTATGCCATGGCGTCCCTGCTGGACGCCATGGCGCCCGCCTGCCTTCCCATTTTTCAAATTAATTACCCCGATACATTTCTTATTTTTAATATTTTATTTATTTATTTTCTTATATATAAAAATTGCGGTTGTTCGGATGTATGGTTTTACGTAGGAATTCATACTCAATGGGGGCTGTTTTCCTAGAGCCGTTCGGAGGCCCAGTAATTTCCCAATTTGTTCCCAACTTTATTCCTATGATGCACCCACCAATAGCCGAATTCATGGGAAAAAAAAAAGATATCCAAGTGAATAATTTTTTTCCCAACTCCCACCTTCTTCTTCCACGTGGGTGGGTCCCATCTACTCTCTCTCTCTCTTTCCTCAAAAACAAACATGTGGCACATTCCATTAGTGGAGATTTATCGGTTCCGACCGACTTTGCCCCCCCTGGAATTTTTTTTGCCCCTCTCTGGACGTTTGATTTGTAATTCGGGTTAAATTTAGAGTTAAAATTGAAATAAATTTGTTGAATTTTGATTGATAATTAGAATTATAAGTCAGAGAATCAGAAATTACAAGTTAAAGCATTGGAAAGTATAAGTTAAAGCATTATTTTTTATCGAGTACCCAATTGGTTAATGGATTTAAACCCGATTCAATATTTTTTTGGCCCCCCCCTGACGAAAATTCTGGATCCACCCAGGCACATTCTATGTAGAAAGAGCTACACTTTATATAAATTCTCATTGTGGGACTAATGTTACTATCCAAAGATCCAAACTGATATATATATATATATATATATATATATATATATATAGTGATGCTACGGTGCTTTGGGAAGTAAAATGGGTGTTTTATTTTCGGCTCATATCTCTATTTGTAAAAAAGGTCGGTGTAGGGTATGTGCAACACTGACTGTTTTCTTAATAAAAGGGTCGGTATAGGGTATAAGCAACACTGATGTTTCTCTTAAAAAATAGTCAGCAAAGGTACTAACACTGACGGTTCCATAATAAAAACAGTCAGTGAATCCAAAATTACAAAAAAAAAAATGACAATAAAATAAATATAAAAAAAAGTTTGGAATCGGACCGTTCATTTTCTCGCGGGAAATCAATGGTTGATTTGCAGTCAAATCATTTCAAATATATTTTAAAATGATCAAGGGAGAACATTGAACGTAACCAACATAAAAGTTTGGATGTTTTATTGTGTATGAGCTTCGATCCAACATGAAATGTTTATGGCTATACGATGCTTCAATTTTCGGTCAACTAGATGGATGGGTAAATAAAAATAAATTTTGATCAAACTTGGATGCAAGACAATAAATGCAGTGCTCTCTGATTTAAACGGTTTCGATCGACCCACGGACGACATATTCCTGTGCGTCTTCATTAACTCATGAAACAAGAGTTTATGTTTTATGTTCATGCATAGAAGATGTGAGTCATATATGCAACATGCATGTAGTGCTATATAATTTAATGTGTTCAAATCATTTAATTAAGCAATAAACATGTTATAACATTAATTATTGTATAAATATTACTAATATAACTTTCATTACAAAATATTTTCTAAAATTAAAGTCAAAATTTGATGTTAATTGCCTAAATTTCACTAATCACGTAAATTACTAGTCATACTTATTAAATAGAATATGTTCATTCTAATAAACAAGCATTGCAATTTTTCGATGGAACAATTAATTAGTAATTTATTGTTTTAGGTTTTTCATTCCATCATTAACAAACTTTTAAACACTATACAATGAACGTCTTACCATATATAATTTCAATCCTATTTTATGAATAACAACGATAAAATACTTATTGCATCTATAAATTCAATTTAAACAAATAAACTTAATTATTAAATATCTTAAAAAATATACACAATGCATAAAATTTTTATTCTCAAATAGTTATACATTTTATTCTCAAATAAACTTAATTATTGCTCAACATTGACTGTTATTTAAAAAAAAGGGTCGGTGTAGGTGTGAGCAACACTGACTGTTTTCTTAAGAAAAGGGTCGGTGTTGGTACACTGCTCAACACTGACGGTTTTATCAATAAAAGGGTCGGTGTAGGTATGAGCAACACTGACTGTTTTTATAAAAAAAGGGTCGGTGTAGGGTATGTGCAACACTGACTGTTTTCTTAAAAAAAGGGTCGGTGTAGGTATAAGTAACACTGACTGTTTTTTTAAGAAAGGGTCGGTGTTGGTACACTGCTCAACACTGACGGTTTTATCAATAAAAAGGTCGGTGTTGCTCATACCCTACACCGAACCTTTTATTAAGAAAACAGTCAGTGTTGAAGTTTTTCATAATTACGATTTTGCCACGTAGTCTCTACATTGACTGTTACATATTAAAATAGTCAGTGGTTGAGGATCAGTGAAGAGGTTTTTTGTACTAGTGCATGCTGATATCTGAAATAAAATCACCAGAATTAAACCCACACAAACACACACATACACACACACGCACACATATATATAGAGGAGATATCCACTTACAATATTTGAAAGTTACAACATCTTACAACAATTTAATTTTGTGAGTTTTAAAGTCCAAACAGTCGATCCAAACTGTTCAACATGTAATCTGTACTAAAATGTGTTTGAAGATCAAATTTTATATTTTTTTTGAATTTTTTTACTATTTATTAAGTATTTTACAAAACTGTTGTTTTTCAGTGATCCAAAATTATCTAAAATTCATAATATCATATCTACCCCTCTAAAATTTACCCAATTTCCTGCATTTTCTATTAAAAATCATTTTAAATTTATAAATATCCGTTTTGCCCCTTATAAGAAAAATGAAAAATATGTAACCTATTTAACATAAATGCTTAAGAGAAATTTTTGAGGGGTATACATGAAATTCCCCCTTAATAAATATAAATATTATCGTTGGAGAGCAGTTGAAACAGATTTGGAGGAAGAAGAAGAAGAGAAGATGGTTTCTCTGACAAAGTTCCACTGGTCCCAGTTTGACCATGGTACCAGTTTGTGCCCTGCTGAGAGCTCCCTCTCAGCTGCTATCACTTCCTCCATTGAAAGTTTCTAAAGAGAACCACCGAATCGGAAACAAAAACCCTAAACCCTTATACCTTACAAGCCTGAACCGGTCAAATTTGAAGGCAGTTCATTCGAGAAACGAGGAACCGAAGTCGTCTCTTTAGCTTCGGGTCAAGATATTAACAGAGTGGTTCTAGCATTATACAGCACACCTACCATATGCAGTGCTGCTTTTATTCTATATCTCTTGCGCTGTATGGTGCTAAAACTACTCTGTTACAATAATGTCTTAGAAGGTTGTAGCAGAGAGAATAAATTGGGCCTGCCTGAGTTGGGCTTAAACAAAATTAACACCTTTCTCAAATCACATTACTCGATTTAATAGTGGTACTTATTTTTTTTGGTACTCCTTATGTTGGGGTGGCTCTTGAAAATTGGAGCTGGGGTTGGTAAACGGGTAACCCGGTCGATATGTTGTTTCTTTGTTGCTATTTGGACGATTTTGAGCTTTACACAGAGAAAGGAGAGTAGTCCAGTTCAACTTTCCAAGGTTCTCTCTCTCTCTCTCTTTCTCTCTGCACTATTATGTGTTATAATTAAGAAAAAAATGTTTCTGTTCTACAATTAGTTTTAATTTGTACATGTGCTATTCTAAGGTCAAGTATACAACTCAAACTCAGTTAGCCCTTTATAGTGTAATTTAGTCTCAATCTTACCAGTATAGGTCTTTATGTACCTTCAATTGTGCAAACTCAGACATAGGTTTTCTTGATTACTTCATTCTTGAATTAAATGTCAAATTACCATTTTTGTGCCCTTGATTTCAACAAATGATCCCTATTGTTCAAACTTCAAAGCATTAAAAGAAACTTATTAATTATCTTCTTTGCATTATTAACTTAAAAATGGGCTCTTTTTTTTCGTACAGTTCCTGGGGCATGACAAAGATGAAGGCGTGCGGCGAAGTGCTATTTCTGGTAAAAAGGTATGGCATTTTATTCATCTCCTCTGCAATTTTTCTTGTATCCTCGTGTTCTCTAAATGGGCTCTGGGAAATCATTTGGAAATAGTAATTTCAGAGTTGTTTTATGTCCCCAGCAAAGCCTAATTTTACTCCCAAATTTTCAATACATCAAACATCCCTCTGAAGAACGCAAAAATTTTTTATACCTCTCCAAAAAAAAAAAAAAAATTTCTTTTGGAAACCAATTAATGACCAGCTCAGAACAAAAATTTAGTTTGGACCTTACTATTGACCATTTGGGGGGACTATAATTTATTCGTTTCTTTTAAATTTGTTTTGCTTGTAGATTTTACCGAAGGTGGATAAAACGAAGGAGGCAAGGAGGCAGAGAGCAAGCGAAATGAACTTTTGAAATTTCTCAATGCTAGCTATGATTAATTTTCTTTTTGTGTTTTTCATCAATCTCACAGTAATCATTTTCTTTTTCTTTCCTTTTTTAATTATCTTTTACCTACTTTATCATTTACCTCTTAGTCTGTCATTTACTATTTGAAAGTTTTGAGTTTAAAAATTAGCCGGGTTTACCAGACTCCACTTTGTGTGTATATATATATTTGTTTCAAAGCTTGTGTTTATTTTGGGGATTCATCAATTGTGGCTATTTTTAATTTGGAGTGAGGGGTTCTGCTCATTATTTGTGTTCAAATTATGTTTTTTTAATTATCTATAGCAGAGTTGGTGCACATAGGTCTTGTCTGATTGTATTGTTTCAAATGTTTCCATCGAAATTAAAGATGAAAGTAGAATTTTCTGCTGAAATTATGTAATTACTTAGCATTGTTATTGCATGTAAAATATATGTATTGTATTATTCTTCACCATGAATTTTTGCTTGATTACGTTTTAAGGTACCAATTGTGCCTAATTACAAGAAAGCACATATAACTTGAATAAATTTTGTTGGGTACAAGCAAACACATGAAATGGTAAGAATAATACACGCCTGTTACGACCTCTTACAAGTAAACACACATAACTTGAATAAAAAGAGAAGAAAAAGAAAATATTAAAATTGAAAAAAAGAAGAAAAATATATTCATATATTAAACATCAAGCCCTTCAAAAAGCGAGCACTCTTGTTGCTGGTGTGCGGAGTAATTCCTAACGAGTTGCATGTTCATTTCTTGCTCTTTTGATTTTCGGGCCAATAATTACTATGGCAAATCCGGTACCAAATCCTGTACCAAATCCCAATCCAACGAAAAGGCCCAATAGAACAATTGCAGTCATTTTCTTAGCAGGTTTTGTGGGAGGAGAGGTTGAATTGTTTCCAAGGATTTGAACATTGCACAGCTTAGATAATGGCACACCGCATAATCCAGGGTTCCCTTCGAACGATGAATTGTCGAATGCCAGGAACTGGCCAGATTGCGGGATTCTCCCGACCAGATGGTTAAATGAAAGATTCAAGTAGGATAGAAAATTCAGGGAGATTAGTTCCTGTGGAATCTCTCTAGAGAGGTTGTTCCAAGAAAGGTCAAATGCCTCGATTTGCGTCAATTGCCCAAGTCGATGTGGGATAGATCCAGTGAAGGCATTATGTGATAGGTTTAACGCTTTTATCCCTTTGAGCTCGCCAATCGTCTTAGGAATATCACCAGTGAATCTATTTGTCGATAAATCAATCGACATCATTAAATTAGGTAAATTAAATTAGGTAAGTTATTCAATAGTATCATTTGTGCCCCTTTATCCGTGATAGTAACAGAGATCCCATAAATTTGAAAATCAAGCAATGCCCCAAGGCCTTTACCATGAAAGGCATCTGAGGATAAATTTTGCATGGACATGAAATTATTGAACCATAGTGGTGATAAACTTCCATTTAAGTTGTTTGAAGCTAGATCAATTATTCTTAACAATGAGAAAAGAGAATTCATTTTTCCAAAATTTGAAGGAAGGTCTAGTGTACCATGGAATTTATTGGACCTTAGAACAATGACTTGGAGATTTGGAAGCTTTCCTAGTGAAAACGGGAAAGTGCCACCAATGTGGTTGTTCCCTATGTCAAGGAGTGCCAAATCGTTACACCTTGTTAAAGATCCAGGCAAATTGCCTTCAAGATTGTTGTTGTTCAAATCCAATATGACGAGTGCACAAGACCTTCTTATGTGACTAGAAAGTATTCCAGATAACTTGTTTCCTCTTAAACTCAGGATCTGCATGCCTGGTTTTCCTATGATGCAAGAAGGAATCGATCCACCACTAGTGGAAAAACACACATCAGGGTCGGTTATATACGCACATTAGCATCGGACCCCGAGGCGATGCTGACCCAGGCGACGCAAATACGCAAGTAATCTGGGTCGGTTAAACAGGCGATGCTAAAAGTTGAATTAGCATCGGTTATCTACAGTAACCGATGCTAAAAGTGTGAATTAGCATCGGTTATTCACACTTTTAGCATCGGTTATTTACAAATAGCCAATGCTAATTCACACTTTTAGCATCAGTTACTGTAGATAACCGATGCTAATTTTAATTTTTTTTTTTTTTTAAAGCTGGTCAATAATTAATATGCCACAATCACAAAGAAAAGAATTATCAAAATAATATTCAACAATCACAATTCCAACAATTAATCAAACTACATCAGCCATGTCACTTAACAAAATAATAACAATGAATTATCAAAATATCACAATTACGTAGAATCATCTAACTAGCATTTGTACACTAATTTACAACTATATCAAACATTTCATAAAGAAACAGTTTAAAACAAATCTAAACAACCAAAAGTGCCTGAACTGAAGCTTCTTTACTTAAAAGAAAAGTTTTAAATCATTGAACCTTTTTAAGGCTTGGTCCAAATTTCCTCATGAGATTATCAGCTCTTAATTGATCACACTGCAAAGAATCAAAATAAAAGGGAACTAATAAGCATTATACACCACTAGTATGCTCCTGAACACAAAAATAACAGTTCAGAACACAGAAATAAGCCCCTGAACCCTGTCAGAACACATAAATTTTCAAAAAAGTCCCTGAATTTTACCAGAATTCAGTCCTAACAGTCCCCAACACTTAATTTTTACTGGAAAGACCTTGGAAGTTGAGAAAAATAAATTCAAAACTGTGCAGAATGCTGAAATATTATAAAATGCCCCTTATTTTGTAACAATATATCTAGATGTTATTAGAAATTGATCACATCAGTTCCTATTTACCATAACTAAACAGTTAATAATTTATATTGGTAAGAATTTAGGTTCAGCTATGTTGAACAAATTAAGATTCAAGTTATCAAAGTAAGGTCTTATTTAGCCATAGCAGAAATTAAGATATTTTAAGACTAACCTTAAATATTAAAATGAAACCTAACAGAGAAGAAGATAGAAATTCAGTACCATAACTGAGTTAGTAGTCAATTTGGGTATCATCATCACTGTCCTCTGATGAGGAACCTATATCAATGTAGCTGTTCATCGCACAATTTGAAAGCAATTGTGTGCAACTACAACTGGTTACGCATCTCAACGGCTGAAATCTGAGTTTGATTACATGTTTGAGTAAAAGGTTATACCATAAAATTGAATAGCTGAACTATACTTCAAAATAAAATTGGAAGTTATACATTTTTAATATCAAGATGAGTGGTCAGTACTTGACAGGTTTTGTCAATGGCTCAGGTTCTAATTAGATGAAATTAAGGACCTTGTTGAACTAATACTAAACTTTGAGGGCAGATTTAACAGAGAAAAGGAGAGAGTATTCTATTTTTTTATGTCTATACTACTTTGCATCATAGAAATACTACATAGATATATTGGATTTCGTATACTATTTTTATGTCTATATGATAGATTGGTGTATGTTTCCGTTCTTACAGAGGAAATTAATGTTTGATGATGTTTTGTTCTTTTGGTACCCACGCCAATTAGAATAGTAATCATGAATAAATATAGATCAGATATGCAAGCTTATATACTAAGTGTGCTAATTGCTAAATTCAGCATGTGATTTAGATAGTATCTACAAATTGCAACTCTCTACAATATTGATCCTCGACTATAACCAGCATGAGATAAGACTAGTTCAGTACTCGTATAGTAGTACCTCAATATAAAACTAGCCTCAGATCAGCTTCAAAAGGGATACAACCGCGTGGGAGTTTCTAGAGCTTCGTACAAGATACAACTCAATTATAAAACTAAAGCAGGAAAATTTTGCGAACTAACAACGAACTGTACACATTATCACGTGAAATAATGAATCGTAAGGTAGACAGGTACAGAAATGCCAGCATTGAAAGTATCACTAACAAGAATATGAATGAAATTAATGGTAAACTAACAACAGAAGATAGTTACAAACCTCATGAGGATTAGAATCTCTCATTGTGTCAATTCATCGGTCCACCTCGACAGTCTTGCAACCAAGGATGATCTACAAGGGCATTTTCGTCAGAATAGTTTTACTTTATAAGAAACTACAGTAAAATGGATTATTTTCTTGATGTTTTGCAACCAAGGATGATCTACAAGGACATTTTTGTCAGAATAAATTTACTGTATAAGAAACTATAGTTTTACTGAATAAGACTTTCGTACCAAGAACTTGCCGAGCTGTCAGATGCTTCTTCGGTTTAGGATTTAGCATCCCTTGTACCAGGTCATTTGCATTGTCAGAAACCCTAGGCCAAGGTTCTCTTTTAAAATCAATTACTAATCTGATAATAGATTGCGCCACTCCTTGTTCCATTTGTACACCACAGAAAAATTAACATAAATTCATGAATCAACTCAAAGAGAAATAATTGGAGAAGGGTGTAATAGCATTTGTACCAAATTCACCGTGACCAAGCTCTCGGCCAAGTTGGTACCGGATTGAGCGTCGATCTGTACGATAATATGGCAGGGAGAGAGTACCAGTTGAGTACAGTGCTCGGTGCTCGGACTCAGAGAGAGAGACAGCAGGGGGGGGTTTTGGGCTCGGTGCTCGATAGAGAGAGAGAGGACGAAGAGGGTCTAGGCTTGGGTCTAAGGCGGCGATGAGGTCAGGGTATGAGGCGAGAGAGCGAGAGAGAAAGGTTTTGGGTTGGCGGAGAGGACTAGCGAAGAGAGAGAGAGGAGGGGAGGGGAGGAGAGGACAGGCAGTGGGAGGCGGGGTCTAGGTTTGGGTCGCGATCGGGAGGGAGAAGGAATTTTAGAGATAACTCGCGTAATTTTTTTAGTGGTCTGGTGCGCGATATTTTTTTTTGTAGTAATAACCCGATTCTAAAACAAGAAATCAGAGTCGGTTAATTAAATAACCGATGCTAATAGTATTTAGAATCGGTTATTTAATTTAACCGATGCTAATAAGTAGATAATCAGAATCGGTTTTTTGTAAAGAACCGATTCTGATATGGCCAGCACTTATAAGAGCGGTTGTTAATGTTTAACCGATCCTGATTGTCCTTTTTAAGATCAGTTGTTTATAAAGTCCGATTCAGATATAGATCAGTATCGAATTTTGAAAAGTCCGATCCTAATAGGGCGATGCTGATGTGCATTTTTCCACTAGTGAACTCAAGTTGTTGTGTGATAGATCCAGCATGTTAAGTCTTGGTTCACAAATTGAAGATGGGATTTCTCCAGTTAGCATATTTTTGGATAAAAAGAGATATCTAGTATTCTCCAAATAGAGTGTATAGTTGGATGGGATTTCTGAGAATTCATTGTTGGAATAGTCCAAAATGTAAGCACCCACAAGTGGGACTGCTCCTTTTAGCTTGTTAAAACTAAAATCAATTTCAGCAAAGGAAAAACCTGGAGGAACATCTTCTACACTAGTAAACATGTTGTGCGAAAGGTTAAGAATTGCACCAGAATACGTGAACCTCTTCCATATCCACCTTGGTATAACTCCGTGCAATTGGTTTTTTGAGAGATCAACAGTGTACAAATTGGTGAGGTTACTGAGGTGCCCAACTAAGTTAAGGTCAAATGTTCCGTTAAAATTGTTTGAGCTCAGGTCAAGAGTAACTAGACTTGGGAGCCAAACTATTGAATTTGGAATTGGTCCGCTAAACTGGTTCATACTTAGATCAAGTGTTTTGAGATTTGAAAACTTAAATATTTGCAAGGGAATTTGTCCATTCAATTGATTTTCATCAAGGTAAAGCTCAATCAATGGAGAAAATACAAGAGAAGACTCTTTTAGTCGGAACTGGCCTGAGAGCTTGTTGTTAGAAAGATATAGTGTTTCCAAACTTGGAAGAGAAAACAAACTTTGGGGGATTGAGCCAGAGTGTGAGTTATGGGAAAGGTCCAATATTGCTAATTTACCAAGTTTTTCGATTGAAGAGGGTTTTTGTCCTGAAAAGTTGCAACTTGAAAGAAAGAGTACAGATAAATTTCTGAGGTTGCCAATTGAATATGGTATGCTACCAAAAAAGTTGGTTTCTATGAGAACCAATCTCTCCAAAGAACTCACGATTGGAAAATTAGGTAAAGTCCCAAATAGCTCTCCATTTTTTGATAAATCAATCTTGGTCAATGTTGGGATTTGAAAAATCTCGTGTGGAAACAGCCCTTCAAGGTCGGAATGCTGCAATTGGAGATCTTTCAATGGAAATTCAGCAAAGTAGTCAGGAATCTGGGTTTTCAAGCTGTTCTCACTGAGGCGAATGACAGTTAAGGAACCAAGTTGGGAAAGAGAAGATTCAATGGGGCCTGACAGATTACAATTAACCATACTGAGAACTTGTAAGTGGGGGACCGACTCAGACAGAGCTCTGCACCACTCGGTTCCATTCTCAGAGATATCCACACCATCAAGATAGAGCTCCCTTAAATGGCTAAGTTGGCTAACCAATATCCGCAGATTTGGTTCATGCAGTTTCACACGATAATCAAAGTAATAGTCGCATGAAAGGTCAAGGGAGATCAAGTTTGTGAGGTTGGCTATACCAATTGGTATTTGACCAGAGAATCCTGTGTTGGATAAGTTGAGATTGGTAAGCATAGTTAGCTTCTCAAACCCATGAGCTGGAATCTGGTTTTGTGAAAAGTAATTATATGCAAGGTTGAGGTGTTGGAGCGAGGTTAGATTAAAGATTGCGGCACTGAGGTTACCTTGAATGTTACGATTGCTAATGTCAAGAGCAGTGACATGGCCGGTTGCTTTGTCGCAAGACACTCCCTCCCAGCCACGACAACAGTCTGTTCCGGGTTGCCAAGAGGTAAGATCAGAGAGGAAGAAGCCTCTTTTGAGTTGGAGAAGGGAAGAGCTCTGGTCAGGAAGGCATGAGACGTGGGTTGGCACAGAAGCACAGGGAAGCAAAAGAGATGAGAGGATAATGAGTAGAGTGTAGAGACACAAGTGCAGAGAGTTTGGCCAAGAATTAGCAAAACCCATTTGTTCAATCTGGTAGAAACAGCAGGAGAGTAGTGAATGGTGGATTATGAAATTAACTTGTATATATAAAAACCAAGCTGTAAACAGTGTAATTTTTTCATGCACGTTGACTGAGAAAGTCTTTAGAGCTGTTAGGCCATTCAATATGAACATTGTTCATTTGTTTGGTTAGGCTCACATCAGCTTGACTACTACTTGACTACTCTTCAGTTGACTTGGGTCAACCCAGCCTCTTCTTTTTTACCAGCCTTAATCGTCACTGCAAAGAAAATGCTTTACGACAATCATCACTAGCAAACAAGAATTTAACAATAAAAAACATAAATTTTCCAAAAAATATTCGTGATATTCTTGAAAGTTTGCCATATATTTATATATTCTACGTATTAATTGTTCTCAACATGAAAGCTATAATATCAATTATTTGCAGTATAAATTACAAAGAAATTGTTCCAAAAAGCACAACATTAAATAATAATAAATCAAAATGAGTGAAATTTTTGTAACTTTTTCCAACAAAAAGTATTTAGCACTGACGAATGAGTGGGTTTATTCAGTCATAAATTATGTAAATTGGGAGCCCAACATAGGTAATTTTAAAATACTACAAACTAGACTAAATATTTAACAAACTAGACTAAATATTTAACAAGTATAATTGAATTAATTAAAATATATAAGTAATTTACCATTTCGTAATGTAAATTTAAATAAATATTTCCATATTTCCAAAATTTCTGATTTTAACACTAAAGAAATCTATCAATCAAAATTTTGTTAAGGACTTTATATAGAAAATGTACAAACTTAGGAAATTCAAATCAAGAGTACTCCAAAAATAGTTTGGATTGGATTTTAGACTCCGGTGCAACCGATCACATGTCCGGAAATAGAAATATATTGTATAATTACCAAAAAAGCAAAGCTCAAGAATTTGTATATGTTGTAAACGGTGAAAAAATAGAAATTTGTGGTTATGGCTCAATCAAGCTTTTTTCAAAAGAAATTAAACATGTTTTACACATAAAAAATTGCACATCTAATTTGTTGTCTATAGGAAAAAAATTCAAAAGAAATAAATTGTTAGATTATTATTTCATCGCAAAATGTATTTTTTCATGATATGACATCCAAGAGGATGATTGGTGAAGGTATCTATCAAAATGGACTCTATTTTTTAAATAACCAAAAATTCAATTTTAACACCAAAATACAAGACATTGGAAGTTTATGGCATAAAAGAATTAGGCATCCTTCCGAAAGAATCTTAAAATATATTTTTTATTTTTCAAATTTAGATTGTAATAATTGTGAAGTATGCAAACTAGCTATACAAGACTTCCTTTTTGTAACTTAAAATTCAAAAAGTAGTCAAATTTTTGAACTTGTTCATTCTGATATTTTGGGACCCGCACCTGTAGACTCTTATAATTGTTTTAAATATTTTGTTACATTTATAGATGATTTTTCACGATTAACTTGCTTATATTTATTAAAAAATAAAAGTAAAGTTTTTTCTCACTTGCAAGAGTTCTCAAATTTAGTTGAAACTCAATACAATACGAAGATTAAAATTCTTAGGACCGATAATGGAACATAATTTGTTAATCAAAATTTCTCAAGTTTTTTTGAAACAAAAAGAAATTATACATCAAACCACTTGTGTTTATACCCCACAACAAAATAGAATTTCCGAAAGAAAAAATCGTTATTTACTTGAAATGACAAGAGCATTAATGTTTCAAACCAATGTTTAAAAAATTTATTGGTCGGATGCCATTCTCACCGCAACTTATTTGATAAATAGGTTGCAAAGTGTTGTTTTAAATTGGAAAAGCCCACTAGAAGTTATATACCAAAGAAAAATAATCTTTAATCATCTAAATTTTTTCGGATGTACATGTTTTTTACACCAAAATAAACGACATAAATTAGATCATACTTCTATTAAAACTATTTTTCTAGGATATTCATCTCCAAAAAAGGGTTATAAATGTTATGATCCTATAAATCTAAATTATATATTTCTAGAAATGTAACATTTTTTTAAAATGAGCCATATTTTAAAACCAAGAAAAATAAGATTGATAATCAGGTAAAAATGATTTTGTCTTTCGTATATCTAGTAATCAAATTGTTGAGCAAAGAATTGTAGGAAATGATGAAGAAGAAGAAAATGAAGACGAAAATAACAACACTTCTCCAAGTGGAACCGGGGAAGAAGAAGATTAAAATATTGAAGAAAATGAAAATATTGAAGAAGAAGTTACGGCAAGGAGGTCAACCCGTCCTACTCAACCGTCCATAAGATTACGAGATTTCGTAACCTATAAGGTTCAATATCCTATTCAAGATTATATTTCATATAATAATATTTCAAAAAACCACCATGCATTTCTTAGTTCAATTTCCAAAATAGAAGAACCAAATTTTTTTGAGGAAGCCAGAAGCCAACCGGTGTGGTGCAAGGCTATAAAATAAGAACTTGAAGCCTTAGAAAAAAAAAAACACATGAACCATTGTATCGTTACCAAAAAATAAAAAACCCGTAAGATGCAAATGTGTTTATAAAGTTATGGCACTATAGAAAGGTACAAGGCCCGGCTAGTTGCCAAAGGGTATACCCAAACATATGGTATTGATTACCAAGAAATCTTTGCTCCGGTAGCAAAGATGAATACCATTAGAATTTTACTTTCGATAGCGGTAAATAATGGTTGGAAGTTATATCAAATGGATGTTAAAAATGCACTTCTTCAAGAAATACTTGAGGAAGAAGTTTATATGACCCTTCCATCGGGTCATTTAAAAGAAAAAAAAATGTTAACCTTGTTTTTAGGTTAAATAAATCAATTTATGGACTTAACTAATCTCCAAGGATATGGTATGGCAAACTATCTCAATATTTAATTTTTTATAGTTTTAAAGTAAGCCAATTCGATACATCTTTATTCTAAAAACATGAAAATAATGATATTACTATTGTACTTGTTTATGTTAATGACATAATTATAACAATAAACAATTATGAAAAAATTAACAATGTTAAAAGACACTTAAAAGAAAAAATTGAAATAAAAGACCTTGGTAAACTTAAATATTTTTTAGGAATTGAAATAGCTCACTCTATCAAAGGACTATTTATTTGACAAAGAAAATACACTATTGACCTTCTAAAAAAACGGGAAAATTAGGATCCAAACCGGTCTCAACACCAATAGATATTAATTGTAAATTAAATTCCGAAGATGGAGAACCGTTGGAAAATGTCAACCAATTCGAACGGCTTGTAGGTAAATTGATTTACCTAACGGTAACTAGGCCGGATATATCATTTGCAGTAAGCCAAATTAGTAAATTTATGCATTCACCAAGAAAACTTCATTTGGATGCAATTGATAGAATTTTGAGATACATAAATAAATCACCCGGAAAGGGTATATGGATGAAAAATAATAAATCTAACGTAGTGTGTGGCTCTTCTGATGCAGATTGGACCGAGAGTTTCGATAGAAAATCTACAACTGACTATTGCACGTTTGTAGGTGGAAACTTAGTCACATGGAAAAGCAAGAAACAAAATGTCATGGCACGTTCAAGTGCGGAAGCGGAATATCGTGTCATGGCATCCACCGCAAGTGAACTCAAATGGGTCAAACAATTGCTCGAAGAATTGAACTTCAAAATAGATAAACCAATGAACATGTTTTGTGATAACAATGTGGCAAGGCATATTGCCTCGAATGCGGTGTTTCATGAAATAACAAAACACATCGAAGTTGATTGTCATTTCATAAGAGAAAAAGTTCAAGCCAAGGAAATCGAAACACCTTACGTGAAGAGCCAAGACCAATTAGCCGATATTTTTACAAAGGGTCTTATTGCGAAGCCGTTTGAAGAAATAACAAGCAAGGTAGGATTAATCGATATCTATAATCCTAGCTTGAGGGGGAGTGTTGAGAATAACAATAGTTAGAGGTCTAAAATAGAGAATGGGTAAAATTGTAATTTAGGAAAAATAAGAAGTTACCGTTGAAATTTACGGTACAATAAGCCATGATGTTATATGCAACAGTATGCAAAATAAAATAAAATAAATTGATTGAAATCTGAAATATAAAAAAATTTAAGAGATTGTCATATGCAAGAATTTATCAAATAATATAGTTATATATTAGGAAATGAATAGAAAATTTAATGCATGATAATATTTATAAGCTTCTTGTAAAAGATTTGGTGTGTGACAAAGTTGGTATCAGAGCATGGTGATGTAGTGCCAATAATCCATTAGATGTCTAGTGAACGTCAGTGAGATCGTATTGAGTTATTAGTATTATTACGAACTTTCTTTCTGGTCTATTAACGTTATCTCTTATATGAAATGAACTAATATGAAAAGTGAAATGATATAGAAAGTCAACTGAATATTGTATGGATTTATTGACCGTAAATAATGTAAAGATGGGTACATATGGTGAACGTAAACTATTACAAATATGATACTATTGTTAATGAATTAGTGAAATGAATGTGAAAGTGTAGTACTGATGATTGATTTTAAGAATCAATGATATAGGTACGTTTATATGAAAATATATTATTGACTAGATCGTATCATAATGGTTCGCCTTATTAATTGTAAATTGTAAATAATCAATACATTAGTGTATATATATGAAATAATTGATTGTCAAGGTATATTGAATATACATGTACACTAGAATTATTAAACTGAACATTATATATATTGTGAATGATTTTTCAAAGGTTAAATTGAATTTTCACAGTAGTCACTATGACACTGACTTCTGATTCCTTGACTCTATCTCAGGTTTCTATTCTAATTCCTTCTGAGATTGTATATTTTGTTCCTGATTGTGGTATTCTATCTTGACACTGAGATCAATCAGTATTGATATTGTTCTTATTTCTCTGATACGGATCCTAATCTGTTTAGGATCAAATTGTGAAAATAAAGAGGAAATAAAATAGAAGATTAACATTGGCTCGATTGGCCGCTGATATGAAAAATAATAATGAAATTCTAAAGTAGGGTAGACTTTGATTTGGATCTTGACTATTTGAACCTAGAAAGTATTGGACTGCGGTTTATTGGACATATACAAACTATTAGACTATTGGACACTTGCATATTAGACTGAAATCGAAATAAAATTTAAATGGAAAGGATTAAGGAAATGATTATATAATTGGATTTTGTTATGGAAATTTTTGGTGGTTATGAGTTTGAAATTTTAGGGTTTTGACCGAAATTCTTATGCACATTGTAAATATTATGTGGATAATTAAACTTAAAGAAATGATTATCCAAAATTAACTGTATCGATGTGTAAGCCAATGATATTTCAAATAATTGAATATTGTTGTAGTAAATTTTAATGAGTTTGTGGATCTAAGATTTCATGATTTTTACCGAAATTCAAATTTTTGTATGGATTGATTGATATTAATTAAAATGCATGACTCGAATTTTAAAAGGGTTCATAAAAAGTGTTTTAGAGAAGTATGATGGATTATACCTAAGTTATTATAGGAATCCAAGTTATTATGGGAATCCAGCATTATTGATTGTATTAGCAAATCCGTATGAGATCACAATCTCTTTTGTAAATGTGAGTATAGTTGTTTTCTGAAATGATTCAGTTCTATAGTGATCTTCTCTTCCAAGTGTCTCTTCCTGTTTAGATTATTGCTATACTGACATTGGTATCAGTTAATGCTGATGCATTCCTGCCTTCTGACATGAATCAAAGAAAATGGATAATAGTGGTAACCTATATTGTACTAATACTTTTGAATAATAGCAAAAATGTACTATTGTATTACGTGATATTGATCAAGTATATGAATTAATTGATGTTTGACTATATGTGTAATATGATATAATGAAATATATTTCGCTACTATCGTTGTGATAAACTGTTATAAGTAAAATGCTTATTTTCACAGAAGTACCGAGAATTTGACAAAATTGACTGACCACCAAAGAAGTGAAGAATAACCTTGGTAATTATGATATTAGCTGTATGATTTGAATATATAAAATTTCTATAGAACTTTATTATTGTTCGACTACAATGAGGTATAATTGGAAAATACTGAATGAAATATTATGAATCAAGTAAGGATATTAGAGTGCGCAGCGAAAGCGTAGTGATTATAATTAATGATTGTATTGTTTAAAAGATGCATATTAATTTGAATTTCGAGGACGAAATTTTATTTTAAGGGGGGAAGAATGTAACAGTATGCAAAATAAAATAAAATAAATTGATTGAAATCTGAAATAGAAAAAAATTTAAGAGATTGTAATATGCAAGAATTTATCAAATAATATAGTTATATATTAGGAAATGAATAGAAAATTTAATGCATGATAATATTTATAAGCTTCTTGTAAAAGATTTGGGGTGTGACATTATAAATATTCATAGGAGAGAGATTGTAAGAAGAATTTCATAACAAAAGTACTCAATATTAATAGAAATATCCAATATCAATAGAAATCTTATTCTCATAAAATTCAAGATTAGTTCCTGTGGAATCTCTCCAGAGAGTTGGTTCCAAGATAGGTCAAGTGACTCGATTTTCATCAAACGTCCAAGTTGATGCAGAATGGATCCAGTAAAAGCATTATGTGACAGGTTTAGTGCTTTTATTCCTTTGAGCTCGCCAATCGTCTTAGGCAAGCTATTCTCTAGTGTCATTAGTGCCCCTTTATTATTCGTGACAGTAACAGAGATCCCATCAATTTCAAAATAAATTAAAGCAGTGGACCAAGGACTTTACTAAGAACTGCATCTGAGGATAAATTATGCATGGACTTGAAATTACTGAACCAGAGTGGTGGTAAACTTCCATTGAAGTTGTTTGAAGCTAGATCAATCATTCTTAACAATTGGGAAGGAGAATTCATTTTTCCAAAATTTGAAGGAAGGTCTACTGCACCATAGAATCTATTGGACCTTAGAAATAATGACTTCGAGATTTGGAAGCTTCCCTAGTGAAAACGGGAAAGTGCCACCTAGCTATGTGGTTGTTCCCAATGTCAAGGAGTCTCAAATCTTTACACGTTGTTAAAGATCTAGGCAGATAGCCTTCAAGATAGTTGCTGTTCAAATCCAATATGATGAGCGCACAAGACCTGTTTATGTGATGTTATAGTGTTCCAGAATTAGCGAAATCCATTTGAATCTGGTAGAAACAGCAGGAGAGTACGTAGTAAATGGTGGATTATGAAATTAACTTGTATAAAAAGCCAGCTGTAAACAGTACTTGTAATTTCATGCACGTTGACTGAGTAAGTCATTTAGAGCAGTTAGGCCATTCAATATGAACATTGTTTGGTTAGGCTCACATTGACTTGGGTCAACCCAGCCTTTTTTTTAAAGCTAATTGGTATTTTCTTATAATATCCGTGATATTATAACACTAAAATGCTTTATCACAATCATCACTGGCAAAAAATAATTTAACAATAAAAAACATAAATTTTCCAAAATATTTCCTTCATATGACATCATCATTGTTGGAAATTATTCAAAGATATTCTGTATTATAAATAGCGTGGCATTGTTTGTATGTTGTGTTCTTATAGTATTCGTGATATTTTCGTTAACGTGAAAGTTTGCCATATATTTGTATGTTCTATATATTGTTCTGAACATGCAAATAAAGATAAAAATCTATTAAAAAAACCTATTATAATATCAATTACATTTGCAGTATAAATTGCAAAGAAATTGTTCGAGAAAGCACCACATTAAATAATAAAATAATCAAATTAGTGACATTTTTGTAACTTTTTCCAACAAGTATTTAGAACTGAGGAATGAGTGGGTTTATTCAGTCTTAAATTGGGAGCCCAACAGAGGTCTTTGTCAAACTTTTTGATGTTTTTGAACCTAATAGGCGGCACTAGTCACTACTAGAATTTCTGTTTTTAGCAAGGGTAGAAAACGCATTTCCAAGTATGTGAAGGGTCCATGGAAATAAAATGGGTTTTTCTGACACTGTTCTGACACCGTAACCCATTTTCAAAGGTAGACCCATGAAAAAAATAGCGCATCAAAATATTTCCTGTGTGTCCATTGAAATGTATCATTTTCGTCCTTGAAAAAGTTTGGCATGACCCGTGACCCGCCAAACAGACCAAATATTATATTTAATTGAAGGTGCATTGAAATACTTAACCACTTGCGCATGAAAATAAGTCTGAAGAAGTTGGACATACTATTTTCATGGGCTGGCCCTTGGAAATATTTTGTTTATTCTGTTTATATTATTTTATAAGTGAAGGTTCATAAAAATACTGGGACAAATGCGCATGAAAATGTTTTATTGATACAGTATATATTATTTTATAGTTGGACATATTATTTCCATGGAATGACCCTTGGAAATGTTTTGTTTATTATGATTATATTATTTTATAGTGAAGGTTCATAGAAATACTGGAGGCAAATGCACATGGAAATGCTATATTGATTCAGTTTATATTATTTTATCTCTACAAGAATAGAACAATATATAAGAAACTACATTTATTGGATAACAGCATAAGAAATCACAACATATAAAATTTTATTTTTTCTCATTTAAATGGAATATTATTCTAAACTACACATTTCAAGTTAAATTTATTATCTCTACACCTCTTATTTCAAAATAGTTATCTTATGTGTACGAAATACCACATTATTTTGCATTAGATATTTCTGAAGTAATTGGTATACCAAAAATTAGTTGATCAGTTTTCCAATCTTACACCATGCTCCTCATAATATGCTTATAATATATATTGCCGGGTAAAAATCCTAAATAAATGGAGGTATTATAAAGCAACAATAATTCGTATTCAACACCTGTGCATACAAAATTTGCCCAACAACATATTTCCTAACTATGTGCAGATGGAACAACATATTTCATATCATTCCAATAAACTAAATTTCTAGCCTTGTACCAAATTATGCAGTAGGTTTCGGCAATGAGAATTATCTTTTATATATATCCAACAAACTGGAATATTTAAATATATAATGTAAAAGAGTGTATAGAAAGTAAAGGATACATCCAGAAATCTTGTCTTGCTCATATAAATTTGGGACTGTTGTAACTGAGGCATACCTAGAAACCGCTTTGTGTTGAACTTATTTTTTTCCTTAACTATAGCACATATTTACTTGTCAGGTTGTACTGTTTTGAATGCTTCCATTGAAATTTATTGACAAAAGCAGAATTTGATGCGGAAATTACTTAATAACTATTAGCATTGTTGTTGCATGTAAATTAAATATATGTATTGTATTATTCTTTACCATGAATTTTTGCTTGACTGCGTTCGAAGACACCAATAGCAGTGTTCATCGGTTCGGTTCGGTTGAAACCGAACCGAACCGAACCAAAGTTTTATTTCGGTTTGTTCGGTTCAAACCAAAATATATTAATTTTTTTATTTAAAGCAATTGATTTATAATAAACCGAATTATATTAAGAAATAAACCGGGATATTAAGAAATAAACCGAAGTATTTAAAGCAATTGATTAAGAAATAAACCGGGGTATTAAGAAATAAACCGGAACGGTCCGGACCAAATTCATAATATATAAAAGTTCGGTCAGTTCGGTTATTTCAGTTTTAAAAATTTTCAAACCGAACCGAACCAAAATTATAATTCGGTTTTAAAAAGTAAACCGAACCGAACCATTAAACTGAACCGTTTGGTCCAAACTAATTCGGTTCGGTTCAAAACCGACTAAACCGGACCCAATGAACACCCCTAGATACCAATGTATCTATTTACAAGCAAACGCATATATAACTTGAATAAATATTGTTGGGTACAAGCAAACACATGAAATAGTAAAAATAATACACTCCTGTTACGACCTCTTACAAGCAAACACATAAAATATACCCAAACCCTTTGAAAACTTGTACTAATTATATAAAACAAAGAAAAAGATGTTAATATGTAAAAAACATCAACTAGAAGAAAATTTATACTAATTATATATCCAAACTCTCATTGTTGATGCACGAAGAAATTCCTAACGAGTAGCATGTGCATTTCTTGCTCTTTTGATTACTGGGATAACAATTGCTATGGCAAATCCGGTACCAAATCCCAATCCAATGAAAAGGCACAACAAAACAATTGCAGTCATTTTCTTAGCAGGCTTTGTAGAAGGAGAGGTTGAATTGTTTTCGGGACTTGTGACATTGCACAGCTTAGATAATGGAACACCACATAATCTTGGGTTCCCTTCAAACGATGAATTCTCGAATGCCAGGAACTGGCCAGAATGCGGGATTCTCCCGACCAGATGGTTAAATGAAAGATTCAAGTAGGATAGAAAATTCAGGGAGATTAGTTCCTGTGGAATCTCTCCAGAGAGTTGGTTCCAAGAAAGGTCCAGTGACTCGATTTGCGTCAATCGTCCAAGTCGATGCGGAATGGATCCAGTGAAGGCATTATGTGATAGGTTTAGTGCTTTTATTACTTTAAGCTCTCCAATTGTCTCAGGAATATCACCAGTGAATCTATTTCTCGATAAATCAATCAAAATCATTAAATTAGGCAACTCATTCTCTAGTGTCATTTGTGCCCCTTTATCCGTGATAGTAATAGAGATCCCATAAATTTGAAATTTATACCATTGATTAAAAGAGGCATCCAAGGATAAATTATGCATGGACTTGAAATTATTGAACCAGAGTGGTGGCAAACTTCCATTGAAGTCGTTTGAAGCTAGATCAATTATTCTTAACAATGGGAAAGAAGAATTCATTTTTCCAAAATTTGAAGGAAATTCTAGTGTACCATAGAATCTATTGGATCTTAGAACAATGAATTGGAGATTTGGAATCTTCCCTAGTGAAAACGGGAAAGTGCCACCTATGTGGTTGTATCCTATGTCAAGGTGTGTCAAATATTTACACCTTGTTAAAGATCTAGGCAGATAGCCTTCAAGATAGTTGCTGTTCAAATCCAATATAATGAGTTCACAAGACCTGCTTATGTGACGAGATAGTGTTCCAGATAATTTGTTTCCTCTTAAATTCAGGATCTTCATGCCTGGTCTTCCTATGATGCAAGAAGGAATCGATCCACTCAAGTTGTTGTGTGATAGATCTAGCATGATAAGACTTGGTTCACAAATTGAAGATGGGATTTCTCTAGTTAGCATATTTCTAGATAAACTAAGAAATGCAGTTTTCTCCAAATAGAGTGTATAGTTCCATGGGATTTCTGAGAATTCATTGTTGGAATAGTCCAAAATGTAAGCACCCACAAGTGGGACTGCTCCTTTTAGCTTGTTAAAACTAAAATCAACGGCCTCAAAGGAAAAACCTGGAGGAACATCTTCTACACTAGTAAACATGTTGTGCGAAAGGTTAAGCATTGCCTCAGAATCACTCAACCTCTTCCATATCCACCTTGGTATAACTCCGTGCAATTGGTTTTTTGAGAGATCAACATAGAGCAGATCACCTACATATCTCAGTAATCGAGGTATTTGGTTGAGGTTGCACGATCCTAAACCAAAATATCTGATTTGTGGAAATGCTAATGGCAGCTGTTCATGTGATACTTCTTCCACAGATAACTGATTATCTGATAGAGACAAACCGGTGAGGTTGCTCAGGTGCCGTAGTAAGTTAAGGTCAAATGTTCCATTAAAATTGTTTGAGGCCAGGTCAAGAGTAATTAGACTTGGGAGCAAACTATTGAATTTGGAATTGGTCCACTAAACTGGTTCCCACTTAGAACAAGGGTTTCCAGATTTGAGAATTTAAATATTTTCCAGGGAATTTGTCCATTCAATTGATTTTCATCAACGTCAAGCACAATCAATGGAGAAAATACAAGAGAAGACTCTTTTAGTCGTAACTGGCCTGAGAGCTTGTTGTTAGACAGATCTAGTGTTTCCAAACTTGGAAGAGAAAACAAACTTTGGGGGATTGAGCCAGAGTGTGAGTTATATGAAAGGTCTAATCTTGTTAATTTACCAAGTTTTTCGATTGAAGATGGTATTTGTCCTGAAAAGTTGCAACTCCAAAGAATGAGATCAGACAAATTTCTGAGGTTGCCAATTGAATCTGGTATGCTACCAAAAAAGTTGGTTTCTACGAGAACCAAGCTCTCCAAAGAACTCACGATTGGAAAATTAGGTAAAGTCCCAAATAGCTCTGGATTTCCTGATAGATCAAGCTTGGTCAATGTTGGGATTTGAAAAATCTCGTGTGGAAACAGCCCTTCAAGGTCAGAATTCTTCAATTGGAGATCTTTTAATGGAAATTCAGCAAAGTAGTCAGGAATATGGGTTTTCAAGCTGTTGCCACTGAGGCGAATGACAGTTAAGGAACCAAGTTGGGAAAGAGAAGATTCAATGGGGCCTGACAGATTACAATAAGGCATACTGAGAACTTGTAAGTGGGGGACTGACTCAGACAGAGCTCTGCACCACTCGGTTCCATTCTCAGAGATATCAACTTTATCAAGATACAGCTCCCTTAAATTGCTAAATTGGCTAACCAATATCCGCAGATTTGGTTCATGCAGTTTCAAATCACAATAATAGTCGCACGAAAGGTCAAGTGAGATCAAGTTTGTGAGGTTGGCTATGGCAATTGGGATTTGACCGGAGAAATTTGTGTTGGATAAGTTGAGATATGTGGTTTTGTGAAAAGTCATTGTTTGCAAGGTTGAGGTGTTGGAGTGAGGTGAGATAAAAGATTGCGGCACTGAGGTTACCTTGAATGTTACGGTTGCTGATGTCAAGAGCAGTGACATGGCCGGTTGCTTCGTTGCAAGACACTCCCTCCCAGCTACGGCAACAGTCTGTTCCGGGTTGCCAAGAGGTAAGATCAGAGAGGAAGAAGCCTCTTTTGAGTTGGAGAAGAGAAGAGCTCTGGTCAGGAAGGCATGAGACGTGGGTTGCCACAGAAGCATAGGGAAGCAAAAGAGATGAGAGGATGAAGAGTAGAGTGTAGAGACACAAGTGCCGATAGTTTGGCCAAGAATTAGCAAAATCCATTTGTTCGATCTGGTAGAAACAGCTGGAGAGTAGTGAATGGTGGATTATGAAATTAACTTGTATATATAAAAACCCAGCTGTAAACAGTACATGTAATTTTTTCATGCACGTTGACTGAGAAAGTTATTTAGAGCTTGACTACTACTTGACTACTCTTCAGTCACTACAAAAGACAGGCACTTTTCGCGAGGATAAAAAGTGACTTTTCGCGACGCTAAACTGTCATAAATGTGCTTTTCTTTTTGCGACGGTACTTTTCGCGACGAAGTCCCGTCGCGAAAAGTGCCTATTTTGTTGTTGTGAGTTGACTTGGGTCAACCCAGCCTCTTTTTGGAAAGCTTTGTTTTTTCTTTTTGACCAGCCTTAGTCGTCACTCCAAAGAAAATGCTTTACGACAATCATCACTAGCAAACAAGTATTTAACAATAAAAAAAAATTCCAAAACTTTTCCTTCAAATGACATCATCATTTATTAGAAATTATTCAAAGATATTCTAGATTATAAATAGCGCAGCATTTTTTGTATGTTTTGTTCTTATAATATTCGTCATATTCTTGAAAGTTTGCCATACATTTATATGTTCTACATATTGTTCTCAACATGAAAAGCTATAATATCAATTATTTGCAGTATAAATTACAAAGAAATTGTTCAAAAAAGCACACCATTAAATAATAATAAATCAAAATGAGTGACATTTTTGTAACTTTTTTCAACAAATAAGTATTTAGAACTGACGAATGAGTGGGTTTATTCATTCAGTCATAAATTATGCAAATTGGGAGCCCAACAGAGGTCTTTATGAGTGCGTTACCTTCTTAGTGGGCCTCACCATCTGTGCCAACCCACTTGTAATGTGAAAGATAAACGTTGAAAGGTGCGTTACAACGAATATTGACACTCACTATGCGAAGACTCACTCGGTCTTTGGCAAATTTCTTTTCAAATTTTTAGCAATAATTCTTACAATCAAGTTTATTTTTTTCTTCAGAATAAGTCATAATAATTGTAATGTCATATCACTCTTAATAAGAAAATTTTCCTTTTTCTTTAATTTCATTTTAAAATTGTTTCAGATGTCTATTTGGTTTTTCTTATGTAGGGTCTCATTTTAATAATCACTTATTGTTCTGAACATGCAAATAAAGATCAAAATCTGCTAAAAAAAACTATTATACAAATATCAATTACATTTGCAGTATAAATTACAAAGAAATTGTTCGAAAAAGCACCACATTAACTAAATTCTCACTTGACGATATGTGGAATTTTTTTTATAAACCATAATTAAAAAAAATATTTTTACGAAACCAACATGATTACTTTTTTTTTTACAAAAACCATTAGAACCATTAGAATCGAAATGTCATTTCGGTCCGTTGTTTTTTTTTTTAATTCCGGACCGAAATTACATTTCGGTTCTGTCTCCTTTTTGGATTTTCTGTGGCGGCTCATATGAAAACTTGTGAAACCATTTCGGTCCAGAAGTCGAAAGTCATTGGTGAATCCGATGTAGCAAGAAAAGCAATGATGAAGGAGAGGAATTAATTAATTGTACACTGAAGCTCTATCATGAATTAATCCGATGAGGCGTCATGGACCCTGTTCATGGATGGATATGGTGAACATGTTGTAGCCTATGTATGTAGGCATAAAGAAAAAAGAAACAAGACTTTTGCAAGTGCATCGATCAGACAGGACCATCCATTAAAAAAGAAGAACAAAGACTTAAAGAAAAAGGAAAAAAAGACTTAAAGAAAAAAGAAAAAAGACTTAAAGACTTGGGCCCTGTTCGGACCGCAATTTTTATAAATAAGAAAATAAATAAATAAAATATTAAAAATAAGAAATGTATCGGGGTAATTTGAAAAATGGAAAGGCAGGCGGGCGCCATGGCGTCCTTGCTGGACGCCATGGCATACTCAAACCCATGGAAAAAAACGGGGAAAAAAAAGAAAAAAAGAGGAAGGGACGCCATGGCTCAGGCTGACCCAGAAAAAAAAAAAAAATTAAACGGACCGCTTTGGCCCAGGCCAGCCCAAAATGAAATTCAATTTTTTTTTATGCTATGTTCAGTGAACAATCCAATTATTTTGATCATATTCAAAATTCAATTTAGAGAAAATGACTACATGGATTTTTGTGTTCTTTATATCAAAATAAAGGCATAAAATTCTAGTTTCCAGATAATACAATTTCTCTATGCAAAAATATTACAGATTGGTACTGTTTTAGTGATTAATTGACAGAGGTCAGAAATCAGAAAAGCTAAAATTCCAGTAAGCAGTCCTATAAATGTGACCAAATTCAAAATTCAATTTAGAGAACATGGCTACATGTATTTGTGTTATATTTATATCAAAATAAAGGTATGAAAGTCTAGTTTTCAGTTAGTATAATTTCTCTATACAAAAAATATTACAAATTGGTACAGTTTTAACGATTAATTGACAGAGGTCAAAATTATTGGACTGCTCACTGAAATTTCAGCTTTTTTGATCTCTGACCTCTGTCAAAAATCACTAAAATTGTACGAATATGTAATATTTTTGTATAGAGAAATTATATGATCTGAAAAATATACTTTCATACCTTTATTTTGATATAAATAACACAAAAATCCATGTAGCCATGTTCTCTAAATTGAATTTTGAATATGGTCAAAATTATAGGACCGCTCACTGGAATTTTAGCTTTTCTGATTTCTGACCTCTGTCAATTAATCACTAAAACTGTACCAATCTGTAATATTTTTGTATAGAGAAATTATATTATCTGGAAACTAGACTTTCGTACCTTTATTTTGATGTAAAGAACACAAAAATCGAAGTAGCCATTTTCTCTAAATTGAATTTTGAATCTGATCAAAATTATTGGATTATTCACTGAACATAGCATAAATAAAAATTGAATTTCGTTTTGGGCTAGCCTGGGCCATGGTGGCCCGTTTAAATTTGTTTTTTTCTTTTTTCTGGGTCAGCCTGAGCCGTGACATCCCTTCCTCTATTTTTTTCCGTTTTTTTCCATGGGTTTGAGTATGCCATGGCGTCCCTGCTGGACTCCATGGTGCCCGCCTACCTTCCCATTTTTCAAATTACCCCGATACATTTCTTATTTTTAATATTTATTTATTTATTTTCTTATATATAAAAATTGCGGTTGTTCGGATGTATGGTTTTAAGTAGGAATTCATACTCAATGGGGGCTGTTTTCCTGGAGCCATTCGGAGGCCCAGTAATTTCCCAATTTGTTCCCAACTTTATTCCTATGATGCACTTGCCAACAACCGAATTCATGGGGAAAAAAAAGATCTCCAAGTGAATAATTTTTTTCCCAACTCCCACCTTCTTCTTCCACGTGGGTGGGTCCCATCTACTCTCTCTCTCTTTTTCCTCAAAAACAAACATGTGGCACATTCCATTAGTGGAGATTTATCGGTTCCGACTGACTTTGCCCCCCCTGGAATTTTTTGTTGCCCCTCTCTGGATGTTTGATTTGTAATTCGGGTTAAATTTAGAGTTACAATTGAAATAAATATGTTGAATTTTGATTGGTAATTAGAATTATAAGTTAGAGAATTAGAAATTACAAGTTAAAGCATTGGAAAGTATAAGTTAAAACATTGTTTTTTATCGAGTATCCAATTGGTTAATGGATTTAAACCCGATTAGGTAATTAAACCCAATTCGATATTTTTTTGCCCCCCCGACGAAAATCCTGGATCCTCTCCTAGCACATTATATATATAAAGAGCTATACTTTATATAACTTCTCATTGTGGGACTAATGTTACTATCCAAAGATCCAAACCGATATATATATATATAGAGCTGGGCTATAGTGAGTTGCGAAGTAAGAGGTCATTTTTACTTCACGCTCATATTCTTATTTTGAAAATCGAAACAACCAATCCGAACTGCTCAACATGATCTCCATATTGAAATGTGCTTGGAGACCAAATTTTACATTTTTTGGAACTTTTTTACTATTTATTAAGCCACTTTGAAAATCGCTGATTGAATGGTCCAGAATTATTTACTATTTTTTACTGTTCACCCGGATGTGCGATTTTCAAAGTGGCTTAATAAATAGTAAGAATTCCAAAAAATGTAAAATTTGGTCTCCAAGCACATTTCAATATGGAGATCATGTTGAGCTGTTCGGATCGATGGTTTGGATTTTCAAAATGGAATATGAGCGTGAAGTAAAACAACGTTTTACTTCACAACTCACCATAGTCTCTCTCTCTCTCTCTCTCTCGATATATATAGTGTTGCTACGGTGCTTTAGGAAGTAAAGAGAGTGTTTTACTTTCGGCTCATATCTCTATTTGTAAAAAAGGGTCGGTGTAGGGTATGTGCAACACTGACTGTTTTCTTAATAAAAGGGTCGGTGTAGGGTATAAGCAACACTGACTGTTTTCTTAATAAAATGGTCAGTGTAGGGTATAAGTAACACTGACGCTTCTCTTAAAAAACAGTCAGTAAAGGTACCAACACTGACAGTTCCGTAATAAAAACAGTCAGTGAATCCAAAATTACAAAAAAAAATGACAATAAAATAAACATAAAAAAAGTTTGGAATCGGACCGTTCATATTCTCGCGGGAAATCAACGATCGATTTGCAGTCAAATCATTTCAAATCTATTTTAAAATGATCAAGGGAAAACATTAAACGTAACCAACATAAAAGTTTGGAAGTTTTATTGTGTATGAGTTTCGATCCAACACGAAATGTTGATGGCCATACGATGCTTCAATTTTCGGTCAACTAGATGGATGGGTAAATATAATCAAATTTTGATCAAACTTGGATGCAAGACAATAAATGCAGTGCTCTTTAATTTAAACGGTTTCGATCGACCCACGGACGACATATTCCTGTGCGTCTTCATAAACTCATGAAAAAAGAGTTTATGTTTCATGTTCATGCATAGAAGATGTGAGTCATATATGCAACATGCATGTAATGCTATATAATTTAATGTGTTAAAATCATTTAATTAAGCAATAAACATGTTATAAAATTAATTATTGTATAAATATTACTAATATAACTTTCATTACAAAATATTTTCTAAAATTAAAATCAAAATTTGATGTTAATTGCCTAAATTTCACAAATCACGTATATTACTAATCATACTTATTAAATAGAATATGTTCATTCTAATAAACAAGCATTGCAATTTTTCGATGGAACAATTAATTAGTAATTTATTGTTTTTGGGTTTTCATTCCATCATTAACAAACTTTTTAAACACTATACAACGAACGTCTTACCATATATAATTTCAATCCTATTTTATGAATAACAACGATAAAATAAAATACTTATTGCATCTATAAAGTCAATTTAAACAAATAAACTTAATTATTAAATATCTTACAAAATATACACAATGCATAAATTTTTATTCTCAAATAGTTATACATTTTATTCTCAAATAAACTTAATTATTGCTCAACACTGATTGTTATTTAAAAAAAAAGGTCGGTGTAGGTATGAGCAGCACTGATTGTTTTCTTAAAAAAAGGGTCGGTGTTGATACACTGCTCAACACTGACGGTTTTATCAATAAAAGGGTCGGTGTAGGTATGAGCAACACTGACTGTTTTTATAAAAAAAAAAGGTCGGTGTAGGGTATGTGCAACACTGACTGTTTTCTTAAAAAAAGGGTCGGTGTAGGTAGAAGCAACACAGACTGTTTTCTTAAAAAAAGGGTCAGTGTTGGTACATTGCTCAACACTGACAGTTTTATCAATAAAAAGGTCGGTGTTGCTCATACCCTACACCGAACCTTTTATTAAGAAAACAGTCAGTGTTGAAGTTCTTCATAATTACGATTTTGCCACGCAGTCTCTACACTGACTGTTACATATTAAAACAGTTAGTGGTTGAGGGTTAGTGAAGGGGTTTTTTGTAGTAGTGCATGCTGATATCTGAAATAAAATCACCAGAATTAAACCCACACAAACACACACACGCACACATATATAGAGGAGATATCCACTTACAATATTTGAAAGTTACAACATCTTACAACGATTTAATTTTGTGATTTTTAAAGTCCAAACAGTCTATCCAAACCGTTCAACATGTAATCTGTGTTAGTTTGTAATAATCTAGAAGTCAATAATACGATAAATTTGTTATATAAAGCTTTGTTCATGAATTGAATGTTTAATCATTTTGTGTTTAATCATTTTGTTACCTTGAGTATTATTGAATTTATGAATCATTTCGAGTTCATGACTGGAATTGTGAAACTTCATAATATAGATGATAATACTCTTAAAAGTCTCTAACAAAGGTAATTAGCAGGAACACTAATTATCGCGATAAGGTTAGTGTGTGGATTAAATTATGGTTAAGTTTTACAAACCATAGACAAAGAGTTGTCATTTTAATCACACAGATACATGTTAGAGAACATGATAATTGACAGACCCCAAATGAAACATTAAATGGAATTGTGTTTGTGTCATTAATGTTTTCATTTTAGTGTTAAGTTCTAAAGTATGAGATATTCATTTTTCCTACATAAGAGATGTATATGTGTGATTGCTATCTAACGCTATCCGTAAAAAGTTGCTATAAGGGTAGTTCTTCGGTATACATAGCTTATGCAGAGGAAAAGATGGTTTATCAAAAGTATTATTGTCCCTCGTATCTCAATACGAGCTATAGCATCACTGGGCCCCTTGATAGAATATGATTATCTGGATCCAGTATGATTACAAGAGTAAACATATTTGATAATCTATTCAGGATCAAGAAAAGATTAAGTTTGCAAGGATGACACACATCTACCTTGAAACTAATCTGATAGCTATGAGACAAAAGAATTAACACGAAGTAAATCGTTTACTAGATCGTGATATTATACGGTACAGCATCATCTGTGTAATTGGTGTCATAATGTACTTGCCAGGTGCCACCTATGATATATAGAGGTTAAAATAGTTTTAATTCTATTTGCCAACATAACACAGATCCTATTGGGTCACACCATATAGGAACTAGTCAGAGAATTTTGTTGATTAATTATAATGATTATAATTAATAATAAGATGGATAAAATTAATTATATATGATATAATTAAATTATAAATGTCATTTAAATGACAAGCATAAACATTGGTTAATTTATGAACGTGTTTGACACGTTGCATAAAAGTTACCGAACGAACGATCGAGAAAATATGTATTTGATTTGGACTTAGAATATTTGATTATTGGATTTATATTTTGGGCTTGAAACCCATTAAGAATAAATCACTAATTAAAGATTAAAGGCCCAAATCAAAAGCCCAAATCAAAGCCCAAAATTAATCAAGTCTTAATGGGCCGAGGGCAAAATGGTAATTTTATTTTGCTAAATTTTTGCCGACTTCATTTGGCCGTTCATTTTAGCCGACATATAGGGTTAAAATAGTATTTTATATACATTTCAAAGTATATAAATAGGTGATCAAGGTTAGAGAGAAATATACAATTCCTGAATACCGATTCTATCCGATCGAACGATAATTCTCTCTTTCCTCAGATTCGTTCTAATCAGAGTTTACGGGTTTTAGAAATAATATTTTACGAGAGTCGTAATTATTATTTGCTTTTTCTCGTGAATAGTGTTTTTGTCAGATTCTGCGGTTTACGGTATTTCTGGTAAAATAAATAAACCGCTCTCTCGATCAGTCCTGGTGGATAACCGATAGAGGCACTATATTTTTGGTGCTTGTTTAATCGGGTCAGACAGCCGGGTCAGACTGCATTCCAATTTGAATTTGGAAGCAAGGTAAATAAATGTTATATTAATCTATTTAATAGTTAAATAGATTTAATCTTTTAGAAATCAATCAAAGGAGTAGATCTATAAACTGATTAAAATACAAGTAAATACGGTTTTACTACTTTGGGTCTGTACAGGATCAATCTGGTCTGTAACTCTCGGTTTTACCACTTGATCTGTGATCTGAATAAGTAATGTTTTATTTATGGCTTTTAATCTAATAAAAGGATTGAACAGGTCTGTGACTCGTGGAGTGTTATCCCGCTCCACTTTATCTCCAGCAATGCCAAGAGGCACATAGTGGTAGTGATTATCAGGAGAAATACCAGAAAGGTTACATTTAGACTCTGTACTATGAATTTACTGCAGAACAGAGAAACCGCTGGTAGGATGCAGTAGAGCAGGAGAAACACTGATGTGAAAGGATACATTGCTCCGTTGAAGTAAGAAACCCGCTGCAGAAATTTCATGCGGGAGATGCAAAGAGAGCGTTGTTTCGGGAGAAGAATATCTCGACTGAACCCGTGGCCCACCGGAGAACCTGGTGGAGCCGGTCAGTGAGGTTGATCGGAGCAGTCCCACGGAATGCGTCCCTACCAGCAGTTACACAGTAAACCGACCTCCAGCCTCTGTTGTGCATGCGGTAACCAGTTACCACATCCTCAGTTACCGACCCGTATATCCACCCGACCCGACGACCCCACTCAGTGCGGTCTTCATAGAAGCATGAAATCACACTGATTGCCTCAGCAACAGTTGCAGCATCAAGTGGTTCCCGTGGTACAGCCAAGGCTCCAGCCGGGCGGCCTTGATGGGTCCCGGGCATATCCTGCAGCAACCGACCTTGATGGGTCCCAGGTATCGACGCAGCCAGAGCAGCCGAGCTGCCGAATTGTTTGGGCAGAAGCGAGGCCGACTCGATTTCGTCATCCACTTCACTGTTTGCACCAGCAACACTGCCATTTTGAATCATAACCTCGTCTTCTCTCTTTCTGTCATGTTTCTTTCCCATGGTTTGCTGCCGTTTAAAAAACAGCTTGATTTTCCTCCTACCAAACCATCCCGAGTGCTCGGTTGCACGTGGCGGGTTGAACCCGTAAAGCGCTGTCCTTCTAAAAATGCACCCGGTACCGACATACATGGGTCCCTGAAGCCCATCCATGGCCCGCATGGTTACATCGAAGAAAACAAGGTTGTGGTTAGCGTACCGGTCACTGGGATCAATGCCTTCAAACCGCTGCGGGAACTGCACATAGCAGATGCGGTCCCCACCACAGTCAAGCATGAAGCACATGCCTTCACGGAGGGCACGTGAGTTGGCCACGTAATGGTCACAGTCGAGGTTTAGAATGAATGGGCCATTTGACATCACTGCACTTGTGCGCACCAAAGCATTCATTGCACCGGCTTTCTTGTTGTGATCATAGCCCGGCCGCTTTTCCCGTGAAACGTATACCAGCATAGGGAGACGCGTATCAACCCCACGTGTGTCAATGGAGCATGTGGTGGTTTCAGGCGAGGAATCACCTCCCATGACTGGTTCAGATGGCGGTGGGGCCAACATGACCTGAACTATAAGTCAAGATGTGGTTAATTCATAATCTGCTTGTGCTACATTTGAAAGTACAGTGGGAACTGAGTTTGATTTCAGTTGTTGCATTCTGTAAATTCTGGTAATAACAAAAAACACTAGTTACTGATATGTACTACTACTGTTTAAAGAAGGGTTTTGTTACTTGTTAGTGGGGCTTATTTATAAAATTAATAGCTGCTTAACAGACTATAAATTCAGGTCCATATAATTACCAAATTCTAATTTACAAAAATATTACATTTCTATAATAATGTCCACATAGCATGGTAAAATAGTAAAAAATAGTAAGAAATTCTAACCTGAATGATACCAGCATGGTCGCCTATTGAGTGATCGGGCTCAGCCGAAAGTCAATATTTGTTGAATAAATGCATACTTGATGCATACATAGAAGAAGGATACCTCACACGCAATATATGAAAGCTGAGGGACCTTTTTGCAAACAATACTCAGTTTTAAATTCACAATTAACACCCAAGTTTTTCTCAAATATGCTTGCAATTGACACCTAACCACTAAGTTGCAGTAGTTAAAGATATTCTTATTGCGCAAATATTGACTTTCTTAATTCTTGCTCTAATTTTGCCATTTTCGTCATGCAGAAATGAATTAAAATTAATTTTAATTGTACAAAGTACAGAGTAGTTATGATATTTCTGCAGTTTCTTTTTAATAGTGGTACTTATATTTTATTTTTTTTGGTGCTCCTTATTTTGGGGTGGCTCTTGAAAATTGGAGCTGGGGTTAATTGTTAAACGGGTAACCCGGTCGATGTGTTGTTTCTTTGTTGCTATTTGGACGATTTTGAGCTTTACCTGGTCGATGTGTTGTTTCTTTGTTGCAAACCAGACGTAGGTTTTCTTGATTACTTCATTCTTGAATTAAATGTCAAATTACCATTTTTGTGCCCTTGATTTTAACAAATGATCCCTATTGTTCAAACTTCAAAGCATTAAAACAAACTTATTAATTATCTTATTTGTATTATTAACTTAAAAATGGGCTCTTTTTTTTCGTACAGTTCCTGGTGCATGACAAAGAGGAAGCCGTGCGGCGAAGTGCTATTTCTGGTAAAAAGGTATGGCATTTTATTCATCTCCTCTGCAATTTTTCTTGTATCCTCGTGTTCTCTAATTGTTTTTTTTAGAGGGTGTGGGAAATCATTTGGAAATAGTAATTTAAGAGTTGTTTTATGTTCCCAGGAAAGCCTAATTTTACTCCCAAATTTTCAGTACATCAAACATCCCTCTTAAGAATGCAAATTTTTTTTATACCTCTCCAAAAAAAAAAAAAAATTTCTTTTGGAAACCAATTAATGACCAGCTCTGAACAAAAATTTAGTTTGAACCTTACTATTAATTGACCATTTGGGGGGACTATAATTTATTCGTTCTTTTAAATTTGTTTTGCTTGTAGATTTTACTGAAGGTGGATAAAACGAAGGAGGACAAGGAGGCAGAGCAAGCGAAATGAACTTTTGAAATTTCTCAATGCTAGCTATGATTAATTTGCTATTTGTGTTTTTCATCAATCTCACAGTAATCATTTTCTTTTTTTCCCTTTTTGTACCTGAAATGCCTGGTTGTGTCATTTTTTTTAATTATCTTTTACCTACTTTATCATTTACCTCTTAGTCTGTCATTTACTATTTTAAAGTTTTGAGTTTAAAAATTAGTGGTGTTTTACCAAACTCCACTTCGTGTGTATATATATATTTGTTTCGGAGCTTGTGTTTATTTTGGAGATTCATCAATTGTGGTTATTTTTAATTTGAAGTGAGGGGTTTTGCTCATTATTTGTGTTCAAATTATGTTTTTTTAATTCTATAGCAGAGTTTGTGCACATAGGTCTTGTCTGATTGTATTGTTTCAAATGTTTCCTTCGAAATTAAAGATGAAAGTAGAATTTTCTGCTGAAATTATGTAATTTCTTAGCATTGTTATTGCATGTAAAATATATGTATTGTATTATTCTTCACCATGAATTTTTGCTTGATTACGTTTTAAGGTACCAATTGTGCCTAATTACAAGAAAGCGCATATAACTTGAATAAATTTTGTTGGGTACAAGCAAACACATGAAATGGTAAGAATAATACACGCCTGTTACTACCTCTTACAAGTAAACACACATAACTTGAATAAAAAGAGAAGAAATAAAAGGAAATGAGTAAATTGAAAAAAAAGAAGAAAAATATATTCATATATTAAACATCAAATATATTCATAAATTAAACATCAAGACCTTCAAAAAGTGAGCACTCTTGTTGCTGGTGTGCGGGGTAATTCCTAACGAGTTGCATGTTCATTTCTTGCTCTTTTGATTTTCGGGCCAATAATTACTATGGCAAATCCGGTACCAAATCCTGTACCAAATCCCAATCCAACGAAAAGGCACAATAGAACAATTGCAGTCATTTTCTTAGCAGGTTTTGTGGGAGGAGAGGTTGTATTGTTTCCGGGGCTTGTGACATTGCACAACTTAGATAATGGCACACCACATAATCCAGGGTTCCCTTCGTACGATGAATTGTCGAATGCCAGGAACTGGCTAGATTGCGGGATTCTCCCGACCAGATGGTTAAATGAGAGATTCAAGATGGATAGAAAACTCAGGGAGATTAGTTCGTGTGGAATCTCTCCAGAGAGTTGGTTCCAAGAAAGGTCCAGTGACTCGATTTGTGTCAAGCATCCAAGTTGATGCGGAATGGATCCAGTAAAAGCATTATGGGACAGGTTTAGTGCTTTTATTGCTTTGAGTTCTCCAATCGCCTCAAGAATATCACCAGTGAATCTATTTGTTGATAAATCAATTGAAACCATTAAATTGGGTAAGTCATTCTCTAGTGTCATTTGTGCCCCTTTATCCGTGATAGTAACAGAGACTCCATAACGTTGAAAATAATTCAATGGCCCAAGGCCTTTACCAAGAAAGGCATCCGAGGATAAATTCTGCATGGATTTGAAATTACTAAACCAGAGTGGTAAACTTCCATTGAAGTTGTTTGAAGCTAGATCAATTATTCTTAACAATGGGAAAAGAGAATTCATTTTTCCAAAATTTGAAGGAAGGTCTAGTGTACCATAGAATCTATTGGACCTTAGAACAATGACTTGGAGATTTGGAAGCTTCCCAAGTGAAAACGGGAAAGTGCCACCTATGTGGTTGTTCCCTATGTCAAGGAGTGCCAAATCTTTACACCTTGTTAAAGATCCAGGCAAATTGCCTTCAAGATTGTTGTTGTTCAAATCCAATATGGTGAGTGCACAAGACCAGCTTATGTGACTAGAAAGTATTCCAGATAACTTGTTTCCTCTTAAACTCAGGATCTGCATGTCTGGTCTTCCTATGATGCAAGAAGGAATCGATCCACTCAAGTAGTTGTGTGATAGATCCAGCGTGTCAAGACTTGGTTCACAAATTGAATATGGGATTTCTCTAGTTAGCATATTTCTAGATAAACTGAGAAATCTAGTGTTCTCCAAATAGAGTGTATAGTTCAGTGGGATTTCTGAGAATTCATTGTTGGAATAGTCCAAATAGAAATCACCCACAAGTGGGACTGCTCCTTTTAGCTTGTTAAAACTAAAATCAACGGAGTGAAAGGAAGAACCTGGAGGAACATCTTCTACACTAGTAAACATGTTGTGCGAAAGGTTAAGCATTGCCCCAGAATCCCTCAACCTCTTCCATATCCACCTTGGTATAACTCCGTGCAATTGGTTTTTTGAGAGATTAACATCGTACAAATTGGTGAGGTTACTGAGGTGCCCAAGTAAGTTATGGTCAAATGTTCCATTAAAATTGTTTGAGCTCAGGTCAAGAATAATTAGACTTGGGAGCCAAACTATTGAATTTGGAATTGGTCCGCTAAACTGGTTCATACTTAGACCAAGTGTTTTGAGATTTGAAAACTTAAATATTTGCAAGGGAATTTGTCCATTCAATTGATTTTCATCAAGGTAAAGCTCAATCAATGGAGAAAATACAAGAGAAGACTCTTTAAGTCGGAACTGGCCTGAGAGCTTGTTGTTAGAAAGAAATAGTATTTCCAAACTTGGATTAGAAAACAAACTTTGGGGGATTGAGCCAGAGTGTGAATTATTGGAAAGGTCCAATATTGCTAATTTACCAAGTTTTTCCATTGAAGAGGGTATTTGTCCTGAAAAGTTGCAACTCCAAAGAATGAGTTCAGATAAATTTCTGAGGTTGCCAATTGAATCTGGTATGCTACCAAAAAAGTTGGTTTCTATGAGAACCAAGCTCTCCAAAGAACTCACGATTGGAAAATTAGGTAAAGTCCCAAATAGCTCTCCATTTTCTGATAAATCAATCTTGGTCAATGTTGGGATTTGAAAAATCTCGTGTGGAAACAGCCCTTCAAGGTCGGATTGCCACAATTGGAGATCTTTTAATGGAAATTCAGCAAAGTAGTCAGGAATCTGGGTTTTCAAGCTGTTGTCACTGAGGCGAATGACAGTTAAGGAACCAAGTTGGGAAAGAGAAGATTCAATGGGGCCTGACAGATTACAATTAACCATACTGAGAACTTGTAAGTGGGGGACCGACTCGGACGGAGCTATGCACCACTCAGTTCCATTCTCAGAGATATCAACATAATCCAGATAGAGCTCCCTTAAATTGCTAAATTGGCTAACCAATATCTGCAGATTTGGTTCATGCAGTTTCAAATAACAATAAGTGTAGTAATAGTCACATGAAAGGTCAAGGGAGATCAAGTTTGTGAGGTTGGCTATGCCAATTGGGATTTGACCGAAGAATTTTGTGTTGGATAAGTTGAGATAGGTAAGCATAGTTAGCTTCTCAAACCCATGAGCTGGAATCTGGTTTTGTGAAAAGTTGTTGTATGCAAGGTTGAGGTGTTGGAGCGATTAAAGATTGCGGCACTGAGGTTACCTTGAATGTTACGGTTGCTGATGTCAAGAGCAGTGACATGGCCAGTTGCTTCGTCGCAAGACACTCCCTCCCAGCCACGGCAACAGTCTGTTCCGGGTTGCCAAGAGGTAAGATCAGAGTGGAAGAAGCCTCTTTTGAGTTGGAGAAGGGAAGAGCTCTGGTCAGGAAGGCATGAGACGTGGGTTGCCACAGAAGCAGAGGGAAGCAAAAGAGATGAGAGGATAATAAGTAGAGTGTAGAGACACAAGTGCAGAGAGTTTGGCCAAGAATTAGCAAAATCCATTTGTTGGATCTGGTAGAAACAGCAGGGGAGTAGAGAATGATTGATTATGCAAGTAATGTATATAAGCAACACAGCTTTAAATGTGAACATTGTCTGGTTAGGCTCACATCAGCTTCACTACTTGACTTGAGTCAATTGATTTGGGTCAACCCCAGTGATGAAGACCCTGAAAGGTACTCTTCAGTTGACTTGGGTCAACCCTAGTGATGAAGACCCTGAAAGGTACTCTTCAGTTGACTTGGGTCTACCCTAGTGATGAAGACCATCAATGGTACTGTTCTGTTGAATACTTTGCTATATTAACTGAATGATAAATTAAGTCCCTTCAACTAAATATGAAATATGAAATACATAAATAATATACTATCATTGTCACAAATATTACCTGGTGGTACGCAATGGTAATAAAATACAAAGCAAAAAGATAATTAACACAGCCTTCCAAAACACTATTTCATCAACAATTAACACAGTTCTCGATCAAATCACATTACTCAGTCACGCACAGCAAAAATGCAACTTTTATGTATTTAAATTTGGATGTTTCTTTTATAATGTAAACAATTTTTTGGGCAAAACACAAAAAGAGAAAATTTTGTTTAGGGCCCTTGAACTTTGATATTTGCACCATTACCCCTTATTGTTTGCAAATTTGGGATCATTATTTTCTATCATCCAGATAACAGTTAACACAGAGTAGGGCAATGCCATATTGTTTGTGTCCCAATCATGTTTCAAATGTTTATTTTTATTTTAAAATTCGAAAAGTCAATTTGAACCACTCAACGTGATCTCCATATTAAACTGTTCTTGGAGATCAAATTTTATAATTTTTGAAAATTGTTTACTATTTTTTTTAGATATGTACAAAATCGACTATAAAACATTTAAAAAAGGAAATTTTAACCCTAATTTTAATACATTTTAACCCCACCATATTATCATTAATTAATCATGGATGTTAGCTATTAAATATTATATATTATTAACTGTTCTATCTGATTCTATAAATCATGGATGAAATCCTGAGAATTAAAATATATTTAGATATGTTCCTCAAATAGGAGCAAAATTTGAACATTCCCTGTTACCATTTTTTATCAGAAAAACGCAGTGCTTTGAATTCTGTGTGGTTCATCCAATTTAAATTCAGTTTTACTGAGCCTCAATTTATCTAGCACATTGCCTCAATTTATACAGCCTTTTTATTTTTATTGCACGCGATTTTTTTTTTTGCCAAATATTTGTGTTATATGATTGAAAAATAGAACATTGTCATAGTTCCTTGAAAAATGAATTGAATTACTAAAAAGAAAGGAAATGTTACACATAGGCCTTAAATTTACCTGTTTGCGTCTCCTTTATGCAATTAAGCTTCACATGCATTTCATAAAAAAAATATAAGCACAAAAATTAAGATTTAGTTCACAGGAGTTGAAAAGAAACCATCTCAATTTTTTCACACAATAAATTCTTAGTTCCCTATTGCTAGTTAAAGTCATACAATCAAGCAATAGCAAGTCCTAATAATATCTAACAAGATATTAACACCAAATCAAAACTAACATACATTTCTGTCAGTCAATATTTGCATGAATCAGCGATCTTCATGCCAGTAATCCCTTTTCTCACCAGCTGGCAGTCTGATATACACCCAAAGCAGTGATATGACAATCGAAAGCAGCCCTGACCAAACGAACACAATTGTCAGTACCTTCCCTCTTCCCCCCATCAGCCCCTTTGCAAATGGATACAAATGGCACAAAAACCAGAAACTAAAGAACACTCCGACGAGCAGTTCACTCCATCTCGGAAACAAACTGTAAACTGTTCTCATAACTGCTACTGCTATTGTAATTGCATTAACCATCATGATCGTGACAGGTGGCACCATCAGAAAGCTCCATTTGACTACATACAGGTCAGCGTACATGTGAAGGATATGTCGACACCAGCTATCACTTTTAAAAGACCTTGTAGAACAGCTGCTGGGTGCGCACTGGTGCCACCAATCAGCCAGAACTATTCATTGCGGCAACACTCGTGAAGTGTTAGCCAGCTCCATTTTACCTCCAGCAATACCAAGAGGCACATAGTGGTAGTGATTATCAGGAGAAATACCAGAAAGGTTACATTTAGACTCTGTACTATGAATTTACCCCTGAACAGAGAAACTGCTGGTAGGATGCAGTAGAGGAGAAACACTGATGTGAAAGGATACATTGCTCCATTGAAGTAAGAATATCTCGACTGAACCAGTAAAGCATTGTTTCGGGAGAAGAATATCTCGACTGAACCCGTAAAGCACTGTCCTTCTAAAGATGCATCCGGTACCGACATACATGGGTCCCTGAGGCCCATCCATGGCCTGCATGGTTACATGGAAGAAAACAAGGTTGTGGTTAGCGTACCGGTCACTGGCATCAATGCCTTCTAATCGCTGCGGAAACTGCACATAGCAGATGCGGTGCCCGTCACGGTCAAGCAGGAAGCACATGCCTTCACGGAGGGCACGTGAGTTGGCCATGTAATGGTCACAGTCGAGGTTTAGAATGAACGGACCGTTTGACATCACTGCACTTGTGCACACCAAAGCATTCATAGCCCCGGCTTTCTTGTTGTGATCGTAACCGGGCCACTTTTCCTGTGACACGTAAACCAGCATAGGGAGCCGCGTATCGACTCCACGTGTGTCAATAGAGCATGTGGTGATTTCAGGCGAGGATTCACCTCCCATGACGGGCTCAGATGGCGGTGGGGCCAGCATGACCTGAAACATAAGTCAAGATGTGGTTAATTCATAATCTGCTTGTGCTACATTTGAAAGTACAGTGGGAACAGAGTTTGATACTGGTAATAAAATGTATGTACTACATTGATTTCAGTTGTTGCATTCTGTAAATTCTGGTAATAACAAAAAACACTAGTTACTGAGATGCACTACTACTGTTTAAAGAAGGGTTTTGCTACTTGTTAGTGGGGCTTATTTATAAAATTAATAGCTGTTTAACAGACTATAAATTCAGGTCCATATAATTAGTTAATTTCCAAATTCTAATTTACAAAAATATTACATTTCTATAATAATGTCCACATAGCATGGTAAAATAGTAAAAAATAGTAAGAAATTCTAACCTGAATGATACCAGCATGGTCGCCTATTGAGTGATCGGGCTCAGCCGAAAGTCAATATTTGTTGAATAAATGCATACTTGATGCATACATAGAAGAAGGATACCTCACACGCAATATATGAAAGCTGAGGGACCTTTTTGCAAACAGTACTCAATTTTAAATTCAGAATTAACACCTAAGTTTTTCTCAAGTTGCGGTAGTTAATGATTTTCTTATTGGGTAAATATTGAGTTTCCTAATTCTTGCTCTAATTTTGACATTTTCGTCATGCATAAATGAATTAAAATTCATTTTAATTGTACAAAGTACAGAGTAGTTATGATATTTCTGTAGTTTCTTTCATGGTTCTGAAACTCGGAATCGGAATCGGAATTGGGTTCTTGACCGTGGAATCGGAATCGGGTGAATCGGCCGGAATCGGCCGAGTTGACTCGGTAACTCGGATTATTTTGCCAGAAGCTTGTTTTGTAGCCAAAAAATAGAGAAAAATTGGTAAAAGAATAATTTGTAGAAACACTATTTTAATACAAAATATTAAACTCAAATAATCCACTAATTATATAATCAAACACTATGTTAAGACAAAATATTACACTCAAACACTATGTTATATTCCGCAAATTTTAATCACAATTAAATGACTAATAATCAAAATTTTCAACTAATAAAAAATTTGTTTTAGTTAATTAATTAAGCTAGACATTAGTTGATAAATTAGAATATAAATCGGTGATTATGAAATCAAAGCATTAAAACAAACTTATTAATTATCTTCTTTGCATTATTAACTTAAAAATGGGCTCTTTTTTTTCGTACAGTTCCTGGGGCATGACAAAGATGAAGGCGTGCGGCGAAGTGCTATTTCTGGTAAAAAGGTATGGTATTTTATTCATCTCCTCTGCAATTTTTCTTGTATCCTCGTGTTCTCTAATTGTTTTTTTTTTAGAGGGTGTGGGAAATCATTTGGAAATAATAATTTAAGAGTTGTTTCATGTCCCCAGCAAAGCCTAATTTTTCTCCCAAATTTTCAATACATCAAACATCACTCTTAAGAACGCAAATTTCTTTTATACCGCTTCAAAAAAAAAAATTTCTTTTGGAAACCAATTAATGACCAGCTCAGAACAAAAATTTAGTTTTGACCTTACTATTGACCATTTGTGGGGACTATAATTTATTCGTTTCTTTTAAATTTGTTTTGCTCGTAGATTTTACTGAAGGTGGATAAAACAAAGGAGGACAAGGAGGCAGAGAGCAAGCGAAATGAACTTTTGAAATTTCTCAATGCTTAGCTATGATTAATTTGCTGTTTGTGTTTTTCATCAATCTCACAGTAATCATTTTCTTTTTCTTTCCTTTTTGTACCTGAAATGCCTGGTTGTGTAATTTTTTTTAATTATCTTTTACCTACTTTATCATTTACCTCTTAATCTGTCATTTACTATTTTAAAGTTTTGAGTTTAAAAATTAGTGGTGTTTTACCAAACTCAACTTCGTGTATATATATATTTGTTTCAGAGCTTGTGTTTATTTTTGGAGATTCATCAATTATGGTTATTTTTAATTTGGAGTGAGGGGTTTTGCTCATTATTTGTGTTCAAATTATGTTTTTTTTTAATTATCTATAGCAGAGTTGGTGCACATAGGTCTTGTCTGATTGTATTGTTTCAAATGTTTCCATCGAAATGAAACATGAAAGTAGAAATTTCTGCTGAAATTATGTAATTACTTAGCATTGTTATTGCATGTGAAATATATGTATTGTATTATTCTTCACCATGAATTTTTGCTTAATTACGTTTTAAGGTACAAATTGTGCCTAATTACAAGAAAGCACATTTAGCTTGAAGAAATTTTGTTGGGTACAAGCAAACACATGAAATGGTAAGAATAATACACACCTGTTACGACCTCTTACAAGTAAACACACAACTTGAAAAAAAAAAAAAGAAAAAAAAAAAGAGTAAAATTGAAAAAAAGAAAAATATATTCATATATTAACATCAAGACCTTCAAAAAGTGAGCACTCTTGTTGCTGGTGTGCGGAGTAATTCCTAACTAGTTGCATGTCCATTTCTTGCTCTTTTGATTTTCGGGCCAATAATTACTATGGCAAATCCGGTACCAAATCCTGTACCAAATCCCAATCCAATGAAAAGGCACAATAGAACAATTGCAGTCATTTTCTTAGCAGGTTTTGTGGGAGGAGAGGTTGTATTGTTTCCAGCGCTTGTGACATTGCACAGCTTAGATAATGGCACACCACATAATCCAGGGTTCCCTACGTACGATGAATTGTCGAATGCTAGGAACTGGCTAGATTGCGGGATTCTCCCGACCAGATGGTTAAATGAAAGATTCAAGGTGGATAGAAAATTCAGGGAGATTAGTTCCTGTGGAATCTCTCCAGAGAGTTGGTTCCAAGAAAGGTCCAGTGACTCGATTTGTGTTAAGCGTCCAAGTTGATGGGGAATGGATCCAGTAAAAGCATTATGTGACAGATTTAGTGCTTTTATTGCTTTGAGTTCTCCAATCGCCTCAAGAATATCACCAGTGAATCTATTTGTTGATAAATCAATCAAAACCATTAAATTAGGTAAGTTATTTTCTAGTGTCATTTTTGCCCCTTTATCCGTGATAGTAACAGAGATCCTATAATGAGCCGAGTAAAGCCATCGATTAAGGTCTTTACCAAGAACTGCATTCGAGGATAAATTCTGCATGGACATGAAATTTCTGAACCAGAGTGGTGGTAAACTTCCATTGAAGTTGTTTGAAGCTAGATCAATTATTCTTAACAATGGAAAAAGAGAATTCATTTTTCCAAAATTTGAAGGAAGGTCTAGTGTACCATAGAATTTATTGGACCTTAGAACAATGACTTCGAGATTTGGAAGCTTCCCAAGTGAAAACGGGAAAGTGCCACCTATGTGGTTGTTCCCTATGTCAAGGAGTGCCAAATCTTTACACCTTGTTAAAGATCCAGGCAAATTGCCTTCAAGATTGTTGTTGTTCAAATCCAATATGGCGATTGCACAAGACCTGCTTATGTGACGAGATAGTATTCCAGAAAGTTTGTTTCCTCTTAAACTCAAGATCTGCATGCCTGGTCTTCCTATGATACAAGAAGGAATCGATCCACTCAAGTTGTTGTGTGATAGATCCAGCATGTAAAGACTTGGTTTACAAATTGAAGATGGGATTTCTCTAGTTAGCATATTTCTAGATAAACTGAGAAATCCAGTTTTCTCCAAATAGAGTGTATAGTTCAGTGGGATTTCTGAGAATTCATTGTTGGAATAGTCCAAAATGTAAGCACCCACAAGTGGGACTGCTCCTTTTAGCTTGTTAAAACTAAAATCAACGGCCTGCAAGGAAATACCTGGAGGAACATCTTCTACACCAGTAAACATGTTGTGCGAAAGGTTAAGCAGTGCCTCAGAATCCAACCTCTTCCATATCCACCTTGGTATAACTCCGTGCAATTGGTTTTTTGAGAGATCAACATAGTCCAAATTGGTGAGGTTACTGAGGTGCCCAATAAGTTAAGGTCAAATGTTCCATTAAAATTGTTTGAGCTCAGGTCAAGATTAATTAGACTTGGGAGCCAAACTATTGAATTTGGAATTGGTCCACTAAACTGGTTCCCACGTAGAACAATGGTTTCCAGATTTGAGAACTTAAATATTTTCCTGGTAATCTGTCCATTCAATTGATTTTCATCAAGGTAAAGCTCAATCAATGGAGAAAATACAAGAGAAGACTCTTTTAGTCGGAACTGGCCTGAGAGCTTGTTGTTAGAAAGATATAGTGTTTCCAAACTTGGAAGAGAAAACAAACTTTGGGGGATTGAGCCAGAGTGCGAGTTATTCGAAAGGTCCAATATTGCTAATTTACCAAGTTTTTCGATTGAAGAGGGTATTTGTCCTGAAAAGTTGCAACGTGAAAGAATGAGTTCAGATAAATTTCTGAGGTTGCCAATTGAATCTGGTATGCTACCAAAAAAATTGGTCAAATCGAGAGCCAAGCTCTCCAAAGAACTCACGATTGGAAAATTAGGTAAAGTCCCAAATAGCTCTTGATTTCCTGCTAGATCAAGCTTGGTCAATGTTGGGATTTGAAAAATCTCGTGTGGAAACAGCCCTTCAAGGTCGGAATGCTGCAATTGGAGATCTTTTAATGGAAATTCAGCAAAGTAGTCAGGAATCTGGATTTGCAAACTGTTGTCACGGAGGCGAAGGACAGTTAACGAACCAAGTTGGGAAAGAGAAGATTCAATGGGGCCTACCAGATTACAATAAGCCATACTGAGAACTTGTAAGTGGGGGACAAACTCAGACAGAGCTCTGCACCATTCGGTTCCATTCTCAGAGATATCGGCACCATCGAGATAGAGCTCCCTTAAATTGCTAAGTTGGCTAACCAATATCCACAGATTTGGTTCATGCAGTTTCAAATCACAATCAAAGTTGTAATAGTCGCATGAAAGGTCAAGGGAGATCAAGTTTGTGAGGTTGGCTATACCAATTGGTATTTGACCAGAGAAATCTGTGTTGGATAAGTTGAGATAGGTAAGCATAGTTAGCTTCTCAAATCCCTGAGCTGGAATCTGGTTTTGTGAAAAGTTGTTGTATGCAAGGTTGAGGTGTTGGAGCGAGGTGAGATTAAAGATTGCGGCACTGAGGTTACCTTGAATGTTACGGTTGCTGATGTCAAGAGCAGTGACATGGCCGGTTGCTTTGTCGCAAGACACTCCCTCCCAGCCATGGCAACAGTCTGTTCCGGATTGCCAAGAGGTAAGATCAGAGAGGAAGAAGCCTCTTTTGAGTTGGAGAAGGGAAGAGCTCTCGTCAGGAAGGCATGAGACGTGGGTTGCCACAGAAGCAGAGGGAAGCAAAAGAGATGAGAGGATAATAAGTAGAGTGTAGAGACACAAGTGCAGAGAGTTTGGCCAAGAATTAGCAAAATCCATTTGTTGGATCTGGTAGAAACAGCAGGGGAGTAGAGAATGATTGATTATGCAAGTAATGTATATAAGCAACACAGCTTTAAATGTGAACATTGTCTGGTTAGGCTCACATCAGCTTCACTACTTGACTTGAGTCAATTGACTTGGGTCAACCCATCAATGGTACTCTTCAGTTGACTTGGGTCAACCCTAGTGATGAAGACCCTGAAAGGTACTCTTCAGTTGACTTGGGTCAACCCTAGTGATGAAGACCGTCAATGGTACTGTTCTGTTGGTTACTTTGCTAGATTAACTGAATGATAAATTAAGTCTCTTCAACTAAATATGAAATATGAAATACATAAATAATATACTATCATTGTCACAAATATTACCTGGTGTTACGCAATGGTAATAAAATACAAAGTAAAAAGATAATTAACACAGCCTTCCAAAACACTATTTCATCAATATTTAACACAGTTCTCAAATCACATTACTCAGTCACAGACAGCAAAAATGCAACTTTTATGTATTTAAATTTGGATGTTTTCTTTTATAATGTAAACAATTTTTTGGGCAAAACACAAAAAGAGAAAATTTTGTTTAGGGCCCTTGAACTTTGATATTTGCTCCATTACCCCTTATTGTTTGCAAATTTGGGATCATTATTTTCTATCATCCAGATAACAGTTAACACATGAGTAGGGCAATGCCATATTGTTTTAGTGTCCCAATCATGTTTCAAATGTTTATTTTTATTTTAAAATTCGAAAGTCAATTTGAACCACTCAACGTGATCTCCATATTAAACTGTTCTTGGAGATCAAATTTTATAATTTTTGAAAATTGTTTACTATTTTTTTTAGATATGTACAAAATCGACTATAAAACATTTAAAAAAGGAAATTTTAACCCTAATTTTAATACATTTTAACCCCACCATATTATCATTAATTAATCATGGATGTTAGCTATTAAATATTATATATTATTAACTGTTCTATCTGATTCTATAAATCATGGATGACATCCTGAGAATTAAAATATATACAGATATGTTCCTCAAATAGGAGCAAAATTTGAACATTCCCTGTTACCATTTTTTATCAGAAAAACGTAGTGCTTTGAATTCTGTGTGGTTCATCCAATTTAAATTCAGTTTTATTGAGCCTCAATTTATCTAGCACATTGCCTCAATTTATACAGCCTTTTTATTTTTATTGCACAAGATTTTTTTTTTGCCAAATATTTGTGTTATATGATTGAAAAATAGAAACAATGTCATAGTTTCTTGAAAAAAGAATTGAATTACTAAAAATAAAAGAATTGTTGCACATAGGCCTTATATTTACCTGTTTGCGTTTCCTTTATGCAATTAAGCTTCACATGCATTTCATAAAAAAAAAAATATAAGCACAAAAATTAAGATTTAGTTCACAGGAGTTGGAAAGAAACCATCTCAATTTTTCACACAATAAATTCCTCGTTCCCTATTGCTAGTTAAAGTCATACATTCAAGCAATAACTGTAAACTGTTCTCATAACTGCTACTGCTATTGCAATTGCATTCACCATCATGATCGTGACAGGTGGCACCATCAGAAAGCTCCATTTGACTACATACAGGTCAGCGTACATGTCATCAGTGTCGTCTCCTGCTGATTTGCTAGTTAGAGTGAAGGATATGTCGACACAGTAAACCGACCTCCAGCCTATGTTGTGCATGCAGTCACCGGTTACAACATCTTCGGTTACCGACCCGTATATCCACCTGATCCGACGACCCCATTCAGTGCGGTCTTCGTAGAAGCATGAAATCACACTGATTTCATCAGCAACAGTTGCAGCATCAAGTGGTTCCCGTGGTACAGCTAAGGCTCCAGCCGGGCGGCCTTGGTGGGTCCCGGGCAGATCCTGAAGCAACCGACCTTGAAACTCGGCCACTGGTATCGACGATTCAATATCAGCCGAGCTTCCGAATTGTTTCGGCAGCAGCGAGGCCCATTCAATATCGTCATCCACTTCACCGTTTCCACCGGCAACACTGCCCTTTTGAATCATAACCTCATCTCTCTCTTTCTGTCATGTTTCTTTCCCATGGTTTGCTGCCGTTTAAAAAACAGCTTGATTTTCCTCCTACCAAACCATCCCTAGTGCTCGGTTGCACGTGGAGGGTGGAACCCATAAAGCGCTGTCCTTCTAAAGATGCACCCGGTACCGACATACATGGGTCCCTGATGCCCATCCATGGCCCGCATGGTGACATCGAAGAAAACCAGGTTGTGGTTAGCGTACTGGTCACTGGGATCAATGCCTTCAAACTGCTGCGGGAACTGCACATATCAGATGCGGTTCCCGCCACGGTCAAGCATTAAGAATGCATGATCAATTGATATGCTAATTAAGGATGAGTAATGAAGAACCAAGGATTGGACTTAGAAGCATCATCCCAAGATTAGGTTTAGATATATGTAAAATTGGTAAAGTAAGTTTGAGATTGTCCTAAGTCAGGCTAACCGTTACAACGGTTTTATCAAGCGTCACAACGGTTTAATTCAATACCTCAAAACACAGCCAAATCGATTTAATTCGTTGCAACGCTCAAATAACCGTTGCAACAGAATAAGTCAAGTTTGAACCTCAAAATTTCCAGAGAGCAACCGTTGTGTGTAATGCTTATAAGCATTAGAGTTTCCCAGTGCAGCCAAACCTGCTAACTGGGGCTAACCGTTGCAGCGCTTATTCTTCCGTTGCAACGGTGAAAGCGACCTTATTTTGTTTCTTTTTCTATAAATAGAAACAAAATTTAGGTTTGGAGAATGACTCTAGCCGTCCCAATTGCAAAATTCCGAATTTCTTTCAGATCTAGAAAAAACCATTGTTGCTTGTGCACACAACTTCAATATTTATACAACAATCTCAAGCATACTCAACCACAATCAATATTGTGTAATAAGTAGAGTGATCATTTAGTGATCATCTTGCTTGTTTCATACTTTTTAGCCTTTAGTGCTTGTGAGTCATTTTCGTGCTCGGACCGCGTGACTTCTCAATCTTTATAAGGGCTCACCAGTTCCACCTTGTACTATTTTCTCATTGGGTAAAGAAAGGCGCATCATCTCGAAGGTCGCGAGCCCCAGAGACGTAGGCGTTAGTGCCGAACTCCGTAAACAACTCTCGTGTCAAGTGTCTCTTAACTCTTCTATTTATTTTACGCACACTTGCTTAGTTTAAAGTTATTCTAGTTTCCGCCAAGAATAACTCGTACACACGTTAGTTAAAAGAACTTAGTTTTAATTTTAAAAGGCCCCATATTCACCCCCCCCCCCCTAGTGCCTTATGGACCAACACAATGCTGTTGGTTTTTTGGGGTAATATATATAACCAATGGGGATGTGATTTTTGAAAGCTCCATTATTGGTTTTAGTTTAGTCATATGGGTGGAGGGGGCCAGGGTGCAATTCTGGTATGTCTTGGAGGTTGTCTTTGTTGCAACAGAACATATATGTTAGCTACAATTCATGATGATACTTGGGTTAACTTAGTGCTACAGATTAATTATGTTGGTCTTCTATATATATATATATATATATAGATGAGCTATGGTGAGACGTATAGTAAAAACTTGTTTTACTCCATGCAATATTTTCATTTTGAAAATCCAAACAACCGATCAGAACCGCTCAACATGATCTCCATATTGAAATGTGCTTGGAGACCAAATTTTACATTTTTTGGAATTTTTTTACTATTTATTAATCCACTTTGAAAATCGCTGAGCCGGGTGAACAGTAAAAAAAACAGTAAAAACTTCTGGACCATTGGATCAGTAATTTTCAAAGTGGCTTAATAAATAGTAAAAAATTCCAAAAAATGTAAAATTTGGTCTCCAAGCACATTTCAATATGGAGATCATGTTGAGCGGTTTGGATCGATTGTTTGAATTTTCAAAATGGAAATTTTTTGGATAGAGTAAAACAAGTCTTTTACTCTACGTCTCACCATAGCTCAATTATACACACACACACACACACACATATATATATATATATAGAGAGAGAGAGAGATGGGCTTTTGTACTTTGCAAAGTAAAGCGAACGTTTTACTTCAGGCTCGTTTTCGAATTTTCAAAGTCCAAACAGTCGATCCAAACCGTTAGATGTTCAATATATATTAAAATCTGCTTGCAGACCAAATTTTACATTTTTTTGGAATTTTATTACTATTTATTAAGCCACTTTGAAAATTGCTGATCCGGGTGAACAGTAAAAACAGTGCAACAAAATTCTGGACCATGTGATCAGCAATTTTCAAAGTGGCTTAATAAATAGTAAAAAAATTCCAAAAAATGTAAAATTTGGTCTGCAAGCAGATTTTAATATAGATTGAACATCTAACGGTTTGGATCGACTGTTTGGACTTTGAAAATTCAAAAACGAGTCCGAAGTAAAACGTTCGCTTTACTTTGCAAAGCACAATAGCCCATCTCTCTCTCTCTCTCTCTCTCTCTCTCTCTCTCTCTCTCTCTCTCTATATATATATATATATATAGAGATGAGCTATTGTGCTTTGCAAAGTAAAGCCATCGTTTTACTTCGGCTTATTTTTTGGATTTTCAAAGTTCAAAACGTCGATCCGACCATTTAAGTTGATCTACATATTTAAATGTGCTTGCAGACCAAATTTTATATTTTTTGGAATTTTTTTACTATTTATTAAGCCACTTTGAAAATTGCTGATCACATGATCCAGAATTTTGTTGCACTGTTTTTTCTGGACCATGTGATCAGCAATTTTCAAAGTGGCTTAATAAATAGTAAAAAAATTCCAAAAAATGTAAAATTTGGTCTGCAAGCACATTTAAATATGTAGATCAACTTGAATGGTCGGATCGACGTTTTGGACTTTGAAAATCCAAAAAGTAATCCGAAGTAAAACGATGGCTTTACTTTGCATAGCACAATAGCCCATCTCTATATATATTATCTTGCTTAATGTCCTGCATTGTTCTATATGTTTGTTGGTCTTCTATATTATCTTGATTAATTTGCTGCATGTTATTTGTATTCGATTTGGTGCTATATAAATTATGTTGTTTATCTTGCTATATATGAAGGCTAGCCCCTAATACATGCATATATAATTAAAATATATATAAATAAATCACCAATGGCCCAAAAATAATAAAAGATGGCAAACTAGAACCTGCTAACGCCAACTCAAACAAAATAAATGGTGTAAGACACTTTTGCAATCGGCTGATAAAACCCAATAGACAGAGTTAATTACATTTGTCATCGGTTGCAGAACGAAAGAGATCTGGCATTGGGTGGTCAACACTATTTGGCCGATCGTGCGCTGCCGTTGGCATAACTAATTAACGCCATCGGTTTTGAGCTGACGGCATATGTTTATACCTTCCCTATCGAGGCAATAACCATCAGTTCAGATGCTGATTGCAGATTGCGATTTCAACCAACGGTGAAATGTTTTTCTGTAATAGTGAGTGTATACCTTCTGCTATTTATTTTTAGTTTCTACCACAGAGTTGAAATTTTATTTCACTAATATTTGCATTCTTATATTTTTTTTTTCTGAAACATATATACACATTAAAAAAATGAGAACGCCACTGCAGAGCGAGGTTCCAGGTATCCTTGAGTGATTTCGAAGCGAAATAATAAACAATACTTGAGGCTCACTAACAACCATTACCCCAATGTTAAACTGTTAGTGTATGTAGTTGGCTAGTTATTTATATATCTAATAACTAGGTATACTAACTTCCATTATTTCCTTAGTAATTGATGCTAGTGTAAAGGCAAGGAAATATTGTTTATTCTAATGTAATTAAGATTTTATTATTATTTTTATTAGACATAACTATATCATGTTAGTTTCACGATTTCATACATTTACATTGGCAATTTATTTTCTACATTTAACTGACATTTTTAAGAAAAAATAACAAGGCTATAAGCCTATCTATAATGCTATTTATATATTTAATAAATTATATTTATAAAATTGTAAATATTGTAGCTGTCGAACATAAAATTGAAATAGTCGAATACTTTGGAAAAGTGACCTATTTTTAAATTTCAAAAATTTCTCTTTTCGGCTACTGTTCTAGTCAAATAGTCGAACAGGTCCTACACTAATATTAATGCAGCGCAAACAAGGGAGAAGCTTCTTGGTTGAGCCGAAATTTTTATTAATACCATTAAAAAAAAAACAAATTTGATAGAATTCGAAAAATACTAGGGTCCTAACAACAAATTGAGGTTTTCTATAATAGGTCCCCCATTTGTCATTGCGGTCCCGCAAAAACTCAAAAAAAAAAACCACAAATTCAACGTAACAGTTGATTTTTAATATATTTTGTAATAATTTTTAAAATAGAAAGAACAATTAATAATTTGAATATGTTAGAAAGAAAATCAAATTATTAATTGGTGTTACTGTAAAAATAAATCTCTTGGTGTATTACTGTATGTCATCATTAAAAGTGACTTTATTTAATTTTTTGGTGTATTACTGTAAAAAAAAATTAACTATTTTATTTGATGTTCTTTCTAACATAGTCAAATTATTAATTGTTCTTTATATTTTTAAAAATTATTAAATAAATATTTTAAAACTTAACATAATCATATAAATTTTGTTGGTTTTTTTAGTTTTTGCTGGACCGCAATGACAAATGGTGGTCCCCAATAATAGGGCCACCAATTGTCATTGCAGCCCTGGTATTTTTCGAATTCTCCAAAATTTGTAGTTTTTTTTTTTTAGGAATGGTATTAATAAAAATTTCGGTGGTTGAGAGATGCATGATAGCTACTTCAAAGGAAAGCAAAAAGAACAAGAAAACAAAGATCCATGACAACTAAGAGAATATTGTTCGTTTGAATTAGTGATGCTTTTATCATTTTAAGAGCATGCATCTCAAATTGAATAATGAAGATAATAGTACATAGGAAATTGATTTCTGTGAATGTCTCGGCCCAGTTCAGTGGGCCAACACTTTCAGGCTATATTTGGTTGTGGAGTAAGAGGTGGATTAACTCTCTTACTCCACACTTAATCCACCAAACATGGAGTAAAATTGATGGAGTAAGTTGGAGTAAGATTTAAATTAATTTATAGTAAGTTACTCCACCTCTTCAGATGGATTAGCTTACTCCACGTCATGGGACCCACTGTCATACACTAGTTCTATTTTGTTATTTTCTCTCTCTTCATTAGACAGCAGACAACGATATTTCTAGAGTAACTTAATCCGTTGCTTAAGTTGCATGACCCAACCAAACATGATTAACTTACTCCACCTTAACTTGGAGTAAGCAATTTAATCCGGATTAAAGTTACTCCACAACCAAACATGACCTCAGAGATTAAAAAACGATCTCCAAAAAATGACTAATTTATTTATTTTTATTTTTTTTAGAACAGCATGCACACTCTATTAGCCGAGGTTTAATTGAAAATCAGATCAAAATATCATTGGTTTTAAATTTTTCAGAATTTTACTGTTTTATTACTATTTTAATTAGATGAACTCTTATTTAAAGGAACCACACTTCTATTCCCTTCTTTATTAGCCCGAGTGAAAGAAATACTTACCAATGTTTTATGTTATTAGTAATATAACGGAGTTAACAAGTTTGTGAAATAATACACTACTAGAATTTCTATTTTTTTTCAAGAGGTGCATTAGTTTTTTTTAGGTGTGTGAAGGGTCCATGAAAATAAAATTGTCTTTTTTAAATTCGTTAACAATTTTAAAAAATAGGCCCATGAAATTCACAGAAATATTCAAACTAATCGGAAGAAAATTTATGAAGTCCTTATTTCAACTTATTAATAGAAGTACCAAAAATGTGAGTTCATAAGATAATGGAATCACGCCGTGCAGCTGTTGGTTTCTGGGGGTAACTTGCTTCTCTTCTTAGCTGATCATGATGTTTTTGAGATTATGGAGAAGGAGAAGCATCGCCAGGTAATGAAGGTGCACTGGATCAGAATTCACTGCACAAAGCAACAAGTTTAATGAATTCCTTCAGTTAGATTGTAAAAAAATTTATCAAACTTCATCAAAACAATGCATACTGGCCACAATATGAATGGAACCTCCATGACTATTTTTGGCTATTGTCAAGGAATATTTCATCAAATTATTGACAATTCTGCCCTGACTCCATAGTGCTATTTGTAAGCCCAAACGTAACCAAAACAAATACAAAAGTGGGATTTCGGAAGTATCTGGTACACTTCAGAACCAGTATTAGTGCGATGGCATGGAAATTTTATTTTCAGTCATTGCTGCTACTTCCACATCTTTATGCACTCTTAAGACTCTTAAGGATATGGTATAGTGCATGCATGAATCAGGCTGTTGCTTGAACACTTGTCAGCCCTACCAGAAAGAAAAATGAACTATAGCATGATGTATACTGATGAGACAGTTGTGTTAACACCGGTGGAGCGCAATACAGGCATATGTCTTGCATTACAACTTATGTGAACTCAACTATATTCATAGCCAAGTGGCAGTTCAGATTTGGTTACCGTGCCAGTGAAGATCAATCATGGATAATAATATTTTGTGAACTTATAACTCTCTCATACAGTCCTACTATGAAGCCATGCTAGTCAAGACAGAATATGAGAAAACTATCAATCGCAAATCTGATCAAGGCCTAAAGTCTCAAAATGACCCAAATTTTCTTCTATTCATTGTCTAATTTAACTGAAGGTTTGCATTTGCACAATATAACCCAATATTTGAGTTCAGTCTCAACAGAAAAAAAACCCGAAAAAAGGAAAATTAAAGGTTAGGTTGAAACATGTACATATCATGATAGTAATAAACAAAAAAAAAATAAGTACAGAAATACCTTACATTCCAAAGCTCGGAACTCTGTTTAGATAAAACATCCAGCAAAGCTGACTCGTCAAACTCAGAATAATTGCAAGGTTGCAACAGTTGACCGGCACATCAGTCTCTCTAGCCGGTCTTATTTTTTGAGGAGGTAACTCATGTTAATACAAAACGAACAATTGAATTGATACAGACATGTATCAGAAAATCACAACTTAAAAGAAATTAAATAAAAGATAACCTGTGCACCAATATATGCCACCTCAGCAGTATCTTCAAATGTCAGATAAGTCATGGGCATGACAGAAGAATGCGTAGTTGGATGACATGTCAGCACACCATCTACATCCTTCCACACTCACGGAATAAGGAGATGACCAACTCGGAGACCATTAGCATACCCAAGTATGGCCATTTTACCAATTACACCCTACACCACAGCTATTGCTGTTTTTTTTTTCCTTTTTTTATGATAATTACACCCTACACCACAGCTATTTTTTATGACCGGTACACTGTAACATCCCCTTTTTTTCTTTCCTTACCATTGTAACGGCTAATAACGGTTGCTTCATAAAAGTACCTTATAAATGTACACTGTAAATTATGAGATAAATCCATAAAGCAATTATTCAATTTAACTCATCAATTGTAATATGGCATCAGAGCAGATTTGTCAGACCAAAAAATCTGAAATTCACAAAATTAAAAACATCACAGTAGCAAGCAATGGCAATCATCTCTGATCAGCCTTCTGGAAGCATAATTGAGCACAGGCAATTTGAGCATGACAGACCTAAATCCTCTCTGCCTCTCAACCATGCTTCTGGATGGTAACAACTACTTGGCATGGAAAACAGCAAAGGCAACTTTGGTTGGATGAGCAGTACAATCAAGTGTCCATCAGATTAAAAAGAACCCCATTTTTACACAAAATTAGAGGAATGGAACACTGTCAGTAATTTGATCTTGCCTTAGCTACTAAACTCGATGGAACCAATATTGAAAACCTAAAATAACTTTGCTCGTGTGTTCCAATTAAAGTAAGAACTGACGCAATTAAAACAAAAACAAACCGGCCAATCAATCACTGATTTTGTTGGATCCTTAAAATCAATGATGGACGAACTTTAAATTTGACAGTCCCCAACGATTGATGTAAAAGAAATGCAAAAATATGGAACAAGAAAGGGTATTTCAGTTCTTATCAGGGCTTGATTCAGTTGAGCAAGTTAGGAGCCAAATCCTCCTTTCTCCCAAATTGCCTTCCTTCGCTGGTGCATTGGCCTTGTACAGCAAGAGGAGAGTCGTCGGAGGGCTACGGGCCAAGGTAATTCATCAATTGAAATGGAATCAGAAAGAAATGCTCTGGCTGTGAATTACACTGGAGGCAGAAATGCGGCTGGTGGTGACTCTGGCAAGGGGAGAGGCAAAGGATCAGAGAAACGCAAGTGAGAGCAGTCTAATTGCTCTGGACACGATCGAGAGAGGTTTTTGTTCTTGCATCCCCATGTCAGACCAAGTCGGGAGAGAATAAATGGACGAACTGGAGGAAACCGGTCTTAATGAAACGGAGGGGATCATGATAACTTTCGAAGACACGAAATTTCTTGGTGACGTAAACGAATTCGTATGCTCTGCATCAACGGAATTGCGTTAATAGATCTGGACCGTCCGATTGAGATCCGCACTGATACTAAAGGCCCCGTCACTCCCGTGCCTAAATAAAGATATATATATTTAAAGGCGATTAATTATATATTAACAATATATGCATAGCACATATTAGTCAAAGACCCGAAATTTTTATATATAAAAAAATAAAAAAATAAAATATTAAAAATAAGAAATGAATTAGGAGAATTTGAAAAATGAGATGGTAAGCGGGTGCCATGGCGTCCAGCAGGGACGCCATGGCATACTCAAACCCTTAAAAAAAATGGAAAAAAAGAAGAAGGAAGGGACGCCACGGCTCAGGCTGAACCAGAAAAAAGGAAAAAAAAAAATTAAATGGGCCACCATGGCTCAGGTCAGCCCAAAATGAAATCAATTTTTTTTATGCTATGTTCAGTGAGCAATTCAATAATTTTGATCAGATTCAAAATTTATTTTAGAGAAAATGGCTACATGGATTTTTGTATTCTTTATATCAAAATAAAAGTATGAAAGTCTAGTTTTCAGATAATATAATTTATCTATACAAAAATATTACAGATTGGTACAGTTTTAGCGATTAATTGACAGAGGTCAGAAATCAGAAAAGCTGAAATTCCAGTAAGCAGTCCTATAATTTTGACCTATGTCAATTAATCGTTAATCGTTAATTTGTCTTTCTTAGTACTCTCCCTTTTTTTAATTAATTAATCTCATTTTTCTTTTATCCGGACCTCGAACCCCCACCTTTAATCCCAATTAATTTCAATTTAACCCTCTCTCGCGTCCACTGTCACCCCACGCAGGTTAAAATATTAACAGAGCAAAGATTGTAAAACCAAAGCAGCACTACATATGATTTTTTCGCTGTATGAAGTAAAAACTGCTCTAGTAATATATTTACCCCGACCCCAGCTGTCATCAGGTACAGTGAGATGCGAGTAGCTTCCTCCTGCCATTGCATGCCTTCCTTTTTAATTAAAATAAAAAATGTTATGATTTATTCAAAGGCTCTCTTTTTTTAGGTGAAAGCTTACTGTTTTTGTTCTTATCATGGAATCAGAATAGGTCCGATGCCCATCGGACCTACTTGGTTCGATGGGTGTGATGACCATTTGATCTGCATCAAGATTCGTGTGCTCTGTATCAAAATCCGTGCAAGTATGTATCAATTTCTGTGCACATAAATCTTGATGCTAATCGTACGGTTCTAGAGCTAATTGAACCTAAATGTAGGCATCGGACCTACTCCTATCTCTTATATAGTCACCATTATCTCTCTCTCTCTCTAACGTTTCTTCTAAACCCTTGTTATCGGACCTACTCCTATCTCTTATATAGTCACCATTATCTCCTATCTCTAGATCTCTCTCTCTAACGTTTCTTCTAAACCCTTAAAAACAAGGTTCATCGATTTGTTAGTTGTGTCTTTTATTCAATCAAAAATATGGCTTCAACTTTTTCAAATGTAATTAAAGACAAAAGGAATCTTTGGTGCAGTTTTAAAGCTTCCATTATCATTATTATCGTTCCACTGATTTACTCGTCAGCGACACTGCAACTTCAGGATTTCGCTGTTTTAGTCATTTATGCTGCTGTGGTGGTTTTGCCCAACACAGCACTTCATGTTGGTAAGTTCCCATGCGTCTTATTATCTTATACACTAGTTTTTGTTTTTCCTGTGATTGCCCAGCTAGCTCGATGCCCATTTAGCGCTTCATGTTGGTTAATTCTTTCTGTTTATCTAGGTGAAACTCTAAGCAAGGCGATAATATACATATTTGCAAATTTTATTGGTGTGCTGCTGGGGCGTGGCCTAAATATGTTAAGCAATTATGAGATCCGAAAGGCGAAACTTGTGTTTCTCCTGCCCGTCATATTTGTTCTGTGTAAGTACGCATATATATATATATATATATCCTAAATGGTACCACCAGTAAAAAGTTGATAATTGATTGATAATAATAACAAGAGGAGGGATCCGATTACCACAATTTTGAGTTACCACAACCATTTTTTACATTTTCAAAGTCCAAATCATCGATTTAAACCGTTCAACATGATCTCCATAATAAAATGTGCTTGCAGATCAAATTTTACATTTTTTTTGAATTTTTTTACTATTTATTAAGTATTTTACAAAAAACTAGTCAAATTCAGACCATTGAATTTTGTACCCATCTTAATAAATAGTAACAAAATTCAAAAAAATGTAAAATTTGATCTGCAAGCACATTTTATTTAGATAATCATGTTGAACGGTTTAGATTGATGATTTGAATTTTGAAAATGTAGAAAATGAGGAGGATAACTTTGTGGTAACTCAAAAGTGGTGTAATCGGAACAGTTGTATTAATAATAAGAGTGAGGCTATGGTACTATATATGCATAGCGCAGATTAGTCCGTACTATGTATCAATATTTTGGTTTTGAAAGTTCAAATGGTAGATATGAACCGTTCGACGTAATTTGTTTTACTGCTTTATTAATATGCATAAAATCACTACTTTTGAATGATCCAGAATCTTTTGATCAAGTGATTTTTTATCTATTTAAAAAATAGTAAATTTTTTTCTAAAAAATGTAAAATTGCATCTACAAGTACATTTTCATATGGATATCAAGTCGAACAGTTCATATCGATTAATTGTTTGGACTTTAGAAATAGAGATATTAGTGCATAGTGTGGACCAATATGTATTTGCATATAGCCTCACTCTAATACAAATAGTAATATAAAATGATAATGATAGTTATTAATTAGAGTGAGGATAACTTATGGTAATATGCATATTAATTAGGGATCAACTTGTACTATTAATAATTTATATCTCTAATTTCAAAGTTCAAACAATTGATTCATACAGTTAAACATAAATAATTATAATGACAATGATGATGATGATGATGATGATGATGATAATTATTGCAGCTTTTATGGTGATACTCCTGTGTTTAAATGTAAAAGTGGTGAAGGACAAGTATGACTATGGCCCGAAGGCATTGTTGCTGGCAATGTTAGTGGGGGCGCTGGGTCCCTTGGGCCCTGACTGGCTGGCCAAGGATTTAGAAAATGCAGAATTTTTGATGTTAGCTTGCGTTCTTACAGTTCTCTCAGCTTTCCTCCCTCCCTTCTTTGCTGGAGATGACGTTCATTATATGGTCCAACAAAATATCGATACCCTCGCCAGTATCTTCCAAGGTAACTACTTGCACTATTAGAATGAGGCAAAAAATGTTCATGTGTATAGGCTACCCATGCAAATAATGCATGTATGATATATGTATGAATGAATACTAGCTATAAGCTTGTGTGAAACTCCGATCCGTTGCAGTATTAGGTGAGAAATGGTTTGGAGAGTTGCTGCAAAATCCGCAAGACAAGATTCTTCTTGATCAGGACCTTCAGTCTCTCATCGACTCTAAAGAGAAGGAAAATTCTTTGGTATATTTTTACTTCTTCTTTTTTTCAATTTTTACATGACAATCCGTACTATACCTGGCCTGCATCCATTAATGAAGTATATATTATATATATATATTTTGGAGCACTGCAGAGTAAGTTTGTAAGTTGGGAACTTTTTCGGTGGCATCCACAAGAACAGTATGGAAAAATTGGAGATCTCAGCCGCCGTTGTGCCTCTACCATGCAATCTCTCTTGACCTACCTCCCCACAGAGAACTTGCACTTCAGTCCTCATCTTCGACAAACTTGCAAGGAGATGTGCTCCGATCTGCTATGGCACTGGCACAGCTTTCTCTCTCCATGAAACAGAAGACCACCCCTGCAGCTTCGATCAATATTAATTTGCAAACTGTGCTCGAGCTCGTGCTCGCATCGGACTTAGAGAACAAGCTAGAGGCTAAGGACATAACTTCTCGCTTGGTCGAATCCATTATGATTATCAAAAAGCTGGTCAGTTCAATAAAGGAGCATTCAGACCTAGTGCCTTTTAAACAATGTGAGCGAGATAGCAATACACAACTGCTTTCAGACCTAGTGCCTATTCCAGGTATCCAGGAAGTGGCTACTAGACCAACGGTTGAGATCGGCATCTTTGTTTCAGATGGACCTTACACCACCCAAGCTCCAGTTAGTTCGGTTCCTTTAGGTAATTCAGAACCTAAAATTGAGGAAGTGGCCCATACAGCTATGGATATCGACCCAGCTAATGGCCCAGTCTGAGTTAACTGGTCAGCCTATATTCAAGTACTAGTAGTGGATTCTTTCTTCTTTTCTTAGTATTACATTATTCATACGCATATTTGATTGATATTGGCGAGGTTAGTAGGGTTTTGTAAATTGTAACCACGGAGTGAATTGAGAAACGTGAGCCTTAAAAAAAAAAAAAGAATAAAAAAGGAAAAAAAAATGAAAAAGAAAAAAAAAAAAGGGTCTTGTGTCTTCGTTGACATCTCTGGAGCATAAAGAGCATTCTATTTTCTTTCTTTTCAAGCATACCTATTTTGTAATTGTAACTTTTTGGTACAGTTTTTTTTTAACTTTTTGGGTACATTATATTGTTCTTTTCTCTTTTATTTCTGAAATTGTCTCTTTAATTTTCTGCTTCAGTTTTCATTTTAGTTAAGGACGTACGAAATAATAGTAAATGTGATCTGATATTGATATTTATGCTTACAGAATTATATTACACAAATCGTATTTATTAACTCGAACCAAAAATTTGATATCACGAACAACTTTTTGAGTTTTAATATGCTCAAGAAGAGCAAATCTAGGGTGTCATGTGCTCACTAAAAATATTTGGTGAGCACAACTCCAAAAGTCTTTATATTGGTTTCAAACGACGAATCTAAATTGTTGAAATCCATCTACTAGCTTCATGAGTGATGCATATACATGAAATTTTTTATAAGTTTCAAATTCATTTAGTACAGGTCAAGCGGTAAAAAAAATGATTTTTTTATAAGTTATTTTATAATTTGTTTTATGTATTCATTTTTCATAATTTTTTGCTTGACCTTGTATGAAATGATTTCGAAACTTTCAAAAGTTTGCATCTATATGCATCACTTATGAAATAGATAGATTTCAACAGTTTGAATTCGTCTTTTAAAGTTAATCCGATAAACTTTTAGAGTTGTGCTCACCAAATTCTCTTGATGAGCACATCACACCATAGTTTTCATAATAGTTAAGCTTCTTTGTGAACTTAACTCTAAAATCTATTGAATTGACATCAAACCGTTGAAGTTCATGTACCTTACGAGTGATGTGTCTACATGCAAAAAATTTAAAATTTTGAATTAATTTAGTATAAAGTCAAGTGGTCAAAATTCGAAGGTTTATAAATTAATTTTAATGCATTCATTTCTTGAATGTTTTTTGACCACTTGACTCTATACAAAATTAATTCGAAAATTAAAATTTTTTGCATGTAGACGCATCACTTGTAAGATAGATAGGTTTCAACGGTTTGAATTAATCATTTGAAGTCGATTCGATAGGTTTTACACAGCTAGTGATTCCAAATCTCATTCACTGGAGCAGTGTCAAATGGGCGAAGCAGCACGGAGCAGTGACATTTTGAGATTATTAAAAAATAGGTTACAAGTATAAATTGTTGGAAATTATTCCTTAATTTCTATTTTAGAGGGCTTAATTAATGACTAACAAAAAAAACAGAATTTTGTAATATCAAAATTCGGAAACTGACTCGAATAAATTACAAATTAAATAAATAAGTTTAAGACAAATTAACCTGAATTATTGGTGGCTGTGCAATTGAGTCGTCGATTGCCTTAAAAAAAAGAAACGCGCTCTCATTTGCAGCGTCAAACGCTTATCCATGCATCTTCAAGGTTTGCATCTCGAGCAAATTATATCTCGTTTCCTTTTCATTGCAAAGTAGCGGATCGGGAAGCATTCATTTTCAAAGGAATTGAATTCTCGCCATGAGGATTGAGTAAAGATCAGAACAGAACAAATTAGAAGAGAAATGGAGGATAGATAGTTTGAGTTTTTCTGTTTGTATTCCAAGTATGCGTAATGCGTCCCACTCTCTCCTCTCCTCTCACTACAGCAAAACCATTCTTCAGCGACCGGCATCAGAGACCGGTCCTATCGCCGGTCGCTGAAGACCCCCCAAAAAACCAAAAAAAAAAAAAACTTAAAATCATCGGAGACGAAACTCTTCAGAGACCGGCGTTTTATCCTTCAGCGACCGATTAGGACCGGTCGCAGAAGAGTCACTACAGAAAAACAGGACATCCGCGACCGGCATCAGCGACCGCTTCAGTCGCCGGTCGCAGAAGACCCAAAAAATAAAAAAAATAAAAAAAAATTTCGTAGACGAATTCTTCAGAGACCGGCGCCAACAGTCTTCTGCGACCGATTAGGCCCGGTCTCTGAAGAGTACCCCTAAAAAATCCCGCGGCAATTTCCTTCTCTCTCTGGTCACTCCGCGCGTTTTAGGTTAGATAAAAAAAAAAGAGGGAAGCCGCCCGACCCCGCCGCTTTCTCTGCCGGAAACCGACGCCGCCTTGCCCGTTCTGCCGCCCGACCCCGCCTCTTTCTCTTTCTCTCTCTCTCACTTGATCTGTCGTCCGACGCCGCCTTGCCCAATCTGCCGCCCGACCCCACTGTCTGCCCGACCCCGCTGCCGGAAGGTGGTCCCTGTCACCGTCCAGTTTGTGAGGGCAATATCTTCACTAAGGTCAGAACCACTACCACATTTTGTTTAGCTGTTTAGTTCCTGTCACCGTCCCTGTCACCGTCCCTGTACAGAATTTCACTGTTTAGTTTAGCTGTAAATTTGTTTAGAAATGAATTGAATGTGTTTTATATAGGAGCTACTGCACATTTTGTTTAGAAATGATGTTTATAAAATTTGGTGTGATTTGGAAACTGCTTGGTCTCCATTGAGCAATTTAAAAGATAATGATTCAATTTCATCAGCACCTATAATTTAGATGTTGGCTAAATTCTGTACAGATTTAGATGTTGGCTAAATTCTGCACTTATAATTCAGACTGGTACACTATTGGTATCCAGTATGGTAATTTTCTCTTGCAACATTCATAATTTTATTGTATGAAGTATGTAGTGAGCAAAGTGTAAAGCAATCATTGTATAAAAAAATCAGTAAGAAATAATCAAGGCATTAATATCCTCAACAATTGCAAACTACTAGGGCTTCAATTATATAAAAAAATCATTAAGAAATCATTGTCATTATTCTCTACTTGCATTATGTATAAATAATGACATTAATATTTAATGTCATTATTTCATTGAAGTTTAGTTTTGACCTCGTGTGCATTTTATTTTATGTAGAACTAATCAAGGCAAGTCAAGGCAAGGCAAGAGAAGGGAAGCGTCATCTCTCTCTATATCTCTAGTACGTACGTTTAAAGCGGATAGCTTATGTAGATGCCGCTTGTATGGCTGTATACAAGTCCTGTTGCATGGATGATGCAACACTTGATTTGATTTTGTGTTTCTTCCATGACTTGCTTTAGAGGGTCCGTTATCAATTGATGATATCTGGAGGGTCTAAAGTATTGATCTGGATTTCTTATGTGTAGTTAGATGTTTATACAAACTCCATTGTAGGTATGCCGAGCAGAAAGGGAAAGGAGAAGGAGGCATCATCAAGTGGATCCAAACGCCCTCCACGTGGCTGAAATGTATACATCTCGCCGCCGCAGGCGCCGGAGGATAGACCAGTGATTCGTCGGGAGGGTTATAGGTAAAATTCTTTTTTTGTGAATTTTTGTGCATGTAGGATTATCCATTTGTAGTGGTTTTAAATAATTTTGTTTGCAGATCTTTTATTGGAGATTTGTTGATAGTGACCCAAAATGTCAACAAAATAATCTCGCAATGCACACGTTTCCACTATCCTGAGGAAACTAGATTACCCACTATACCCGTGTGTACAAAATTTGATGACTATCCCGAGGATACTAAAGAAAAGGTCAAAGATGAGTTTTTGGTGAGTAACATCTCATTTTTAAAATTGGCAACCTAATGTGTCTCTTTTTAAGCTAACCAACAACTTTTTAATGATGCATGTAGAGATACTATCAGTTTCCTCCAGGTGAAGACATGAATCTGGCCTGGAAGACATTCAGCAGCATAGCCAACAAATCTCTTCAAAACCTGCTTCACAAGTGCAGAGGAGAAGCGAAAAATAGGTATGGAGATAGCATTTTGGAGTGGAAGGACCAAGGGGTGCCAAGCACATATGACTGGATAACGGCGAATAATTGGCCCAAATTGTGCGACTATTGGTGCTCTGAAGATTTTGCGAGGCGGAGCGAGCAGAATCAACGAAATAGGGCCAATTCTGGAGAGAGTTCCTTTGCAACCACGGGCTCCGTAAACATGCTGGTTTACAAACAAAGATTCGTAAGATGTTTTATTTCATCAAAACAATTAATTTCAATTTCAGTTTACTCGAACTAATCTTGGTAATTCTATTTGGATTGAAATGTTTATTCATCATAGGAGAATGAACACCACCGCGAGCCCAGGTGGTCTGACGAGCTGTTTACGCCGACGCATACTAATAAGGAGACGGGGCAATTGTGTTCCGCGAGGGCGAAAAAGGCACAGGTAATATAGAACATAACAATATTTTAATAATATTCATTCCCTCTTTTCCCTTTCTATTTTTTGTCAAGTAGGGTTTTAGTCTTTAGAAAAATACATAAAAGACTTAGATTTAAAAAAGTCATAAATTCACATCATTATTTTATAAATGTTGTAGGAAGACTACGAACGGGATATGAGCGCAAAGTATGGGTCTGATCGAGCCCTTTGGCCCTCTTTTGACGCAGACATCTGGTACGGTAACACAGAGAATAATGCTCACGGCGATAACTATGGTCTCGGCGCTTTAGGTAAAATATACATACTTAAAATTGTAAATTTGAATTTTTTTTGGGCGTAATACTAATTATCTTATTTTTAATGTTTCAGGCAAGACCAGATCGCTGTATCGTCCAGGTGGGTCCCAAACGCCTTCTGCGCAATCGCAATCACAATCATATTCTTCGGTGCCGCCTCCTCTAAATCAAGAATACATAAACGCGATTTCAAGTCAGGTGTTGGACGTGCTTCAACCACAGATGACCCAATTCATGGAGGAGTTCAGGCGTAGCATGGGACATTCTTCGTCTCATCAGGTACGAATTTTGATTTTTGAGTATGTTTGAATCCATTAAAGACATCATTAAAATGTTAGTTATATTCTCACAGGGTGGTTCTAGCTCGCATTATGCATCGAGCCCCGATGATCAGGATGACAGCGGGGACGATTTGGGAGATGAGTCTTAGACATTTCATATTTGTTATTATGTGGTACTTTAGATATTTTATTTTTATGTGGTACTTTAGATATTTTATTTTTATGTGATACTTTAGATATTTGTTATTCGATGTTCATGTACTTTAGAATATTATGTCGTTTTGTGAATTGCTTGGTGCTTGTAAATTGTTTAGTATGTTTCGTACCAATTGGGATTGGAAAAATATAAATGAACAGAACAAAATAGGGAAAAAGAAAATAACAGCAAAAAAACAAAAAAAAATAACAATTGGGGAACAGAACAGAACAGAAAAGAAAAATAACAGCAAAAAAAAAAAAAAAACTCTTCTGCGATCGATTGTTGGATCATCCGCGACCGTCATATCGGTGGCTGATGGGATTCTTGCCACGTCGACGTATACCATCAGAGACCGATCTCATCGGTAGCTAAAGGGTCATCTGCGACCGGCGCCTTACTCTTCTGCGACCGATGACGTCAGCGAAAGGGCATCAGCGACGGAGCCATCTGCGACCGACCCATCTGCGACCGATTTAGTTCTTCTGCGACCGAGACCATACATCTGCGACCGGCGACATTACTTTCTGCGACCGATTTGGCCGGTCGCAGATGAGTCCTTCTGCTGTAGTGTCTGCTTAATTAATTCCCTTTAATAATTTAAGAGGCGCAATCATTGTTGTATCCACCAACATGCTAATTAATGAAGCATCTCATCTATCGTGTCCAGGTTGGAAAATTTCATATTAATTCGAAAAAGATGCAACCAAACGTTGACAATCTCACGTCCATTATTTATTTTTAATTTGATGGTCCTCACGTAGGGATGAAAACGGTACGGATAATATCCAATCCGTATTCGAAAAATTAGATATCCGAATATCCGTGTGGATATATATGAATACTGATATGGTTTTATATTTTAATTATCCGTATCCGAATAGTAAATATATATCATATATTATAATATATATTATGAAAAAATATTGTTATTCATCATTAAAATTAGATTAATATTATCAACTTTGATATCTTTTAGTATTATTTTAATAAATATCCGATCCGATCCTAATATCCGACCGTATCCGTAATTAAAAAGGAATATGAATATGATTTTACCATTGTCCGCTCCGTATTCGCTCCGTTTTCACCCCTCTCACGTCCATTATTTTATTAAAGGTCAATCTTTATAAGTAAATAGCATCTATATTTTAGTAAGCAACAGGGAAATAATGTAATGAGCCCCTTATTGAGTGATCATATATTGAATCCGGAGTCACACATGACAGATTAATTACATGATTGACAATTTAAAATTATTACAAATTTAATTTGGCAGAAGACAAATTAAGAAACATCATGTAACAGTGGCAAATGTCATTCAAGTACCAATAAAAAATAGGAGAGACCAAACATTTTAACAAATCAATCAATTATACCGTACATGCTCACATTTTATTTCATCAATTTATATCAATTAGTACTATAACAGTAGAGTAAAATTGTAATGTAATATATTCTCATAAAAAAATGTAATATCTCAGGATATAATTACATAAAAGAAGATTATTGAAAATAATTTATAAAATGAGCTATCCACAGTACAGTCAATAAATCAAGCTAGTTCAAGACAAAAATATGAAACCATGCAGGCTAATCCAACATAAATATGAGATAACTTTCATTGCAAATCTCATCACGATCTATAAGAATGTGTGAGTATCCGCGAGGGTAAAAAATGACTATTGTTGAGGATAAGCCGATAAAAATGGTTATTCCCCAGAGTACCACTATTACCAACAGAAATATTTATGAGAATACCGACACTGTTCACTTTTACCCTCGTGGATACTCATAGATTCTTGTAGACCTATTGTCTCAAAATGACCCTAATTTTTTTTTTTCTATTCACCATCTAATTTAACTCAAGTTTTTCATTTGCACTATACAATTAACCTAATATTTGAGTTCAGTCTCAATAGAATATATGTGGAAAAAAAAGGAAATTTATATGTTAAGTCAAATACATGTAAATACCATGCATGCCTAGAATTTATAGGCTTAATTATGATGCAAACATAAAATCATGATGCAACTGCCAAGAATTTTCAAAAAAAAAAAAACATATAATCATGATCCTAATAAACAAAAAACTTTAGTATAGAAAACCTTAATGATTTAATGTACTCTAGACATTATCAAATTTGAACACTGCCTAGCTAGATTTCTCCTTAGTGACGTTATAAAAAACATCAACAATAATCTGAATTTTTTTTATCAGAGATACATATGTAAAATTATATTTTAAGAGAAAAAAATTTTATACCCAGTGCTCTGTACCCATTTTTTATCGAGCCGTTCCGATCCATTTTCTAATGAACTCAAACTAACTGCTAAAACTTCCCGATATAGAAAACTTTCTACTCTCTTTATTAGAAGGATCGATAAGCAATTTTTTTTATCGGTCTCTTTTTCTTCTCAACTTCTCTCTCCTCCTCTTTTTTGATTTGGGCAGAGAGCGCTACAAAATAGAAGCTTTCGCTGCCTGCTGCTGAAACATTCAAATTTTGATTTTTTGGATCTGACTCGGAGGGCTTGCGACGAAATTCTCCTGAAATTCAAGCTGTATGAAACTCAATCGGTAAGAATTAAGTTTAACTTTCCTCAGGGTACGTTTGGATCGTGCAAGGATTAGTACAAGAATAACGATTTTTGGGTTAGTGGTTGAGAATAGTGCTAACCCGAGTCGTTTGAGAATAGTTCTAACTTTGAACTATTCCGGTTAGTAAAAATGTCGTTTGGATTGTATATTTTGAATAGCGATGAAGGTAATGAATAAAATATTGATTGAACTAATCTAATATTTTTACATTTAATATTTAAACTAATATTATATTCCATGTAAACTAATATTTTTCAATACTAATCTAATATTTTATTTAATACTAAGAAAATCTAATTTAATATTATATTTATTTAATACTAATCTAATGTTTATTTAATACTAATATAATATTTAAACTAAAATATTATATTACATTTAACATTTAAACTAATATTATATTATATTTAACTAATATGTTATTTAATACATATAATATTTGAAGTATATTATATTACATTTAATATTTAAATTAATATTATTTTACATTTAAACTAATATTTTTCAATACTAATCCAATATTTTATTTAATAATAATCAAATCTAATCTAATAATATATTTATTTAATACAAATATAATATTTTACTTAATACTAATATAATATTTAAACTAAAATATTATATTACATTTAACATTTAAACTGATATTATATTACATTTAATATTTAAACTAATATTTTATTTAATACATATAATATTTAAAGTAATATTATATTACATTTAATATTTAAAGTAATATTATATTACATTTAATTAAGTAAAATTATATTATATTTAATATTTAAACTAATATTATATTATATTATATTTAATCTAATAGTTTATTTAATACTAATCTAATGTTGAAAGTACTATTATATTACATTTAATATTTGAACTAATATTATATTATATTTAATATAATATTTTATTTAATACTAATCTAATCAAATCTGATATTATATTTACTAATGTAATATTTAAGCTAATATTATATTACATTTAACACATAACATTTAAACTAATTTTATATTATATTAAAATTTTAAATTAATATTTATTATATTTAATGTAACATTTTATTTAATATTAATTTAATTTGATATTATATTTATTTAATAGTAGTCTAATATTTTAATTAGTATTATATTAAATTTAATATTTAAACTAATATTTTATTTAACACTAATCTAATCTAATTTTATATTTATTTAATACTAATCAAATATTTTATTTAATACTAATTTAATATTTAAACTAACTCTAATTGAGAGGAATGAAAACTATTTTTGTATTAATATCACTAACCCCACTAGCTCTATTTTTGCTAACCCACCATTTATATGGGTAAGTAGAATAGAGCTATTCTTGAGTTAACCCAATTTTCTAATTATTGTTTGGATCACCCAAGGTTAAGAATAGTGGAGCTAACCCAAGATTAGCTCTATTCTTGTCACATCCAAACGCAATCAGAGAACTGCATCGTGGTCTCTCTCTATGTCTTTATCTATCTCTGGTGTTCGATTTTTTTATTAAATTATTGTTTGCGTTTCCATTCTATAGGATTTGAGTTTAATTTTGAACGTGTATTGGTGATTTTTAGTAGTTATTGATATTTTGAAAGCTCTATGATGACTAAGATATGTAATGCTTACATTGTTTGATCTCAGTCGTAAGAAGACAATATCAATTTTTCTGAGACTTTCACTAGCTTTAATAGCGATCATAATTAAAAATTAAGTTTGACTTTACTAGTGGATTTCATTTTGTTTTTGTTTTAGTTGGTTGAGCATTGCTAAATAGTTCGTAAGCATAGAAGCATAATCTATTACTTTATTTTTATAGAGCAGGTTTTATAATTCAATTTTTCTTTTGAAATCTGTCGCAAGTCGTAACCAAAACTTCGTTACTGCGCTCTATGTATTCGGCAAGCTATATCGCTACTGATCCGCTGCTTTCTGGCAAACCCTGATTCGATCTGGTAATACTTCGAGTCTGATATGATCTGACCTAACCTAACAAGTCAACTGTCGATCTGGTTTGGTTTTGTAATTTTTTTATGGGTCGACCATTCATCTTGTTGTGTTACAGTCACTACTACAGAAATGGTCATTGTACACGGCACATTGTACACGGACTTGGCAATTTTATAGAAAAACCGTGTAGAAGTTGTAATTTTTTGGATGCCTGAAATATCTGTAGGATCTCTACACGGATATTTATAAAAGAATCAGTGTAGAAAGACGTGAGAGAGCTACACGGACGTTTACTAGAAAATGTACACGGCTTATTGTTTAAATAACAGTGGAGAAAGCCTTGAGAGAGCTACACGGATATTTAATTAAAGAACCGTGAAGAAAGGTAAGAATTGTACACGGATGTTTGTTTAAATGACCGTGTATATAACCCGTAGGAGCTACACGGATGTTTAATAAAGAGCCGTGTAGAAATGTCGAATTTGTACACGGTTTTTTGTTTAAATGACAGAGTAGAAAGCCTTGAGCGAGCTACACGGACGTTTAATAAAGAGCTGTGTAGAAAGGATATTTTAGGTTTTTTGTTATATAAAAGGCCTTCTCCCCAGCGCCGTTTTGATCAACTTATACTCTCCCCTCTCACAGTTAACAATTGGGTTGAGATGTAGGTTTCTCAATTGTTTCAGATCGCAAAATTAGATCGATATGAGCTACTGTTTTGGGAGCTCACAGATGAGCGATCTGGTACAATTGATAACCTACATCTCGAATTCCCATGCGATCGAAGTATTGAAAAAAAAATTATCTCTCTATTCTGATCAATTTTACTGGACGAAGAGTTGGGTGAAGAGTTGGGTGAAGGACCTTCAGAGCCGGATGAAGAGGTGAATGTGACCTTCAGAGCCGGATGAAGAGTCGAATGAAGAGTCGGAGATCATCCGACTCTTCATCCGGCTCTGACGGTCCTTCATCCACATCTTCCCTTTGCTCTGACTGTCCTTCATCCAACTTTTTACTCAACTCTTTCTTTAGTAAAACATGTATCTTCATATTACCCTCTGTAAACCCTACTGGCACCAAAAGGAAAGAACCACCCTATTCTAGTCCTTAATGGAAATTTTTAGTTTACAATATGACTTTTTATTCCAACTTTTGTAATGCTTTAATTTTGTATAATTTAGGGTACATGAATTTTTAGTTTAAATGTCTTCCTCTGTTTTGGAAATTGTTTGTTCTGAAAAACATAGGGAAAAAAACTAGCTGACAGAAAAAAAAAAACAAAAAAAAAAACAAATGATACACGGACGTTTAATAAAGAGCCGTGTAGAAACGAGAAATAGTACACGGATTTTTGTTTAATTAACAGTGTAGAAAAATAATTTACACGGCTGTTTATATAAAAGTCTGTGTGTCTTTCTACACGGATTTATAGCTAAATATCCGTGAAAACAAAGATACTTGCTCGAAATAATGGAAGGCTAAACCAAAAAAAATAAAACAAAAATTAGGAAAAAAAAAAGAATTCTAAATGTCCGTGAAGAAAATTTATCTTTTATATTACACACGGTTGTTTATATAATTGTCCGTGTATAAAGGTTATCTTTTATAAACGGCTACATATGTAAAAGTCCGTGTAGCTCTCGTAATGCTTTTTTTACACGGATTTATAGATTATCATCCGTGTAGAAAGGTTATTTTAGGGTTTGGAACTATATAAAAGGCCTTCTTCCGGCGCCGTTTTGATCAATTAATACTTCTCTCTCTCTCTGTATTGAATTGGTCTGATTTCTGCGCACAAGGAACGAGGCCGGATCTGAAATATAGCTTGAAAGTTAATTCGCATTCTCCTCTCTATTGCCAAGGTTAGTCATACATATATATATTTCCCTCTTCTTTATCTAATTTTCTGTTACTGATTAATATTGCTTAATTATGTCTGTCAATTATTATTTAATGCTTGATTTGTTAAGATAATGTAAATAATTAGTGTATTGTGGTCCAATAACCGACCTACTGATGCTTTTAGGTCCATGCCCGTTCAAAATTAATCCAATAGGGATTAATTTTGGATAGTCCCCCGTTTGGGACTGCTCTTTGAATATTGTGTCTCATTTAGGACGTGAACACGTATTAGCGGGATTTAATTAGTATTTGAGGAAAGTTCGACAGTATTTCTCCTTATTGCTCCTACGAGTATGTGGTTTTTACGCATACTTGGGGAGTTAAGGAGAAATGCTGCCGAATTTTTCTCAAATACTAATTAAATCCCGTTAATATGTGTTCACATATGAGGCATAATATTCAAAGAGTGGGTTAGGATTGTAAACCGGCCCTTTATAAGCCAAGAATTTGGAACAATATATATGCTGACCACCATATATGTTTAATTGGAATTTTTTTTTTTTACTTTAATTTACAGATGGATCGAAGTTAGATGTACGAATTGCGACGTGATAGTGCAGAATACTTGACTCGCATTGATGAGTTCCTAAAATTTGCTGAGAGTTATAGAGTGGACAGAAAAGAGAACGACATCTTGTGTCCTTGTAGATATTGTAAAAATTATATAAGATTTGGGGATTCGGAAGAAATTAGAGCTCATTTGATTTGTCGGGGATTTAAGAAAAACTATACATGTTGGTTTATGCATGGTGAGAAAATTGGGGAATGTAGTGGAACCAATAGAAATTTTGTTTTGGACGAGAATGATGATAATGTAGAAACTGTTGATAATTTTGAATTTGAATGCAACGATGATTTTGAGAATGTCGAAAATTTCGATAATGCTGGGCTTGATTGCAACGAGGATGATGAGGTGGAGATTGATGAAAATGCAGAATACAATTTTACTGAGAATCTAGAGGACATGTTACGTGATGTGGAAGATGAAATTAGTGATAAAAATTTTAAAAAATTTCAGTATCTGTCTAATGAATCTAAAAAGCCGTTATACCCCGGGTGTACCAAATTTACAAAACTATCAGCTGTGTTGAAATTATTGAACTTAAAAGCAGACAACGGTTGGAGCGATAAGAGTTTCACGTCCTTATTAAAGCTTTTACGAGAGATGCTCCCAGATAACAACGAGTTACCCTGTACAATATATCAGGCGAAGAAGCTGATCTGTCCAATGGATTTGAAGATTGAAAAAATACATGCATGTCCGAATGATTGTGTATTGTACCGTGGCGAGTACGAGGCCATGCATGTTTGTCCTAAATGCGGTGTTTCACGGTATAAACGCAAGGACCAGGACACTGACGATTGTGATGGAGGAAAAAAGGCAAGGCCTCCGGCTAAGGCGGTGTGGTATTTCCCGATAATACCGAGATTCAGACGGTTATTTGCAAATCCCAAAGATGCGAAATTGTTGCGTTGGCATGAAGAAGAGCGCAAAAGAGATGGTAAACTAAGACACCCTGCTGATTCAATTCAATGGAGAAACATTGATAGACATTTCGAAGGATTTGGTGGCGAATCACGGAACCTTAAGTTAGGGGTGAGCACAGACGGAATGAGTCCGTTTGGAAGCATGAGCAGTCAGCACAGCACTTGGCCAGTTCTTATATGCATCTACAATCTTCCTCCTTGGTTGTGCATGAAACGCAGGTACATAATGATGTCATTACTAATCCAAGGACCCAGACAACCCGGAAATGACATAGATGTGTATCTCGCACCATTAATTGAGGACCTCCAGAAATTGTGGAGGGATGGCGTCCGGGTGTGGGATGCGTACGGCAAAGAGCAATTTAATTTGCGGGCCATGATATTCTGCACCATAAATGATTTCCCCGCGTACGGGAATTTATCGGGTTACACTTGTAAAGGAGCAAAGGCGTGCCCCATCTGTGAAGATGACACGCAGGTGCTGAGGTTGAAAAATTGTAAAAAGAATGTTTTTATGGGGCACCGTAGGTTTCTTCCTGTTAATCACCCATACCGTAAGAAAAAGAAGGTATTCAACGGGAAAATTGAGCTTGGAGTGGCACGTCGTCCGTTAGATGGGAAGAATGTCTTCATGCGGGTTAAAAACTTTGCTGTTGTTTTTGGAAAACGTGCCAAACCACCACCGAAAGATATTTGGAAAAAGAAGTCCATATTTTGGGAGCTACCATACTGGGAATATTTAGAAGTGAGACATTGCCTAGATGTCATGCATGTTGAAAAAAATGTCTGTGACAGTTTGATTGGCACATTATTGAACATTTCGGGGAAGACGAAAGACGGTCTTAAAGTTCGAGAAGACATGAAATTAATGGGAATACGACCCGAGCTTGCACCGCAGGATAAAGGGAAGCAAAAGGCATACCTCCCCCCCGCAATGTGCACAATGTCGAAGATTGAGAAAACGAGCTTTTGTAAGTGCCTTCATAGTATTAAAGTCCCATCAGGGTATTCTTCGAATATTAAGAAGCTGGTGTCAATGAAGGACCTGAAATTGATTGGTCCGAAATCCCACGACTGTCATGTTTTAATGACACATATGATTCCTGTTGCAATTCGGGGAATTTTACCGAAGCCTGTGCGGCAAACCATTACGAAGCTTTGTTTTTTCTTCAATGCAATTAATTCCAAGGTTATAGACCCGCTCAAATTGGACGCTTTGCAGAAGGAGGTCGTCGTTACCCTTTGCCATCTTGAGATGTATTTTCCGCCATCTTTTTTCGATGTTATGGTTCACCTTGTTGTTCATCTCGTGAGGGAAATTCAGATCTGTGGTCCCGCGTTCCTGCGGTACATGTATCCATTCGAGAGATTCATGGGTATTTTGAAAAGTTACGTAAGGAACCGACATCGCCCCGAAGGTAGCATTGTGGAGGGATATTCCACAGAAGAGGTAATTGAGTTTTGCACCAACTACATGACCGGTGTGGGTCCTATTGGCGTTCCAAAATCTCGATACGAGGGAAGGCTACAAGGAGTAGGGACAATAGGGTTGAAAGCCATAGTTGCTGATAACGATGACCTGCGAAAGGCACATTTTATTGTACTGCAGCACATGGCTGATGTTGCTCCATATATAGATGAGCACATGACGATCCTTCGACAACAGAACTACACGAGAAGTCAGAAGTGGCTTACTGACGAGCATAACCGTTCTTTTATAGGATGGATGAAAGACAGAGTGAAATCACACCCCGAAATGTCCCCCGTAAATGAAACTGTTAGATTGCTGGGCGAAGGACCCCAAATGGTTGTTAGAACATTCCAAGCATACGAGATTAACGGATATACATTTTACACTAAATTACAGTGTGATAAGAGCACGATGCAAAATAGTGGGGTGACATTTTACACTCGGGTATGTGGATGATCCGTTCATACTTGCCAAGCAAGCCACCCAAGTCTTTTATGTCACTGACCCGAGTGATGATAGGTGGAGTGTCGTCCTATCCGGAAAAAGAAGGATTGTTGGCGTAGAAAACGTCACCGATGAAGAAGAGTATGACCAGTTCGAAGAGATACCTCAATTTTGTACCGATGTGCAAGCTGAGATAGCAACAATTGCAGAACAAGACGAAGCAAATTACATGAGATCTGACCACAATGAAGGATTATGGGAAGATGTTCAAACAGTGGAAAAAAAGAGAAAAAGGGAAAAAAAAATCCAATGTATAATATTTACTCCTTTTAAACTTGAAAATTTTAATATTTCTTATTTGGAAAAAAAAAATTCAATGCATAATATATATTTCTTTTATAATATTTCAGAGAGCCCAATGAAGCTAAAGACTCAAGGCCGGTTTATCTCTGGATATTTCTGTCTCATTGTAATGTTTTTATTTCGTTTCTAATATTTATTTGTTGCATCAGGAGCAAGAACCAGATAGATTATTTTAGATATGTGGGCAGAGTGGTTTTTGTATTAATTTTTTATATAATTTAGTGTAGGTTTTTTTGTATAATTTAGTGTAGGTTTTTTTGTATTAATTTTTGATATAATCTAGACATGAATTTTTGTATAATTTCTGTTATAATTTAATTAGTACGTGAAACACCCATCTTTCTAAGAATAATTTTTAATTTCATTAGAAATTCAAAGGGAGCAACACGGACATTTAATTAAACATCCGTGTACAAATACATTTATACGTTTCATAAAATGTCTGTGTAGAAATTCAAAGGGAGCTACACGGATATTTCATTACACATCCGTGTAGGAAGGTATTTTTTCCCCTAAAATTATTCTCAGAGAAAAAGTAATCGAAACGGGGGAGTGATTATTTGAATTCGTTTTCGTCTTTTTCAGAATTAAAAAGATAAGGCAACTTCTCGAATTAAACGTTTTCTTTAGTTGGACACGGACGTTTAACTAAAAATCCGTGTAAGAAAAGTTTTCTCTACGGTCGTTTAATTTTCAATAGTTTTTTGGCCTTCTAAGAAACGTACACGGGCGTTTAATGAATAATCCGTGTACAAAAGGTTTCCTACACGGATATTTAATTAAACGCCCGTGTAGAAATTGAAATAATTCAAATTACATTATTCTTGAAATACTTTACTTGAACAACAGTGACTAAATTGCATGTTAATTATTTTGAAATATTTTGTTGTAAAAAATATTTTGAAATAATTACTTGAACAGAAGGTATTTTTTTTCCGAAAAAATATTCTATGGTTGTTTTGTAAATTTGTAAACCCAGATAAGGTCATATCAAGTAAAATGTTCATTTATGTTTTCAAATCGGATTATTTAGAGAGCATTAGGCATTCTATGATATTATTTAGACAGATTATTTAAGTTAATTTTAAATAATTTACTTTTTAGTGATTATCCATGAATTAATTATTTGTTGCTTGTTTTGTACTGCTAATTCATATCTATAACAGTATTTATTTAGATAGCATGAAGTATTTAACAAAATAGTTAAACGGAAAGAAAACAAAATGCTGATTAAATTAAGAACAAAAATATATTACATCAAAACAAAACGAAAAAAAAAAAAGCTAACTTAATGAAACACTCCTTAAATTCACTGGCCTGGCTGGATTGCTCCTTGGCCTGACCCCCTCCTTTTAATCCAGGGTCTCTTTGGCCTGATCCAGGGATTGCCCCTCCTTTTGTAGGGCTTTGGTGGTGGGTGCTCCCTTGGGCTTCGTCGTGGCACATTTGAGGGCGGCCATGGCCATGTCCTTCTGTAGTTGGGAGGAGGCATTTCATAGCCAGGAGGGACTTCGGGAGCATCTTCGGGAATGACATAGTCGGGGGGCAATGGCCATGGCACATTTGCGTCTTCCGGTGGCACCGAAGCAGCCATTTCTTCTTCCAAATCTCAGAGAAAAGTAATCGAAACGGGGGAGTTTCTCAGATTATATAGAATTTTGAAGAGTCGTTTCGTATTCTCAGAATTAAAAAGATAAGGCAACTTCTCGAATTCCGTAAAACCTGTTCAAATATTAAACGTTTAAATTTAAAATGGACACGGACGTTTAATTAAAAATCCGTGTAAGAAAAGTTTTCTACACCGTCGTCTACTTTTGAATAGTCGTTTCCTTTTCTAAGAATCATACACGGTCGTTTAATTTAAAATCCGTCTACGAAAGGATTTCTTCACGGCCGTTTAATTTTCAAGAGTTGTTTCGCCTTCTAAGAAACGTACACGGGCGTTTAATAAAAAATCCGTGTACCAAAGGTTTTCTACACGAATATTTAATTAAACGCCCGTGTAGAAATTGAAATATTTATTTGCATTTATTATAAAGTTCTGCTAGATACTCGAAGATATAAAATAGTTTTCAAGCTAAATGAAACTGAAATCAGGTTCCTTTTTATTTTTAAGTTTTCCATTTTGAAAAATATGCAATTTGAAAAATATGAAAATTTGGAATTTGAAAAAATTAATCCAGAAAACCATATGTAGGCGCGCATTTCATAATTTCATGTAAACTAATTATACACGGGTGTTTAATTAAACGTGTAGCTCTCTTACGTTTCTACACGGGTGTTTAGTTAATTGTCCGTGTATAGTTAGTTTACGCGGAATAAAATGCGCGCCTCGTCTCTGTCGCTCGATATCTTTTCAAAATCTCCTCGTCTCCCCTAAAACCTAAACCCCCTAGTCTCCTATCTCTTTCTGTGGTGCTGCCATCGTTCTCTCTCTCGGTGCTCCTCTGTCGCTCTCCTCTGAACTCGCTAATTGAATCTCTAAGCTCCTCTCGCGCGGTTGCTGTTCTCTCCTTCAAAGGTTCTCTCTCTCTCTCTCTCTCTCTCTCTCTCTCTAAGTTGCAATGCTCCCTGTATCTTGGTTAAATCAAAACCCTTATCTCTGATTGTATTTTGGTTAAGTGAAAAGTTTCCTCAACTGACCTATTCTGGTGACATGGACACCTAATTAATGTTACAGGGACTAAATTGCAAAACCAACACTATGATTGAACAAAGGACCCAACAACACATAAGTTAGACCTAAATTTTACATTTCATAGCATTTGTAATAATGTTTCTTTTTTGTAGAAAGAACCATGTCACAGCCAGGTGAGAATGCAGATATGATTTTGGAAACAGTGGAACCGCAGGCAGATATGGTAGTGGAAGAAGAGGACCAGCAGTCTCAGACAGAAAAGAGGAAAAGAGGTCCGACAATGTGCACGAAGACCTCAGAGGCTAAGGATTTGCAAATCGAGTTCGACAAAACCGGGTGTCCGAAGGGTCCACGTAGGGCAGAGTACACAAATTGGTGTAACAATTTGGTGAAGCAGAAGGCATCTATCTTGGTTGAGAGGTGGGACAAATTCGATGACGAAGATAAGAACGAATGGTGGAACATTGTGAAGGTAAAAAAAAAAAACTGTACATGCATTATATATTCAGTTTTCGTATTCTGTTTGTTATTTCTTTTTTTGTTGGATACAAGTTTTCTAGCATGTCTTAACCTTTGGTATATTTCTAGGGGTGTAGGTGATAATTCTTGCTTTGTAGGACTATATCCCAAATTCTATCATTTAGCAGTTATATATACAGAGAAAAATTCAAAACCAAATATATATTACCTGCTGAATGAAATTAATCAATGTAGCTAGTGTAGTGCACCATGCTTGAACTGGGTACCGCCACCAGGAAAGGTAAGGTAATCGCCAGACACCTTGACCCAATTCTGGTGCCCTACACTATTATCATGACAGATAGCAAAATCAGCAAAGAAATATCACTAACAAACTCAGCTAAATACAACACATTATTTCACTTTGATTTGGTCATAAAGGTTAGATTGCATGTAGGTAGTGACATAGGTTGTGCCCCAAAGTTTCCTAATATACAGAAAACAATTTGGTAGAGCAAGTGAAACACAAATTATTTTCAAGCTACTTATTCCCCGTACTTTGGTTAAGTGCAAGTTATATATGTCTATACCTGACCTGAAAACATGAATGAACTTACATGCAGTAATTTTGTTGTCAATCATGCAGGCTCATTGGAACATCCAGGATGACGACCCAAAGTCCGCGAAAAAGAAAAAGACTCTGAGGAAAATGAATGAAGCTTGGAAGCAATTCAAGAGCACGTTGAAGACGGTTTTCATGGAGGAAGGGAGAAATCCGGTAGGCTACTATAAATGGCTGAAACAAGAGGACTGGGAGGCGTTTCAAGCTTTGAAGTCCACAGAAGAGTTCAAGGTATATAAATTCAGCCAATTAACTTTGTCTCTGTTCTTTCTCGATATGTACTTATCTTCCTTAAACTAGCTAATTGATGTGCCTTGATGTGTGAAGGTAAAAAGTGACGAGGGCAGGAGGATCGCGAAATTGAACAAGTACCCGCACAAATTAGGGTCCGGTGGTTACGAGGGTAAGTCGGCAGAATGGGCTAAGGTACTGGACCAAAACAAAGATTCTGACTCACCTGTGGTTAGGATCCAAATCCTAGGGCCCAATGCTGGCTCATGGGAAGATCTGAGGTAACCGCTGACGGGACGATAGTACTCCCAAGTGACGTGCAACCCGTGGCTCAGAAAATGGTAAGAGTCTTTGTGGTAACTTCGTGTACATTACTTTGTCTTTTGCTATAACTAATTTTTTTTTAAACAGTTGGATGTGGAGGAGGAGGTAAATTCGGGCTCCATGACTGTCGAAAGAGTGGATGATTCCTTGTCCGCAGCGCTCGGGACTAAAGAACACACGGGTCGAGTTAGGGGTGTCTCGGTCTACTGTGGCTGGAAGGATGTATACGACGGACCAAAACCAAAAAGAAGACCGCGTGCCAAAGTTAGCACGGAAGAGATGGAATCAAGGTTGGCGCAGGTACGCCAGGAGGTATGCGAGGAGTTCAGAACGGAGTACGATGGAAGGATTGCTGAATTCGAATCAAGGTGGATCAACCATATTACATCTCTGACGCAGCAATCCGAGCAACAACCTCCCGTTTCGCCGGGATTTCGGCGAAGCAGTCAAGCATCTGGGACCGAAGTTCTGGGCGTGTTGGACAATCTACAGGTAATCACTACTTGTTCATAATCTACCCGTAATTGTGACTTGTTCATTAACTAATTTCTGATAATTATTAATTGCAGGAGGCCACATCATGCGACCTCGTCATGTGGCACGACAAAACTCCTCTGACCCTTGCTAAGGGTATTGTACATCCTCCAGCCGGTTCTCAGCTAAGGCCCAACCACCTCCCCGTAACGGTTGACATGATTGTGGCCGATTGGGCTGCCCGCATACCTCTTCCTGTCCCTACCGACAGCATGGTGGTGCTTGATGATGCCCGTAGACAGATCATCCAATGGCCCAAGTGTCAGATTATTTTGGATCAGGTAATCTCTAAATAAAACACGGATATCTTATGTTACGTTCAAATGATTATTTTGAAATACTTGAAAAAAGGTTCAAAATCTGATACAGACCCGAAGAGGCGTTGGAAACGCTGCGGACGAAGCTTTGTCACCGGTACGGCGAGGCTTGGAAGTAGTAGTCGGGGCTGATGCGCAAGAATCTCCTGCTGCGCCAGCGGCGGCACCAGCGGAAGCGCCAGCAAATGCGCCAGCGGCTGCGCCAGAGGCTGCGCCAGCGGATGCGCCAGCGGATGCGCCAGCGGATGCGCCAGCGGATGCCCCAGTAAACCGTACGGGGCTCTCTGAAAAAGAGGTTAGCCGTTTGCCCGAGGATTTGCGGAATCTCCACGCCTGCCTGGTTAAGGCACCAGATGATATGGAGGACGTAATCTTCGAAATCCCCCCCGAGGTTCTCCTACACAAAGGCAGGACGGTCGTGCTGCCTTTCAAAGAATTCAAGGACTTTCTACATGCCTCATCAAGCGATAAATGGCTCGATGTGGGAGTCCTCACCGTTTTCGTCATGTTAGTGACCAAAAAATCATATATATCATGTGTATAGCACTCAAAAAATATATTCTAATGTGAAATGATGATTTTTCAGGATGATACAACGAAAACAGTCTGTGGCTTGTGGGAAAGATAGGGTGAACTCCTGTGCATTCTTGGACCCCGCTTTTACTAGTGGTACGATGGTGAAATATCAGGAGGAAGATACTGTCCAGTACATGCGTTCAGCGATGCTTAAGGCTGTTTCGGAGAATAAGAAATTTATTCTCGTGCCATACCACCAGAGTGGCCACTGGTGTTTGATTGTGATTGTGCCACTTGAGAATTTGGTTTTCCTCATGGATTCTTCATATCCCGGACCGGGCATCACTCCTCAGCAATCCAAAAAGATCTGCATTCCAATAAGAAAGTAAGCAATAGTAATTCACTTGGTTTGATTTTTTCCCAATTACATATAACAAATTGTGGAATTGCTAATTACATTCACTCAATTTTGTAAGGGCTTTTCTGCAATATCTTAAAGATGGAGGAAGGCAAAGCACGATTCCGAAGCGTAAAAATAAGTTGTGTTTCAGGTGGCAGCCGGTGAGCACATGCACTATAATTTTTATAATTTCATATTTTTTGTTCAAAAATTAATTGTCATTCTAACTTAGGCCGCTAAATGAAAATTTCAGTGCCCGCAACAGTTTCAGGGTTGGGAATGCGGTTATTACACGATGATTTTTATGTATCACTTTGTTGAACGCTTACAATTCGATTGGCCAAATTATCCGGTATGTAATTCATATGTTTGCCTTGACTTGTCCATATAATTAATATTGATTTCCTCTAATATTTTATTCTACTAAATTTGTTTTATTAGTTGCATTGTTATAATTACAATATTTATTTTTATAAAGCAAAACAGAGATGCAGTTGTTATATTGTATTTTTCTAATAACCTACATATTTTGAATTTTTGGCAGCATAAATCGAACGAGAAGGCAGGGCATTACAGCAACGAAGAAATAGATTATTTTATATGTATGTGGGCAAATTGGTTTCAGAATGAATATTGTAAACCAGAATATGGATTTGTATAATTTAGTGTGCATGAATTTTTGATATATTTAGTGTACATGAATTTTGTTTAGGGGTTGTATTCTGATATATTGGAAATTCTTTGTTTGGAATTGATTTTTAATGGCTAGCAAACTGGAGGCTAGCCAAAACAAAAAATAAAAATTGAAAAAAATATAACCATTCTACACGGATGTTTCACAAAAGTCCGTGTGGAAAGCCAAATAAAGAGCAAATAAAAATATAAGATAGCTACACGGCTGCTTATGTAATGATCCGTGTAGAAATAGTTATTCTACACGGATATTTTGATAGACATCCGTGTAGAAACATGATCGTACACGGCCTTTTAGTTAAATATCCGTGTATAGATCTCAACTAATGTACACGGTTGTTTATGTAATGAGCCGTGCAGAATAACTATGTCGACACGGATATTAACCTAAAAGTCCGTGTAGACAGAGACATCGTACACGGTTGTTTATGTAGTGATCCGTGTAGCTCGGCTTTGGAGAGCACCACTTGGCAAGGAATTGGACACGGTTGTTTATGTAGTGATCCGTGTAGCTCGGCTTTGGAGAACGCCACTTGGCAAGGAATTGGACACGGTTAATTATGTAGTGATCCGTGTAGCTCGGCTTTGGAGAGCGCCACTTGGCAAGGGATTGGACACGGTTAATTATGTACTGATCCGTGTAGCTCGGGTTTGGAGACCGCCACTTGGCAAGGAATTGGACACGGTTAATTATGTAGTGATCCGTGTAGCTCGGGTTTGGAGACCGCCACTTGGCAAGGAATTCACCACGGTTGTTTATGTAATGATCCGTGTAGCTCTCAGGAATTGCACACGGTTAAATATCCGTGTATAATTTATTCAGGGGATTATACACCCTCGCACTCCACACGGCAGGAAATCCGTGTAGCTCCCCTGTTTATGTCCGTGTACAATGACCATTTCTGTAGTAGTGAGTATTAATCTTGTTGTTTTACAGTATGCATCTTGTGGTTTTACAGTATGCATCTTGTGGTTTTACAGTATCAATTTTGATGTTTTACAGTATCCATCTTGTAGTTTTATAGTGTCCATCTGTTGTTTTACAATATTCATCTTATGTGCAAAACTTATAATTAATCTCAATATTTAAAGGTTGTTCTATGTATTTTGCAACAAAAAGGAAGATTTCTTCTAGAGATTTGCAGTCTGATGAACTGCCTATTAATAGGATCTATCTAATAGGTCTACAAGATCTATACAATATTTTACATAATCCAACAAATAGGTTTACAAGATCTATACAGTATTTTAGTAGATCTATCTAATAGTTTTACAAGATATATGCAATAGTTTACAAGATCTATGCAATAGTTTTATTCTAGTGATGTAACAATATGTTTATGTATTTTTTTATTTATGTTTGATGTAATATGTGTTTGGTGAACAATATGTTGGTAAGAAACAATATGTCTGGTGAACAATATGTTTGTTTAATTTGTAAGGAATGTTATGTTTGTTGTAAGACATTTATGCTTTTGTTTTAGAGTATTAACCTTATTATTTTACAATATCCATCTTTGTGTTTTATAGAATATAGATGCAGATATAAAAAATTAAAATTTTGAAATGTTTTTTGTATCCATCTGGTTATTTTATAATATCCATCTTGTGGTTTTACAGTATTCATCTTGTTGTTTTACATGATCCATCTTGTTGTTTTACAGGATCTAGATGCATATATAAATTTTTTTTTTTGATAAAATAAAATAAAAATTTGAAAAAAAAAAATCAATTTTACATTATTCTTTACAGCGTTTAATTTTACAGGATCCAAAGAGATAGTTTAAAGTGTTTAAAGTGGTCCCCAGTTAGTTACAAAGTCGTTAGAGAACTTCTAGAAGTGGTCCTGGTCAAAGTTCTGTAAGTTGTCCAAGTAGTCCTGGTCAAAGCAGTTAGCAACTAACTCGGGACCACTTTCAAAAGTCGCGACTTGTGACAACTTTCGGTAACAATTTTACAGTATTCAATATTGAGTTTTACAGGATCCAGTATAGAAGTTTACATCCACAGTTCGATTTCGTGACAGTTGGGCTTGGGTAAAAATTGAGTACAGAAGCTTGGGTATAGTTAGTCGATTCCATATTTTAAATCTCTTCAAAAATATTAAATTAATTTCACAATTTAAGAGAGCCGAAATTTTCATACACTCCACATAAATCATTTCTTCAAATTAATATGACACTCCACATAAATAAATAGAAAGAAAATTTTAATTATTGGTGATATTAAATTACTGTTCTGACCTCATTATTGCCATGCTATATAGCATTGCCAGCATCTCTTCGGAGACTGAGACACTATCCGCTGTTCCCTTCCGCAATAACCAAAGAATTCAAAAGGTAAATTCAACTAATTTAACATTTCAAGTATACAAAGACACGAAAATTTCTTATCAAATTGAGTCGGTGTGGAGCTTGTGCAATAAGGGCTCTTTTCGCCCAAGAAGAAAAAGAGGAGAAACTCTAGCCGTCGTCGCTTCCTTCTTTCTCCTCCACCTCTCTCCATTCCACTCCTCCCACTCTTAGTTTTTTTGTCCGACATAGCGATATCCTTCCCTCTCTCTCGTCTCTATCTCCTCAAACAGAGAAGAGAATGAGAGAGGGGAGGGAGCTGAGCGGAGCCGATTGGAGCTGATCGGAGCCGAGAACGCGGTATCGTCGGAGCTCGAAGTGTAAAGTCTTTATCTCCATCTTAATCGAAGTACGGCAGTGAGCAATCCGGCCGTCAGAGCGCGGCGAAAGCGGATCCGATCATAGATAGAGATGGAAAAAGAGGTAATATGGTGTTTTTAGAGTAGATAAGTATGATTAGTTGATTAGAGTAGTTTACGTGATTTCATGAGAATAAATAAATTTAGATCTAGGAAAGAGGGTCATTTGATCCATTGTAAGTCCGTTTTTTATCAATGAAATTGTTACTGTGCATTTAAAGCCACTAACCTTAAAAAAAAGTATACAAACAAAGGAACCGAAGTCGTCTCTTTTTTAGCTTCAGGTAAAAATATTAAGAGAGTAGTTTTAGCTTTATGCAGCGCACCAACCATATGTAGTGCTCCTTATATTCTATACCTTTTGCGCTGCATGATGCTAAAACTGCTCTGTTAAAATATTTCCCAAAAAGTTTGTTCCCGAAAAGAGGAACCAAAGTTATCTTTTTTTTTAGCTTCGGGTCAAGACATTAACAACGTAGTTTTGGCTTCATGCAGAGCACCAACCATATGCAGTGCTGCTTATATTCTATACCTGTTACTAGTGTTTTGAAAAAATTTGACCGGTCGAGGACCGGACCGGACCACCTGTGGAACCGGTCCATGGTCAAAACCCAGACCGAGGATAAAGAGGGTCTTAGCACAGTTTTTGGTGTGCTTTTTCCACTAGATCTGGACTAACCTGGGTGGTTCTAAACCCGTGGACCGGACCGGACCATAACCGGACTAAACCAGACCGGGCTGTGCCTAAACTGTGATAAACCAGACTAAACCTGTGATAACCCGTGGTCAAAACTGTGCTAAAACCGTGCTAACCCATAGTCAAAACTGTTCTAAACCATTCTAAACCTGGTAACCTGTGGTCAAAACCGTGATAAACCATTCTAAACCGTGCCTAAACCCGTACGGACCGGACCGTGGTCAACTGGACCATGGTCCTAGCACGGGTTTGGGCTAACCATTTCAGGTCGGACCCATCTTACCCGGACCGTGTAGACCCGTGGATCCGTGGGAACCGTAGATCGTGCAGAACTGTGACCCGGCTGGATCTGGACCAGACCGGATCGGACTAGCCCATTTGCAATACACTACATGTTACGCTGCATGATGCTAAAACTACTATGTTAAAATAATTTCTTAAAAGGTTGTAGCAGGCAGAGAAAATAAATTGGGCCTGCCTGAGTTGGGCTTTAAATAAAATTAACACAGTTCTCAAATCACATTACTCTGACATTTTTATTTATATCCAAAGTTAATTAGGAATTAATAAAAATGTCCAGACCTGATTGGAATTTTTAAAAATACCCATATCGGCCATTTTTTGGCCGGTTTTCATTTTTTTTTGGTACCGTCCAAAAAATGGCCGGTACCTTCCTTTTTTAGAGACAAATAGCTAAAATGCTCAAATATAACACTAAAAAATCGAATATTTTTTAAATATTTGTTAGATTACTTTTTTTGATATATATTTAGCATATTTATACTAAAATACACTAAATTACTTGAAATTATGTTAAATTATGTTAAATTACGCTAAATTACACTAAATCACGCTAAATTACAATAATTATATTAAATTATGCTAAAATACGGTAAATTACGCTAAATTACGTATGAATAGGGATGATATCTTCACTGAGAAGGCGAAAAATGACGATGAAACTTCAAACGGCCATAAAACGGCACTCGATGTCGGATTTCAAAATTCAGAATCGCCAAAAAATAAAGGGAAGAGCCTCAAAATTTCAGTTCAAGTTTCCGATTAAGATTTTCATTTCTATTGTTCAATCTACGTAGCATAGTAAATTAGTTGTGTAATGAATTTGTACAATACCAATTTTTATTATTTTTGGAATTTTTTTACTATTTTTTATGATTAATGAAAGATGGCACAAAATCGGCACTATTCATATGTAAGTTAGCGTAATTTAGCATAATTTACTGTATTTTAGCATAATTTTACATAATTATTGTAATTTAGCCTAATTTAGTGTAATTCAGCGTAATTTAACATAATTTCAAGTAATTTAATATATTTTAGTATAACTATGCTAATTATATATCAAAAAAAGTAATCCAACAAATATTTAAAAAAAATTTGATTTTTTAGTGTTATATTTCAGCATTTTAGCTATTTGTCTCTAAAAAAAAAATGAAGGTATTGGTCAGAAAATAACCGGTATGGACATTTTTAAAAATTAGAATCGAGTCTGGGCATTTTTATTAATTCCTAATTAACTTTGGATGTAAATAAAAATGTCGGCACATTACTCAGTCACGGACAACAAAAATGCAACTTTTATGTATTTCAATTTGGATGTTTTCTTTTATCATGTAAACAATTTTTTAGACAAAACAAAAAATTAAAAATGAGAAATTTGATCTCCAAACATATTTTGGTACTAAGATCATATTGAGTAGTTCGGATTGACTATTTGAACTTATAAAAACGGAGACCAACATGCTACAATATTGGAACATGCAACCAATAAGACATTTTAACCCTACTTTTAATACATTTTAACCCCACCAGATTATCATTAATTAATCCTGGATGCTAGCTATAAAATATTATATATTAATAACTGTTCTATCTGATTCTATAAATCATGGATGAAATCCTAAGAATTAAAATATATTCATACATGGTCCTCAAATAGGAGCAAAATTTGAACATTCCCTGTTATCATTTTTTTATCAGAAAAACACAGTTCTTTGAATTCTGTGTGGCTCATCCAATTTAAATTCAGTTTTATATAACCTCAATTTATCTAGCACATTGCACAAACAGCCTTTTTATTTATGCAATTAAGCTTCACATGCATTTGATAAAAAATGATAAGCACAAAAAATAAGATTTAATTCACAGGAGTTGGAAGGAAACCATCTCAATTTTTTCACACAACAAATTCATAGTTCCCTATTGCTAGTTAAAGTCATACAATCAAGCAATAATAAGTCCTAATAATATCTAACAAGATATTAATACCAAATCAAAGGTAACATACATTTGTGTCAGTCAATATTTGCATGAATCACAGATCTTCATGCCAGTATCTGACAATGCCAGTATCAGTCAGGGGAAATGAAACTCCATGTAATCCCTTTTCGCACCAGCTGGCAGGCTGATATACACCCAAAGCAGCGATATAACAATCGAAAGCAGCCCTGACCAAACGAACACAATTGTTGGTACCTTCCCTCTTCGCCCCATTAGCCCCTTCGCAAATGGGTACAAATGGCACAGTACCCAGAAACTAAAGAACACCCCACCGAGCAGTTCACTCCATCTCGGAAACATACTGTAAACTGTTCTCATAACTGCTACTGCTAATGCCATTGCATTAACCATCATGATCGTGACAGGTGGCACCATCAGAAAGCTCCATTTGACTATGTAGGTCATCGTATAAGTCGTCAGTGTCGTCTCCTGCTGATTTGCTTGTCAGAGTGAAGGATATGTCGACACCAGCTATCACTTTTAAAAGGCCTTGTAGAACCGCTGCTGGGTGCGCACTGGTGCCACCAATCAGCCAGAACTGTTCATTACGCCACCACTCGTGCAGTGTTATCCCGCTCCACTTTATCTCCAGCAATGCCAAGAGGCACATAGTGGTAGTGATTATCAGGAGAAATACCAGAAAGGTTACATTTAGACTCTGTACTATGAATTTACCACTGAACAGAGAAACCGCCGGTAGGATGCAGTAGAGCAGGAGAAACACTGAATTGAAATGATACATTGCTCCGTTGAAGTAAGAAACCCACTGAAGAAATTTCATGCGGGGAGATGCAAAGAGAGCGTCATTTCGGGAGAAGAATATCTCGACTGAACCCGTGGCCCACCGGAGAACTTGGTGGAGCCGGTCAGTGAGGTTGATTGGTGCTGTCCCACGGAATGCGTCCCTACCGGCAGTTACACAGTAAACCGACCTCCAGCCTCTGTTGTGCATGCAGTAACCAGTTACCACGTCCTCAGTTACCGACCCGTATATCCACCCGACCCGACGACCCCACTAAGTGCGGTCTTCATAGAAGCATGAAATCACACTGATTGCCTCAGCAACAGTTGCAGCATCAAGTGGTTCCCGTGGTACAGCCAAGGCTCCAGCTGGGCGGCCTTGGTGGGTCCCGGGCATATCCTGCAGCAACTGACCTTGAAACTCGGCCACTGGAATCGACGCAGCCAGAGCAGCCGAGCTGCCGAATTGTTTGGGCAGAACTGAGGTCAACTCGATATAACAATCAATGTAATTATTTCTGCATCAAACTCATCCATAAACTACGTACCTAGATGCAGGGTGCCACCAAGAGTTTCCCCGAACACTTCATAATGGCCCGTGCACAACATTTAGGGCACCTTAACTTGCTTCCCTTCTTTTTTTTTTTTTTTTTTTTGAAGAAAAACATGGGTCGTGCCCATATTCTATTGATAATTGAGTTAAGCTATTCAGAGATTAGCTTTTACATAAGAAAAACACAATTAGCTCAAAACAGTTGAGCTTGATTTGTAAATAAACAAAAGCTGAAACAGGTAGTAAAATTCAAATTGAAATCCTAAAGTAAAGAAAATAAAATAAGAAGTGCATCCAGGTCAGCGTTTTGAGCTGCTGTTGCTTCGTTGCAGTGCCTATGAGAAGGTGAGGAAGCTTAGTTGTGTTTGCAAGTCAACCCTCAGTTCCAGTGTCGATCTGTTTCCCTCCGTGAAAATTCTGGAACATCGTTCTTTTCATATTAAGAATTGAGTTAAATCATTAGGATTGATCTAGTTTTGAGTGGAATAGTGTCATCCAATATAACTCCAGTAGGTATCCTGTTTACTGGTAAATTCAGTATCCCTTGCGCTTGTAATTCCTGGTAGAAATTAAGTGTGTAGGCATGCATTGAATAAGTGATGTACTGATTCTAATTCTGATCTGCACAAAGAGCATCTGTTAACCAAAATCGATCCCCTTCTAATCAGATTATCATTTGTCATAATCTTATTAAGTGATGTCAACCAACTGAAAACTCTGATTCTCGGAGGTATCTTTAGATCCCAAATCTTGTGTCGGTTTCGTATGATCCTTGGTCCATTTCACTGTTTGCACCAGCAACATTGCTATTTTGAATCATAACCTCGTCTTCTCTCTTTCTGTCATGTTTCTTTCCCATGGTTTGCTGCCGTTTAAAAAACAGCTTGATTTTCCTCCTACCAAACCATCCCGAGTGCTCGGTTGCACGTGGCTGGTTGAACCCATAAAGCGCTGTCCTTCTAAAAATGCACCCAGTACCGACATACATGGGTCCCTGAAGCCCATCCATGGCCCGCATTGTTACATCGAAGAAAACAAGGTTGTGGTTAGCGTACCGGTCTCTGGGATCAATGCCTTCAAACCGCTGCGGGAACTGCACGTAGAAGATGCGGTCCCCAGCACGGTCAAGCATGAAGCACATGCCTTCAGGGAGGGCACGTGAGTTGGCCACGTAATGGGTCACGGTCGAGGTTTAGAATGAATGGGCCATTTGACATGACTGCACTTGTGCGCACCAAAGCATTCATTGCACCGGCTTTCTTGTTGTGATCATAGCTGGGCCGCTTTTCCTGTGACACGTAAACCAGCATAGGGAGCCGCGTATCGACTCCACGTGTGTCAATAGAGCATGTGGTGGTTTCAGGCGAGGATTCACCTCCCATGACTGGTTCAGATGGCGGTGGGGCCAGCATGATCTGAAACATAAGTCAAGATGTGGTTAATTCATAATCTGCTTGTGCTACATTTGAAAGTACAGTGGGAACAGAGTTTGATACTGGTAATAATTTGTTGAAAAAAATGTATGTACTACGTTGATTTCAGTTGTTGCATTCTGTAAATTCTAGTTACTGAGATGTACTACTACTGTTTAAAGAATGGTTTCGTTACTTGTTAGTGGGGGCTTATTTATAAAATTAATAGCTGCTTAACAGACTATAAATTCAGGTCCATATAATTACCAAATTCTAATTTACAAAAATATTGCATTTCTATAATAATGTCCACATAGCATGGTAAAATAGTAAAAAATAGTAAGAAATTCGAACTTGCATGATACCAGCATGGTCGCCTATTGAGTGATCGGGCTCAGCCGAAAGTCAATATTTGTTGAATAAATGCATACTTGATGCATACATAGAAGAAGGATACCTCACACGCAATATATGAAAGCTGAGGGACCTTTTTGCACACAATACTCAGTTTTAAATTCACAATTAACGCCTAAGTTTTTCTCAAGTATGTTTGCAATTGACAACTAAATGTGTAAATATTTACTTTCTTAATTCTTGCTCTAATTTTGCCTTTTTCGTCAAGTATAAATGAATTAACATTCATTTTAATTGTACAAAGTACAGAGTAGTTATGATATTTCTGTAGTTTCTTTTTAATAGTGGTACTTATATTTTTTTTTTTTGGTGCTCCTTATTTTGGGGTGGCTCTTGAAAATTGGAGCTGGGATTGTTAAACGGGTAACCCGGTCGATGTGTTGTTTCTTTGTTGCTATTTGGACGATTTTGAGCTTTACCCGGTCGATGTGTTGTTTCTTTGTTGCAAACCAGACGTAGGTTTTCTTGATTACTTCATTCTTGAATTAAATGTCAAATTACCATTTTTGTGCCCTTGATTTTAACAAATGATCCCTATTGTTCAAACTTCAAAGCATTAAAACAAACTTATTAATTATCTTATTTGCATTATTAACTTAAAAATGGGCTCTTTTTTTTCGTACAGTTCCTGGGGCATGACAAAGATGAAGGCGTGCGGCGAAGTGCTATTTCTGGTAAAAAGGTATGGCATTTTATTCATCTCCTCTGCAATTTTTCTTGTATCCTTGTGTTCTCTAATTGTTTTTTTTTAGAGGGTGTGGGAAATCATTTGGAAATAGTAATTTAAGAGTTGTTTTATGTTCCCAGGAAAGCCTAATTTTACTCCCAAATTTTCAGTACATCAAACATCCCTCTTAAGAATGCAAATTTTTTTTATACCTCTCCAAAAAAAAAAAAAAAATTCTTTTGGAAACCAATTAATGACCAGCTCTGAACAAAAATTTAGTTTGAACCTTACTATTAATTGACTATTTGGGGGGACTATAATTTATTCATTCTTTTAAATTTGTTTTGCTTGTAGATTTTACTGAAGGTGGATAAAACGAAGGAGGACAAGGAGGCGAAGAACAAGCGAAATGAACTATTGAAATTTCTCAATGCTAGCTATGATTAATTTGCTGTTTGTGTTTTTCATCAATCTCACAGTAATCATTTTCTTTTTCTTTCCTTTTTGTACCTGAAATGCCTGGTTGTGTAATTTTTTTTAATTATCTTTTACCTACTTTATCATTTATATACCTCTGAGTTTGTCATTTACTATTTTAAAGTATTGAGTTTAAAAATTAGTGGTATTTTACCAAATTCCACTTCGTGTATATATATATTTGTTTCAGAGCTTGTGTTTATTTTGGAGATTCATCAATTATGGTTATTTTTAATTTGGAGTGAGGGGTTTTGCTCATTATTTGTGTTCAAATTATGTTTTTTAATTGTCTATATCAGGGTTGGTGCACATAGTACTTGTCTGGTTGTATTGTTTGGAATGCTTCTATCAAAATTAAAGATGAAAATAGAATTAGATGCGGAAATTATTTAATTACTTGGCATTGTAGTTGCATATAAAATATATTTATTGTATTTTTCTTTACCATGAAGTTTTGCTTGATTGCGTTTTAAGGTGCCAATTGTGCCTATTTACAAGCAAACACATAACTCGAATAAAATTTGTTGGTTACAAGCAAACACGTAAAATTGTAACAATAATACACGCTGGTTACAACCTCTTACAAGTAAACTCGCAAAACTTGAAAAAAAAAGAAGAAAAAGAAAGAAATGAGTAAAACTGAAAACAAAGAAAAATATATTCATATATTAAACATCAAATAGAAGAAAAATTGTTCTAATTTTATAGTCAAGCCCTTCGAAAAGTGAGCACTCTTGTTGCTGGTGTGCAGAGTAATTCCTAACGAGTTGCATGTTCATTTCTTGCTCTTTTGATTTTTGGGCCAATAATTACTATGGCAAATCCGGTACCAAATCCTGTACCAAACCCCAATCCAATGAAAAGGCACAATAGAACAATTCCAGTCATTTTCTTAGCAGGTTTTGTGGGAGGAGAGGTTGAATTGTTTCCGGGGCTTGTGACATTGCACAGCTTAGATAATGGCAAACCACATAATCCAGGGTTCCCTTCGTATGATGAATTGTCGAATGCCAGGAACTGACCAGATTGCGGGATTCTCCCGACCAGATGGTTAAATGAGAGATTCAAGATGGATAGAAAACTCAGGGAGATTAGTTCCTGTGGAATCTCTCCAGAGAGTTGGTTGCTAGAGAGGTCCAGTGACTCGATTTGCGTCAATCGTCCAAGTCGATGCGGAATGGATCCAGTGAAGGCATTATGTGATAGGTTTAGTGCTTTTATTACTTTAAGCTCTCCAATCGTCTCAGGAATATCACCGGTGAATCTATTTCTCGATAAATCAATCAAAATCATTAAATTAGGCAAGTCATTCTCTAGTGTCATTTGTGCCCCTTTATCCGTGATAGTAACAGAGATCCCATAAATTTGAAAATTATACCGTTCATAAAGGGGATTATCAAAAGAGGCATCCGAGGAGAAATTTTGCATGGACATGAAATTATTGAACCATAGTGGTGGTAAACTTCCATTGAAGTTGTTTGAAGCTAGATCAATTATTCTTAACAATGGGAAAAGAGAATTCATTTTTCCAAAATTTGAAGGAAGGTCTAGTGTACCATAGAATTTATTGGACCTTAGAACAATGACTTGGAGATTTGGAAGCTTTCCTAGTGAAAACGGGAAAGTGCCACCTATGTGGTTGTTCCCTATGTCAAGGAGTGCCAAATCATTACACCTTGTTAAAGATCCAGGCAAATTGCCTTCAAGATTGTTGTTGTTCAAATCCAATATGACGAGGTCACAAGACTTGCTTATATGACGAGATAGTATTCCAGATAACTTGTTTCCTCTTAAACTCAGGACCCGCATGCCTGGTCTTCTTATGATGCAAGAAGGAATCAATCCACTCAAGTTGTTGTGTGATAGATCCAGCACGTGAAGACTTGGTTTACAAATTGAAGATGGGATTTCTCTAGTTAGCATATTTCTAGATAAACTGAGAAATCCAGTGTTCTCCAAATAGAGTGTATAGTTCAGTGGGATTTCTGAGAATTCATTGTTGGAATAGTCCAAAAAGAAAGCACCCACAAGTGGGACCGCTCCTTTTAGGTTGTTGAAACTAAAATCAACGGTGTGAAAGAAAACACCTGGAGGAACATCTTCTACACTAGTAAACATGTTGTGCGAAAGGTTAAGCATTGCTTCAAAATCACTCGACCTCTTCCATATCCACCTTGGTATAACTCCGTGCAATTGGTTTTTTGAGAGATCAACATAGTCCAAATCACCTACATATCTCAGTAATCGAGGTATTTGGTTGAGGTTGCACGATCCTAAATCAAAATATCTGATTTGTGGAAATGCTAATGGAAGCTGCTCATCTGATACATCTTCCACAGATAGCTGATTATTTGATAGAGACAAACTGGTGAGGTTGCTGAGGTGCCCAAGTAAGTTAAGGTCAAATGTTCCATTAAAGTTGTTTGAGCTTAGGTCAAGATTAATTAGACTTGGGAGCCAAACTATTGAATTTGGAATTGGCCCTGTAAACTGGTTCCTTCCTAAATAAAGTTCTTGCAAATTTGAGAACTTAAATATTTTCCAGGGAATTTGTCCATTCAATTGATTGTCATCAAGGTAAAGCTCAATCAATGGAGAAAATACAAGAGAAGACTCTTTTAATCGGAACTGGCCTGAGAGCTTGTTGTTGGAAAGATCTAGTGTTTCCAAACTTGGAAGAGAAAACAAACTTTGGGGGATTGAGCCAGAGTGTGAGTTATATGAAAGGTCTAATCTTGCTAATTTACCAAGTTTTTCAATTGAAGAGGGTATTTGTCCTGAAAAGTTGCAACGTAAAAGAATGAGTTCAGATAAATTTTTGAGGTTGCCAATTGAATATGGTATGCTACCAAAAAAGTTGGTTTCTGTGAGAACCAAGCTCTCCAAAGAACTCATGATTGGAAAATCAGGTAAAGTCCCAAATAGCTCTCCATTTTCTGATAAATCAATCTTGGTCAATGTTGGGATTTGAAAAATCTCTTGTGGAAACAGCCCTTCAAGGTCGGAATACTGCAAATGGAGATCTTTTAATGGAAATTCAGCAAAGTAGTCAGGAATCTGGGTTTTCAAGCTGTTCCCACTGAGGCAAATGACAGTTAAGGAACCAAGTTGGGAAAGAGAAGATTCAATGGGGCCTGCGAGATTACAATAAGCCATACTGAGAACTTGTAAGTGGGGGACAAACTCAGACAGAGCTCTGCACCACTCGGTTCCATTCTCAGAGATATCGGCAGCATCGAGATAGAGCTCCCTCAAATTGCTAAGTTGGCTAACCAATATCCTCAGATTTGGTTCATGCAGTTTCAAATCACAATATATGTTGTAATAGTCGCATGAAAGGTCAAGGGAGATCAAGTTAGTGAGGTTAGCTATGGAAATTGGGATTTGACCAGAGAATCTTGCGTTGGATAAGTTGAGATAGGTAAGCATAGTTAGCTTCTCAAACCCCTGAGCTGGAATCTGGTTTTGTGAAAAGTGATTGTATGCAAGGTTGAGGTGTTGGAGCGAGGTGAGATTAAAGATTGCAGCACTGAGGTTACCTTGAATGTTACGGTTGCTGATGTCAAGAGCGGTGACATGACCGGTTGCTTTGTCACAAGAAACTCCCTCCCAATCACGACAACAGTCTGTTCCGGGTTGCCAAGAGGTAAGATCAGAGTGGAAGAAGCCTCTTTTGAGTTGGAGAAGGGAAGAGCTTTGGTCAGGAAGGCATGAGACGTGGGTTGCCACAGAAGCAGAGGGAAGCAAAAGAGATGAGCGGATAATAAGTAGAGTGTAGAGACACAAGTGCAGAGAGTTTGGCCAAGAATTAGCAAAATCCATTTGTTGGATCTGGTAGAAACAGCAGGAGAGTAGTGAATGGTGGATTATGAAATTAACTTGTATATATAAAAACCCAGCTGTAAACAGTACATGTAATTTTTTCATGCACGTTGACTGAGAAAGTTATTTAGAGCTGTTAGGCTCACATCAGCTTGACTACTACTCTTCAGTTGACTTGGGTCAACCCAGCCTCTTTTTGGAAAGCTTTGTATTTTCTTTTTGACCAGCCTTAATCGTCACTCCAAAGAAAATGCTTTACCACAATCATCACTAGCAAACAAGTATTTAACAATAAAAAACAAAAAAATTCCAAATTTTTTCCTTCAAATGACATCATCATTTATTGGAAATTATTCAAAGATATTCTAGATTATAAATAGCGCAGCATTTTTTGTATGTTTTGTTCTTATAATATTCGTGATATTCTTGAAAGTTTGCCATATATTTATATGTTATACATATTGTTCTCAACATGAAAAGCTATAATATCAATTATTTGCACTATAAATTACAAAGAAATTGTTCCAAAAAGCACAACATTAAATAATAATACATCAAAATGAGTGACATTTTTGTAACTTTTTCCAACAAAAAGTATTTAGCACTGACAAATGAGTGGGTTTATTCTGTCATAAATTATGTAAATTGGGAGCCCAAGAGAGGTCTTTATGAGTGCGTTACCTTCTTAGTGGGCCTCACCATCTGCGCCAACCAACTTGTAATGTGAAAGATAAACGTTCAAAGGTGCGTTACAACGAATATTGACACTCACTATGCGAAGACTCACTCAGTCTTTGCCAAATTTCGTTTCAAATTTTTAGCAATAATTCTCACAATCAAGTCTATTTTTTTCTTCAGAATAAGTTTCATAATAATTGTAATGTCATATCACTCTTAATAAGAAAATTTTCCTTGGTCTTTAATTGCATTTTAAAATTATTACAGTTGTCTATTTGGTTTTTCTTATGTAGGGTCTCATTTTAATAATCACTTATAGCAAACTTCATATAGTAAGCATGGTTCTGAAACTCGGAATCGGAATCGGAATCGGGTTCTTGACCGTGGAATCAGAATCGGATGAATCGGCCGGAATTGGCCGAGTTGACTTAGAAACTCGATTTTTTTTTATAGAAAATTGTTTTGTAGCCAAAAAGTAGGAAACATTGGTAAAAAAATAATTTGTAGAAAAACTATGTTAATACAAAATATTACACTCAAATAATCCACTAATTATATAATGTAATCGTAGAAGGAAAAATCTGAATCGGAATCGGATCGGTCTTTTGACCGTGGAATCGAATCGGGTGAATCGATCGGAATCGAATCGGGTGAATCGATCGGAATCGAATCGGGTGAATCGGTCAGAATCGGATCGGAAAATCGGAATTTTTTGCCAGAAGCTTGTTTTATACTAAAAATATAGGAAAAAATTGATAAAAAAATAATTTGTCAACAATTTTTGTTTTGACAAATAATTACAATCAAATAATCCACTAATATAATATAATACAAGCATTACAACTAAAAACACACTCTTTGATATAATACAAATTACAATTATTTAATATAAATTAATGTTGTTTTCTAACAACAAAGGTTGTATGGTGTGGTGGTAGTTTGCTTTGGTTGCTTAGCTAGAGGTCATAGGTTCGATTCACGTAGAGCTCAAATTTTTTTGGAGTTTGTTTAATTTACGTTTCGATGGAATAAGTCCATTTCGGCCGAAATTTGGCCGAAATTGGGTCGGAACGTCTGAAATTGGACGAAATCTACACTAACCGCGTACCATCCGATTCTGCTCCGGAACGGCCGATTTTTCCTTCTATGAATGTAATACAAGTATTACAAATAGAACACACTTTTTATTGCCAGAATCTATACAGAGCTGGCTAGATCATCTCATCGTCCTTTGTATTAAAATACGAATGGAGATATTGTTATACAGAGCCAAAAAATGATGACATTAATGTAGTGTCAAATGAAAAATTATTAACATTCTCATATCCAACAACATATGGATTATAAATAGATGTTAATTATGTAATATTTAAACATATTAACTTTGTTATCAATTATGTAATATTTTATTGTTTATGCATTTTTTTTTGTCAATGCAGTCAGTTCATGATTATTAATAGATACACTGAATTATATATTGGCGAAAAGCTCAATCAGTTTCTTTCCTTTGAGTCGTTTTTTTACAATGCACTTATCAACCACCATAATTTGGAACGTATAGTAATTCGCTGGTGGTTTTTGGTTTCATGCTCATTATCTATTGGACATTATTCTCATTTAATTGAGTAAGCATTTAAAAAAAATTGAAAAAATTGTTGACTCGGCCAGACTCGGTCAGACACGCCCAAACTCGTCCTGACTCGGGCTGACTCGACTTGAAAATCGGATGACACGGCCGAGTCAAACACTGTTCAACCGAGTTTTGCTGAAAAAATCACATGGGCGCGAGACTCGGGTAAAACTCGGACTGGACACGGCCAATTCCGAGTTGACTCGGACTCGTCCGAGTTTCCAAACCATGATAGTAAGGATAGCGTGTATTATGCTTACTAAAAGGGTTTGGGGAGTACAGCTCCAAAATCTATCGGATTTACTTTAAACGACGAATCGAAACCGTTAAAACAAATTTACTTCATTAGTAATGCGTGTACAAAGTTTTTAAATTTTCACATTCATTTAGTACAGAGTGATCAAGCGGTAAAAAATTTATTTTGCTGGACTTCGATATAAGGTACCAAATGTGCCTACTTACAAGCAAACACATACAACTTGAATAAAATTTGTTGGGTACAAGCAAACACATAATATAGTTGTAAGAATAATACACGCCTATTATGACCTCTTACAAGCAAACCCATTAAATGGTAAGAGTAATACACGCCTGTTAGGAGCTCTTACAAGCAAACACATAAATAAAAAGAGAAAAAAAAAAGGAGAGAAAGATAGATTGAAAACAAAGAAAAAGATATTAATATATATAAGATCAAGTAGGAGAATAGTTGTACTAATCCCTAACGAGTTGCATGTGCAATTCTTGCTCTTTTGACGACCAGGATAACAATTGCTATGGCAAATCCTGTACCGAATCCCAATCCAACGAAAAGGCACAAGAGAACAATTGCAGTCATTTTCTTAGCAGGTTTTGTGCAAGGAGAGGTTGAATTGCTTCCAGGACTTGTGACATTGCACAACTTAGATAATGGCACACTGCATAATCAAGGGTTCCCTTCATACGATGAATTGTCGAATGCCAGGAACTGGCTAGATTGCGTGATTCTCCCAACCAGATGGTTAAATGAGAGATTCAAGATGAATAGAAAACTCAGGGAGGTTAGTTCTTGTGGAATCTCTCTAGAGAGTTGGTTCCAAGATAGGTCCAGTGACTCGATTTGCGTCAAGCGTTCAAGTTGAGGCGGAATGGATCCAGTAAAAGCATTATGTGACAGGTTTAGTGCATTTATTCCTTTGAGCTCGCCAATCGTCTTAGGAATATCACTAGTGAATCTATTTGTTGATTTACACATCATTAAATTAGGCAAGTTATTCTCTAGTGTCATTAGTGCCCCTTTATTTGTGACAGTAACAGAGATCCCATCAATTTCAAAATAAATTAAAGCAATGGACCAAGGACTTTACCAAGAACTGCATCCGAGGATAAAATATGCATGGACTTGAAATTTCTGAACCAGAGTGGTGGTAAACTTCCATTGAAGTTGTTTGAATCTAGATCAATCATTCTTAACAATTGGAAAGGAGAATTCATTTTTCCAAAATTTGAAGGAATGTCTACTGCACCATAGAATCTATTGGACCTTAGAATAATGACTTGGAGATTTGGAAGTTTCCCTAGTGAAAACGGGAAAGTGCCACCTATGTGCCTGTTCCCAATATCAAGGAGGGACAAATCTTTACACCTTGTTAAAGATCTAGGCAAATAGCCTTCATGATTATTGTTGTTCAGATCCAATATGATGAGCGCGCAAGACCTGTTTATGTGATGTGATAGTGTTCCAGAATTAGCGAAGTCCATTTGAATCTGGTAGAAACAGCAGGAGAGTAGTAAATGGTGGATTATGAATTAACTTCATGTAACTTCATGCAACTTGTAACTTCATGCACGTTGACTGAGAAAGTCATTTAGAGCAGTTAGGCCATTCAATATGAACATTGTTTGGTTAGGCTCACATTGACTTGGGTCAACCCAGCCTTTTTTTTTAAAGCTTGGTATTTTCTTTTTGACCAGCCTTAATGGTCACTCCAAAGAAAATGCTTTACGACAATCATCACTGGCAAACAATAATTTAACAATAAAAAACATAAATTTTCCAAAAAATTTCCTTCATATGACATCATCATTTAATATTCAAAGATATTCTATATTATAATTAAATAGCGCAGCATTTTTTGTATGTTTTGTTCTTATAATATTCGTGATATTCTTGAAAGTTTGCCATATATTTGTATGTTCTACATATTGTTCTCAACATGAAAGCTATAATATCAATTATTTGCAGTATAAATTACAAAGAAATTGTTCCAAAAAGCACAACATTAAATAATGATAAATCAAAATGAGTGACATTTCGTAACTTTTTCCAACAAAAAGTATTTAGCACTCACGAATGAGTGGGTTTATTCAGTCATAAATTATGTAAATTGGGAGCCCAACAAAGATCTTTATGAGTGCGTTACCTTCTTAGTGGGCGTCACCATCTGCACCAACCCACTTGTAATGTGAAAGATAAACGTTCAAAGGTGCGTTACAACGAATATTGACACTCACAATGCAAAGACTCACTCGGTCTTTAGCAAATTTCTTTCCAAAATTTTAGCAATAATTCTCACAATCAAGTTTAATTTTTTCTTCAGAATAAGTCATAATAATTGTAATGTCATATCACTCTTAATAAGAAAATTTTCCTTAGTCTTTAATTTCATTTTAAAATTGTTTCAGATGTCTATTTGGTTTTTCTTATGTAGGGTCTCATTTTAATAATCACTTGTAGCAAATTTCATATAGTAAGGATAGCATGTATTATGCTTATTAAGAGGGTTTGGTGAATATAACTTCAAAAATCTATGGGATTTACTTTAAACGACGAATCCAAACAAAATGCCTTACGACAATCATCACTGGCAAACAAGAATTTAACAATAAAAAACAAAAAATTTCCAAAAAATTTCCTTGATATGACATCATCATTTATTGGAAATTATTCAAAGATATTATATATTATAAATAGCGCGGTATTTTTTGTATGTTGTGTTCTTATATAATATTCGTGATATTTTCGTTAACTTGAAAGTTTGTCATATATTTATATGTTCTATATATTGTTCTGAATATGCAAATAAAGGTCAAAATCTGCTAAAAAAAGCTATTATACAAATATCAATTACATTTGTAGTAAAAATTACAAAGAAATTGTTCGAAAAAGCACCACATTAACTAAATTCTCACTTCATGATATGTAGTGCACATGCTAATATCATAAGTGTCTGGTCCGTTAGAAACCAACCACGAGAGAATTTAATATTATTATGTTATTCTTGGGTAATTTCATCAAGGAAGTGTAGTGAGTTTCTCTAGGCAGTAGGCACTGTACTGAGTTCTTGAAGAAAGAGAGATTCTATCTTTAGGAGGGTTTTAACAAGAAAGAATGAAAGAAATAGAGCCAGAAGTCGAAAGTCATTGGTGAATCCGATGTAGCAAGAAAAGCAATGATGAAGGAGAGCAATTAATTGTACACTGAAGTTCTATCATGAGAAATTGCTTGGTTCATCATGTGAGGCGTCATGGACCCTGTTCATGGATGGATATGGTGAACATGTTGTAGCCTATGTATTTAGGCTTAAAGAAAAAAGAAAAAGACTTGAAAAAAGACTTTTGCAAGTGCATCAATCAGACAGGACCATCCATGAAATAAAGAAGAAAAAAGACTTAAAGAAAAAGGAAAAAAAGACTTGGGCCCTGTTCGGACCGCAATTTTTATATATAATAAAATAAATAAATAAAATATTAAAAATAAGAAATGTATCGGGGTAATTTGAAAAATGGAAAGGCAGGCGGGGACGCCATGGCATACTCAAACCCATGGAAAAAAACGGAAAAAAAAAAGAGAGGAAGGGACGCCATGGCTCAGGCTGACCCAGAAAAAAGGAAAAAAAAAAATTAAACTGGCCGCCATGGCCCAGGCCAGCCCAAAACGAAATTCAATTTTTTTTTATGCTATGTTCAGTGAGCAATCCAATAATTTTGATCAGATTCAAAATTCAATTTAGAGAAAATGGCTACAAGGATTTTTGTGTTCTTTACATCAAAATAAAGATATGAAAGTCTAGTTTCCAGATAATATAATTTCTCTATACAAAAATATTACAGATTGGTACAGTTTTAGCGATTAATTGACAGAGGTCAGAAATCAGAAAAGCTGAAATTCCAGTGAGCAGTCCTATAAATTTGACCAGATTCAAAATTCAATTTAGAGAACATGGAAACATGGATTTTTGTTATCTTTATATCAAAATAAAGGTATAAAAGTATAGTTTTTATTTAATATAATTTCTATATACAAAAATATGACAGATTGGTACAGTTTTAACGATTAATTGACAGAGGTCAAAATTATTGGACTGCTCACTGAAATTTCAGCTTTTCTGATTTCTGACCTCTGTCAATTAATCGCTAAAACTGTACCAATCTGTAATATTTTTGTATAGAGAAATTATATTATCTGAAAAATATACTTTCATACCTTTATTTTTATATAAATAATACAAAAATCCATGTAGCCATGTTCTCTAAATTGAATTTTGAATCTGGTCAAAATTATAGGACTGCTCACTGGAATTTCAGCTTTTCTGATTTCTGACCTCTGTCAATTAATCGCTAAAACTGTACCAATATGTAATATTTTTGTATAGAGAAATTATATTATCTGGAAACTAGACTTTCATACCTTTATTTTGATATAAAGAACACAAAAATTCATGTAGTCATTTTCTCTAAATTGAATTTTGAATCTGATCAAAATTATTGGATTGCTCACTGAACATAGCATAAAAAAAAATTGAATTTCGTTTTGGGCTGGCCTGGGCCATGGCGGCCCGTTTAATTTTTTTTTTTCCTTTTTTCTGGGTCAGCCTGAGCCATGGCGTCCCTTCCTCTCTTTTTTTTTCGTTTTTTTCCATGGGTTTGAGTATGCCATGGCGTCCCCGCCTGCCTTCCCATTTTTCAAATTACCCCGATACATTTCTTATTTTTAATATTTTATTTATTTATTTTCTTATATATAAAAATTGCGGTTGTTCGGATATATGGTTTTACGTAGGAATTCATACTCAATGGGGGCTGTTTTCCTAGAGCCGTTCGGAGGCCCAGTAATTTCCCAATTTGTTCCCAACTTTATTCCTATGATGCACCCACCAACAGCCGAATTCTTGAGAAAAAAAAAGATCTCCAAGTGAATAATTTTTTTCCCAACTCCCACTTTCTTCTTCCACGTGGGTGGGTCCCATCTACTCTCTCTCTCTCTTTTTCCTCAAAAACAAACATGTGGCACATTCCATTAGTGGAGATTTATCGGTTCCAACTGACTTTGTCTCCCCTGAAATTTTTTCTGAAATTTTTTTTGCCCCTCTCTGGATGTTTGATTTGTAATTCGGGTTAAATTTAGAGTTAAAATTGAAATAAATTTGTTGAATTTTGATTGGTAATTAGAATTATAAGTCAGAGAATCAGAAATTACAAGTTAAAGCATTGGAAAGTACAAGTTAAAGCATTGTTTTTTATCGAGTACCCAATTGGTTAATGGATTTAAACCCGATTAGGTAATTAAACCCAATTCAATATTTTTTTGCCCCCCCCTGACGAAAATCCTGGATCCACCCCTGGCACATTCTATGTATAAAGAGCTACACTTTATATAACTTCTCATTGTGGGACTAATGTTACTATCCAAAGATCCAAACCGATATATATATATATATATATATGAGTGAGGCTATGGTACTTCGGCTAGTGTACTATGGCTAGTGTACTACGGCTCAAGATGGTACTTTTTAAAATCCTAACGGTCGATCCGAACCGTTCAATATGATATCCATATGAATATGTACTTGCAAACTAAATTTTATTTTATTTTTGAATTTTTTTACTATATTTTTAGATAAGTAGAATTTTGATGGTCCAGAATTTGTATAAAACACTGAAAATTCTACCTATTTAAAAAAATAGTAAAAAAATTCGAAAAAATATAAAATTTAGTTTGCAAGTACATATTCATATGGATATCACATTGAACTGTTCGGATCGACCGTTAGGATTTTAAAAAGTACCATGTTGAGCCGTAGTACACTAGCCATAGTACACTAGCCGAAGTACTATAGCCTCACTCTATATATATATATATATATATATATATATAGAATTATGCTATTGTACTTCGCGACTTCACGCTCATGTTCTCATTTTCGAAATCCAAAACGTCGATCCGAACCGTTCAAGTTGTTCTCCATATTGAAATGTGCTTGGAGACCAAATTTTACATTTTTTGGAATTTTTTAACTATTTATTAAGCCACTTTGAAAATCGCTGATCCATTGGTCCAGAATTTTTTACTGTTTTTTACTGTTCACAATGGATCAGCGATTTTCAAAACGTGGCTTAATAAAAGAGTCGGTGTAGGGTATATGCAACACTGACGCTTCATTTAAAAAACAGTCAGTAAAGGTACCAACATTGACGGTTCCATAATAAAAACAGTCAGTGAATCCAAAATTACAAAAAAAATGACAATAAAATAAACATAAAAAAAGTTTGGAATCGGACCATTCATTTTCTCGCGGGAAATCAACGGTCGATTTGCAATCAAATCATTTCAAATCTATTTTAAAATGATCAAGGGAGAACATTGAACGTAACCAACATAAAAGTTTGGAAGTTTTATTGTGTATGAGCTTCGATCCAACACGAAATGTTTATGGCCATACGATGCTTCAATTTTCGGTCAGCTAGATGGATGGGTAAATAAAAACAAATTTTGATCAAACTTGGATGCAAGACAATAAATGCAGTGCTCTTTAATTTAAACGGTTTCGATCGACCCACGGACGACATATTCCCGTGCGTCTTCATTAACTCATGAAACAAGAGTTTATGTTTCATGTTCATGCATAGAAGATGTGAGTCATATATGCATAGACCCTAAATTTCACTAATCACGTAAATTACTAATCATACTTATTAAATAGAATATGTTCATTCTAATAAACAAGCATTGCAATTTTTCGATGGAACAATTAATTAGTAATTTATTGTTTTAGGTTTGTCATTCCATCATTAACAAACTTTTAAACACTATACAATGAACGTCTTACCATATATAATTTCAATCCTATTTTATGAATAACAACGATAAAATACTTATTGCATCTATAAATTCAATTTAAACAAATAAACTTAATTATTAAATATCTTACAAAATATACACAATGCATGTTATACATTTTATTCTCAAATAAACTTAATTATTGCTCAACACTGACTGTTATTAAAAAAAAAGAGTCGGTGTAGGTATGAGCAACACTGACTGTTTTCTTAAAAAAAGAGTCGTTGTTGGTACACTTATCAATAAAAGGGTCGGTGTAGGTATGAGCAACACTGACTGTTTTTATAAAAAGAGGGTCGGTGTAGGGTATGTGCAACACTGACTATTTTCTTAAAAAAAGGGTCGGTGTAGGTATAAGCAACACTGACTGTTTTCTTAAAAAAAGGGTCGGTGTTGGTACACTACTCAACACTGACGGTTTTATCAATAAAAGGGTCGGTGTTGCTCATACCCTACACTGAACCTTTTATTAAGAAAATAGTCAGTGTTGAAGTTCTTTATAATTACGATTTTACCACGTAGTCTCTACACTGACTGTTACATATTAAAACAGTCAGTGGTTGAGGGCCAGTGAAGGGGTTTTTTGTACTAGTGCAAGCTGATATCTGAAATAAAATCACCAGAATTAAACCCACACACACATACACACACACGCACACATATATATAGAGGAGATATCCACTTGCAATATTTGAAAGTTACAACATCTTATAACAATTTAATTTTGTGATTTTTAAAGTCTAAACAGTCGATCCAAACCGTTCAACATGTAATCTGTACTAAAGTGTGTTTGAAGATCAAATTTTATATTTTTTTGAATTTTTTTACTATTTATTAAGTATTTTACAAAACTGTTGTTTTTCAGTGATCCAAAATTATCTAAAATTCATAATATCAAATCTACCCCTCTAAAATTTACCCAATTTCCTGCATTTTCTATTAAAACTCATTTTAAATTTATAAAATATCCGTTTTGCTTTTTATAAGAAAAATGAAAAATATGTAACCTATTTAACATAAATGCTTAAGAGAAATTTTTGAAGGGTATACATGAAATTCCCCCTTAATAAATAGAAATATTATCGTTGGAGAGCAGTTGAAACAGATTCGGAGGAAGAAGAAGAGAAGATGGTTTTTTGTTCCACTGGTCCCAGTTTGTGCCTTGCTGAGAGCTCCCTCTCAGCTGCTATCACTTCCTCCATTGAAAGCATAGTTTTGAAAATCGGCCGATTCCGAGTCAACTCGGAATCGGCAGTCACCGAGATGATTTTCACCCGAGAACTCGGACCGTGCGATTTTTCGGCAAAAATCAGATGAACAGTGCTTGACTCGGCCGAGTTAGCTGATTTTTAGGCCGAGTCAAGCCGATTCAACCGAGTTGAGCCGATTCAAGGCCGATTCCGGCCGATTCTCACCAACCTGGACCGATTTGAAGTTGCTGAGGCGATTTGAAGCTGCTGAGGCGGAGGTGGAGGCGATTTGAAGTTGCTGAGCTGATTCTCTGGATCGATTTCACAGAGAGAAAAGCGGGGCTTCGTTGCCTTCTCCAGGGAAGGAAGGGAAAGGGATGGAGGCCGATTGGAAGTAAAATAAGAGAGAGACAGGGGTTTTAATAGGTGGGTCCGCTGGTAAGTGAAAAGGAGAGATTACTTTTTAAAGTACCTTTTTTGGTTTTTTTTAAAGTATTTTATGATAATTAACTTGGAGAATACTGTGCATCCGTCAAATAAAAAAGAGTTCCCGTGATTTTTTTTTGGTTTGTTTTTTTTATGATTTGACTAAAGTACTTTTATGTGATTTGGAATATTAAAAGGGGGTCTGCTTTAAGATGCATGCAGGATCGATTTGGACGGTCAACAAAATAAGTTTTTATATATTTATTTATTTTATAAATTAAGTTTTTATTTTATTTTATTTTGACATAAGCAAAATAAATATTAATTATTTATGAAATAAAATATTTTCTTTGAAGATAAATTAATGCATATCAAATAAAATATGAAAATGTAAAATTTAAAATTAAACATTTTATTTGTCTTTTCTGAATTTATTAAGCTTTTTTATTATTTTATGGAAGTCTATTTAATTTTTAAATTAGATAAATATTAATTTTATAAGTAATAAACTGTAAATTTGATTGTTATTTGTCCAAATTATTATGAGTGTTGGAGTGGGTTATTTGACAAAATTAGTACAAACAAGTTTCTGGCAAAAAAATCCGAGTTACCGAGTCAACTTGGCCGATTCCGGCCGATTCACCCGATTCCGATTCCACGATCAAGAACCCGATTCCGATTCCGATTCCGAGTTTCAGAACCATGATTGAAAGTTTCTAAAGAGAACCACCGAAAACCCTAAACCCTTATACCTTACAAGCCTGAAACGGTCGAATTTGAAGGCGGTTCATTCGAGAAACGAGGAACCGAAGTCGCCTCTTTAGCTTCGGGTCAAGATATTAACAGAGTGGTTCTAGCATTATACAGTGCACCTACCATATGCAGTGCTGCTTATATTCTATACCTCTTGCGCTGCATGATGCTAAAGCTGATCTGTTAAAATATTTACCAAAAAGCTTGTTCCGATCTTATAAGACCATAGTTGTCTCTTTTTTAGCTTCGGGTCAAGATATTAGCAGAGTGGTTTTTGTTTCATGCAGCGCACCATCCATATGAAATGCTGCTTATATTCTATACCTCTTGCGCTGTAAGATGCTAAAACTACTCTGTTACAATAATGTCTTAGAAGGTTGTAGCAGAGGGAATAAATTGGGCCTGCCTGAGTTGGGCTTAAACAAAATTAACACATTTCTCAAATCACATTACTCGATTTAAATTTGGATGTTTTTTCTATCATGGAAACAATTTTTTTAAGCAAAACAAAATAAAAAAGAGAAAAAACTGTTTTAGGGCCCTTGAACTTTCATATTTGGTTCAATTGAATCTTTATCAATTAAAAGAGTAGGACAAACAAACATAGTCATAACAAAATGAAATCATGATATGCTATCATCCAAATCATCAGATTATCAATAAGTCCTAATAATATCTAACAAGATATTAATACCAAATCAAAAGTAACATACATTTGTGTCAGTCAATATTTCCATGAATCAGAGATCTTCATGCCAGTATCTGATAATGCCAGTATCAGTCAGGGGAAATGAAACTCCATGTAATTCCTTTTCGCACCAGCAGGCAGACTGATATAAACCCAAAGCAGAGATATAACAATCGAAAGCAGCCCCGACCAAACGAACACAATTGTCGGTACCTTCCCTCTTTTGCCCCATCAGCCCCATTGCAAATGGATACAAATGGCACAAAACCCAGAAACTAAAGAACACTCCGCCGAGCAGTTCACTCCATCTCGGAAACATACTGTAAACTGTTCTCATAACTCCTACTGCTATTGCGATTGCATTAACCATCATGATCGTGACAGGTGGCACCATCAGAAAGCTCCAGTTGACTATATATAGGTCAGCGTATAAGTCGTCAGTGTCGTCTCCTGCTGATTTGCTTGTCAGATTGAAGGATTTGTCGACACCAGCTTTCACTTTTAAAAGGCCATGTAGAACCGCTGCTGGGTGTGCACTGGTGCCACCAATCAGCCAGAACTGTTCATTACGCCACCACTCGTGGAGTGTTATTCCGCTCCACTTTATCTCCAGCAATGCCAAGAGGCACATAGTGGTAGTGATTATCAGGAGAAATACTAGAAAGGTTACATTTAGACTCTGTACTATGAATTTACCGCTGAACAGAGAAACCGCCAGTAGGATGCAGTAGAGCAGGAGAAACACTGATGTGAAAGGATACATTGCTCCGTTGAAGTATGAAACCCGCTGTAGAAATTTCATGCGGGGAGATGCAAAGAGAGCGTTGTTTCGGGAGAAGAATATCTCGACTGAACCCGTGGCCCACCGGAGAACTTGGTGGAGCCGGTCAGTGAGGTTGATCCGTGCGGTCCCACAGAATGCGTCCCTACCGGCAGTTACACAGTAAACCAACCTCCAGCCTCTGTTGTGCATGCGGTAACCGGTTACCACGTCCTCAGTTACCGACCCGTATATCCACCCGACCCGACGACCCCACTCGGTGCGGTCTTCATAGAAGCATGAAATCACACTGATTGCCTCAGCAACAGTTGCAGCATTAAGTGGTTCCCGTGGTATCGATGCAGCCAGAGCAGCCGAGCTGCCGAATTGTTTGGGCAGAAGCGGGGCTGACTCGATATCGTCATCCACCTCACTGTTTGCACCAGCAACACTCCCATTTTGAATCATAACCTCGTCTTCTCTCTTTCTGTCATGTTTCTTTCCCATGGTTTGCTGCCGTTTAAAAAACAGCTTGATTTTCCTCCTACCAAACCATCCCGAGTGCTCGGTTGCACATGGCGGGTTGAACCTGTAAAGCGCTGTCCTTCTAAAAATGCACCCGTTACCGACATACATGGGTCCCTGAAGCCCATCCATGGCCCGCATGGTTACATCGAAGAAAACAAGGTTGTGGTTAGCGTACCGGTCACTGGGATCAATGCCTTCAAACCGCTGCGGGAACTGCACGTAGCAGATGCGGTCCCCACCACGGTCAAGCATGAAGCATATGCCTTCACGGAGGGCATGTGAGTTGGCCACGTAATGATCACAGTCGAGGTTTAGAATGAATGGGCCATTTCACATCACTGCACTTGTGCGTACCAAAGCATTCATTGCACCGGCTTTCTTGTTGTGATCATAGCCCGGCCGCTTTTCCCGTGAAACGTATACCAGCATAGGGAGACGTGTATCAACCCCACGTGTGTCAATGGAGCATGTGGTGGTTTCAGGCGAGGAATCACCTCCCATGACTGGTTCAGATGGCGGTGGGGCCAGCATGACCTGAAATATAAGTCAAGATGTGGTTAATTCATGATCTGCTTGTGCTACATTTGAAAGTACAGTGGGAACAGAGTTTGATAGTGGTAATAATTTGTTGAATAAAATGTAAATTCTGGTAATAACAAAAAACACTAACTACTGTTTAAAGAAGGGTTTTGGTACTTGTTAGTGGTGCTTATTTATAAAATTAATAGCTGCTTAACAGACTATAAATTCATGTCCATATAATTACCAAATTCTAATTTACAAAAATATTACATTTCTATAATAATGTCCACAAAGCATGGTAAAATAGTAAAAAATAGTAAGAAATTCTAACCTGAATGATACCAGCATGGTCGTCTATTGAGTGATCGGGCTCAGCCGAAAGTCAATATTTGTTGAATAAATGCATACTTGATGCATACAAAGAAGAAGGATACCTCACACGCAATATATGAAAGCTGAGGGACCTTTTTGCAAACAATACTCAGTTTTTCTCAAATATATTTGCAATTGACACCTAACCACTAAGTTGCGGTAGTTAATGATGTTCTTATTGCGTAAATATTGACTTTCTTAATTCTTGCTCTAATTTTGCCATTTTCGTCATGCATAAATGAATTAAAATTCATTTTAATTGTACAAAGTACAGAGTAGTTATGATATTTCTGTAGTTTCTTTCATGGTTCTGAAACTCGGAATCGGAATCGGAATTGGGTTCTTGACCGTGGAATCGGAATCGGGTGAATCAGCCGGAATCAGCCGAGTTGACTCAGTAACTCGGATTTTTTTGTCAGAAGCTTGTTTTGTAGCCAAAAAATAGAAAAAAATTGGTAAAAGAATAATTTGTAGAAACACTATTTTAATACAAAATATTAAACTCAAATAATCCACTAATTATATAATCAAACACTATGTTAAGACAAAATGTTACACTCAAACACTATGTTATATTCTGCAAATTTTAATCTCAATTAAATGACTAATAATCAAAATTTTCAACTAATAAAAAATTTGTTTTAGTTAATTAATTAAGCTAGACATTAGTTAATAAATTAGAATATAAATTGGTGATTATGAAATCAATTTATAAATCGATTATGCGAATTTAAAACGTTAATAAATTTAAAATATATTTACGTAAACGATTAGTAATTTAACAAAATTAGATATGATGATAAATTAACTTAGATTTCGTGAAGTGTTACAAATTTGATTATATCGCGAAATCTAATTAATTAATTAAGTCTAATAACTAAGATTTTACAACTAAATAAAATTTTAAATTGAATAAATTAGTTAATAAACTAGTTAGTAATTTTAAACAAATTCTAGATTTAATTTAACAAATAAAAAAAATCTCTAAATAAGAATGCAAATGTGAACGAAATTATTAATTAAACTTCGATGGAGATACAAATGAATTCGAACGTTAAATTCTGATCACTCGAAACATTCGTATTAAATTTTAAATGCAAGCATCGTTAATTTTTGTTGATAGAATGCAATTGATTAGGTTATTAAACAAAACCAATTCAATTCCCTCCTTAATTTTGTGAGATCTCAACCATTCAAAATATTCGTATTAAATTTTAAATGCAAGCATCGTTAATTTTCCTGTTGAAAGTTGTAAATCCTTTGTTTTAATCAAATTGAAGAATATTTCGGGTCCGCACCTCTCTCCCTCTCTGACTCCGCAGCCCATCTCTTCCTCTCTCTCTCTCGCTGATTATTGAACCCCCGCGCCCTCTCCTCTTCCTCTCTTATTTCACTTCCAATCGGCCTCCATCCCTTTCCCTTCCTTCCTGGAGAAGGCAACGAAGCCCCGCTTTTCTCTCTGTGAAATCGGTCCAGAGAATCGGCTCAGCAACTTCAAATCGGTCCAGGTTGGTCAGAATCGGCCTGAATCGGCTCAACTCGGTTGAATCGGCTTGACTCGGCCTAAAAATCGGCTAACTCGGCCGAGTCAAGCACTGTTCATCCGAGTTTGGCTGAAAAAATCGCACGGGCGAGGAAATCGGGTGAAAATCGGATCGGACACGCTCGGAATCGGCCGAGTTTCGGAACCATGGTTTCTTTTTAATAGTGGTACTTATATTTTTTTTTTTTGGTGCTCCTTATTTTGGGGTGGCTCTTGAAAATTGGAGCTGGGGTTGTTAAACGGGTAACCCGGTCGATGTGTTGTTACTTTGTTGCTATTTGGAAGATTTTGAGTTTTACACAGAGAAAGGAGAGTAGTCCAGTTCACTTTCCAAGGTTCTCTCTCTCTCTCTCTTTCTCTCTGCACCATTATGTGTTATAATTAAGAAAATAATGTTTCTGTTCTACAATTAGTTTTAATTTGTACATGCTCTATTCTAAGGTCAAACTCAGTTAGCCCTTTATAGTGTAATTTAGCCTCAATCTTACCAGTATAGGCCTTTATGTACCCTCAATTGTGCAAACCAGACGTAGGTTTTCTTGATTACTTCATTCTTGAATTAAATGTCAATTTACCATTTTTGTGCCCTTGATTTTAACAAATGATCCCTATTGTTCAAACTTCAAAGCATTAAAACAAAATTATTAATTATCTTATTTGCATTATTAACTTAAAAATGGGCTCTTTTTTTCGTACAGTTCCTGGGGCATGACAAAGACGAAGGCATGCGGCGAAGTGCTATTTCTGGTAAAAAGGTATGGCATTTTATTCATCTCCTCTGCAATTTTTCTTGTATCCTCGTGTTCTCTAATTGTTTTTTTTAGAGGGTGTGGGAAATCATTTGGAAATAGTAATTTAAGAGTTGTTTTATGTCCCCAGCAAAACGTAATTTTACTCCCAAATTTTCAATGCATCAAACATCCCTCTTAAGAACGCAAATTTTTTTTATACCTCTTCAAAAAAAAAAAAAAAAATTCTTTTGGAAACCAATTAATGACCAGCTCAGAACAAAAATTTAGTTTGGACCTTACTATTGACCATTTGGGGGGACTATAATTTATTCGTTCTTTTAAATTTGTTTTGCTTGTAGATTTTACTGAAGGTGGATAAAACGAAGGAGGACAAGGAGGCGGAGAACAAGCGAAATGAACTATTGAAATTTCTCAATGCTAGCTATGATTAATTTGCTGTTTGTGTTTTTCATCAATCTCACAGTAATCATTTTCTTTTTCTTTCCTTTTTGTACCTGAAATGCCTGGTTGTGTAATTTTTTTTAATTATCTTTTACCTACTTTATCATTTACCTCTTAGTCTGTCATTTACTATTTTAAAGTTTTGAGTTTAAAAATTAGTCGGGTTTACCAGACTCCACTTTGTGTGTATATATATATTTGTTTCAGAGCTTGTGTTTATTTTGGGGATTCATCAATTGTGGCTATTTTTAATTTGGAGTGAGGGGTTCTGCTCATTATTTGTGTTCAAATTATGTTTTTTAATTATCTATAGCAGAGTTGGTGCACATAGTACTTGTCTGGTTGTATTGTTTCGAATGCTTCTATCAAAATTAAAGATGAAAGTAGAATTAGATGCAGAAATTATTTAATTACTTGGCATTGTAGTTGCATGTAAAATATATGTATTGTATTTTTCTTTTCCATGAAGTTTTGCTTGATTGTATTTTAAGGTGCCAATTGTGCCTATTTACAAGCAAACACATAACTTGAATAAAATTTGTTGGTTACAAGCAAACACATAAAATTGTAACAATAATACACGCTGGTTACAACCTCTTACAAGTAAACACGCAAAACTTGAAAAAAAAGAGAAGAAAAAGAAAGAAATGAGTAAACTGAAAACAAAGAAAAATATATTCATATATTAAACATCAAATAGAAGAAAAATTGTTCTAATTTTATAGTCAAACCCTTCGAAAAGCGAGCACTCTTGTTGCTGGTGTGCAGAGTAATTCCTAACGAGTTGCATGTTCATTTCTTGCTCTTTTGATTTTTGGGCCAATAATTACTATGGCAAATCCGGTACCAAATCCTGTACCAAATCCCAATCCAATGAAAAGGCACAATAGAACAATTCCAGTCATTTTCTTAGCAGGTTTTGTGGGAGGAGAGGTTGAATTGTTTCCAGGGCTTGTGACATTGCACAGCTTATATAATGGCACACCACATAATTCAGGGTTCCCTTTGTACGATGAATTGTCGAATGCCAGGAATTGACCAGATTGCGGGATTCTCCCGACCAGATGGTTAAATGAAAGATTCAAGTAGGATAGAAAATTTAGGGAGATTAGTTCCTGTGGAATCTCTCCAGAGAGGTTGTTCCAAGAAAGGTCCAGTGACTCAATTTGCGTCAATCGTCCAAGTCGATGCGGAATGGATCCAGTGAAGGCATTATGTGATAGGTTTAGTGCTTTTATTGCTTTAAGCTCTCCAATCGTCTCAGGAATATCATTAGTGAATCTATTTCTCGATAAATCAATCAAAATCATTAAATTAGGCAAGTCCTTCTCTAGTGTCATTTGTGCCCCTTTATCCGTGATAGTAACAGAGATCCCATAAATTTGAAAATTATTAGACCATTGAGAAAGGCGATAATCAAAAGAGCCATATGAGGATAAATTATGCATGGACTTGAAATTATTGAACCAGAGTGGTGGCAAACTTCCATTGAAGTCGTTTGAAGCTAGATCAATTATTCTTAACAATGGGAAAAGAGAATTCATTTTTCCAAAATTTGAACGAAGGTCTAGTGTACCATAGAATTTATTGGACCTTAGAACAATGACTTGGAGATTTGGAAGCTTTCCTAGTGAAAACGGGAAAGTGCCACCTATGTGGTTGTTCCCTATGTCAAGGAGTGCCAAATCTTTACACCTTGTTAAAGATCCAGGAAAATTGCCTTCAAGATTGTTGTTGTTCAAATCCAATATGATGAGTGCACAGGACCTGCTTATGTGACGAGATAGTATTCCAGAAAATTTGTTTCCTCTTAAACTCAGGATCACCATGCCTGGTCTTCCTATGATGCAAGAAGGAATCGATCCACTCAAGTTGTTGTGTGATAGATCCAATATGTAAAGACTTGGTTCACAAATTCAGTGGGATTTCTGAGAATTCATTGTTGGAATAGTCCAAAAATTAAGCACCCACAAGTGGGACTGCTCCTTTTAGCTTGTTAAAACTAAAATCAATTTCATCAAAGGAAAAACCTGGAGGAGGCACATCTTCTACACTAGTAAACATGTTGTGCGAAAGGTTAAGCATTCCCGGATAAACACTCAACCTCTTCAATATCCACCTTGGTATAACTCCGTGCAATTGGTTTTTTGAGAGATCAACATATTGCAGATCACCTACATATCTCAGTAATCGAGGTATTTGGTTGAGGTTGCACGATCCGAAACCAAAATATCTGATTTGTGGAAATGCTAATGGCAGCTGTTCATGTGATACTTCTTCCACAGATAGCTGATTATCTGATAGAGACAATTTGATGAGGTTGCTGAGGTGCCGAAGTAAGTTAAGGTCAAATGTTCCATTAAAATTGTTTGAGCTCAGGTCAAGAGTAATTAGCCTTGGGAGCCAAACTATTGAATTTGGAATTGGTCCACTAAACTGGTTCCTACTTAAATCAAGTGTTTCAAGATTTGAGAATTTAAATATTTTCCAGGGAATTTGTCCATTTAATTGATTTTCATGAAGGTCAAGCTCAATCAATGGAGAAAATACAAGTGAAGACTCTTTTAGTCGGAACTGGCCTCAGAGCTTGTTGTAAGAAAGATCTAGTGTTTCCAAACTTGGAAGAGAAAACAAACTTTGGGGGATTGAGCCAGAGTGCAAGTTATTCGAAAGGTCCAATATTGCTAATTTACCAAGTTTTTCAATTGAAGAGGGTATTTGTCCTGAAAAGTTGCAACTTGAAAGAATGAGCTCAGATAAATTTCTAAGGTTGCCAATTAAATCTGGTATGCTGCCAAAAAAGTTGGTCCAATCGAGAACCAAGCTCTCCAAAGAACTCACGATTGGAAAATTGGGTAAAGTCCCAAATAGCTCTCCATTTACTCTTAGATCAAGCTTGGTCAATGTTGGGATTTGAAAAATCTCGTGTGGAAACAGCCCTTCAAGGTCGGATTGCCACAATTGGAGATCTTTTAATGGAAATTCAGCAAAGTAGTCAGGAATCTGGGTTTTCAAGCTGTTGTCACTGAGGCGAATGACAGTTAAGGAACCAAGTTGGGAAAGAGAAGATTCAATGGGGCCTGACAGATTACAATTAACCATACTGAGAACTTGTAAGTGGGGGACCGACTCAGACAGAGCTCTGCACCATTCGGTTCCATTCTCAGAGATATCAACATCATCAAGATAGAGCTCTCTTAAATTGCTCAATTGGCTAACCAATATCCGCAGATTTGGTTCTTGCAGTTTCAAACCATAACATGAAAGGTCAAGTGAGATCAAGTTTGTGAGTTTGGCTATGGAAATTGGAATTTGACCGAAGAAATCTGTGTTGGAAAAGTTGAGATATGTGAGCATAGTTAGCTTTTCGAACCCATGAGCTGGAATCTGGTTTTGTGAAAAGTCGTTGTATGCAAGGTTGAGGTGTTGGAGTGAGGTGAGATTAAAGATTGCGGCACTGAGGTTACCTTGAATGTTACGGTTGCTGATGTCAAGGGCAGTGACATGACCGGTTGCTTTGTCGCAAGACACTCCCTCCCAGCCACGGCAACAGTCTGTTCCGGGTTGCCAAGAGGTAAGATCAGCGTAGAAGAAGCCTCTTTTGAGTTGGAGAAGGGAAGAGCTTTGGTCAGGAAGGCATGAGACATGGGTTGCCACAGAAGTAGAGTGAAGAGAAAGAGATGAGAGGATGAAGAGTAGAGTGTAGAGACACAAGTGCAGAGAGTTTGGCCAAGAATTAGCAAAATCCATTTGTTCAATCTGGTAGAAATAGTAGTAGAGTAGTGAATGGTGGATTATGAAATTAACTTGTATATATAAAAACCAAGCTGTAAACAGTACATGTAATTTTTTCATGCACGTTGACTGAGAAAGTCATTTAGAGCTGTTAGGCCATTCAATATGAACATTGTTCATTTGTTTGGTTAGGCTCACATCAGCTTGACTACTACTTGACTACTCTTCAGTTGACTTGGGTCAACCCAGCCTCTTTTTGGAAAGCTTGGTATTTTCTTAATGGTCACTCCAAAGAAAATGCTTTACGACAATCATCACTAGCAAACAAGTATTTAACAATAAAAAACAATAATTTTCCAAAATTTTTCCTTCAAATGACATCATCATTTATTGGAAATTATTCAAAGATATTCTTGATTATAAATAGCGCAGCATCTTTTGTATGTTTTGTTCGATATTCTTGAAAGTTTTCCATATATTTATATGTTCTACTTATTGTTCTCAACATGAAAGCTATAATATCAATTATTTGCAGTATAAATTACAAAGAAATTGTTCCAAAAAGCACAACATTAAATAATAATAAATCAAAATGAGTGACATTTTTGTAACTTTTTCCAACAAAAAGTATTTAGCACTGACGAATGAGTGGGTTTATTCAGTCATAAATTATGTAAATTGGGAGCCCAACAGAGGTCTTTATGAGTGCGTTACCTTCTTAGTGGGCGTCACCATCTGCACCAACCCACTTGTAATGTGAAAGATAAACGTTCAAAGGTGCGTTCAAAAGTTCTCAAATTTTTAGCAATAATTCTCACAATCAAGTTTATTTTTTTCTTGAGAATAAGTTTCATAATAATTGTAATGTCATATGACTCTTAATAAGAAACTTTTTCTTGGTCTTTAATTGCATTTTAAAATTGTTTCAGCTGTCTATTTGGTTTTTCTTTGTATGGTCTCATTTTAATAATCACTTATAGCAAACTTCATATAGTAAGCATGGTTCTGAAACTCGGAATCGGAATTGAAATCGGGTTCTTGACCGTGGAATCAGAATCGGATGAATAGGCCGGAATCGGCCGAGTTGACTCACAAACTCGGATTTTTTTGGTAGAATCTTGTTTTGTAGCCAAAAAGTAGGAAAAAATTGGTAAAAAATAATTTGTAGAAAAACTTTGTGAAAACAAAATATTACACTCAAATAATCTTCTAATTATATAATGTAATTCAACTATTACAAATAGAACACACTTTTTATTGCCAGAAGCTATACCGAGCTAGCTGGATCATCTCATCGTCCTTTGTAATAAAATACGAATGGAGATATTGTTATACAGAGCCAAAAAATGAAGACATTAATATAGTGTCAAATGAAAAATTATTAACATTCTCATATCCAACATATGGATCATAAATAGATGTCAATTATGTAAAATTTAAATATATTAACTTTGTTATCAATTATGTAATATTTTATTGTTTATGCATTTTTTTTGTTTGTCAATGCAGTCAGTTCATGATTATTAATAGATACAATGAATTATCTATTGGCGAAAAGCTCAATCAGTTTCTTTCCTTTGAGTCGGTTATTTTACAATGCACTTATCAACCACCAGAATTTGGAAGGTATAGTAATTCGCTGGTGGTTTTTGGTTTCATGCTCATTATCTATTGGACATTATTCTCATTTAATTGAGTAAGCATTTAAAAATAATTGAAAAAATTGTTGACTCAGCCAGACTCGATCAGACACGCCCAGACTCGGGTTGACTCGGTCAAACAAGTGCAGAGAGTTTGGCCAAGAATTAGCAAAATCCATTTGTTCAATCTGGTAGAAACAGCTTTAAATGTGAACATTGTCTGGTTAGGCTCACATCAGCTTGACTACTTGACTTGAGTCAATCCTAGTGATGAAGACCATCAAAACTACAGTAAAATTGACTTGGGTCAACCCTAGTGCTGAAGACCCTGAAAGGTACTCTTCAGTTGACTTGGGTCAACCCTAGTGATGAAGACGATCAATGGTACTGTTCTGTTGATTACTTTACTAGATTAACTGAATGATAAATTAAGTCCCTTCAACTAAATATGAAATATGAAATACATAAATAATATACTATCATTGTCACAAATATTACCTGGTGGTACGCAATGGTAATAAAATACAAAGTAAAAAGATAATTAACTACTATCCAAAACTGCTGATACACAGCCTTGAAAAACACTATTTCATCAATAAATATGGCAACACTAAATTTTTTTTTTATTGTACAGAATCTGATATTTCGAAAGTTCTAACACCAGAAAACTCAACTCATCTTCACTGACATTCTTCCATGTGCCATCCATAAGCGACATACCTTTCATCGGATGTTTCACTTCCGGTAACTCGACTTCCCGGCAATTCAATGATTGTCACGGTTTTTTCAAAGCACTCCCAAGCAACACATGCTCATCAGCACATGGAGTTTTATTCCTCTTATTGTTCTCATTAATCAAAGGCACCGAATTTTCTTTTGTGATCCCTTTAACTTCTAATACTGCAGTGGTAGTACCCAAATAAAGGGAAGGAAGTACAGCGGTTGAACTAAACGAACAAGGAATCATACCAATTGGACATGGGGTCCAGCACTTGGCTACACTCCATGCATTATTATCAGAATATTTTGCTCAAGTTTTAAATAGTCAAATTTCTCAGTTGCCTTTTTTTATTGAAATATCATATTTTGAAGGCATGGTTTTGTGGCTAGAGAGAGCTTTGTCTCCTGTGAACCCAGTCTGTGAGCCTAGAAAGAGAAGCTTCTTCAGCTTGTCTTTTACAGTGTGAACTTGTACCATATCAACTAGTAAAAGAGTTGAGCTAACAATGTTTTTATCACCAAAACTGTTAAACTCAGACATTTCTGAAGAGGTTTTCTCACTGTGGCTGCATTCAACTACAAAATTAGAGTCAGTGCAACTTCCAAGATTGAAAAATATATTTCGAGTAAAGATGGGGTGAGATTAAAATCAGAAATGGAGGAGAATCAGCAGCTTAACCTAAAAAAAAAAGTTTTTCGAGCAGCTTCAAACAACGAATTAAAACTGTTGATCTAAATCTACTTATTTTAGTTCAGTGACGTTCATTTCGCAACAATTTTCGACCTCTTGATCAACGAAAAGGAAATTGCACTGTTGTACAATGGGAACATAAATGTATGGTTTGTGAAGTAGATCAAGATCAATGACTAGAATTCATACTCTGATGCACACTAAGGTTTGTTGCATCAGAGGATAATTTTAAAGGATGTGCAGATATGTTACTACTGGTTCAATTGTAATACTGTCTGAAGTCGGAATTCAAATTTCAAACAAGAGTGAGGCTACGGTAATGTGCATACTACGTATTGACCAGTGCTACGGTAATATGCATATTTCTATTTTCAGAGACCACAGGATTCAAAAGGTAAATTCAAAATCAAATTGATCTACTAATTTAACATTTGAAGTATACAAATACACCAAATTAAATCAAATTGATTGATACCTAAAGAAAAGGTCTTTTTGTTGGATATCAACGAATGCCACAGTGACACCAATTGGAATTGGTAAACAGCCCCGACTCCGCCATGCCGATATCTGAAACAAAATCACCAGAATTGAACCTGTATAAATATCACCATATCATTGAATAATACCAGATAACATAAGCTAGAGAGAGAAACACAGACCAAAAGAGGAGGAGAGAATAAAACAAGGGGGAATTTCATGTATGCACCTTAAAACTTCAAAATTACGTATTCCCTCCCCCCCTCTAAAATTCAAAATATCATATCTACCCCTCTAAAATTTACCCAATTTACTGCCTTTTCTATTAAAACTCATTTTAAATTTATATAATATCCATTTTAATCTTTAATAGAAAAATATAAAAAATATGTAACATGTTTAAGATAAATGCTTAAGAGAAATGGTTGAGGGGTATACATGAAACTACCCGTTATAAAAAAGAAAAATTACTTGTTGGAGAGCAGTTGAAACTGATTCAGAGGAAGAAGAGGAGATGGTGTCTCTGACAAAGTTCCACTGGTACCAGTTTGTGCCCTGCTGAGAGCTTCCTCTCAGCTCCTATCACTTCCTCCACTGAATCGGAAACAAAAACCCTAAAAACGGTATGGGAGCATCGGCCCATACATTAACAGAGTTGTTTGGGGCCCTTGAACTTTAATATTTGCTCCATTACCCCTTATTGTTTGCAAATTTGGGATCATTATTTTCTATCATCCAGATAACAGTTAACACATGAGTAGGGCAATGCCATATTGTTTTAGTGTCCCAGTCATGCTTCACACGTTTATTTTTATTTTTAAAATTTGAAAAGTCAATTTGAACCAATTTAAAATTTGAAAAGTCCATACTAAACTGTTCTTGGAGACCAAATTTAGATATGTACAAAATCGACTACAAGACATTTAAAAAAGGAACCAATAAGATATTTTAACCCTAATTTTAATACATTTTAACCCCACCATATTATCATTAATTAATCATGCATGCTAGCTATTAAATATTATATATTATTAACTGTTCTATCTGATTCTATAAACCATGGATGAAATCCTGAGAATTAAAATATTGGGGGAATTTCATGTATATCTCTCAAAAGTTTCAATATTACATATTTATCCCTTCAAAATCAATAATTACATATTTATCCTTGAAAATTGTACAAACTCACATATTTGTCCAATCTAACTCTATAACATATCAAATATCTCTCCAAAAATAATTAAATAATATTTTTATAAACTTTAAAATTTATTTTACAATATTAATTAAGAATATATTGACCATTATGCCCTTCGTTTCAGTCAGCCTGAGTTCTTTTCTCTTTAAGGCGCCAAACCTCCCGCCTCTCTCTCCAAACCATAGAAGGCAAAATCGGCCGTTTCGGAGCGGGATCGGACGGTGCCGATCCGATTCCAGGCCGATTTACGAGGACAGTGCAGATTTCTGCCAATTTCAGCCGTTTCGGCCATATTTCGGTCAGTTCCAGTCAAATTTCATCCCGTTTTGTCCCGTTCCAGTAAACTTCCGGCCGAAACGCGAATATATAGAAGTTGAAAATTTTTTTGCAGCTGTGGGGATTCGAACTCTAGCCCTTTAGGGTGGAGTCTATTCAAGTTACCACCACACCATCCAAGTTTTTTTGATTTATATTACGGCTCATTTATATATATATCAATTATATCACGGATTGATATAATACAAATCAAAGTCACGGATTGACTAGACTATCCAAACTTCTGGCAAAAAAGTCCATTTTTCCGATCCAATTCGGCTGATTCCGACCAATTTTTTCGATCCGGATTGGGATCGGACGGGGCCGATCCCGATTCCGATCCCGATTTTTCCTTCTATGCTCCAAACGTGTCAAATTACAGATTTCTCCCCGTCTTTTCTCATCGCCTCCCCTCTCATAAATTTTTGTCGCCTCTCGTTGCTTTAATTTTTCTATCTTCGTTTGGAGAGAGAGAGGTGGGAGGTTTGATGTCTTAGAGAGAAAAGAACTCAAGCAAAACTAAAAAGACGGAAACGAAGGGGCATAATAGTCAATATTTTATAATTAATATTTTAAAATTAATTTTAAAGTTTTAAAAAATATTATTTAATTATTTTTGGAGGTATTTTGGTATGTTATAGAGTTAGATTAGACAAATATGTAAGTTTCTGCAATTTTCAAGGATAAATATGTAATTACTGATTTTGGAGAGATAAATATGTAATATTGAAACTTTTGAGGGATATACATGAAATTCCCCCTAAAATATATACAGATATGTTCCTCAAATAGGAGCAAAATTTGAACATTCCCTGTTACCATTTTTTAGCAGAAAAACACAGTGCTTTGAATTCTGTGTGGTTCATCCAATTTAAATTCAGATTGAGCCTCAGTTTATGCAAATAAGCTTCACATGCATTTTATATAAAAAAAGATAAGCACAAAAAATAAGATTTAGTTTACAGAATTTGGAAGGAAACCATCTCAATTTTTTCACACAACAAATTCATAGTTCCCTATTGCGAGTTAAAGTCATACAATCAAGCAATAATAAATCCTAATAATATCTAACAAGATATTAATACCAAATCAAAAGTAACATACATTTGTGTCAGTCAATATTTGCATGAATCAGAGATCTTCATGCCAGTATCTGATAATGCCAGTATCAGTCAGGGGAAATGAAACTCCATGTAATCCCTTTTCCCACCAACAGGCGGACTGATATACACCCAAAGCAGCTATATAACAATCGAAAGCAGCCCCGACCAAACGAACACAATTGTCGGTACCTTCCCTCTTCACCCCATTAGCCCCTTTGCAAATGGATACAAATGGCACAGTACCCAGAAACTAAAGAACACCCCACCAAGCAGTTCACTCCATCTCGGAAACATACTGTAAACTGTTCTCCTAACTGCTACTGCTATTGCGATTGCATTAACCATCATGATCATGACAGGTGGCACCATCAGAAAGATCCATTTGACTATGTATAGGTCAGCGTATAAGTCGTCAGTGTCGTCTCCTGCTGATTTGCTTGTCAGAGTGAAGGATATGTCGACACCAGCTATCACTTTTAAAAGGCCTTGTAAAACCGCTGCTGGGTGCGCACTGGTGCCACCAATCAGCCAGAACTGTTCATTACGCCACCACTCGTGGAGTGTTATTCCGCTCCACTTTATCTCCAGCAATGCCAAGAGGCACATAGTGGTAGTGATTATCAGGAGAAATACAAGAAAGGTTACATTTAGACTCTGTACTATGAATTTACCACTGAACAGAGAAACCGCCGGTAGGATGCAGTAGAGCAGGAGAAACACTGATGTGAAAGGATACATTGCTCCGTTGAAGTAAGAAACCCGCTGTAAAAATTTCATGCGGGGAGATGCAAAGAGAGCGTTGTTTCGGGAGAAGAATATCTCGACTGAACCCGTGGCCCACCGGAGAACCTGGTGGAGCCGGTCAGTGAGGTTGATCGGTGCGGTCCCACAGAATGCATCCCTACCGGCAGTTACACAGTAAACTGACCTCCAGCCTCTGTTGTGCATGCGGTAACCGGTTACCACGTCCTCAGTTACCGACCCGTATATCCACCCGACCCGACGACCCCACTCGGTGCGGTCTTCATAGAAGCATGAAATCACATTGATTACCTCAGCAACAGTTGCAGCATCAAGTGGTTCCCGTGGTACAGCCAAGGCTCCAGCCGGGCGGCCTTGGTGGGTCCCGGGCATATCCTGCAGCAACCGACCTTGAAACTCGGCCACTGGTATCGACGCAGCCAGAGCAGCCGAGCTGCCGAATTGTTTGGGCAGAAGCGAGGCCGACTCGATATCGTCATCCACTTCACTGTTTGCACCAGCAACACTGCCATTTTGAATCATAACCTCGTCTTCTCTCTTTCTGTCATGTTTCTTTCCCATGGTTTGCTGCCGTTTAAAAAACAGCTTGATTTTCCTCCTACCAAACCATCCCGAGTGCTCGGTTGCACGTGGCTGGTTGAACCCATAAAGCGCTGTCCTTCTAAAAATGCACCCAGTACCGACATACATGGGTCCCTGAAGCCCATCCATGGCCCGCATTGTTACATCGAAGAAAACAAGGTTGTGGTTAGCGTACCGGTCTCTGGGATCAATGCCTTCAAACCGCTGCGGGAACTGCACGTAGAAGATGCGGTCCCCAGCACGGTCAAGCATGAAGCACATGCTGTCACACCCCAGATTTTTGCCATCCAGAGCGTGATTATAACATCATCATTGCACTTTTCCTTGGCCCGTCAACCTACGTCGCCAACAGAAAGGAAAACAAAATAACAAACGGAGTCAGCTACAAAGCTCAGTAACCGGTTATTTAACGACGCGCTTCTCTATAATTGGCTTAATTTAACAACCATTCAAACAGGCCGGATTAATCCACACAAATACACATTAAATTATGCACGCATATTTCACCGGCGATAGCACGACAGTCTAGGTTATCCGTAAAACAAGTCACATCATATTCACATAGTTGGAATCCCATCACACAGGCGATTCCCAACTTCCACAACACACAATTCCTTAAACCGCCAATCCAATGGGAAATCCATCCAACATTGGAAGGCCGCCAACCCACTGGGAAATCCAACCAACAGTGGGAGGCTACAATCACAAATCAAATTCCAACCTCAGACCCGCTATCCCGTTAAATATGCCATCATAATTCAATACGCAATACCAATATTCAAAATCAACCATACAAAACGAAAACACAGATTATAGAGAAGTCCGGTTACCTTTAGCGAGATATTTCAGAAACTGAAAATAGACTGTAATCAATTGTACATAATCAACTGCGACGTAGGATCCAAATTCGAATTGGGCATACAATAGAGTTCTTCTTGATCGACTAAGCAAGAAAAAGAGGAGAGAGAGGAGGTCTTATTCGGGGCCTTTATCTGGGTGCCGAATGATGCGGTTTGATATATTTATAGAGGGTTTAATCAAGAGGTGCGAGAAGATATATTTATTTCTCTCTGTAACCGAATCAAATCAGACATAATAAAGCTTTAAAAAAAATGGAGGCGGTTTTACCATTTATGTACAATTACTACGAATAGCCGCCTGGAAGGAATGCCATGTTTATTTTTTTAATGGATAAAATAGAAATAAATTCGGTTATATTAATTCTTAGTGCGGTTACCATTTGTCACGCTGATATGCTATTTATTTATGTCAATCAACCAATTATAACATATATAATACTTTATCATATTCTTCATTTTTACATTCTTAATTGAACACACAAATTAATAATTTACTTATTTATCATACTGAATAATACATATAAAAAAATTCAAATTTGTCGTTATATTAGTTGATATCAGAATCCTTGATTTCATTTAAAATAATATATATATTTTTTTTAAGGAGAGACGTATATAATATGTTTAATATTATAAAGTAATCTTAAACATACATAATAATAACTCAAAATTTTCGGGATGTTACACATGCCTTCAGGGAGGGCACGTGAGTTGGCCACGTAATGGGTCACGGTCGAGGTTTAGAATGAATGGGCCATTTGACATGACTGCACTTGTGCGCACCAAATAGGGCTGCTAACGAGCCAAGCTCGGCTCAAAACTCAGCTCGGCTCGTCATATAACTAATTCGGCTCAACTCAGGCTCGGCTCATTTTTGAAGAACAAAGCTCGGCTCAATTTAATGAGTTTGAGCCTTCGGCTCGGCTCAAACTCGGCTCATGACTCGCGAGCCCAACTCATGTCATAACTCGCGAGCTCAACTCATGCTAAGCATTAGAAAAACAAACATTTACTTGATTACAAGTCATAACCTTACCTAAACTATTCAAATCAAGTTTTAAAATAATGTGATTGAACCGAATTCAAATCAAACTTTAAAATAATGTAATTGAACAGATAAAAACAATTTTAAATTCTCTGCGTTAAAATTAACACCTCACCCTTAAATAGTAATTAAACAACTATTATACAATACTTTGTTGTCAAATGTCACTAGATTTTTTTTTTCAACCCTTAGTCTATTACATCATCAAGCACAAAAAGAAGAGACTCATTGGCTCATGAGCCGGCTCGGCTCGGCTCGGTTTGAGTGATAAAATATGAGCCGAGTCGAGTTCGGGCTTTATTTAGTTTAGGGCCTGGCTCAATACAATTTATTGAGCCGCTCAACTCATTGATTCATGAGCCGGCTCGGCTCATTAGCAGCCCTAGCACCAAAGCATTCATTGCACCGGCTTTCTTGTTGTGATCGTAACCAGGCCACTTTTCCTGTGACACGTAAACCAGCATAGGGAGCCGCGTATCGACTCCACGTGTGTCAATAGAGCATGTGGTGGTTTCAGGCGAGGATTCACCTCCCATTACGGGTTCAGATGGCGGTGGGGCCAGCATGACCTGAAACATAAGTCAAGATGTGGTTAATTCATAATCTGCTTGTGCTACATTTGAAAGTACAGTGGGAACTGAGTTCGATACTGGTAATAATTTGTTGAATAAAATGTATGTACAACGTTGATTTCAGTTGTTGCATTCTGTAAATTCTGGTAATAACAAAAAACACACTAGTTACAGAGATGTACTACTACTGTTTAAAGAAGGGTTTTGTTACATGTTAGTGGGGCTTATTTATAAAATTAATAGCTGCTTAACAGACTATAAATTCAGGTCCATATAATTTCCAAATTCTAATTTGCAAAAATATTACATTTCTATAATAATGTCCACATAGCATGGTAAAATAGTAAAAAATAGTAAGAAATTCTAACCTGAATGATACCAGCATGGTCGCCTATTGAGTGATCGGGCTCAGCCGAAAGTCAATATTTGTTGAATAAATGCATACTTGATGCATACATAGAAGAAGGATACCTCATACGCAATATATGAAAGCTGAGGGACCTTTTTGCAAACAATACTCAGTTTTAAATTCACAATTAACACCGAAGTTTTTCTCAAATATGTTTGCAATTAACATTCATTTTAATTGTACAAAGTACAGAGTAGTTTTGATATTTCTCTAGTTTCTTTTTAATAGTGGTACTTATATTTTTTTTTTGGTGCTCCTTATTTTGGGGTGGCTCTTGAAAATTGGAGCTGGGGTTGATAAACGGGTAACCCAGTCAATGTGTTGTTTCTTTGTTGCTATTTGGACGATTTTGAGCTTTACACAGAGAAAGGAGAGTAGTCCAGTTCAACTTTCCAAGGTTTTCTCTCTCTCTTTCTCTCTGCACATTATGTGTTATAATTAAGAAAAAAATGTGTCTGTTCTACAATTAGTTTTAATTTGTACATGTGCTATTCTAAGGTCAAGTATACAACTCAAACTCAGTTGGCCCTTTATAGTGTAATTTAGCCTCAATCTTACCAGTATAGGCCTTTATGTACGCTCAATTGTGCAAACCAGACTTAGGTTTTCTTGATTACTTCATTCTTGAATTAAATGTCAGATTACCATTTTTGTGCCCTTGATTTTAACAAATGATCCCTATTGTTCAAACTTCAAAGCATTAAAACAAACTTATTAATTATCTTATTTGCATTATTAATTTAAAAAATGGGCTCTTTTTTTCGTACAGTTCCTGGGGCAAGACAAAGACGAAGGCGTGCGGCGAAGTGCTATTTCTGTATGGCATTTTATTCATCCCCTCTGCAATTTTTCTTGTATCCTCGTGTTCTCTAATTGTTTTTTTTTAGAGGGTGTGGGAAATCATTTGGAAATAGTAATTTAAGAGTTGTTTTATGTCCCCAGGAAAGCCTAATTTTACTCCCAAATTTACAATACATCAAACATCCCTCTTAAGAATGCAATTTTTTTTATACCTCTCCAAAAAAAAAAAAAAAATTCTTTTGGAAACCAATTAATGACCAGCTCTGAACAAAAATTTAGTTTGGACCTTACTATTGACCATTTGGGGGGACTATAATTTATTCGTTCTTTTAAATTTGTTTTGCTTGTAGATTTTACTGAAGGTGGATAAAACGAAGGAGGACAAGGAGGCGGAGAACAAGCGAAATGAACTATTGAAATTTCTCAATGCTAGCTATGATTAATTTGCTGTTTGTGTTTTTCATCAATCTCACAGTAATCATTTTCTTTTTCTTTCCTTTTTGTACCTGAAATGCCTGGTGGTGTAATATTTTTTTTATTATCTTTTATCTACTTTACCATTTACCTCTTAGTCTGTCATTTACTATTTTAAAGTTTTGAGTTTAAAAATTAGTGGTGTTTTACCAAACTCCACTTCGTGTGTATATATATTTGTTTCAGAGCTTGTGTTTATTTTGGAGATTCATCAATTATGGTTATCTTTAATTTGGAGTGAGGGGTTCTGCTCATTATTTGTGTTCGAGTTATGTTTTTTAATTATCTATAGCAGAGTTGGTGCACATAGTACTTGTTTGGTTGTATTGTTTCGAATGCTTCTATCAAAATTATTTAATTACTTGGCATTGTAGTTGCATGGAAAATATATGTATTGTATTTTTCTTTACCATGAAGTTTTGCTTGATTGCGTTTTAAGGTGCCAATTATGCCTATTTACAAGCAAACACATAACTCGAATAAAATTTGTTGGTTACAAGCAAACACAAAATTTTAACAATAATACACGCTGGTTACAACCTCTTACAAGTAAACACGCAAAACTTGAAAAAAAAGAGAAGAAAAAGAAAGAAATGAGTAAAACTGAAAACAAAGAAAAATATATTCATATATTAAACATCAAATAGAAGAAAAATTGTTCTAATTTTATAGTCAAGCCCTTCGAAAAGCGAACACTCTTGTTGCTGGTGTGTAGAGTAATTCCTAACGAGTTGCATGTTCATTTCTTGCTCTTTTGATTTTTGGGCCAATAATTACTATGGCAAATCCAGTACCAAATCCTGTACCAAATCCCAATCCAATGAAAAGGCACAATAGAACAATTGCAGTCATTTTCTTAGCAGGTTTTGTGGGAGGAGAGGTTGTATTGTTTCCGGGGCTTGTGACATTGCACAGCTTAGATAATGGCACACCACATAATCCAGGGTTCCCTTCGTACGATGAATTGTCGATTGCCAGGAACTGGCCAGATTGCGGGATTCTCCCGACCAGATGGTTAAATGAAAGATTCAAGTAGGATAGAAAAATCAGGGAGATTAGTTCCTGTGGAATCTCTCCAGAGAGGTTGTTCCAAGAAAGGTCCAGTGACTCGATTTGCGTCAATCGTCCAAGTCGATGCGGAATGGATCCAGTGAAGGCATTATGTGATAGGTTTAGTGCTTTTATTACTTTAAGCTCTCCAATTGTCTCAGGAATATCACCAGTGAATCTATTTCTCGATAAATCAATCAAAATCATTAAATTAGGCAAGTCATTCTCTAGTGTCATTTGTGCCCCTTTATCCCGTGATAGTAACAGAGATCCCATAAATTTGAAAAACTTGAGAATGATAAATTTGATAAATGCCACCAAAAGAGGCATCCGAGGATAAATTATGCATGGACTTGAAATTATTGAACCAGAGTGCTGGCAAACTTCCATTGAAGTCGTTTGAAGCTAGATCAATTATTCTTAACAATGGGAAAAGAGAATTCATTTTTCCAAAATTTGAAGGAAGGTCTAGTGTACCATAGAATTTATTGGACCTTAGAACAATGACTTGGAGATTTGGAAGCTTTCCTAGTGAAAACGGGAAAGTGCCACCAATGTGGTTGTTCCCTATGTCAAGGAGTGCCAAATCTTTACACCTTGTTAAAGATCCAGGCAAACTGCCTTCAAGATTGTTGTTGTTCAAATCCAATATGACGAGTGCACAAGACCTGCTTATGTGACGAGATAGTATTCCAGAAAATTTGTTTCCTCTTAAACTCAGGATCACCATGCCTGGTCTTCCTATGATGCAAGAAGGAATCGATCCACTCAAGTTGTTGTGTGATAGATCCAGTATGTAAAGACTTGGTTCACAAATTGAAGATGGGATTTCTCTAGTTAGCATATTTCTAGATAAACGGAGAGATGTAGTGTTCTCCAAATAGAGTGTATAGTTCAGTGGGATTTCTGAGAATTCATTGTTGGAATAGTCCAAAATGTTAGCACCCACAAGTGGGACTGCTCCTTTTAGCTTGTTAAAACTAAAATCAACGATTTCAAAGAAAAAACCTGGAGGAACATCTTCTACACTAGTAAACATGTTGTGCGAAAGGTTAAGCATTGCCTCAAAATCACTCAACCTCTTCCATATCCACCTTGGTATAACTCCGTGCAATTGGTTTTTTGAGAGATCAACATAGTTCAAATTGGTGAGGTTACTGAGGTGCCCAAGTAAGTTAAGGTCAAATGTTCCATTAAAATTGTTTGAGCTCAGGTCAAGAATACTTAGACTTGGGAGCCAAACTATTGAATTTGGAATTGGTCCACTAAACTGGTTCCAACTTAGATCAAATAATTGCAAATTTGAGAACTTAAATATTTGCCTGGGAATTGGGCCAATCAATTGATTGTCATAAAGGTCAAGCTCAATCAATGGAGAAAATAAAACAGGAGACTCTTTTAGTCTGAACTGACCTGAGAGCTTGTTGTGTTGAAGATATAGTGTTTCCAAACTTGGAAGAGAAAACAAACTTTGGGGGATTGAGCCAGAGTGTGAGTTATATGAAAGGTCTAATCTTGCTAATTTACCAAGTTTTTCAATTGAAGAGGGTATTTGTCCTGAAAAGTTGCAACTTGAAAGAATGAGCTCAGATAAATTTCTGAGGTTGCCAATTGAATCTGGTATGCTACCAAAAAAGCTGGTTTCCATGAGAACCAAGCTCTCCAAAGAACTCACGATTGGAAAATTAGGTAAAGTCCCAAATAGCTCTAGATTTCCAGATAGATCAAGCTTGGTCAATGTTGGGATTTGAAAAACCTCGTGTGGAAACAGCCCTTCAAGGTCGGACTCCCACAATTGGAGATCTTTTAATGGAAATTCAGCAAAGTAGTCAGGAATATGGGTTTTCAAGCTGTTGTCACTGAGGCGAATGACAGTTAAGGAACCAAGTTGGGAAAGAGAAGATTCAATGGGGCCTGACAGATTACAATTAACCATACTGAGAACTTGTAAGTGGGGGACCGACTCAGACAGAGCTCTGCACCATTCGGTTCCATTCTCAGAGATATCAACACCATCAAGATAGAGCTCTCTTAAATTGCTCAATTGGCTAACCAATATCCGCAGATTTGGTTCTTGCAGTTTCAAACCATAACATGAAAGGTCAAGGGAGATCAAGTTAGTGAGGTTAGCTATGGCAATTGGGATTTGACCAAAGAATCCTGTGCTGGATAAGTTGAGATTGGTAAGCATAGTTAGCTTTTCGAACCCATGAGCTGGAATCTGGTTTTGTGAAAAGTAGTTGTATGCAAGGTTGAGGTGTTGGAGCGAGGTGAGATTAAAGATTGCGGCACTGAGGTTACCTTGAATGTTACGGTTGCTGATGTCAAGGGCAATGACATGACCAGTTGCTTTGTCGCAAGACACTCCCTCCCAATCATGACAACAGTCTGTTCCGGGTTGCCAAGAGGTAAGATCAGAGTAGAAGAAGCCTCTTTTGAGTTGGAGAAGGGAAGAGCTTTGGTCAGGAAGGCATGAGACATGGGTTGCCACAGAAGCAGAGTGAAGAGAAAGAGATGAGAGGATGAAGAGTAGAGTGTAGAGACACAAGTGTAGAGAGTTTGGCCAAGAATTAGCAAAATCCATTTGTTTCAATCTGGTAGAAACAGCAGCAGAGTAGTGAATGGTGGATTATGAAATTAACTTGTATATATAAAAACCCAGCTGTAAACAGTACATGTAATTTTTTCATGCACGTTGACTGAGAAAGTCATTTAAAGCTGTTAGGCCATTCAATATGAACATTGTTCATTTGTTTGGTTAGGCTCACATCAGCTTGACTACTACTTGACTACTCTTCAGTTGACTTGGGTCAACCCAGCCTCTTATTGGAAAGCTTTGTATTTTCTTTTTGACCAACCTTAATAGTCACTCCAATGAAAAAGCTTTACGACAATCATCACTAGCAAACAAGAATTTAACAATAAAAAACATAAATTTTTCAAACAAATTCCTTTATATGACATCATCATTTATTGGAAATTATTCTCTATATTATAAATAGAGCAGTATTTTTTGTATGTTTTGTTCTTATAATATTCGTAATATTCTTGAAAGTTTGCCATATATTTATATGTTCTACATATTGAATAGAACATGAAAACCTATAATATCAATTATTTGCGGTATAAATTACAAAGAAATTGTTCCAAAAAGCACAACATTAAATAATAATATATCAAAATGAGTGACATTTTTGTAACTTTTTCCAACAAAAAGTATTTAGCACTGACGAATGAGTGGGTTTATTCAGTCATAAATTATGTAAATTGGGAGCCCAACAGAGGTCTTTATGAGTGTGTTACCTTCTTAGTGGGCCTCACCATCTGCGCCAACCCACTTGTAATTTGAAAGATAAACATTCAAAGGTGCGTTACAACGAATATTGACACTCACTATGCGAAGACTCACTCGGTCTTTGCAAATTTCTTTTCAAATTTTTAGCAATAATTCTCACAATCAAGTTTATTTTTTTCTTCCAAATAAGTCATAATAATTGTAATGTCATATCACTCTTAATAAGAAAATTTTCCTTGTCATTAATTTCATTTTAAAATTGTTTCAGATGTCTATTTGGTTTTTCTTATGTAGGGTCTCATTTTAATAATCACTTTTTGTTCTGAACATGCAAATAAAGATCAAAATCTACTAAAAAAAACTATTATACAAATATCAATTACATTTGCAGTATAAATTACAAAGAAATTGTTCGAAAAAGCACCACATTAACTAAATTCTCACTTGACGATGTGGAATTTTTTTTATAAACCATAATTTAAAAAAATATTTTTACGAAACCAACATGATTACTTTTTTTTTTACAAAAACCATTAGAACCATTAGAATCGAAATGTCATTTCGGTCCGTTGCTTTTTTTTTTAATTCCGGACCGAAATTACATTTCGGTTATGTCTCCTTTTTGGATTTTCTGTGGCGGCTCATATGAAAACTTGTGAAACTATTTCGGTCCAGAATAAAAAAAATAACTGACCGAAATAGCATTTCGGTTCTTAAATTTTTGTTAAAAAAAAAATATATTCATGTTGGTTTCATAAAAAAAAAAATTTAATTATGGTTTATAAAAAATATTCGGATATGTACACAGGCTAATATCATAAGTGTCTGGTCCGTTAGAAACCAACCAGGAGAGAATTTAATATTACTATGTTATTCTTGGGTAATTTCATAAAGGCAGTGTAGTGAGTTTCTCTAGGCAGTAGGCACTGTACTGAGTTTCTGAAGAAAGAGAGATTCTATCTTTAGGAGGGTTTTAACAAGAAAGAATGAAGGAAATAGAGCCAGAAGTCGAAAGTCATTGGTGAATCCGATGTAGCAAGAAAAGCAATGATGAAGGAGAGGAATTAATTAATTGTACACTGAAGCTCTATCATGAATTAATCCGATGAGGCGTCATGGACCCTGTTCATGGATGGATATGGTGAACATGTTGTAGCCTATGTATGTAGGCATAAAGAAAAAAGAAACAAGACTTTTGCAATCAGACAGGACCATCCATTAAAAAAGAAGAACAAAGACTTAAAGAAAAAGGAAAAAAAGACTTCAAGAAAAAAGAAAAAAGAAAAAAGACTTAAAGACTTGAAGACTTTATTCCTATGATGCACCCACCAACAGCCCAATTCATGGGGAAAAAAGATCTCCAAGTGAATAATTTTTGTATGTTTTGTTCTTATAATATTCGTGATATTTTTCTTAACTTGAATTTTACCATATATTTATATATAAGTGAGTCTATATGGCACTATACATATCACGATTTGGTCCGTAATACGGATCAATATTTTTTATGCCAAAATTCTAACGGTCAATTCGAATCGTTCAACACTATTTACTATTTTTTAAGATAGGTAAAAATCACTTTATCTGAAAATTCTGGATCATCCAAAAACAGTGATTTTCTATCTATTTTAAAAAAATTAAAAAAATTATAAAAAATATAAATTCGGTCTGCAAGTACATTAATATGGAAATCATGTTGAATGATTTGGATCAACCGTTAGGATTTTGAAAATATAAATATTTATCTGTCTTATGGATCAATCCGTGATATGTATAGTACCATAGACTCACTCTTTATATGTTCTACATATTGTTATGAACATGAAAAGCTATAATATCAATTATTTGCAGTATAAATTACAAGGAAATTGTTCCAAAAAGCACAACATTAAATAAATAATAAATCAAAATGAGTGCATTTTTGTAACTTTTTCCAACAAAAAGTATTTAGCACTGACGAATGAGTGGGTTTATTTAGTCATAAATTATGTAAATTGGGAGCCCAACGGAATGAGTGCGTTACCTTCTTAATGGGCTTCACCATCTGCGCCAACCCACTTGTAATGTGAAAGATAAACGTTGAAAGGTGCGTTACAATGAATATTGACACTCACTATGCGAAGACTCACTCGGTCTTTGGCAAATTTCTTTTCAAATTTTTAGCAATAATTCTCACAATCAAGTTTATTTTTTTCTTCAGAATAAGTCATAATAATTGTAATGTCATATCACTCTTAATAAGAAAAATTTCCTTGGTCTTTAATTTCATTTTAAAATTGTTTCAGATGTCTATTTAGTTTTTCTTATGTAGGGTCTCATTTTAATAATCACTTGTAGCAAATTTTATATAGTAAGGATAGCGTGTATTATGCTTACTAAGAGGGTTTGGTGAGTACAACTTCAAAAATCTATCAGATTTATTTTAAACGACGAATCCAAAGAAAATGCTTTACGACAATCATCACTGGCAAACAAGAATTTAACAATAAAAAACATAAATTTTCCAAAAAATTTCCTTCATATGACATCATCATTTATTGAAATTATTCAAAGATATTCTATATTATAAATAGCGCGGCATTTTTTGTATGTTGTGTTCTTATAATATTCGTGATATTTTCGTTAACTTGATAGTTTGTCATATATTTATATGTTCTATATATTGTTTTGAGCATGCAAATCAAGATCAAAATCTGCTAAAAAAGCTATTATACAAATATCAATTACATTTGTAGTATAAATTACAAAGAAATTGTTCGAAAAAGCACCACATTATACAAATTCTCACTTATCCACTACACTATCTAACATTTGTTGTCTAAAACTACTAACTTTTGCATTTAACTTATACTTGAGTTGATTTTTTATATTTAATTTATATAATATAAGTTTAAATAATCAAATCGAAATATTCAACATGATTTTTATATGAAAAATCATTTAGTGACCAAATTTTATATATTGTTTTATTTTTTTTATTTTTTTTAGATAGATAAAAAATCATATGATATAAATATTCTGAAATAGGAAAATAAAAACACTGAAGCTCTATCATGAGAAATTGCTTGGTTCATCATGTGAGGCGTCATGGACCCTGTTCATGGATGGATATGGTGAACATGTTGTAGCGTATGTATGTAGGCTTAAAGAAAAAAGAAAAAGACTTGAAAAAAGACTTCTGCAAGTGCATCAATCAAACAGGACCATCCATGAAAAAAAGAACAAAAAAGACTTAAAGAAAAAGGAAAAAAAAGACTTAAAGAAAAAAGAAAAAAGAAAAAGGACTTAAAGAAAAAGGAAAAAAAGACTTAAAGAAAAAAGAAAAAGGACTTAAAGACTTGGTTTCCTAGAGACTTTAAGAAAAAATTGATGATCCGGGTGAACAGTAAAAATAGTGCAACCAAATTCTGGACCATGTGATCAGCAATTTTCAAAGTGGCTTAATAAATAGTAAAAAAATTCCAAAAAATATAAAATTTGGTCTCCAAGCAAATTTTAATATAGATTGAACATCTAACGGTTTGGATCGACTGTTTGGACTTTGAAATTCGAAAAAGACTTGGTTGCACGAGGGCCTTGGTGCAAACGTTTTGATATTAGCCACTCTCTCTCTCTCTCTCTATATATATATATAGTGCTAGGCTTAGCTACTTCATGGAGTAAAACGACTCGGTGCTCCACGCCTCATTATTTTCATTTTGAAAATCCAAACGACCGATCCGAACCGCTCAAGTTGTTCTCCATATTGATATGTGCTTGGAGACCAAATTTTACATTTTTTGGAATTTTTTTACTATTTATTAAGCCACTTTGAAAATCACTGATCCGGCGGTCCAGAAATTTTTACTGTTTTTTACTGTTCATAAGGATTTTCAGATTTTCAAAGTGGCTTAATAAATAGTAAAAAATTCCAAAAAATGTAAAATTTGGTCTCCAAGTACATTTCAATATGAAGAACATGTTGGAAGGTTCGAATCGACTATTTGAACTTTGAAAATGAAGATATGGCGTGAAGTACAAAGTCGTTTTACTTCATGAAGTAGCTAAGTCCATCTCTATATATATATATATATATTTACAGCATATTAGTCTAATATATAGGTGAAAAAAAATTTCTACAAATTTGTTGTGTACAACATTTAATTTTTTTACAATCTTTTTTGTAGAATATTTAATTATTTTTGGTATAATTTGTTTTGTACAACATTTAATTATTTTTTGTACTTTTTTGTACAACGTTTAATTATTTTTGTACAATTTTTTAATTTAAATAGAAATATTTATTTTAAAAATAAATTAAAATTTTTCACAACTGATCTCAAGGTACAACCGAGGATCGAGACATATCTTTTTATTACATATTTTAAATGTTTATTTGTTTATAATTATTTATATTTTTTATAAATGTTTATCAATATTTATATTTTATAAAATAATAATTATAAGTAATGTGGTGTTATGTTATTATTTAGTTTATAAAATAATAATAATAATGAAAATTGTATTATTTATTTAATCTACTTATTTAATTGCATTATTTAATCTAGTTAATTAGTAATGTTATGTTATAAAATAATAATTAATAAGTAATGTGATGTTATGTTATTATTTAATTAATTAATTTAATTGTATTATTAATATTTTATTACTAAAGAAAATTGTGTAACATCAAAACTTTTTAGAAAGAAAAATAGAATTTTCCATAATTAATCTCACTGTTCAACCGAACACTCATTTCAACACATTTCCATAATTAATCCTGTGCGTATCCGCACCCATGGGTTTCTGCTTTTTCAATAGTGAGTTCCCATCCCCGTCAAATCTCATCCCGTGTAATCCCGTAACTTCCAAACAGGCTTAAAGAAAAAAGCCTATGGATATGGTGAACATGTTGTAGCCATTTGCAAGTGTAGCCTATATATGTATGTAGGCTTAAAAAAAAAGACTGGAGCTCTCTCTCTATAAGAGGGGCATTCTGGTAATTTATCTCCATCTCCTAGCCCAATTGCTACTAGACTTAGAAGACGTCTCTTTTTATCTTTATTTATTTTTGAGATGTATGTTACCAATATATCCGTATGGTGCTAATTGATATAACAATAGTTGATGTGTTAAAATTAGACTTTGCATCAATTAAGATGTTTTGTTTGGATGGACAACATTTAAATTTTGAACCAGTGTTGATTATGAATTTAAAATTGTCTGCTCGTATAAGCATGAAATCGAACTATTAATTAACCATAACTAACTTTTACTAAATTTGTGTTCAAAATCAAAATGTAATTTGCGTTCAAAATCAAAATGTTCTGCTTGAAAAAAACATAGCAAATTTTGTGTTCAAAATCAAAATGTTCATCTTGAAAAAAAACACAGCAAATTTTTGTTCAAATTGCTTGAAAAAAATATAGCAAATTTTTGTTCAAAATCAAAATGTTCTGCTTGAAAAAAATATAGCAAATTTGTGTTCAAAATCAAAATGTATGCTTGCATAAAACATAGGAAATTTTTGTTCAAAATCAAAATGTTCTGCTTGAAAAAAACATAGCAAATTTGTGTTCAAAATCAAAATCTCCTGCTTGAAAAAAAACATAGGAAATTTGTGTTCAAAATCATATTGTTCTTCTTGAAAAAAAAATAGTAAATTTGTGATCCAAATCAAAATGTTTTGCAACCGGCCATTGGCCATTTAATGACCGATTCCTAATTTTTTTTTTTAGAGACTATGAAGAGCAAGATGCTGAAATCTAACATTAAAAATTCAAATTTTTTAAAAAAATATTTGTTAGATTACTTCTTTTGATAAATAATTAGAATATTTATACTAAAATACGCTAAATTACTTGAAATTATGTTAAATTACGCTAAATTACAGTAAATTATGTTAAATTATGCTAAATTACACTAATTTCGCAAATTATACTAAATACGCAAAATTTCGCTAACATAATTTCAAGTAATTTAGTATAAATATGCTAATTATAAATCAAAAAAGTAATCTAACAAATATTTAAAAAAAATTGAATTTTTAATGTTAGATTTCAACATCTTGTTCGTCATGGTGGCCGGTTGAGGAGAGTGATTGGGAGAGAGATGTTAGATTTCAGCATCGTGCTGTTCAGCATCATGTTAGATTTTAGCATCTTAAAAAATGAAAAATACTCAATTTTAGAATGCTGGTTATTGTCAAATTAAATTCACTAGCCACAATTGAACACTAAACTATGTTTTTTTTTAAGTACTTAGTTTTAACAATTTCACTAGTTCAGGTTGATCCAGTTGGTTTAATGTGATTCAGATTTTCTATCCTTTCTAATCATTACTAATTTTGATACAAGTTCTGACTTTTTACTATGTTGCATACGACACTGTCACTAGCCGCATAAGGGTCGTTGTGTGTCAACCGATGATAAAAAACTTTAACTCAATTTTTTAGGCACTAAACGATGTTTTTTTGCAATTCTGATTTCGTCGGCTCCTTAAGAATGATCGAGGGCGTCACCCCCGTCTCGTCCCAAGCTTTCCGAATTGAGATCGTATGTGCAAATTCAAGTTTCATAGCCAAAGTTATGACCATTTAAAGTAAAAAAAAATGACGTTTTCGTGCAAAAACACCGATGACGAACTGATGCTTTATGGACGGCTGAATTGCCAATGCTAAGCCAAATAAAATGTCGATGTTTCATTACAAAAACACCAGTGACGCATCGATGTTTTGTAGCACTACCATACTTAATTGTCAATGCTAATGATAATAAAACATTGATGATGTATCGATACATGCAACCAATGTAACACACGCATCCAACCAAATGTATTTGTTTGATTTTGGTCAAATCGAGTACAAACTTCAATGCGAGTTTTCTACGACTTTTTCTTCTAGCCAACTATGCTATGTCTATCTTAAACATTTTTCTCTCTTTCCCCGTCCCTCTCTTTCTATAAAAAAAAATTTCAAAACCGGCTATTAAATGAATGATTTTGAATTAAAATGGGAACTGGCCATTAAATGACCGGTTTGGACATTTTTAACAAAACTCATCTGAGCTGAATATATTTATTAATTTGTAATTAACTTTGGATATTAATAAAAATGTCAGCCTAAACAAAGGAACCGAAGTCGTCTCTTTTTTAGCTTCGGGTCAAGATATTAATAGAGTAGTTTTATCTTCTTGCAGCGCACCAACCATATGCAGTGCTGCTTATATTCTATACCTTTTGCGCTACATGATGCTAAAACTACTATGTTAAAATATTTCCCAAAAAGTTTGTTCCCGAAAAGAGGAACCAAAGTCGTCTCTTTTTTAGCTTCGGGTCAATATATTAACAGCGTAGTTTTGCCTTCATACAAAGCACCAACCATATGCAGTGCTGCTTATATTCTAGACCTATTGCGCTGCATGATACTAGACCTGATCTGTTAAAACAAGAAGGTTGTAGCATAGAAAATAAATTGGGCCTGCCTGAGTTGGGCTTAAACAAAATTAACTCAGTTCTCAAATCACATTACTCAGTCACCAACAGCAAAAATGCAACTTTATGTATTTAGATTTGGATGTTTTCTTTTAGGGCTACAAACGAACCGAACCGAATCGAACTTACCTCCAGTTTGAGTTTAGTTTGAATTAATTTCGAACTTAAGTTTGGTTTGAATTAATTTCGAACGAACTCAATTTCGAGCAAACTCAATTTCGAATCAAATTTTTTACGAACTCAATTTCGAACTTTTACGAACTTTGTTACGACTTACGAGTTATGACTTATGGCTGGGCCATAGTTCGAAATTATAGCACTTCAATAAAAACTCAGGCATTCTGAATTCTAATTACACAGTACACCAAAGTTTATATCAATGTTCATTACAAATACCAAAATTTATATCAAACACAAAAGTTTAGTACAATCAATCAAAGTTCAGTACAATCACAGTATCCAAAGCTTTCCAAATAGCCAACAGGAGCAACATCACCAAAGTTTTCAAATATCCAAATTATTCAAAATACAATTTAAGTTAGAACTGAGAGCAATTATGGACTGGGCAGCCTTATATTTTCATCAGCGAACATAAGTTATCAGCGGAAATCAACGGTTCACGTTTGAGTTAATTTCGAACGAACTGGTCCAATTTGAGTTTGGCTTGAATTAATTTCGAACTCAATTTCGAATTGAATTTTTTACGAACTTTTTCGAATCAAACTCGAATCGAATTACGAACTACGAATTTTTTGTGCAGCCCTAAAGAAAATATCATCTAAACAATTTTTTAGGCAAACAAAAAATAAAAAAGAGAAAATTTGTTTTGGGCCCTTAAACTTTTATATTTGCTCCAACACCTCTTATTGTTTGCAAATTTGGAATGATGATATTCGAGTAGAACTAGGGTGTTCTTAAGCTCACCAAGTCTTTTTGTGAGCTTAACTCAAAAATTTATCGGATTGGATTCAAACAACACATCCAAACCGTTGAATCCTCAAGCGGATTGTGAGCTTAACTCACCAAATCTTCATGAGTGATGCATGTACATGTCAAATTTATAATTTTCGAACTAGTTTAGTATAAAGTCAAGCGGTAAAAAAATGATGAAAAATGAACTCATTAAAATTAACTTTAAATCATTTTTTTTTTACCGCTTGACTTCATACTAAATTAGTTCCAAAATTTAAAAATTTGACATGTAAACGCATCACTCATTAAGTAGATCGATTTCAACGGCTGGAATGCGTCGTTTGAAGTCAATCCGATAGGTTTTTGAGTTAAGCTCACAAAAGGGCTTGATGAGCTTAAGAACACCTTATTCTACTCATGATATTCTAACACATGAGTAGGGTTAAAATGCCATATTGTTTGTGTTCCAATCATGTTTCACATGTTTATTTTTATTTTTTAAATTGAAAAAGTCAATTCATAGCACTCGACATGATCTTCTTATTAAATTGTGCTTGGAGATCAAATTTTATAATTTTTGGAAATTATTTACATGATGGTCCATAATTTTGTTAAAAACAATGATTTTGTATCTATCTAAAAAAAATAGTAAAAAACTTCCAAAAAGAATATAAAATTGGGTCTCCAAACACATTTTCAAACTAAAATTATGTTGAGCGGTTTGAATCGACTATTTGAACTTTAAAAAACAGAGACAAAAATGCTACATTATTGAAACACGGAACCACTAAGACATTTTAACCCTACTTTTAATACATTTTAACCCCAACAGATTATCATTATCTAATCATGGATGCTAGCTATTAAATATTATATATTAATAACTGTTATATCTGATTCTATAAATCATGGATGAAATCCTGAGAACTAAAATATATACAGACATGTTTCTCAAATAGGAGCAAAATTTGAACATTCCCTGTTACCATTTTTTTTTATCAGAAAAACACAGTGCTTTGAATTCTGTGTGGTTCATCCAATTTAAATTAAGTTTTATTGAGCCTCAATTTATCTAGCACATTGCACATATTTGTTTTTGTTTGCCAAATATTTGTGTTATATGATTGAAATATACAAACATTGTCATAGTTCCTTATTGAATTACTAAATATTTGTGTTATATGATTGAAATATAGAAACACTGTCATAGTTCTTGAATTACTAAAATACACGTAATTAAAAAAAAATGGATTACTAAAAATAAAAGAAATGTTGCACATAGGCCCTTAGATTTACCTGTTTGCGTTTCCTTTATGCAATTAAGCTTCACATGCATTTGATAAAAAAAGATAAGCACAAAAACAAGATTTAGTTTTCAGGAGTTGGAAGGAAACCATCTCAATTTTTTCACACAACAAATTCATAGTTCCCTATTGCGAGTTAAAGTCATACAATCAAGCAATAATAAATCCTAATAATATCTAACAAGATATTAATACCAAATCAAAACTAACATACATTTCTGTCAGTCAATATTTGCATGAATCAGAGATCTTCATGCCAGTATCAGTCAGGGGAAATGAAACTCCATGTAATCCTTTTTCGCTCCAGCAGGTGGGCTGATATAAACCCAAAGCAACGATATAACAATCGAAAGCAGCCCTGACCAAACGAACACAATTGTCGGTACCTTCCCTCTTCGCCCCATCAGCCCCTTTGCAAATGGATACAAATGGCACAGTACCCAGAAACTAAAGAACACTCCACCGAGCAGTTCACTCCATCTCGGAAACATACTGTAAACTGTTCTCATAACTGCTACTGCTATTGCGATTGCATTAACCATCATGATCGTGATGGGTGGCACCATCAGAAAGCTCCATTTGACTACATATAGGTCAGCGTATAAATCGTCAGTGTCATCTCCTGCTGATTTGCTTGTCAGAGTGAAGGATATGTCGACACCAGCTATCACTTTTAAAAGGCCTTGTAAAACCGCTGCTGGGTGCGCACTGGTGCCACCAATCAGCCAGAACTGTTCATTACGCCACCACTCGTGGAGTGTTATTCCGCTCCACTTTATCTCCAGCAATGCCAAGAGGCACATAGTGGTAGTGATTATCAGGAGAAATACCAGAAAGGTTACATTTAGACTCTGTACTATGAATTTACCGCTGAACAGAGAAACAGCCGGTAGGATGCAGTAGAGCAGGAGAAACACTGATGTGAAAGGATACATTGCTCCGTTGAAGTAAGAAACCCGCTGTAGAAATTTCATACGGGGAGATGCAAAGAGAGCGTTGTTTCGGGAGAAGAATATCTCGACTGAACCCGTGGCCCACCGGAGAACTTGGTGGAGCCGGTCAGTGAGGTTGATCGGTGCGGTCCCACGGAATGCATCCCTACCGGCAGTTACACAGTAAACTGACCTCCAGCCTCTGTTGTGCATGCGGTAACCGGTTACCACATCCTCAGTTACCGACCCGTATATCCAGCCGACCCGACGACCCCACTCGGTGCGGTCTTCATAGAAGCATGAAATCACACTGATTGCCTCAGCAACAGTTGCAGCATCAAGTGGTTCCCGTGGTACAGCCAAGGCTCCAGCAGGGCGGCCTTGGTGGGTCCCGGGCATATCCTGCAGCAATCGACCTTGAAACTCGGCCACTGGTATCGACGCAGCCAGAGCAGCCGAGCTTCCAAATTGTTTCGGCAGCAGCGAGGCCGATTCAATATCGTCATCGACTTCACCGTTTCCACTGGCAACACTGCCATTTTGAATCATAACCTCGTCTTCTCTCTTTCTATCATGTTTTTTTCCCATGGTTTGCTGCCGTTTAAAGAACAGCTTGATTTTCCTCCTACCAAACCATCCCGAGTGCTCGGTGGCACGTGGCGGGTTGAACCCATAAAGCGCTGTCCTTCTGAAGATGCACCCTGTACCAACATACATGGGTCCCTGAAGCCCATCCATGGCCCGCATGGTTACATCGAAGAAAACAAGGTTGTGGTTAGCGTACCGGTCACTGGGATCGATGCCTTCAAATCGCTGCGGAAACTGCACGTAGCAGATGCGGTCCCCACCACGGTCAAGCATGAAGCACATGCCTTCGCGGAGGGCACGTGAGTTGGCCACGTAATGGTCACAGTCGAGGTTTAGAATGAATGGGCCGTTTGACATCACTGCACTTGTGCGCACCAAAGCATTCATAGCCCCGGCTTTCTTGTTGTGATCGTAGCCGGGCCGCTTTTCCCGTGACACGTAAACCAGCATAGGGAGCCGCGTATCGACTCCACGTGTGTCAATGGAGCATGTGGTGGTTTCAGGCGAGGAATCACCTCCCATGACGGGTTCAGATGGCGGTGGGGCCAGCATGACCTGAAACATAAGTCAAGATGTGGTTAATTCATAATCTGCTTGTGCTACATTTGAAAGTACAATTGGAACAGAGTTTGATACTGGTAATAATTTGTTGAATAAAATGTAAGTACTATGTTGATTTCAGTTATTGCATTCTGTAAATTCTGGTAATAACAAAAAAACACAAGTTACTGAGATGTACTACTACTGTTCAAAGAAGGGTTTTGTTACTTGTTAACGGGGCTCATTTATGAATTCATAGCTGCTAACAGACTTCAATTCAGGTCTATATCATTACCGAATTCTTATTTACAAAATATAACATATCTATAATGTCCACATAGCATTGATTTCAATTATTGCATTCTGTAAATTCTGGTAATAACAAAAAAACACAAGTTACTGAGATGTACTACTACTGTTCAAAGAAGGGTTTTGTTACTTGTTAACGGGGCTCATTTATGAATTCATAGCTGCTAACAGACTTCAATTCAGGTCTATATCATTACCGAATTCTTATTTACAAAATATAACATATCTATAATGTCCACATAGCATTGATTTCAATTATTGCATTCTGTAAATTCTGGTAATAACAAAAAAACACAAGTTACTGAGATGTACAACTACTGTTCAAAGAAGGGTTTTGCTACTTGTTAACGGGGCTCATTTATGAATTCATAGCTGCTAACAGACTTCAATTCAGGTCTATATCATTACCAAATTCTTATTTACAAAATATAGCATATCTATAATGTCCACATAGCATTGATTTCAATTATTGCATTCTGTAAATTCTGGTAATAACAAAAAACACAAGTTACTGAGATGTACTACTGTTCAAAGGAGGGTTTTGTTACTTGTTAGTGGGGATTATTTATAAAATTCATAGCTGCTAACAGATTTTAAGTTCAGGTCCATATAATTACCAAATTCAAATTTTACAAAAATATTACATCTCTATAATGCCACATAGCATGGTCAAATAGTAAAAAATAGTAAGAATTTCTAACCTGAATGATACCAGCATGGTCGCCTCTGGAGTGATCGGGCTCAGCCGAAAGCCAGGTTCCGGGCCAGTGGGACCCATCTGACATCCAAGTTGCTCTGACAAACTTCACATCGCCCAAATTACCCCCGGTCTCCTCCATTTTCTTTCTGGCAACCAACTCATCATGCGCATTGTATGCGTCAGACCTTCTCCGAATGCTCTCAGGCAGAGAATTAATCCTCACTTTAAACTCATCATACTCTCTCTTCACCTTCCTCCTCTCTCTCACAAAATCCAACCTCACTTTATTCTTTAAAAAATCCCGTTTCGTCCCGAAATACGCCTCGGGATTACGTGGTTCAATGTCGTGCTTACGACAAAATGGGACCCATGTTCTGGCAAAACTCGCGGTTTCAGCTAAGGCTTCAAATGACAACAGGGCCCCGCCATCGTCAGAGAGGTAACACGAGAGTTTCTCTACTGGATAGTCTGCGGCAAGGATTGATAGTATGGTGTTTGCTGTTACAAGCGGGGGTTCCTTTTCGGGATCGGCGGTTGAGACGAACACATCAATGCCAGGTAGATCTGAGCGGCCTTTTGGATTGCGCACACTTGGTGACTCGAATCGTTCTTTTAAAACGGTTAGATCAGTGGCACGGTTTACCGGGCAGAGCTTGGGAAGCTGGTCAAGGATCCAAGAGAAGGCAAACCAGATTTCGCATGTAACCGACATGCCCCACAGCCAGGCTGCTTCCCGGTTTGGGTGCCGAATCCTCCATGCCAGAAAAAACCCGAGTGCTACTAGCCTGATAGCAATCAAAAGCCTGAAAAACGAAAAAGGAAAACAAAATTTGAGTTGGAGCAGCTTGTCAGGATTTTAAAGTGAAATTTTGACATGGTTGTGGAAATTATACAGAATTTTCAATCTCCTAAATTGAGCAAAGATATTGACGGTGTAGTTTTGACTACATGCAGCACACAAATCATATAAAGCACTGTTTTGTCTCTCTTGTTCATGTTCTGTATGAAGCCATAACTTCTCTGTCAATATCTGTACCCACTAAATTACATACAGATTTGAAAAATAATAACAAAAACTGTTTAGGTTGTGATTTTTACACAGAATTTTCGGTCTCCTAAATTGAGTAAGATATTGACAGTGAAGTTTTGACTTCATGCAGCACACAAATCATATAAGGAACTGTTTTGACTCTATTGTTCATGGCTGCATGAAGCCAAAACGGCTCTGTCAATATATTTAACCCCCAAATTACACAGATTTAAAAAATAACAACAAAACGTAAACTTATACTAGGTTGTGATTGTGATTTCATACCTGTATGGGCTGAGTATAGCTTGTGAAACCCCAATTTTTCTGGTAAGCGGCCGTCGACATTTCGCCCCGAAATTCGGTGGTTCTTCAAAACCTTCAAAACCACCATTTATACCAGCATTGTTGTTTCCATTTCTACCCCCATCTTTCGGCCACAGCGCATTTCCATAGCCATATGTCCCTTTTGTCTCAAACAACCACCTGGTATGGTCAAACTCATGAGCCGGTTTACCATTCGGTACCTTAACCGACCTTACCATAGATGTCAAAGGAAGCACTCTATCCCTCCCTTCTTCCCCCTCCTCCCCTTCTTCCTCCTCCTCTTCGATATCTGACTCGTCAGTTAAATTGAGTTGGTATGGTTCTTTACATCCCGGGCAAGTACCACTAGTAGTTACACACTCCAAGTAGCAATCTTTGCATATAACAAAACCACACTCACATGGTGGATTTGAACGATTATCGATGCGAAAAGGGGTCCCATCACAACCCCGCATCTTGCAATTGAGACCCATGGATTTGGCTGTGTCAGACGAACAATCAAGCACGTGGCGTGCGCGCGTCACGCAATTGAGACCTCCAGTGAAGATGGTACCAGAGATGAAGCTTCTATCAGAACCCGGCATGCTGTCTGTTGAAACCCCCTGTGCTGCATTTCCCATAGGATGGTCGGGTGTAGGTGGGATTTGAACCGTGTAGTGCACGAAATCTGAGCTTGTGTCGGTCTCTGAAGCAGAGAGGTACCGATCCCGCCTTGTACTGTTACGAGGAGAGGCTGTGAAATGGCGTGGGACTGGGCTCGTCAGACCAATGCTCTTTCGCCTGGCCGCATTGCCACCGCCACCACCACTTCCATCTTTCGATGTAGGAGATACGGTTATGGTCACTGGAGATGGAGAAGATGGTTGAGACAGCCTCCTTGCCATTTTTCCCCTGACCAAGATTGTATCTTTCAAGGAAATTTTGGTTAAGAGAGAGGTTTCGATGAAGAATTTAAGGAACTAAGTTTGGTTTTCGAGCTGGAAATGGTAGAAATGTAGGTTTTTGAGAAATGTGAAGTACATTGAGAGAGAGAGAGAGAAGAAGCAAAATGGAAGCTGAGATTGAGAGAGAAATGGAGGAAAGATTTATGAACGATCTTTATTAATACAGTACAATACCGCACAGAGTAGAATGAGATCTGAGTTGTTCATATCAATCCGACACGAATCTAAAAGCTGCTGGAAGTACTTTACGAGATCCGGTACCGTAGGGTAATGAATTCGAGATTAGCTGGTTTCTTTTCTTAACGGTTGTATTTGACTTTTGGTGAGGAGAGATTTTGAAATGCAACGGGCGGATAATTCGAAGGGACCGTTGGATTTGGATTTGACGGTAGTGATGGGTTTTGCAAAGTTTGCAACGGTCGGTTCATTTATTGAAAGTCGGGACCACAGGACGTTACGGCGTTTTTGGTTTTTTGTCTCTAGCTGCAAATTTAAACTAGTAGCCGCCCTATGATTCTCTGTGGAATGCTTCCCAATGGAACAGTATGTGCTAGCATGTAGCATTCTCTTAACATATTAAAATAGATAATTGTGACCTTATTTATGGTTACCGAATTTTTTAATTTGTAGCATTTTAAAATAAAAAAAATCAGAAAATATCAGGTTGTTAGAGAAATTTTAAAACTTAGCAGAATCACATACTAGGACTGCATGTTACTCAGAGATGACACTCATACTAGGTCTGTGTGTCACTCTGATATTTGTTTACTTATTTTTTAATTTTAAAAGCTAGATATTATTTGTCTTGTAACTAATATTTGTTGTGGATAGTCGTTCAAAATGATTTGCAATTTTATTTAAAAACAAATTGTCAAGGATTAAAAACTTCAACTAAGGTTTTGAGATCAGACGATCTTTTGACACTTGAGACTTCATACTAACAATGATAAATATTAATACAAAATTATTTTAATTTTAAAAATAAGTAAAACAAATATTAATATGTAGATGCTAAGTTCCAAAAAAAAAAAATATATCTTTTTAGAAATTCGGTTGTGATTAAATGTGTTGTGTAAGAGCACAGGTGGTGCACACCCCAATCGCCACAGTAGATCCGTATGAGGAGAAGATATCTTGCATGGAAACCGTACCGTTGAAATAATTAATGGTTTGGGTTTCGATGCTGGAATCCGATTTGCTCATGTGATGCTATCATGAGTTCATGACTATTGAATTGATTGGCATCATCGCATGTTACAATTTTATTTATATAATCATCTTATTAGACCCCACATCAAATCTAAACACCACTTTCCAAATTTGCTCTTTCTTTCTTGCTTCAGTCTCCCAAATTTGCTATTTTCAATTCCACCAACCACGCGGATTCAGTTTGCGCACCAAATTGGAGTGGTGCGCGGACTGGGTTGGCACACCAATTGGTGCTTTGACTAGGTTGGCGCACCAAAATTGGTACTAAAAAATGGGATGAAACACACTGAAGAACAGTAAAAATTTCGGAACAGTTGGTACTCTAACCGAGTCTATGCATCAGTTGGTGCGCCAACTCAGTCCACGTACCAACCCATTTTGGTGCGCGAACTGGGTCCGCGTGGGTGTTAAGATTGAAAAAAGCTTGGGCCGGATGGTAATTATTTAATTTTGATTTTATGTTGTGGTAACTAAAAAAATTTCTGCCAAATGCCACGTATTTTTCTAGTATAATGATATTAACATCATTAATATTTTATTAACACAATATTTAAAAAAAGTTTGAAATTTGTACAATGTCCTAAATTATTTATTATATATTATTATATAATTTTCTTTTAAAAAAAATATTTATAAAATGAATTATTCTGTTTAAAAGTTGGCCTCTTTAGACTTATAAGGCTACAAACAGTACAAATAAATTTACTGTGGTTGTCGTTATGCATGTAAAAAATATAACAATATTGGAGAAGTATGAATCAATTTATGTTCCAAAGATATGATCTCATATTATATTTTTGACTCAAATAATTCATATAATTTGGATACTATCTTTCCACAAAAAATACATATATATAGTTGAGTCCGGCTAATGTCGTAACGTTATAATTTCAGTCTAAGTTATAACGAATCGGTTTTAGCAATTTTAAAGACCGAACAATTGATCTGAACCACCCAACATGATCTCTATATTAAAATGTGCTTAGAGACCAAATTTTATATTTTTTGAAATTTTTTTACTATTGTTTTAGATGGGTACAAAATCACTGTTTTCAGATAATTCTGGACCGTCCAAAAAAGTGATTTTGTACCTATCTAAAAGAATAGTAAAAAAATTCCAAAAAAATTCCAAAAAAATATAAAATTTTATCTCCAAGCACATTTTAATATGAAGATTATGTTGGGGATTTTGAAATTACAAAAACTGACTCGTTATAACTTAAGTTGAAATTATAACATTATGACATTAGCCGGACTCCATATAGGAAATAAGTAACTAATTATATATAATTCAGCTTCCATTAGATCTCAGATTTTAAATATAAATATCAATATTATCAGCAAGATAAAATTTGATTTAAATAGAAATATAGGATTGAGATTTCTCAAGTTATATTGAATTGTACGTTGGACAAAGTGTTCAAATATTTAGAAAGTTTATTTATATATTTCTTAATTTTTTTCTAAAATTAATTTTTTTTTTTTCAGAAATTCATTGGCCGGCCATCAGCTCCTATCTAAAAGATCAATATATATAGTGTTGGAATCCTCATTTAGATTTTCAAAGTTAGAATATTAATAAAAATAAAAGGCAATTACTCATGACAACATACCCTCTTACAAATAGTGCCCACATAATATTAGCATTTACCATTTATATATCAAAAGTATATAAACCAAACCTAAGTTTAGCATATTTACCATTTTTCTTTCTCTATATATGATCCAAATCCTAATATCCACCATAATCATGCTCTCACATTCTCATTCTCATCATTTTCATTTTCATTTTAAATATTTTTTATTTTTCTCATTTTCATTTTTGATGAGAGAATATGGCAACGAAGGTAAGTCCGATTGTGTTAAGAGAAAACCGAAGCTAAGCTCGCTTTTCTTTCGTCATGGAACCCCCCGAAAGGACAAATGCATACGCATTAGCAAGTAATGATCGATAATTTAGGACATGGTTTTGTTAATTAATTTATAATATATGAAGAGGGTTAATTCTCTAATTTTTTTAGGTATATTACATCCTTTAATCATTTATCCATCTAATTTATTTTTTTAAGATAATTTATAAATCATTTACATATAGAATTGAGCTATGGTGAGATGTAGAGTAAAAGACTTGTTTTACTCCACGCAAAAATATTTCATTTTGAAAATGCAAACAACTGATTCTAACGGCTCAACATGATCTCCATATTGAAATGTGCTTGGAGACCAAATTTTACATTTTTTGGAATTTTTTTACTATTTATTAAGCCACTTTGAAAATCGCTGATCCAATGGTCCACAAGTTTTTACTGTTTTTTTTATTGTTCACCCGAATCAGCGATTTTCAAAGTGGCTTAATAAATACTGTAAAAATATCAAAAAATGTAAAATTTGGTCTCCAAGCACATTTCAATATGGAGATCATGTTGAGCTGTTCGGATCGGTTGTTTGGATTTTCAAAATGAAAATATTGCGTGGAGTAAAACAAGTTTTTACTCTGTCTCACCGTAGCTCATCTCTCTCTCTCTCTCTATATATATATATATATATATTTGCAGGTGTTCTTAGTCATTTTGTATATACATACAAGATTTTACTCAATAATACCTATTAAGAATTTTTTATAGCAATATGACTCTATTAAGAAAATTTTAACTTTGTTTAATTCTTCAAATCGTAATTTGATTTTGAAATTTCAAAATTAAATCTGTTTTAAATCGACGAGCATAATTTTTTTTAATTTATGAAGCTATCAGTGTTATTTTGAGTAAAATCTCAGAAGATCATTGAGTTGTTTTTTTTGGATAAAGATGAGACCTCCCAACTTAATTTAAATATTCACAAAAAAATATTCAATTTATTTTCGAATTTACTACCAAAGGCTAGTTCTTCGGAGATCATTGAGTTAAGTTTCTAATTATTTTTTTATAGATATGTTACATCATTTAATCTTTTCTCCATTTGATTTACTTCTGTTCTCAGATAATTTATGAAGCATACATATCTTTGTTTAAAAAAAAATAATTTTAGTTTTTAATTGAATATTTTTTTTTGAAATAAAGAATAGGTGTACGTAGACTAGAAGTACCTATTGCGCTTCTATCTTTGTTTAATTATTGCCTTTTTTTTATTTAGCATAAATCAATGTTGTAAAAAATAAGGAAACCTGATAGTGAGTGAATACAAATTAAGGGATGGAATGGTGAATTCATATCATAATTAAGGTAATATTTTTTGTTTAGATTCGGATTGTCTGATTAAAATCAACACAAATATTAAGAAGGTCATGTGCAATCCACCTCGAACTGAATTAGTTCGGATTTTGATTGGACAGTTTGGATCTAAACAGAAATATTCCCATTAGCTTAGAGGATATGGATGACTCTCGAAGGGTTGGGTGTTACAAAAATAGTTTAGATGTCTATATAGAGCCGGGGGGGGGGGGGGGGGGGGGGAGAGAGAGGGGGAGGGCGGGCAGATTTTCAAACTTTGGGGGTCACATACAAATTTGGGTCAATTATATAAAAAAATTCATACTGAATGAGATCAATTTTACATTACGCATAGCATTTTACTCTGAACTACATAAAAATTCATATATAAATACACAATTTTTTAATATGAATAGAGTTTAATTGACCCCCATTCACCACATATGGGTCCGCTCCTGATGTGAGTCGAAATTAGATGTATATCCACTTTATCCTTTCATTTTTTGCACTTTCTTCATTATTCTTTATGTTATTTATGGAAGTTGTAGTTTTAGTAAACTAACTTGGGGGCTACCTAAAGAAAGGTGTGGATGAAATCTTTATATCTTTTTACACATTAGTATGCATTAGTGAAAACCCTAAGTTTCTTTCATCAACCTTTGGGAGAGAAGAAGAGAAGTTGGAATTCTCAGAGTTTAGAAGCGATCCACCAACTTGTGATGCTAACACACCAACTAGTGGAGTTCCAACAGTTCGTGTGGATATCGGTTAAGACGTAGTTGTGATTATTATGCAGTTATATATGACGATCTTCGCAAGGACGGCCACACATGAGCAAAAAGAAAGGCCACATGCGAGTTTCCATTAGATGTAAGATGCTCTATCGTTGTGCTGCTTCTCTACGCTTGGTAACGTTTTATCTTTGATCTAATTTACACATGAAACTTGTTTCTGGTAGGAACTAATTTTTGATATTGAAATTAATTCTAATTAAAACCTACATTACTACAGAAGTGAGGTCTTTTATCGGGTAAAAATTGAATTTAATAATGGATTCTCTACTGATAGAGACCAACACAATAGAAAATTTTATAAATCTTCTGTTGGCTCTATGCCAATAGCATATACATCTTATTCTATCAGTATGGAACCCAATACCAATAGAGGAAAATTTGTATTTCTATTGGTAATGGGTAGCATACCGATAGAGTTAGAAGCTCTTCTTCTACCACTCATATGTTATGAACCGATAGAGAAAGTTTTTTATATTTACATAATTTAATTTATATAATTGGTTAGCCCACCATTTTGGTAGCCAATATAACAAAAAACATGCAGTACTCTTTCCAAACAACATACAAACAACACAATTGAAAAACAAACAAGTTAACATCACATAATATGTACAACATAATCATAAACTCAAGGAAGACATCAATTAAAAAAAAGTCTAGTTAATTAAATATTCTTCTGATTAGACATAGTTAACATAAAAAACTTGCAAAAGAAGTAGTTACAAATGGATCCCATAGAAATCACTAACAACAAAATAACATGGGGTTGCTTCTCCTAAACAGAAGTATAGTAATTATCATATGAGAAGTTGTCTCCACACAAACCCCCTCCTATAATGTTGCAATAGTGACTTGTTAATACTCAAGTGTTTATTAAGTAATAGTTAAGTGTTAATTCTAAAGTGAAGGTACTAAAATGAAACTTTATAAGGTTATACCAGAGGTTTGCTGATGGATGATTTCAGTTTCTCCTTGGATGACATGTTGATTCGTCAAGACTTCCTCCTTTCGCATGATTTCAGCAGTCAATCTTTTTCAATAATCACTGGCTTCTGTTTGAGCATGTGGTGCTTTACCTTTAGCATCAGTTGATGAATTACCAGCTGGTGCTTTATCTGAAATTAGAAGAAAATATGTCTCTCTAAGAAACAATGATTATTTTTCTAAAATTGAAACATAATGAATATGGGCTTTACCCTTAGCATTATTACCTGAAATTAGAAGAAAATATATGTGAATCTATCCGAAACAATGATTATGTTTCTAAAATTAAAACATATATAATAAATATGGGTTTTACCCTTAGCATCAGTTGATGAATTACCAGCTGGTGCTTTACCTGGAATCGGAAGAAAATATTTGTTAATCTATCAGAAATAATAATTATTTTTCTAAAACTGAAACATAAATAATGATTATGAGTTTTACCCTTAGCATCAGTTGATGAATTTCCAGCTGGTGCTTCACCTGAAATTGGAAGAAAATATATGTGAATATCAGAAACAATTAATGATTATTTTGCTAAAATTGAAACATATATAATGAATATGGACTTTACCCTTAGCATTAGTTAATGAACCAGCTCGTAGCTCATTAAATGTGGGCAAAAGGAAGACTAAGAAAGTGATATTAACACTACACCAAATTCAGTATTTTGCAACAACACATTGCAACTAATAAATAAATTAGATGCAATAAATTAATAAAGGAGAGTCTGTTTGACAAGCTTAGAACTCCTTAAGATACTAAGGAGCTCTAAAGAAGCTTAATTTGTGCTTGCCGAACACCTCCAATGATCGACTAGCATCTTAATCAAAATATGGTGGTTTATGTGAGTGGTTAAGTATTAAAGAGACCCTAAATGATTAGATTGATCTAAGAAAGTAAATTAAGTTCATGAGATTGATTAGAAATTAGCATTACCATGTTTGTAAAGAAAAATTAAGTTAACTCGATGCCTTTCCGGAATATCTAACATTTTAAGGTTTCGTTGTCAAATCAATTTATTATCGTTTAACAAGACTGTCAAAATGATTTTTGACCTTGAGACCTAGAGTTGGAGAGCCGGAACATGAGATGCCATCTTAACAACCAAGATGTAATTAGCAACCATGCAATTGCTTGCCTAAATAACTAAGGTTCACCCAGTGATGCCAAATCTTACTTGGACTTGATTAATTGATGGATCGATCTTGACCCGAATTATATATATATAGAGGTTGGCTAATATCAAAACGTTTGTTCCAAAGCTCTAGTGCAATCAATTAGTTTTCTGATTTTCAAAGTTCAAACGGTTGATTGGAACCGTTAGATGTGATATCTATATTAAAATGTGTTTGGAGACCAAATTTTATATTTTTTTGAAACTTTTTACTATTTATTAAGTCAGTTTTAAAATTGCTGATTTTAATAAACACTGAAATTTTTTTGGATCATTGAAAACAACAATTTTAAAACTGGCTTAATAAATAGTAAAAAAAATCCAAAAAATGTAAAATTTGGTCTCCAAGCACATTTTATTATAGATTGAATGTTGAACGGTTTGGATCGACTGTTTGGACTTCGAAAATGTATAAACCAAAGCGTTTGTTCCACAGCCTAGGAACAAACGTTTTGATATTAGCCAACCAATATATATCTATATATACATATATATTGAGGAGTAAGTGGCAGTGTCTTTTATATTGTTATCCATACTTGAGAAGGACAAAATTAATGGCACGAATTTTATAGACTGGTATGAAAAATTGAGAATTGTTTTCAAATGAGAAATAAAGGAATCCTTTCTAAAAAATCACGTTCCTGATGAATTGTATGTTTTGATGCTAACAATAAAGGTAGTATTCAGGTGTGCTATGAATTTTGTTGAGAAATGCGAGTGATCGAATTTGTTTCTTTAGTATAACCGGATTTATAGTACAATACCTCTGGATCCATCGAGAAAGATGAATTGTATAAATACATGGTCGTGCTCTATAATTGAGAGTTAACAGATCATGTAAATATTGTGGTTCAAATGACAAGAAGAAGAAAGGTTAATGGGCTATGTGTTCATGTGCACAATGTGGTGAATTTTGAGACAAAGAAATGAAGTCATATTTAGGGAGAAGGGGCTTCATGTGGAGGTACTAGCATCGAAAATGAAGAAAGAAAGCGATCTATGGTTGCAGTTCTGTACGAGTGAAGGTCTGGATTGGACCGGTGTGGGATAATAATAACGAAACATCGACATCCATACAACATTGCATGAACTTATTGGACCACACACATTGAATTGGAACTAATTTAGAAAAAAAATGCACATGTTGATTTCAGCCAAAAATGATTAGAAAAAAAGTGTCCCTGTGGTAAATTATGTGAGCTGAAATTAGATTTGTATCCACTTACACTCTCCTCACTTCCACCATTATTATTTATGCTATTTATTGAAGTTGAAGTTTTAGAAAACTGATTTGCGCATGCATTAGTGCAAATTATATTTTTTATTTTAAAAATGTGAGAGAGAAGATATAAAAGAGGGTATTTTTGGAGTTTAGAAAGGAGCCACCATTTTGTGGTGCTACATACCAACTCATGGGGTTCCAACACTATTCGTGTGAATACCGGTAGAGGCGTGATTGTTGTTGCTGTGTAGTTTCGACGATCTTCACAAGACAAGTAGAGAGAAACAACACGCGAGTTTCCATTAAACTTGAGACGATTTCTACTGCACTGCTTCTCTATGCTTATAGTGGTAATTTCTATCTTAGATCTACTTTATTTGTTTTGTTTCGGGTAGGGCATTAGTATTTGACATTAAAATCCTAGAACCTACCCGAATTACCAACACTTACAAGTTTTTATTTTCAATAAATAAATACCAATTTAAAGATTAAAATAAAAAGACTACTTAAATTATCTCCTTTATAAATTAGCATCCGAACACCTCGGGTGTTATTTAAAAACAGAAACTTAGACTTAATTTATATAACAAATAAGCAACATTTATCATGAACCAATCACACATAATGTAAGCAAACAAACCCAATGAATAATAACTAAATTAATAAGCTAACATTTATTCCTTTATTATTAGTCTTAACCTAAATTAAAACTAAATAAATAAGCAAACACACAAAGTTCAAATAAGAAAGTTGTATATGTAGTACCAGAAATATGAAACAAAAGAAACAAATGAACCAACACAAAAAGATAGAGCAAATGATATCATGCTCTCCCTCCCTAGAAGTAGAGCTGACAAGACCTCCACATGGGAATGCATGATCCATTTGCATGAGACATGCCTTCTTCATACATTAGGTTACTCCCTGCAAAGATTATCAATTTAATATATCAAATTATTATAATAAATAAAGGATATATTTCAACCCCTACAAATTAAATTTGGTTTAGGAATATTATTGGTCCCCCCTCCAAAACCATGGAGATATCATGGTATCAACACACAATTTATTCGAAAAAAGGAGAAGAAAAACTGACATATGTAAGTTAGAAAGCAGCTGAGGTCCAGTCTTGGAAGTTCAAATCATGAACATTCTCTTCCTGGAGTAAGGCATTTTGTTCGAATAAGTAGTTGTCGACAAAATCATTGCTTTCATTGCAAGATCCTTCGGGAAGGTGGAGATCCGCCCGTCCAAGAAAGGTCACGCTCATGTTACTCCATACCTCCTGACCTTGGCATGTGAATTCAGAACCAGCCATGTTTCCATTTCCATTTGCGCCTCCCTCATTTTGTAGTATCTCGTTTGTCTCGCCACTTTCCATGCAAAGCGTGGTCTCTCTATGAAAATTATTCATGGATAATATTCTTTGTTTGTTTGCTTCATTCGATATACTACATTAATCTATTCTATGCACTTAAAGAATGTATAATTTAAATCAAATTTAATTATCATCTTACGTGGGTGGCATTGAATAAGTCGGTTTATCAATAAATGATTGCGAAGTCTCAACCATTTGTGTCCAAGTGATGTCTTGCATGGGATCATTCATCGGAATCTCATGATATCCAATGCCAAAGTCAGAGGGATCCCTGCTGCCGTCGTAATCACAACCAAAATATCAATACTAATACAAAATATAACACACTGCAATTAAACTTCAATTGACTGTCAAATTTGCTGATAAGAATCAAACATAAAAGGCACTATACCAGTACATATAAATACTTAAAAAAGATTAGATTAAGTAAACTCACCCATTATGTAGCATAGTATTAGCTGGAAGCATAATCTGCTGACCATCAGCCATTGTGTACCAAATGGGTTGATTCATTCCACTCTGGTAATTACAAATAAAAATAGATTTATTAAAAAGGAATTTATCATTGCATAATTATTGAAAAAAATCAGGAACAATTACTAAAGGTATATAGTTTCTTTTTAAATTCCTTTGGATCCATCCTCCTATATTTGAGATTTGGAAACAACAATGGAGGATATTAAATCCCCAAATAGTAGCAATTCTAATAATAGCTCCTAACCAAAATTAGGGAAGAGATATTGTACCTCACTATTATAGTGTTGCTCCATAAGGTTCTTCGCACAATTTTCCTAATAAAACAAATGTTCCATCAATTAACGGTAAAATTCCCAAAAAATAAATCTTCAATTTTTGTTTTCCATAATCGGAGGACATTTTAATAATATAAAAATTATTCGAAAGGAATTTAAACCTTTGAAACTCGATTATGAGTAATTAAATTGCTGATGCAATGCTCCAGTTCCACTAACATATTTATGTCTTCAATGTTATCAATATTTTCGACTTCCCTGAAAATTACAAAAATAATGCCAATCTTGTTAGTATTTTACTTTTATGTCCCAAATATTTTTTTTTTTAAGAATTGATTGTAGGTATTTTCATTAGTTGCTACATAATAAAACTTAACAATTTGGAAAAAGTTTATATTATTACGCAAGGGGGCCCAAAAACTCTTGAGCTTGAGATATTTGGTCTCTATATGCAATTATTCGTTGCTTCATTTCCTGCAACAAAAAAAACTTCATTTGCATCTTGAAGCAACTCAAAATATCTTAAAGCATATATACGGACATAATTTATATACATTTAACTACCTTCCTATCATCTTATTTTCAAATGTTTGAACTAGTGCTAATTTAGCTTTATTTTGCACATGGAACAATGAAAAATGTAGTCTCCATGCCTTCACCCAAAATAGTGAGTAGTAACCTAAATGTTAAACTATTTATATATGCATTATTCACTATGCGTTGCTTGGATATCTGGCATCTTCAAAAAATTACCTCAACTGAGTGGGAGCTGCAAATGGAGAGAATTTTTTTTATCAATAATTATGAAATCAAAATGCACTAAAACATATTTAAATATAAAAAAAAATAACATATGTACAGGACGATTGGGTAAAATAAAAATAAAACTGACCCTTGATCATCAAATTGCTCAATTTTAACCTCATGTTCAACTTTCTTGAATGTTTTCTTCAGAGCCTATTAAGTTGAATAAACTTAGATAGATACTTCAACATCAACAATTATACTAACCAAATTGTTTGCAAAAAAAAATCTAAAGTAAATAGATAAATAACACTGACCTCACAATGCTCATCTTTTTTTCTTATTTATTGTCTTTGTTGAAGCTTGTTAATAATGAAAAGATGTTATATTTATGATTTGTAACAGCAATCCCCTAATATATATTTTAATAATGATCCCAAACTAAAATACTATAATTATTATTTGGTATATTTGATGTATATTTAGAAATTTAGCTTGCAGCATATATACAATTTTTAAAAAAATACTGGTCACCGTAACAAGAAACTGTTTTTCTTATGAGTATCAACACTATTATCTCCTGTACATAACCTAATTAAGTGCAGAAAAAGGGACTAGAGTAGTTAAACTTACCTCAAGGCTTTCATGTTTTCTGCCCAATTGAAATAAAGAAAGAAAGAGGTTCAGTCAGAAAAAGTGCAAGAAAAATTATATTTGAAAATATAAATAATTTAAAAGCTATATATATACCTTTTGTTCCTTTCTTGTGGACTCAGCCCCCCATATTTTTTAATGACATCTTCAAATTTACTAAACAATGAAAAAAAAATATGAAGAATAGGGTCACCAATCTTTTGCAAGAAATGGTAAATTATGGCTCTGATATATATATATATTGGCTCGGGTGAGCCGGACCATAATCGGTTGGGTCCAATCTGATTTATGAGCGAGTTACGTAGGGAGCACATTTTCATTGAAAAATCCGGTGAAGCGGCACTTGGCCGATTCTCAGAGAAGCAACTAAAGCGAGAAGTTTACACCGAATTTTCAAGATTAGTTTAGGTGCTCTATATTTAATTTTCTAACAATAATCAGTATTTTTTAAAATATATTGTTAGTATGTATCTTCTCTGCTGGTTATTTGAATGCTTGTATTATATTATATTAGAGAATTATTTGAGTGTAATTTCTGGCTTTAACATGACTTTGTGACTCTGATTGGATTTCATTTCTAGCCTATCCCAACTTGTTTGGGACTAAAGGCTTGGTTGTTGTTGTTGTTGTTTCTTGCTTTAATATAACATTTGACAAATTAGTTTGTTCTTCAATTTTATCCTATTTGTTTTAATACAAACAGGATTCTACATAAAAAAAATCGGAGTTTCCAGACCAATTCACAGATTTACCCGATTTTAATTTTACGGGTCAACTTACCGATTCAGATGATGGTTTTCAGAGCCATGGTCATTTGAGAACCTTTGGTTTTTACAAGATGCAAATTTTTGAAAGGGTGTAAGGTACCTCTTTTCCCCCAAGCAAAGTGAGGGTTTTCCTGTTGTGGAAAAAATGAGGAGCAACACATCCACATCGCACAAAATCGACAATTCTCTCGCCTTTTTTATGATACCCGTTCGCCTTTTCGAATATGTCACTTGTCGTGCGACGGGTGTCTCTAATTTTTGAATCTTTAGCTTGTTTCTCCCCATTTTCTGTTCACCTTTTAAGAAAAATATTAGAATATAATTGGTAATAACCAAAGCCTAACTAAGAGGGCATTCATTGATCTACTGATGTAATATGCCAAATAAAAAAATGGAATGTAAATTTCTTGGGAGGTAACTTTGATTTATCCCAAATTTGTATTCAGAAAATGTACTTAGATTTATTCCTCCAAAGTCATTGTGAGTACTTTAGCCTGGTTTTATTATCCCTGTCACACTTTTTTTTTAATATAATTACAACAAATTAGGGTTCATCCGTCCTCTATGTCAGACACATGGGATTCTTTATGAAGGAAATGTTGATAAAACAACTGAATCGAGATAAGATGCTACAAGTCCAGTGGCTTTCGAGAGATAATTCAAAGTTCAGTGACAAGATACAAAATAGATCTTGGAGAAAAAAAAAAGACAAGTGATCTCCTGATAAATTTACCAGAAATCAAGAGAACTATAATTACTGTCATAAAATTCAGCCTTATCAAAAAGTTCGACCACTAAAAAACAGCGAGTGAATTAATTTTGCTTTGATAATAAACTCACGTACCACTTTCTTCAGCGAACAACCGAACCCCTAAATCCGGAGAAATGCTTCAATCACCAACAACCACAGTAGGCCAATTAGTACCAGAAATTCGTTTTCATGAGGTACATCTAAAACGAGTACGGATCTGAATAATTAGCAATAATTAAGATTAAGTAGAAGATGATATCAGTATTGCAGAAGAAAATGAAGTAAAAAAGAAACTAAAATACCCAACAAGAGAATTTGAGATGAAAACCGTGTTGACAGTAAGAAAAATTATTGAAATCTTTTAACATGAATTAATGACCCATTGAAGAAGTAGAGAGAGAAGAAAAAAAACCATAATTATTTTATTACTGAGCTCATGTGTCAAGCGAAGCAATAGAATGTGTTTCTTATGTACAGCTCATAGAGGAGAAAGAGAGAAAAGAGTCAGATATCTGATCTAAAAATAGAGAAAGAGAGAGATGAAGAGCCAAGGCACTCTGAATTGATAAGGTTTGCCACAGTTTTCAGCTGAAATATCGCACGGGCCCCACATTTCATATTGAACTATAGTGGTTGTCTAATTTTACACATTAATTAATTTACCTTCTCAATAATTTTCGAAATATAAATTAAAAGTCTTGCTCAATGGAATAATTACTTTTGCAACGCCACCTAACAATAGCAGTGAGCAATAAAAGAAAATTAATTACTTTAATAAACTAATTATACAACGATTTCATTTCACGATTCTAACAGTGTGTTCATTTCACAATTATAATATATAAAAAAATTTAGTACATGAAAGAATGTACAAATGAATAGTGTTTTAAAAAAAGCCAGCTTATGATGTTAACACACCAACTTGTCGAGTTTCAACTGTTCGTGTGGATATTGGTAGAGGTGTGGTTGTGATTATTATGCAATTATGAAGATCTTCTCGAGGAAGGCCACACACGAGTTTCCATTGGACGTGAGATGCTCTATCGCTGCCCTACTTCTCTACTCTTTTACTAGTGAAAGTTTATCTTAGATCTAATTTACACATGAAACTTGTTTCTGCTTGGAACTAATTTTTTATATTGAAATTTTAGTTAAAACCTATCTGAATATCAACCGAAAATTTTAAATATAACACTGCCCAAAAAATGATAAATAAAAAAAACCATCATTTCCTGAAAATTCCACATTAAGCACATAATTGGGGTGTCCGCAACTTGAAGTTGGGGACAACAATTTTTTTTTTTTGGCAGCAACTTTGACCATTCCATTTGAAATTGTGTGTTTTGATTGGCTACAAATTTTAGGGGCCCACCAAAAACCATTTGAGCGGCTGTGAGAAGTTTTAAAAAAAAAAGTTGCTTGTCCGCAAATTCAAGTTGCGGACATCCGAGTTCTGTCCGCAAGTTGAAGTTGCAGACGTACTAAATGTGGAATTTCTCAGATTCTGTGGTTTTTGGATTTATCATTTTTAGGGCAGTACCATATTTAAATTTTTTGGGAATATCAATAGTGATATCAGAGTCGCCTGTCCACAATTAGGGCTAGATCTATGATATATGAGGAGAGATCCAATTACACAATTTTATGGTAACACATCTTGACACCAAATGTTTATGAGTCATTTTCGTGATTTCAAAGTCCCAACAGTCGACTCGAACCGTTCAACATGATCTTCATATTAAAATGTGCTTGGGGACCAAATCTTTCATTTTTTGGAAACTATTTACTATTTATTTAGAATTTTTGAAAATCACTGTTTTTCAATGGTCCAGAATTGTTTGAAAACAACAATTTTGTACGCATCTTAATAAATACTAAAAAAAATTCCAAAAAATGTAAAATTTGGTCTCCAAGAACATTTTAATATGAAGATCATGTTGAACTGTTCGAGTCGACTGTAGGGACTTTGAAATCGCGAAAATGACTTATAAACATATGGTGTCAAATGTGTCACCATAAAATAGTATAATTGGATCCTTCCTCATTATATATATTTATAATCCGTTCGTCAAGCATCTTTTGCTTAAGTTTTAGCCTACAGTAAGGAGAACTCATTGGCAATAAAGTTGAGAAGGAATTTTCTTATGAAAGCCTTTTAGCTAAGAAAATTGCTTAATCCATGTAGAACCATAGCTTAATTTGTGCTTGCCGAACATCTCCAATAATGAGATTAGCATCTTAATTAAATCATGGTGGTTTATGTGAGGGGTTAAGTTTTAAAGTAACCCTAGAATGATTAGATTGATCTAAGAAAATTTATGATTACCAAGTCTCTAGAAAAATTATGTAAACTCGATGCATGTCCGGTATATCTGACATATTAAGGTTTCGTTGATCAATCGATGGGCTTCTCAAAGCAAGTTATTATTTTTGTTATCTTAATGGAGTAGGATGTAAGTGTTGAACACTTATGTTAGTGGATAGATTTGATTTAACAAGAGATGTGCTAATCAAATCTTCTTGGTGAGCATTGCTTTACTCTCTCTCTATATACATACACACACCATTATCAGGGACATAGTATTTAGAAAAAACAGTACGTGGCAGTATCTTTTGTTAAAGAATTTGATGAATGATTTTCTAAACATAAACATATTCTAAAATCTTGCACATTTATATTGTGATCCATGTAAAGGAATATTCCTTTCTAGCTAAAAAATCATGTTCCTATTTAGGTAATTAAGTTTACATAATTTATATTGTGATCCATGTAAAGGAATATTCCGTTTATATTGTAAGTTTTGATGCTAGCATAAATTCTCTCCTTTAATAACAGGAACCTAGACTGAATTTACATAACAAATAAGTAAGATTTATCACTAATCAACCACACATAATATAGTTAAGCAAACAAACCCAATGAATAATGAACTAAAACAATAAGTAATATTTATTCCTTTATTATTAGTCTTAACCTAAATTAATAAACTAAATTAATAAGCAAACACAGACCTTAAAAAAAATCATACACACAGAGCTTAAATAAGAAACTGGTGTACGTAGTACCGGAAATGAAACAAAAAAAAAAACAAATTAACCAACAAACAAAGGTAGAGCAAATGACATCATGCTATCCTCCCTAGAAGTAGAGCTGGCCGGACCTCCCCATGGGAATGCATGATCATTAGATAGTTTAGTCGCTGCAAAGATTATCAATTTAATATATCATATTTATTATAAAACCAAAGGAAAAATTTTCAACCCTATAAATTTGGTTTAGAAATATTATTGTATCCCCCCACCCCCCCCCCCCCCCCCCCCCCCCCCCTCCAAAACTGAGTCCGTATCCTCTGAGATATATGTCTCAAACTTTCAGTGGATTCAAAGCCAGTGTTAATTTTTATTCGGCGTCTACTCAAACTTTGAGATATCTCAGAGGATGTTTATTCTCCAAAAACATGGAGATATCACAGTATCACCACACAATTTATTTGAAAAAATGGAGAAGAAAAACTGACATGCATGTAAGTTACAAGGCAGCTGAGGTCCAGTCTTGAAAGTTTGAGTCGTGCACATTCTCTTCGTGGAATAAGGCATTATGTTCGAATAAGTTGTCGACAAAATCATTGCTTTCATTACTAGATCCTTCGGGAAGGTGGAGATCTGCCCGTCCAAGAAAGGCCTCACTCATGTTACTCCATACCTCTTGACCTTGGCACGTGAATTGAGTTCCGGCCATGTTTCCATTTTCATTTGCACCTCCCTCATTTTGCAGTATCTCGTTGGTCTCGACACTAATTTCAATGCAAAGCGTGGTCTCTCTATGAAAAATATTCACGGAATATATTCTTTGTTTTTTGCTTCATTCGATATACTACATTATCTATTATATCCACTTAAAAGAATGTCTAATTTGAATCAAATTTAATTATCATCTTACGTCAGTGGCATTGAATCAGTCGGTTCATCAATAAATGTTTGCGAAGTCCCACCCATTTGAGCCCAAGCAATGTCTTGTGTGGGGTCATTCATCAGAACCTCATGATATCCAATGCCAAAGTCAGAGGGATCCCTGCTGCCATCGTAATCACAACCAAATATCAATACTAATACAAAATATAACACACTGCAATTAAACTTGAGTTGACTGTCAAATTTGCAGATAAGAATCAAACCTAAAAAGGCACAATACCAGTACATATAAATACTTAAAAAATATTAGATTTAGTAAACTCACCCATTATGTAGCATAGTATTAGCTGGAAGCATAATCTGCTGACCATCAGGCATAGTGTACCAAAAGGCCTCGTTTTGTTGAATGGGTTGGTTCATTACACTCTGATAATTACAAACAAAAATAAATTTATTAAAAAAGAATTCATGCAGCATTGCATAATTATTAAAAATAATCAGGAACAACCACTAAAGGTATATAGTTTCTTTTTATATTCCTTTGGATCCATCATCATATATTTGAGATTAGGAAACAACAATGGATGATATTAAATCTCCAAATATTAGCAATACTAATAATAGCTCCTAACCAAAATTAAGGAAGTGATATTGTACCTCGCCATTATAGTGTAGCTCCATAAGGTTCTTCGCACAATTTTCCTAATAAAAAAAATATTCATCAATTAACTCTAAAAGGAAAAATTTTCCCAAAAAATAAATCTTCAATATAATTGGAGGACATTTTAATAAAATTGTGCTGATGAGATGTGTAAGGAATATGTAAACCTTAGAAACTTGATTATGAGTAATTAAATTGCTGATGTGATGCTCCAGTTCCACTAACATATTTATGTCTTCAATGTTATCAATATTTTCGACTTCCCTGAAAATTACAAGAATAACGCCAATCTTGTTAGTATTTATGTCCCAATTTTTTTAATTTTTTTAGAATTGATTGTACAAATGGAGGTGCAGTTTACTGATCATTCTTCAATATAGAAATTTATTTCAAAAAACCTAAAAAGTTTATATTATTACGTACGCAAGTGGACCCAAGAAGTCTAGAGCTTGAGATATTTGGTCTCTATATACAATTATTCGTTGCTTCATTTCCTGCAATAGAAAATAAATTCAATATAGCTCAACAACAAATTGTATTCCATTTTCCATACAAGATTTCTTTTATATTATATATGAAAAAAATACATTTGTCAAAATATCTTAAAGCCTTTGTAGTGTATATAGACATAATTTATATATATTCACCTTTCTATCATATTATTTTCAAATGTTTGAACTAGTGCTAAATTTAGCTTTATTTTGCACATGCAACAATGAAAATATTTGTCTCCATGCCTTCACCCAAAGTAGTGAGTAACTTAAATGTTAAACTATTTATATATGCATTATTCGCTATGTGCTGCTTGGATATCTGACATCTTCAAATAATTACCTCAACTGAGTGGGAACTGCAAGGGTAGACAAAAAAATTTATCAATAATTATCAAATAAAAATGCACTACAACATCTTCAAATATAAAAAAGTATAACATAAGTACTTGACAATTGGGTACAATAAAAATAAAACTGACCCTTGATCAGCTAATTGCTTAATGTTAACCTCATGTTCAACTTTCTTGAATGTTTTCTTCAGAGCCTGATAAGTTGAATAAAATTAGATTGATACTTCAGCAAATGGTTTGCAAATAAAAATCCAAAGTAAATAAATAAATAACACTGACCCCACAATGCCAATCTTTTTTATCAATCGTTTGCAAATAAACATATTATATTTATGATTTTTAACAGCAATCCCCCAATATATATTTTTATAATGATCCCAAACTAAAATATTATAATTATTATTTGATATATTTGATGTATATTTCTAAATTTAGCTTGCAGCATATATACAATTTTGTAAAAATTACTGGTCACCGTAAGAAGAACAAACTGTTTTTCTTATGAGTATAAACACTAATACCTCCTGTACAGAACCTAATTAAGTTCAGAAAATAGGACTAGAGTAGTTAAACTTACCTCAAGGCTTTCTTGTTTTCTGCCCAATCAAAATAAAGAAAGAAAGAGGTTCGGTCAGCAAATGTACAAGAAAAATTATATTTGATAATTTAAATAATATAAAAGCTATATACCTTTTGTTCCTTTCTTGTGGACTCAGCCCCCCATATTTTTGAATGACATCTTCAAATTTACTGAAAAATGAAAAAAAAAAAAAAAAAAAAGAGATGAAGAATTTCTGCCAGCAATCTTTTGCAAGAAATGGTCATTTCTGACTCCGATAAATACTGCTCGGTTGATCTGGACCGGGTCCAATCCGATTTATAAGCCAGTTACATGGCAAGCACATTTTTATTGAAAAATCGGGTGAAGCGGGCTCACTTGGCCGATTCTCAGAGTTGGGACTGAGAAGCAACTATACCGAGAAGTTTACACCGAATTTTCAAGATTAGTTTAGGTGCTCTATATTTAATTTTATTACAAGAATCAGTCTTTTTTTAAACTATCATATTAGTATTTATCTTTTTTGCTGGTTATTTGAATGCTTGTATTATATTATATAATATAATATAATTATTTGAGTGTAATTTTTTGTTTTAACATAACATTTGATAAATTAGTTTGCTTTTCATTTTTTTCCTATTTGTTTAAATACAAAACAAGCTTCTACAGAAGAAAAAAAAATTGAGTTTCCAGTCCAGTTTGGCCAATTCTCACACATTCACAATTTATATGGTCAACTAATCGATTGCAATTTCGATTTCGATCACGAATTTCAGAGCCATGGTCATTTGAAATCCTTTGGTTTTTACATGTGAGATGATTTTTTTTTAAAGAGGATAAGGTACCTCTTTTCCCCCAAGCAAAGTGAGGGTTTTCCTGATGTGGAAAAAATGAGGAGCAGCACATCCACATCACACAAAATCGACAATTCTCTCGCCTTTTTGATGATACCCATTCGCCTTTTCGAATACGTCACATTTCGTCCGTTGTTTGTCTCCAATTTCTGAATCTTTAGCTTGTTTCTCCCCATTTTCTGTTCACCTTTTTTTAAAAACATTAGAATATAATTGGTAATAACCAAAACATAACCAAGAGGGTACGGTATTCATTGATCTACTGATGTAATATACTAAATAAAAAAATCAAATGTAAATTTCTTGTGAGGCAACTCTGATTATCCCAAATCTGGAGTCATCCACTCAACTTAGATTTATTTCACCAAAGCCATTGTGGGTACTTCATGGTTCATCCAATAAAAAGATGGAACTACCACAAATTATGGTTCATCCATGCATCTGCCATGTCAGACACAGGGATTGTATTTGAAGGAAATGCTGATAAGGCAACTGAATTTAGATAAGTTGCAACAAGTCCAGTGGCTTTAGAGAGATAATTCAAAGTTCATTGATAGGATACAAAATATATCTTGGAGACAAATTAACCAAAAACAAGGAAAATATTATTACTGTCAAAAAGTTCAATTTGAATTGGTAATAAACTCGATTTCATGAAGTAGGTATAAAATGAGGACAAATCTGATTAACTAGCAATACTTAATATTAATTAGAGGATGATATCGATATTACGGAAGAAAATGAAGTAACAAGAAATTAAAATACCCAAAGGAGAAATTGAGATGAAAATCGCCTTAATAGTAAGAAAAATGATTGAACTCTTAATATGAATTAATGGCCAATTTAAGAAGTAGAGAATGGGGAGAAAAAGAAAACCTAATTAATTCATTACATGGCTCTTCTAGATAAATCAACTCCCCTGAGTCAAGCGAAGCAATCGAATGAGATATTTATGTACAGCTCATAGATCAGAGGAGAGAGAGAGAAGAGTCAGATACAGAGCTAAAAATAGAGAAAGAGAGAGAGATGAAGAGCCGAGACACTAGGAACTGATAAGGTTTGCCACATGCTTATGCTGTGTATGATTAATTAATATTAAGCTAATACATTATTCATGTCTTGCTCATTATGTTTTTTTGTGGGAATATTATTCTTTTATAATTGAACTTGCCACAAAACTTATTATATTTAATAGTTTTTGTTTCTTAATCAATAGTGTTCTTGTTTTGTTCCTTCATGCAAAATGTATTATTTGTTCACACATGATGTATTTCCTAAATGCCATGTACGTGAGTAGTAGTCTGGTAACAAAGTATTTATCCATGGCACATGCTAACAGAGAAGTGGCCTTTAAAATGTATAGTTAAATATAATCTGTAAGTTCAAATTAATGATTGGACGTTAGTAATAGAAAATTACTTGTATTTTGTTATTTCTTTGGTCTATGGTATTGGAGGAAACTAAATGTATTATTACATATTTAATTGGACAATTTCATTTGTTTTTAATTATGAACTCAAGTTTAAATGCTGGAGAATAATGAATAAGTAGGAGCAAGAATGAGAGAAAGATATTTAAGTTCATATTGGTATAAAATGAACGAGCTCGTATTGCAAAAGCATCGGTCTATTTAAAATAGTTGAGCTCAATGGTCACACAAATTATATATTATATAGGTATAAATATGCGATTTTTAGATAAAAATAATATTTGGTTAAATTATAACTAATACCAGATATTGTTGAGAGAGATGTTATTATTTTCGAAAAAGACAATATTTCTTTGCAATCATACATCTGATGGAATATTGATAATTGTAAAAATTGACTAGTAACTGACTAATTTTGATTTTTACTGTGGTTGGACTGAAATATACACAGAAACATAGCATACGCCCCCAAAAGAGTATGGAGACTTTAATTCTTTAAAACAAGGCAAAATTGAAATTATAAATTGGAAGCTACATAATTTTTTGTTTATGCGTAATTAAACTGACTTTTTTTTTTCTTGCAAATTGTAGAGTCCCGATGAATGTAATGTAGCATCCATATCCGAAGTTCAGTTTTTCAAGATCCGACATATTCCTCAAATTTTAACAAAGAAAAATAAGCCTATTCGATTAACTCATATTCGTTAGTAGAAAAATTAATGTAGAAGCTAGCATAAGCCCGTGAGTTAGCCTAGCATATTGCTTAGTTTCTTCTACGAAACCATATGTGTCTGGTTCTTGTAATTTGCACAATTATATAAATTATCTGGCATATATCCGCATTATTGTAATATGTTTGGTCTTAAGTTATTTTTTGAATATATATGGGTAAATTTCGTCGGAGATCACTAAACTTTGTTCTTTGTTATGAATTGGTCACTCAAGTTTAATTTGTTTCTTGGTAGCCACTGAACTTTGTATTTGTTTCGATTAAGTCACTTTGTCACATTTTTCATCCAAAAAATCTGACGTGGACTCCACCTCATCATGTGGATAACTTGTGTAAATTTTTTTGAGACATGAAATATTTCCCTCCACTTACTCCTCTTCTCTCCCTTCCTTTTTCTCTTCTGACTTCACTTCTATCATTTATTCTCTATGCGAACTCTAGTTCAAATTTTTTTTTTATGTTCTCTTCTTTATCTCTCTTCTCTTTATTGAAACTAAAAGGAACATCTAGAGATAAAATTAAAAAATTAATAGATTATCTATCTACCCACTCCTTTCATTTCTTGAAAATTGAAAAGATTGATGACCTATTTTACCAATAAACTGAGAATCATTCTTGTTTCACTGCCTTAGCCCCAAATATAATAAATGGAAACATAAAGTCTAAAATCAGTATATGCACAAAAGACCAAAATTTCATAAAGTTATGCACATAACATATATATGCACAAAAGACCAAAATGCCCCTACATTTAGTATTAACAATCACATGAGAAACAAGGATAATTTTTTCAATATAAAAAGTAGTCAAATTAGGCTTGAACTATTTAAAATTATGCAATAACAACCTTACATTTTTAAGTATCATGAAAATTCATAAAAGGCTATTATCACCAACATATATCAAAAGAGAATATTTTGAGTTGTGTACAAAAAAAGAGACCTCTATGCCTCTATCTATCAAAATACACAAAAGACCCAAGTTCCTACATCAAAGTTAGCTCTATGTCTATATTTTAGATGTGTCTTGGTTGGATGCCTCTCAATCTAGGAAGAAACTTTTGAAGATTTTCTTTTTCTTCTCACCTTCAAATTAATCAATAAAAATATAGTCAGTTGGAGCTTGGTTGTAGTTTGCAGAAACCAATGTCCGTCGCAAGGAGTTGCATAAACCAGCGCCAGCTCTCTGAATTTTCACCCTCTACAACAGCATATGCAATCGTTAGCATCAATTGCCACTGCAGCTAGAAGCCAACCACCATATCTGCCCTTCAACCAGCAACCATCCAAACTGATTATTGGTCTGCACCCCGCTAGAAATCCATCTCTACATGCCGCAAGACAAACATATGCTCTCTTAAAAACCTGTAACCTAAGATCATAGATTACAGTACTCCTAGGATTGGTCTTCTTTAGCACATGAGCATAGTCTTGTAAATTGGCATACTGCTGTTCTTCATTGCCAGCTAAAATCTTGAGGGCACTTGACTTTACCTTCCAAGCCTTGTGTCTTGTAATTTCCAAGTATAGGTCATTACGAACTCGGTCTATAAGACCTGCTAAGGACCATGTCGGATCAGCTCTAAATGTTTGAAGGTACTTATTGACAAGCCAGTTTACAGTCAGAAATTTTATGTTGTGCTCGTTCACACACGTGTGAGAAGAATTGAAGGTTTTGACTTGTACATTTTCAGTCCCATCCCTTAATCGTGAAACCCATATCATCCATGGGCAACCTTTCTTGCACACTACTTTAACTCTTTTAGTGTCATTTTTCTCAAAACGAATGTTCCTTCTTGCCTTAATTGCATACTCTATCACTGCTTTCTTAAACTCATTGAAAGAACCAAATATCATACCCACTTGAAATAATGGATTAGTCATGTCGATTGCCCAATTGAACTCGGGATATCTTATTTTACTTTCCATCTCATCATCTGATTCACCCCCACTTAGTAGCTCGTCAGAAGGAGCATAGTCAGACTCTTCTAGTTCAACAAGTTCGGTTTCGATGTGTTGTGGTACCATAAAATCACCATCCGTACCAGATATCACATTCAACTCAAAGTAAATATCATTATCATCAGCCGCAATATCGTTATCGGGATCATAAAAATCACTATCTTCTTCGCTACCATCATTGGGAACTTGACTAATACTTTCAATAAGATCACCAACTTCGCCTTCTGCGATTACTATATTTGTACCTTCATCTCCACTATGTTTTGATCCATATAAACTCTCATCCTGAATTGCTCTGGAATCATGTGCATTCTCAATTTCTAAATTGGCACTTGCTAATCCACTTAATCCCTTACTTTCATTGTGGTCTAAGAAACACTCCAACACCCTTTCCTTTATTTCCATTTTATTAATGGTTGTCAATAATTCTTGATCAGACTCTAATAACTTTGGATTAATGCTCATCTCACCCCGTGCTTTACACCAAATAGGAGTCTTTTTGGAATATCCTAATTTTTCTACCATTGTAGACAATTCAATTAGAGACATTTCGTCAGGGTCTAAGTAGTCAAAATAATCCTTCTTACCACCAATGTATCTAATTTTTCCATGGTCCATAAAGATTGTCCCTCCATGGTAAAACTCACATGTAAATAAATTCTCACCTGGCCCTACAAAAGCATAGACAAATTTTTAGTAAATATATCCCAATATGTAACAGTGAATTCAATTTGGATTTTTACCCACATTTGAATACTTCTATTCAACAAATGAGCATTTTATTCACTTTGTCAACAGCAAAAAAAAGGAGTATAATAAATAAATCATCATACCGTAAATAGGCCACACATGTGAGTGTTGTCGATGCTTCATTGTTTAAACCAGCGGACTCCTTTAATTTGATGCGAAATTAGGGTTTAGAAGCAAAGGAAGAAGGAGAGATGTTAGAGTTGGAGCGTATGGTTTTTGGGTTTCACAGAGAAGAAACTCAATATGGTAGGCGAAGTTGAGATGGAGCTGCCATTTGCAAAGAGTTGCTAAGAGAAAGGGAAAAAGAAGAGAACATAAAAAAAAAAAAAAATTGAACTACAGTTCGCGTAGAGAAAAAGGGTAGAAGTAAAGTCAGAAAAGAAAAAGGAAGGGAGAGGGTGGAGTAAGTGGAGGGAAATGTTTTATGTCTCCAAAAAAATTACACAAGCTATCACACATGATGAGGTGGAGTCCACATCAAATTATTTGGATGGAAAATGTGACAGAGTGACTTAATCGAAACAAATACAAAGTTCAATGGCTACCGAAAAACAAATCAAACTTGAGTGATCAATTCGTAACAAAGAGCAAAGTTTAGTGACTTCCGACAAAATTTACCCAATATATATAATTTATGTTTCATTTAATAATTAGTGATGCTGATTGCAATTTTAAATTATAAGTACATTTTTTATTATTTTAAGAATTTATATTTCTTACAATCATGCATCCACTATACTATCATATTTCACAAATTCTAATCTAATAAAATATATGTGTGTGATAATAATTACGTTGTCCGCTGCATCTGGACAGCACATAATTACCATATCTTGAATATTTTTTGCATTTTGGGCTTACATATTGTAATAAAAAAACTAGACTACCATTTTTTATATGTGGCTTGGGCTTGTGATAAGCATTTAAGGCCTTTTCCTTTCCATGGGCTTTAAAGGCCTGAAGAGTGTGTACAAACTGGCCGACAACGGCAAAATCTCATTCACATAGTAGCTTCCCTCACTAATACAAATTTTGATAGAGTAGACAATAGATGAAATTAAGGTAGAAATTTGAAAGTTCGGTCTTCCATATATTTAATTTTTAGTTTCGAATTCTCAAATAGTCAAATATTAATTTGATATAGCTAGTATTTTTTCAAAGACAAAAACTTCCTTTTTTTTTTTTTTGCCTTGTCTCCATATCTAGAAAAAACTTGACAACGTATGTACGCCCGTATGATTAATATTTAAGCAATGCATATTTTCCATGCCCCATAATTTAAGGAAAATAATATTAAAGCGGAAAATGGGGATTTGCCACACTTGCTCTATTGTCTCATTTTTAAGTAAATGCTGTAGGTTAATTAAGCCACCCAATTATTTAATATCCACAAATAACTGTTCTTTTCATATTTCAAACCTGCGACTTTCTATAAGGAAAAGCATTATCTTTTGCCACTAAATCAATTGCTGGTTCTCAGTACTCTGTCGTCTCATTGGTCAAATGTTAGGTTTTTTAATAATGAAGGAGCAGGTCAATAGCGTTTGTGTTTTGTTCCTTCATGAAGGATGCATTCTTCACACACGATGCATTTTTTAAGCATCAGATACATGAGTAGTAGTCTGGTAATTGAAACATTACGTAAAAATATAGCTATGATATTAATTAATAACTGAATAAATATACAAAATCAGCACATAGGTTTTGAAGAATATATATTATTTTGCATCATATTGATAGCAAGTATATCAAGAGTAATATAGATTGAGTGAAGAAGAAACATAGTATTTTGCTAACAAGTTACACTACTACAAAACTGCAGACTACTATCAGTAAAAACTGAATCTGCTAACGAATTTTCTACCGCTAGAGAGCAACACGATAGAAGATCATCAATTTCTTTTATCAGCTCTATGCCGATAGAATATAATCATTATTCTCTCGGTAGGGAACCCATTACCGAGAGAAGGAATTTTACAATTTCGATTGATAAGGGTACCATACCGACAAAAGGAATTTTGCAATTTCTATCGGTAAGGGTACCATACCGATAGAAGGAATTTTGCAATTACTATCGGTAACGGGTACCATACCGATAGATGTGAGAAGCTCTTCTTCAACCGCTCGTATGTTTAGTACCGATAGAGAAAACCTTTTTTGTAAACATAATTTAATTGATATTATTGGTTAGCCTCCTAATTTGCTAGCCATTATAACCAAAACAGTGCGTAAATAATTTAACATGCAATACTCTTTTCAAGCAACATAAATTTCAAAAAATAATCATAAACTCAAGCAAGACACGTCAATTAAGAAAGAGTATAAATATTTCTTTTACAATATAGGTTTAACATGAAAATCATGAAAGCTAGAGTAGTAGTAACAATAGGACCCTAATTAATTGATGTAATACTCGAGTGTTTATTAAGCAATATTCATGTGTGAGTTAATACCTATGTACGAAAGTATTTATACATATGAACGAAAATATTCATACCTATAAGGTGAACAATTTTACATAAATAATTCTCTCCAACTATATGGGGGGCCACTTAAACTACATGAGAGGGATTATACACGTTTTTAGAGGTGGGTTTTTTTTCTCCGTTCAATCTCGTCCACATTTCTAATGATCTATGAGGAATTTTGCGAATCTAAAACCACAAACGTCTTCTACACAATTTTATCTTTCAAATGAGATCTATGATGATGCACTTTCGGGCTCGTCGTCACATAAGTATTTATATACCTCATCATGCAAGTATTTATACCTATACTTGCAAGTATTTTTTACATATGACAGTGACTGACATATAAAAATATTAATATCAAGTATTACAAATATTTATACCTATGCACTAAAGTATTTATATTTTTGTTAGAGAAAAGTTGACGCAGGGACGATTGGAGAAGGTTGATGCGGGGATGCGTGGTCCCCACTACTTCATTAGAGGAAGGTTGATGCAGGGACCATTGTGGGACTGGAAAAGGGGTAGTCATATCAAGTTACGCATGCAAGTCATATAATTAGTGGGGACCATAGTAAAAAAAATTCTCTAATGTTGTTGCGGGGACAGAGGGGGACAGATGTGTGGGGAATAATATAATTATTCTAATTATTTACATATACTTTTATTAAATTTTAGTCAATATAAAATTTAAATAATCTTCATCTTAAAATCATTGGTTTTTTTATTGTTAAAGTTTTAAAATGTTTGATGAATAGTTAAATTTATTCAAACAAACCTAACTTTCAAACGTACATGTGCTTAATGAAATAAAAAAAATCTATATTTTCAGTTTTTAATTGAATAATTTTTTTAAAAATGAATAATAGGTGTACCTTGACTAGAACTACCTAGTAATAATGAGGCCGGCTAGTATAACATCAGTGTCATATGACACCAATTTCAAAACTTATTGGATAGACTTCAAACGACTAATCCAACCCCATCAAACTGATGTACTTTATGAGTGATGCGTTTACATGTAAAAAAAAAAAAAGTCATTTTAATATCAAGTCAAGCGGTTAAAAATGTCGAATAATATATGCATTAAAATTAACTTAAAAACTCTCATATTTGACCGCTTGACTTGATACTAAATAAGTTTGAAAAATTATAAATTTTGCATGTAAATGCACAACTAATGAAAAAGATCAGTTTGAACAGTTTGGATTCACTGTTTGAAGTCGATTTAATAGGTTTTAGAGTTGGTATTATATAAACTGAAATGACACTGATGTCAAGCCGCACTCGGTAATAATTATAAGGCAGAGTGACAAAGCAGGAGCTAGCTTATTTAGTGCTATTCGGTCATTCAGCATTGCTTCTATCTCTGTATAATTGTACGTAATCATAAATAAATAGTCTTTTATTTACTTAGCATCAATAAATGTTGTAAAAAATAAGGGAACATAATAGTGAGTGAATCCATATTAAGGGATGAGGTATTAAAGTGCAAGGGGAATTCATATCACCTAAGGTACTGTCTGATCAAAATCCACAAGAATATTAAGAAGACCCCATGAAATCTATCTCAGACTGAACTGGTCTGAATTTTAATCCGACGATTCGGATCTAAACAAAAATATTCTTGTTAGCTCAAAGGATATTCCTGTTAGAGAAGTATTTTAGATGTCAATCTGTCATGTGAGTCGAAATTACATGTATATCCACTTTATCCATTTGCTTTAGTATTCTATATGTTATTTATGGAAGTTGCAGTGTTAGTAAACTAATTTGGGGGATATCTAAAGAAAGGTGCGATTGAAATCTGTATATATTTTTAAACATTGGCATGCATTAGTGCAAACCCTAAGTTTCTGTAATCAACCTTTGGAAGAGAAGAAGAGAAGAAGAGAAGAGGGAATTCTTGGAGTTTGTAAGGGGCTGCCAGCTTGTGAGGCAAACACACCAATTTACGGAGTTATAACTATTCGTATGGATATTAGTAGAGGCGTCGTGGTGATTATGATGACGATCTTCTCGAGGAAGGCCACACGCAAGTAAAAAGGAAGGCCTCATGGGAGTAATCATTAGACATGAGATGCTCTATCACTGTGCTGCTTCTCGATGCTTTCAGTGGTAAAATTTTATCTCAGATCTAATTTACACATCGAACTTGTTTCTGATAGTATATATAACTAATTTTTACTATATATTGAAGTTCTAAAACCTATATGAATTATCAATAGTGATATATATGTTATATATAATTGAGCCCATTCGGCAAGCATCTTTGGCTTAAGTTTTTAACTTACACTAAGAAGAACCATTCGGCAATAAAGTTGAAAAAGTAATTTTCTTAAGAAAGCCTTTTAGGTGAGAAAAGTGTTGAAGCCATGTAGAACCATGACTATAAAACTTGGACAAGGTTAAAAATGTTGGCAAAAGGTAGGTTAAGAAAGTGATATTAAGCTTTATAAACAGTACTGCTATAGAAATGCAGTATTCTAACGGATAAAAAAGAGCTCTCCTAATGGATATACCCAACCACTAGAGACCAACACGATAGAAGAAACTATCTTTTATCGGTACTAAATACATTATCGATAGGAGAATCACCCTTCGTCTATAAGTAATGTATTATGTACCAAAAGAAGATGATTTTTTTTTAAATTGCAATTTATATATAATTGGCTAGCCCACCCCCATAATAGTGAAACGATACATAAATCAACACACAACATCATCCGAAATAAATTTTACTATTTTACTATTTACAATATTAGAAATATGAGGGATCGGATGACACCATTTTTTGTTGACATCGGATGACACCCTATATTTTCAAAGTCCAAACAATCGATCCAAACCAGTCAACATGATGAATATATTAAAATGTGCTTGCAGATCAAATTTTACATTTTTTTAATTTTTTTTACTATTTATTAAGATGGGTACAAAAATTCAATGGTAAAAAATACTTAATAAATAGTAAAAAAAAAATTCACAGTTTAATTTTTTTACTATTTTTAAAATACTTAATAAATAATAAAAAAATTCAAAAAAAATATAAAATTTGATCTGCAAACACATTTTATTATATACATCATATTGAACGATTTGGATTAACTGTTTGGACTTTGAAAATTTTGAAAATGCACGGTATCATCTGATGTAACCAAAAAAGGGTATCATCCGATCCCTCCTCTAGAAATATATTATATATATATATATATATAGAGAGAGAGAGAGAGAGAGATAGACTAATATGCTTTCGGTAGCACTTCGGCCGAAGTGCTACCGATTCAAAATCAGATTTTCAAAATCCAAACAGTCGATCCAAACCGTTCAAGTTGTTCTCCATATTAAAATCTACTTATAGACCAAATTTTACATTTTTTGGAATTTTTTTACTATTTATTAAGCCACTTTGAAAATTGCTGATCACATGGTCCAGAATTTGGTTGCACTGTTTTTACTGTTCACCCGGATCAGCAATTTTCAAAGTGGCTTAATAAATAGTAAAAAAATTCCAAAAAATGTAAAATTTGGTCTCCAAGCAGATTTTAATATGGAGAACAACTTAAACAGTTTGGATCCACTGTTTGGATTTTCAAAATCAGATTTTGAATCAGTAGCACTTCGGCCGAAGTGCTACCGAAAGCATATTAGTCTATCTCTCTCTCTCTCTCTCTCTCTCTGTATATATATATATATATATATACAGAGAGAGAGAGCGAGATTGGCTAATATCAAAACATTTGTTTCAAAGTTTGAACAGTCTATCCAAACTGTTAGATATGATCTCTATATTAAAATGTGCTTGGAGATCAAATTTTACATTTTTGCAATTTTTTTACTATTTATTAAACCAGTTTTAAAATTATTGATATTAATAAACATTGAAAAACTTCTGGATCATTAAAAACATCGATTTCAAAACTGACTTAATAAATAGTAAAAAAATTCCAAAAATTATAAAATTTGGTCTTCAAGCACATTTTAATATAGGAACAAATAACGATTTCAACTGTTTGGATTTTGAAAATGTAAAAACTGAAGTGTTTGTTCCAAGATCTCGGAACAAACATTTTAATATGGAGAACACGTTCAGCACTTAAGATCAACTATTTGAACTTTAAAATTACAAAAACTAATTTGTAGCACCAAGGCCTTGGTCATACCACTTTGATCTTAGCCAACCTATATATATATAGCAAAGGGCATGTTTTACATCACGCTCATCTTTAAACTTAATCTCAGGCACTGGCCGTTTAGATGCCATTAACCTAGCTAACCTAATAAACTTACTAGCTAGGATGTACTTCGTTCTTCGATTATCAAGAATTGCGAATGACTTTACACTATACTACTACACCCTTAGAAGGAACTAAATTTACTGGAATTTGCTTCCAAATTAAAACCCTAGCTAGGTCGGTCTCATGATCCACAAGAACTAGAAAAAGTAGAGCTAGTGGCGCTGAAACCCTATGAGTGAGAGAGAAGTAAAGGGAGCTAGAAGAGATAATAGATCATAAATAAATTGGGAGAAGACATAGATGACGTACATAGAAATTTATTTGATTTGAACGGGAAGGAGGTGAGAATTAAAGACATGGAACATGAACACTATATTCTATCAGCGCAAAACCAAAAACCGTTAGATGACAGAAGAAGTCGGTTAACGCACAACTCAATGCCTTTCTAGAATATCAAACTTATTTAAATGAGTTAAACAATAAGTACTGTGGATACTTATACTAGTGGATAGCTTTGATTTAACAAGACTATAAAAATGATTTTGGTCCTTGAGGCCTTGAGTTGTGGAATATGAGATGCCCCCTTCACAATCAAGAGGTCCATGAGATGTAATTACGAGGTAATTGCTTGCCTAAAGAACTATGTTTCACGAAGTCATACCAAAATTAACTTAGACTTAATGAGAATTATGAAATGATTGATATTAACCAGTTATTGGACACCGTTTTTACAAACACAGTGCATGGCAGTATCTGTTGTTAAAGAGTTTGACGAATGACTTTCAAAACATATATAGACATTATTCTAAAATCTTGCACATCTAAAATCTGGAACCTATTAAACTTAATTTATATAACAAATAAGCATGATTTATCACCAATCAATCACACATAATATAAGCAAACAAAACCCAATGACGAATGAACTAAATAAATATACTAACATTTATTCCTTTATTATTAGTCTTAACCAAGATTAAAACTAAATAAATAAGCAAACTCACAAAGCTTAAATAAGAAATCTGTATATGTAGTACCAGAAATTAATGAAACAAAATAAAACAAATGGACCAGCAAAAAAAGGTAGAGCAAATGATATCATGCTCTCTCTCCCTAGAATTAGAGCTAGCAAGACCTCCACATGGGAATGCATGATCAATTGCATGGGGCATGCCTTCTTCAGGTATTAGCTAGTTTACTCGCTGCTAAAATTATCAATTTAATATATCAAATTTATTATAAAAATAAAATAAATATTTTCATCCACCACAAATTTGGTTTAGAAATATTGTTCTTGTAGCCCCCCCCCCCCCCCCCCCCCCCCCGCTTCCAAAACCATGGAGATATCATGGTATCAGCACACTATTTAAATACGATTAGCTATTTAAACCTGATTCGATATTTTTTTGCGCTCCCTGACGAAAATCATGTATCTGCCCCTGAGAAAAGCTGACATGTAAGTTAGAAGCCAGCAGAGGTCCAATCTTGGAAGTTGGAGTCGTGCACATTCTCTTCGTGGAATAAGGCATTTTGTTCGAATAAGTTGTCAACAAAATCATTGCTTTCGTTGCTAGATCCTTCGGGAAGGTGGAGATCCACCCGTCCAAGAAAGGTCTCGCTCATGTTACTCCATACCTCCTGACCTTGGCACGTGAATTGAGTTCCGGCCATGTTTCCATTTCCATTTGCACCTCCCTCATTTTGTAGTATCTCGTTTGTCTCGCCACTTTCCATGCAAACTGTGGTCTCTCTAAGAAAAATTATTCATGGAAAATATTCTTTATTTTGTTCTTTGTTAGTTTGCTTCATTCGATATATATACTACAAGAATATGTTTTATGCACATAAAGGATCAATGTCTAATTTGAATCAAATTTATCATCTTACGTAGGTGGCATTGAATCAGTCGGTTCATCAATAAATGTCTGTGAAGTCCCACCCATTTGAGCCCAAGCGATATCTTGTGTGGGGTCATTCATCGGAACCTCATGATATCCAATGCCAAAGTCAGAGGGATCCCTGGTGCCGTCGTACAAAATCACAACCAAATATCAGTAGTTATTCAAAATTGACTATATATCAAATTTTCAGATAAGAATCAGACCTAAAAAGGCAGCATAGCAATGTACATACGTATAAATACTTAAAAGAGTAGATTTTATAAACTCACATATTAGGTAGCATAGAATTAGCTGGAAGCATAATCTGCTGACCATCAAGCATAGTGTACCAAAAGGCCCCATTTTGTTGAATGGGTTGGTTCATTCCACTCTGATAATTACGAATAAAAATAAATTTCTTACAAAATAACTCATATGACAAGAGGTTGGTTCATTCCACTCTGATAAGGAATATATTCCATTTGATCCATCATCCTATTTTTTATTGCTTACTAAGTATGAGATTAGGAAACAACAATGGAGGATATTAAATCCCCAAATAGTAGCAATACTAATAATAGTTCCTATTTAACCAAACTTAGAGAAGTGTATTGTACCTCGCCATTATAGTGTAGCTCCATAAGGTTCTTTGCACAATTTTCCTAATAATAAAAAAGGATTAATCAATTAACTGTAAAAGAAAAAAATTCCAATAAAATAAATCCTCAAAACAAATTTTCATAATCGGAGGACTTTTTAATAAAATAAAAATTATTCTAAAGGAATGTAAACCTTTGAAACTCGATTATGAGTAATTAAATTGCTGATGCAATGCTCCAGCTCCACTAACATATTTATGTCTTCAATGTTATCAATATTTTCGACTTCCCTGAAAATTACAAAAATAATGCCAATCTTGTTAGTATTTTACTTTTATGTCCCAAATATTTTTTTTGGAGAATTGATTGTAGGTATTTTCATTAATTGCTACATAATAAAACTTAACAATTTGGAAAAAGTTTATATTATTACGCAAGGGGACCCAAAAACTCTTGAGCTTGAGATATTTGGTCTCTATATGCAATTATTCGTTGCTTCATTTCCTGCAACAAAAAAACTTCATTTGCATCTTGAAGCAACTCAAAATATCTTAAAGCATATATACGGACATAATTTATATACATTTAACTACCTTCCTATCATCTTATTTTCAAATGTTTGAACTAGTGCTAATTTAGCTTTATTTTGCACATGAAACAATGAAAATGTAGTCTCCATGCCGAAATAATGAGTAACCTAAATGTTAAACTATATATATATATATATATATATATATATATATATTTGCTATGTGCTTCTTTGATATCTGACATCTTCAAAAAATTACCTCAACTGAGTGGGAGCTGCAATGGGAAGAAAAAAAAATATCAATAATAATCAAATAAAAATACATTATAACATCTTAAAATATAAAAAAGTATAACATGGTACTAAATAAATCAGACCCTTGATCAGCTAATTGCTCAATGTTAACCTCATGTTCAACTTTCTTGAATGTTTTCTTCAAAGCCTGTCAAGTTCAATGAAGTTAGATTGACACTTCGACATCAGCAATTACACTAACCAAATGGTTGCAAGTAAAAAAATAAAGTAAATAAATAAGCAATTACACTTCAAAGCCTGTTAAATAACATTGACCCGGCAATGCTTATTTTTTCTATTGTTTTTAATGAACCTTTGTTGATGATGTTATATTTATGATTTGTAACCGCAATCCCCCCCAATATATATTTCTAAAATGATCACAAACTAATATATTATAATTATTATTAGCAATATTTGATGTATATACAATTTGTAAACAATACTAGTCATGGTATAAGAAGAACAAGCACCTGTACCAATGTGTGCCAAATTGTTTTTCATAGGAGTATCAACACTAATACCTCCTAGTACATCACCCATGTACAGAAAAAATAAAATGGACTAGTGTAGTTAAAACTTACCTCAAGGCTCTCCTGTTTTCTGCCCAATTGAAAGATAAAAAGAAAGAGCTTCAGTCAGGAAAAGTATAGGAAAAAGAATTTTGAAAATATAAACAATTTAAAAGTTATAAACCTTTTATTCCTTTCCTGTGGACTCAGCCCCCCATATTTTTGAATGACATCTTCAAATTTACTAAACAATGAAAAAAAAATGAAGATTATGTGTCACCAATTTTTTTTGCAAGAATTTGACATTTTGATGGCTCTGAGAATTGGCCAATTCCCAGTGACTCGGTTGAGCTGCACCGGAATTTTTTGGGTCCGATCCCATTTATGAGCTAGAAGTTGTGACTTGGCCGATTCTTGAAGTTGTGACTTAGAAGCAACTAAAGCGAGAAGTTTACTCCAAATTTCAAGATTATTTAGGTGCTCCATATTTAATTTTATTACAATAATCAGTATCTTTTTTACAGAAAACTATGATCAGTATTTTATTTCAATAATCAGTACTTTGCTGGTTATTTGAATGCTTGTAATAGATTATATTAGTGGATTATTAATTTGAGTGTAATTTTTTTGTTTTAACATAACCCTTAACAAATTAGTTTGTTTTTCAATTATTTTCCTATTTGTTTTAATACAAAACAAGAACTCCATTTGTGTAGTTTCTGCACAGCCTGTCCCATGCCAGTATAAAGGAGGAGGGTCCTGACAGGCGTGGCAAGCCAATGATAAACCAATGGTAGAAAAACAACCATTCTCTAATGAAATGAAACCAATAGATATGATTATGATTGAGTTGGATTTCTAGCCTACCCCAACTTGTTTTGGACTAAAGGTTTGGTTATTGTTGTTGTTGTAATACAAAACAAGTTTCTGCCAAAAAAAAAATCCTTTTCAGTCCTCTTCGGCCAATTCTCACAAATTGTTCAATTTTACTGTGAACTTAGCAATTCCGATTTGGATTCCAATCACAGTTTTCAGAGCCATGGTCATTTGAAAACCTTTGGTTTTTACAAGTAAGTAAGATGCAAATTGTTGAAAGGGGATAAGGTACCTCTTTTCTCCCAAGCAAAGTGAGGGTTTTCCTGTTATGGAAAAAATGAGGAGCAGCACATCCACATCGCACAAAATCGACAATTCTCTCGCCTTTTTTATGATACCAATTCTCCTTTTCGAATACGTCACTTGTCGTCCACCGGTTGTCTCCAATTTCTGAATCTTTAACTTGTTTCTCCCCATTTTCTGTTCACCTTTTAAGAAAAATATGAGAATATATATAATTCACAATAACCAAAGCCTAACTAAGATGACATTCATTGATCTAAGTACTGATGTAATATGCCAAATAAAAAAATGGAATGTATATTTCTTGTGAGGTAACTCAATCATTAACCTTAATTAGAACAGATCTGATTAACTAGCAATAATTAACATTGATTAGAAGAAAATGAAGTAAACAAGAAATTGAAATACCGAACAAGAGAAACTGAGATGAAAATTATCTTGATAGTAAGGAAAATGATTGAACTCTTATGAATTAATAACCCATTTAAGAAGTAGAGAATGGGGAGAGAAAAAAAAACTAATTAATTCATTACATGACTCTTCTTGATAACTGTACTCACCTGTGTCAAGCAAAGCAATCAAATGATAGTAAATACAGCTCATAGAGGAGAGAGAGAGAGAGAGAGAGAGAGAAAAGGGTCAACATCAAATACCTCCTAAAAATAGAGAAAGAGAGAGATGAAGAGCCGAGACACTCAGGAATGATAAGGTTTGCCACAGTTTTCAGGTGAAATATTGCACGGGTCCCACATGTCAGTGGGTGAAGTGATGTACAGATCTTATATACTCCATCACGCTGAGAGAATATTTTTGTTTGTTATATCCTTTTTACCCCTAATTATTCCTCAATAATGACCAGCTATTAAAAAACCAAATTAATTAACCGATGCACTATATCTCTGTTGGCTTCAATTATTTTCAGCACTAAATTTTTTATTTTTAGAGCAAACATAAACTTTTCATTGATTACATAAAAATTACCCTTAATTAATTCTTAAATGTAAATATGACATATATTCTTTATAATATAATTTCAAATAGTCGGACTTTATTTAAATTGAATTTTTGTTTCTTCATGTTGTCGCATATTATCTTTCTTTTAATTTTTAATATGTCCGTAGGTACATTTACTAATAAAAATTCAGAATTACAAGCTGATTAAAAAAAAAAATTGACCTAAATAAGCTTCATATTCTATATCTAGAGAATTACCAGTAAAATATTTGAACTACTCAAATTAAAAAAGAAAAAATTCTAGCTTATTTGCTTGATATTTAACATGTCGTTCTAGCTTATTCTAGCTTATTTGCTTTGATATCGTTGAATGATCTCTCTTTGAACTGTTGAGTCGATGATAGAATTGAATTAACTAGCAACTTTTGAACTGCTTGACATGTATAGAATGATGTATGAACTTTTGAACTGTTTGACATGTATAGAATGATATATGTTATAAAATTGTTGAAGGTCGAATGTACTCTGTGTTGCAATCCGAAACAATTATTGTTTATTGTTTCTTTATAGTTATTGATTTCTGAAATGTTTGGTGCCAAAGCAAAAGATTACATCGTGCTAAACTTTATGGTTTGATTACTTAAATAATTTGTTCAATTTTAAATTAATATTACCCTTTTTACTTTTAAACTATGCAGGATTGGTTGTTAGTCGATATTCGAAACTGTCAGACCTTAAAAAACATAAAAAGCTTGCAGCTTGGGTACACTCTCTCTCTCTCTCTTTCTCTAACTTGTTACTCTTTATCTCATGTTTCTTATTTACTTTAGCCTGACTTGTTGTGTTACTTTAATGTACATGTTCTCTAAAATAGATCGAAATTCATGATCATGAAAGCGCCGAGGAGATCGAATATGGCGTCACTCCAAGAGTGTACGTCATGTTTTCTCCTTGGTGCACGGTATATTTTTTTTTCTTGGGGTGAATCACATTGTCAAGAAGGATGCAGATTCATAATTTACATGCTTAGATTCAGTTCATGATAATCAAAACAGTGCGCTATAATTTGCAGGGAAATGCAGGCTTTTAAGTATCAAAGTCCACGAAGGCTGCATATTCTAGAGAAAAAAATAACTTTTAGTTTTATTTTGCCTTTAAAAAGATTACATTTTCACATAAATGGGGCTCTCTTCTCCTTTTGGAATATATTTCATAGATTTCACAGAGCGACAAAATTTCATCTACAATATTTTCAAAATTAGAAATATCGTTAAATATCAAACATATCACAGCACTCAACTCATAAGCTTACTTTTTATTAAAAAAAAAACTCATTAGATTACTTCAATAGTCTTATTTTAAGTATTGAACGAATAACCAGGGTATCTCATAAAACTATAGCTGCAGCTGAAACTTCAAATGACCTTTACCAAGGGGTAAAAATAACGACAATATTTCATCAGAATAAGGATGCAATTAATTGCATCTCTCGTTACAAAAATTGAATTGTTATATCTTTATTTCTCATGCAGGCTCATCAAACTATTTATCCATCCCATTACAACCAGACGCCTGAACGTCAGTGAATACTATACAAATCATCAAAGCTAACAACAGCTACAAATCTTTCCTTCAATCATGCTGACAAGGCGATTACGGGTAGGCCAACCACTCCATCTTCTTTTCAATGACACACTGACAAGGGGTCGTGACACATTCATTCCCCCCACAGTTGGAGCACACCACAAACTATCCCAACTCCCCACCCAAATGCCAAATAAATACCTTCAGCCGTGACGCCTTCTCTTGTGTTTCATTGTTAATAACTGAATCCTGGTACCCAGAAATATCAAGGTAATCTAACCTGGGCAATTCTTCAAGAAATGCAAGTATTGCTCGTCTCGAAAGCTTGATCGGAATCTCTAGCTTTCTCAAGTTGGGTAGATAATAGCAAATGATCATGGCATGGTGATGCTCTAGACTGTCTTCTTGGCCAAATAACTTGAACTCGGTCAGATAAGGTCAATGTTTTTGGAGAAGAGAAAGTATGTTCACCAATTTACCAAAATATTTGATCAATTGAGGCTTGTTAGGGATTCAAATTTTGGTAGAGCAATAAAGAACTCATATTCTTCGATCTCAGGATTTGGGAGGCTTAGATAGTTTAAATTTGGAAGCTTGAATTAACAATTAGATAAAATATTAAGGGACTTTTACTACTGATGAATATATAAGCAATCTGACCATTTTTATACATGTATCTGCACATTTTACTACTTAAATTGCAGTTTAAAATTTTTCATTATGATATGCGTTTTCTTCTTTAAGATTCTGCCTTTTTGTATAAAATTTGAAACCACTTCACAGTTTCCTCTGTAACACTCATCAGGCTGCTAATTAACTATGTCAAATTGATAAGGAAACTTTATATTAGGCAGATAATGGTTCCCTAATAGACTAATAAAACTATCTAAAAGAGAAACTAGGACTTGAAAGATGAGATTCACCAATCAAATCCTGCTATTTATTGATACAATAGATACAAACACTGTATGAATTTTGACAGCACAACCTTACTTCGAGTACTACATAGTTCATAATCTTGAAGTTGCATATTGAGTTGATTACTTCGAATTTCATTAAAAAATAAGGTGAGTTAATGATGGACACAATATGGATATAGGCAATCAGTTCCAAGATTATTAACAAGAGTTAGAAAATTAAAGATGCACGGAATAATAAAAACACTCAACTCATGATGATTTTGTTCCATTATTCTTCATGATTATCAAATTCATTTTTGACCCATCCAAATTTACACTTCTAACCTCCAAAAGATTCAACCTTTTGAAAAGGCCCACCACCTCCTCCACCTTGGCCACCTTTCTTGCCACCACTAACACCACAGCACCGCCTCTTCTCACCGTCCTCTCTAGTTCACTCACAAACCGGACCGGGTACAATGCACCTGCCAATCCGTCACTGAACCCAAGATCAAACACGTCATCAAAAAACGGTAAGTTATGTGGGTCGGCCCTTTTGACGAGAGGTGGATAGTCAATTAGATCCACTCCGGTGACATCCATTACGCCGGAATTCTGTAGCGCATCCACCGCATGTCCTGCCCCAACAGAAACACAAAGGACATGGGACGAGTTTGAGAGGAGATGAAGCGATCGAATATGGTCGAAAACTGAGCCAGAAAGGGAATGTACTCGGCGGAGGTAGGATCGAGATGATCGGAGCTTGGCAAAGCGGGTTTCGGGAGTGGAGACCCGGCGGGAGAAGGCGTCGCAAGAGGATTTGGGGAAGGGATAGTGAGAGAGGGTGAGGTGAGAGTAGGCAACAGAGGACGAGAAGCAGGAGCGGGAGGAGTGGTGGAAGAGATGGAAGAGAGAGGCAGTGGCAATGGTGGCGAACACCACAGACACGCGGTTGAGAAGTCGCCGGACATTTCGATCCATTTTGAGATTCTCTATTTGCGGGTGTTGAACCCAAAGAAAATGAGAAATGGGAGAATGGATAAAATAAGATAGAATGAACTATGAAGGATAACAATAGAAATAGAATATTAAAATAGATATACAAAAGATAGAAGAAAAAGAACAACTCCACCGCATGACCCCTTGGAGATTTCTATACAAAATAGCAACTATAGGATTAGATATCTCTGTGCTGTTCCATGGATTAATGAATAAAGAGCTTTCCATTTGAATATTCCTGCCATAGTTCTTTATGTTGGATTTGTTGAAGAGTAAACAGAGGAAGAAAGATTGACACAAATAATTCTACTTCACCTTCTTGATTAATTCGATTACAACATGCTGAATTTATAGCCCTACAACAACTAAATTTGGATCATCCAAATTTAGTACCCCACTACCTTATTCTAAACTTAATACACACTACTTATCCTCCTATTACAAGCAGTTCCCAAATAGAACTGCACGTCTGCACCTATCCTGCTATTACAAACATTACCTACATGACTAATTATAGAACCCACTAACTCCACTACACGCTCCTTGACAGAACTCCAAATATAAAGTAGTAGTTTTTGGAACAACTCTCAACTGAACTCTAAATATGGAAAGCTAATTTTGGATCAACTTTCAACACTCCCCCTTGATTCAAAATTGCCAACTCCAAGTGCTGATCGGAATAGCTAGAATTTGCCCTGTGCCAATGCCTTTGTAAATATGCATGTTTTTTGTTCTTCAGAGCTTTTGCGCTTGAGCTTCACTGTTCTTGCTGCGACCAATTCTTCTAGCTTTGCTTGATGCCATTCTTCATTTTCTGTTGCTTCTTCATAGGTTGTAGCGTCTACAACAAATAATACTTGTGTTGTTTCATATAATTCCTGCACATATTTCATTTTTCTTATGGGTGTGTCAGTACCAAAATTACGCCTGCTGTAAACTCTTATTGTGGGTGTATTTGGGTCAGGGTTTTGGCTTCTATCATGACTGTCCGGAGGTAAATCAGGATCAGAACTGCTGCAGTTCAGATCTGAACTAATTGAGTTGCTTGATTGTTGAAGTACTTTATCTTCTACATCATCTAATACTGAAGATTCAACAATCTCTACTCCTTGTTTTTCTTCATTCCATTTCCAATTTGCATTTTCATCAAACAATACATTACTACTAATCACAAACTTCTTGCTATCTGGATTGTACAACCTGTATCCCTTCGATTGTATGCAATAACCAATAAATATGCATTTTTCTGATTTTTCGTCTATCTTCCTCCTATTTTGTGAATTGATCAAGGTGTATGCAACACAACCAAATATTTTCAAATGCCCAATTATGGGTTTTCTCTCATGCCATGCCTCATATGGGGTTCTATTTATAACCGCTTTGGTGGGAGATATATTCAATAGGTAAACCGCAGTTGCTACTGCCTCAGCCCAAAACTCATTTGGTAATCCTTTTGCTTTCAGCATACTTCTTGCTAATTCTACCACAGTTCTATTCTCTCTCAGCTACCCCATTTTGTTCAGGTGTATAAGGTGTGGTGAACTCATGGTGTATTCCTTCTTTTTCACAAAAATTTCTGAATTCTGTTGATTGATATTCTCCCCCTCTATCTGATCTTAGTACTTTTATTCTTTTACCAATTTGATTTTCAGCAAATGCTTTGAACCTTTTGAAGTGCTCAAAAGTTTCACTTTTGTTTTTCAAGAAATAAACCCAACTCATCCTACTATAGTCATCTATAAAGAGAAGAAAATACTTACTACTGCCCAAAGATGTTGTTTCCATGGGTCCACACAAATCAGTATGTACTATCTCAAGAACTTGTGTTGCTCTTTTTGCTTGTCCTTTGGGAAAGGGTATTTTGGCTTGCTTTCCATAAATACAACCTTCACATATATCTATTTTATCTATTTCTGGAAGCCCATAAACCATCTGCTTTTGACTTAACAATTTTAGCCCATTGATATTTAGGTGACCATATCTGAGATGCCATAACTGAGATTGATTCAACTCCTTCACTGCCATTACTCTTTCCTTTACACCTGTAATTTTTAATGGAAAGAGTTTGTTGATTGCTATAGTAACCCCTACCAATATTTGGTTTGTGGTTTTATCCTTAATTACACAGATTTTTTTCTTCAAACAAAACTGAATATCCACTTTCCATCAATTGCCCTGTGCTTAGAAGGTTTTGCCGAGATTTTTATTAATACCCTAAAAAAAAAAAATATATCAAATATGCCCTCATTTCGGAAAAAATTTTAAATATGCCCCAACCGCCCCTTCATGGGGCGGTTCACCCTACCCGCCAAACCGCCCCCCCATAGGGCGGTCAACCAGGCCAAGCAAACCGCCCCCCCATGGGGCGGTCCACTGTAAAAATTATAAAAACCCAAATTCTGCGCACTCTCTCCCTCACATTTCATTTTCACTCTCGCCCCGCCTCTCGCTCTTTACTGTGCTCCGCAGGTATTTTTTTTATATTTTTATTTTATTATTATTTTTATTACTATTTATGTTAATGTTTATTACTGTTGATTGTTACTGTTGATTACTGTTTATTACTGTTGATTACTGTTGATTACTGTTCATTACTGTTGATTACTGTGTATTACTGTTGATTACTGTTGATTACTGTTTATACTGTTCATTACTATTTATTACTGTTGATTACTGTTTATTACTGTTGATTACTGTTGATTACTGTAGATTACTGTATATTACTGTTGATTACTGTTGATTACTGTTGATTACTGTTGATTACTGTTCATTATTATCGTTCATTATTAATGTTCGTTATTTATTATTATTTTTGTAATAGTTTTTATTTTATTTTATATAATTTTAATTGTTGTTGTTTACTAATAATTTAATAGTGTATTATTACTTTGTAAGTGAGAAAAGTTTGTTTATTAATGTAGTTATTAAAATGTTGGTTACACTGCATGTTGGCGGGAAGTTCGTGGTGGGTGTGGAGGGAGTATATTACACGAAAGATCCAACCCACGACTTTGAGGTTAATGAAAACACCTCATTTCTGGAACTTAAGCAAAAGGTATTTGAAAGGATTGGTGTAAACAACAACCGGTATGACATAGATTTAGTTACTCGGGTTGACACAGGAAGAGATAGACCTTACTATGTAAAGTATCCAATAACAGATGAGGATGGTTGAAGATGTGTTTATAATAGTTTTTAATCTACGGGTACCCCGATAATGGAGTTATATTCCAGAAGGGTCCTGCGTCGGTCCGGGGTTGGACCTTCTATGGACAATACAAGTCATGATAGCCCGGTGCAACAACACTCGGGTTTTGACCACTCGGGTTATGACAACTCGGGTGACCCAAACTTGGGTCATGCACCACCCGTTCATACTGATTACACCGCTGATTATACTGCTGATTATACCGCTGATTATACCACTGATTATACCACCGACCTACCACCACCACCACCACCACCGCCTCCTATTCAACCCGTAATCCAAGCCAGATTTCCTTCTGTACCACCGTCCGTACCTATACTTGTACCTGTTATTGTTCCCCTGAGAGATGATATGCTGGAGGCTGAAGGGGTTGATGCCATACCGGAACATGAAATTAACTCGGGTGATAGTTGGGACGGGGATTGGGATTCTGATCACTTGTCAGATGGTGATGAAGATTATTCACCCCGGCAGGACAGATTTCCAATTAGAGGTCGGACAGACAGACATCCGGTAGCCACATTCAATGATACTACTACTTTTGAAGAAGCAGACATTAGTTATTTTGGGAAGCGTGTCGTTTACAATACAGAACTTGCTCAGAATCAGGTTTATACCAGCATAGAGGAACTTGTGAAGAAAGTCAAAGAAACTCATATTCACGGCAACTGGGAGTGCACAATACAAAAGAGAGATCGAAAAAGGTTAGTTGTTGTTTGCAAGTCTGCGTCATCAAGGACAAACCATGCACAACTTACGGCATCACTTATTGCCGATGTAATTGAGAGGGATGTTAAGGACGACCCATCGATCAGCCTTAAGGAGGTCAGTAGATTGGTGAGACGCGCTTACGATCATGTAATCCCAAAATACAACAGGTTATGGAGAGGGCGTGAACTTGCGATTTGCAGATTGTTCGGTAGTTGAAAGGGTTCATACAACTTGCTTGCACCACTGCTCCAGGTCATATCAAGTACAAATCCCGGCACAAAGTTTGAATGTTGGAATGTCACCGATCCTGATAAGCACGACGCGATGCAGTTCAAGGCCATAGCATGGGCGTTTGGTCCGTGCATTCAAGCTGTGCCATATATTAGACCTGTTATCAGTATAGATGCATGCTTCTTGTCTGGCCGTTACGAGGGGAGGTTGTTGATAACATGTGCATATGATGCCGAAAACCAGTTGTTGCCTTTGGCATTTGCAATTGTCGAGAAGGAGGACGGTGAAAATTGGGGTTTTTTCATGAGTTTTTTGCAAAGAGAGGTGGTTGGGAACAGGTTCTTCTGCGTCATATCAGACCAACATAAAGGAATCAAATATGTCTTTGATCGAACAGATTTCGGGTGGTCGACAGCTCACGGCGAATGTGTGCACAGGCTGTGTATGCAACACGTTGCAAAGAACCTCCACAAGCATGTCGGATACGACCAATGGGTTGCAGATACATTTAAAATTGGATGCAGAAGGAAGAAGCCGAGAAGACTAGAAGAGATGTTCAAAGAGTTTGCCAAGGTATGTATATTTTAGATGAAATTTTAATAAACTAATTACTTATATTTTTCTAATCTAAAAATTTATTTCTGTGTAGTATTGTCCGAAGGCAAATTTGTACTTACTCAAGGTGAGGAAAAATAATCCGAGAGATCTGCAAGAACCACCCGCATATGAGAAAATATTTCAAGCAAAAGATGGAGGTTGGAGATGGGGAATAATGACAACAAATGGGTCCGAGTCCTTGAATGTTGTTTTCAAGCAGAGCCGAATGTTGCCCATGGCAGCCATTGTGGAGGACACTTTCTACAAGCTAAATGCATGGTTCATTGACCGGCGTGTTAAAGCACGAGAATTACTCGTCAGGAACCAGACGTTTTCAACAAGGGTGGAGGGCAAACTACGTAAACATAGGGAGAAGGGTTCAGTTATGACCGTTGTCCCGTATGGGGATCGCACCTTGGAATTCGAAGTGCACTCTCCGAATGAGTATGTTCCAACCAGCCGTAGAGAAGATGGGACTATGGAGTTTATTAAAAGACCATACAAGTATGTTGTCATTATCGGAGAGGGCAATACTGTAACATGTACATGCCAAGGAATCCAACTAGCTCACCTACCTTGTTCTCATGTTATGGCGGTGTGCCGAGTGAGAAACTTCCGTGAGGATGATTTTGTCGCCGACATGTACCGTACCGATTACCTTGCGAGTACTTGGGGTGCATCCTTCCATCCTTATCCCAACCAGCATGCCTGGCCAGCCTACGTTGGGGATGAACTCAACCCACCCAAGAAGATCAGGTTAGGAAAAGTACTTTGTATATGCACTGACCATCTTTTTAATATAGTTATTTAACTTCTTTTTATATCAGAAAAGGGAGAAGGCCCCACAAGCGTGCTGTAATGACAATGGATCAGATGCAGGGTAGGCGAATGGGACATCAGGCTCGCCGTTCAACTTGTGACAGGCAGCGAGCAGGTACATTTCATTTTGTATTTTATAATTCATTTTATATTTTACGATTTCAATAACATATCATTTTTGGTGAACTGGAATGCAGATGCCATCAACGAAGCCAACGAAAGAGAAAATGCTAGAGTTGTTGCTGAGGCCACCGGTAGCGGTAGTAGTCATGCAGAGGCATCCGGTAGCGGTAGTAGTGTCGCACAACAGATTGGAAGCAGATCCAGAACTCGTCGACTTCTAAATTTGTTCGGTCGTCGTCGCTAAGTTTGTGAACTGATTTAATTCGTAGTTTGTAACTATTTTATATGCTTCAGTTTTGTTATTTTCATAACGCAATTAAATATACATAGATTGACAACATAAAACATAAAACATAAATAAACAATAACTAGATGGAATAAATACTACAAGGAATACAGTTTACAACATAAATCATTAATAATTAGTACTATAAAATTTCCTTATAAAAATATATACATCTTAAAAAAAAAAAAAATATATATATATATATATATATATAGAGAGAGAGATTGACTATGGTGAGTTGTGAAGTAAAACGTCGTTTTACTTCACGCTCATACTTCATTTTGAAAATCCAAACGACCGATCCGAACCGCTCAACATGTTCTCCATATTGAAATGTGCTTGGAGACCAAATTTTATATTTTTTGGAATTTTTTTACTATTTATTAAGCCACTTTGAAAATCTCAGATCCGGGTGAACAGTAAAAAACAGTAAAAAATTCTGGACCATTCGATCAGCGATTTTCAAAGTGGCTTAATAAATAGTAAAAAAATTCCAAAAAATATAAAATTTGGTCTCCAAGCACATTTCAATATGGAGAACATGTTGAGCGGTTCGGATCGGTCGTTTGGATTTTCAAAATAAAAATATGAGCGTGAAGTAAAAATGACATCTTACTTCGCAACTCACCATAGCCCAGCTCTATATATATATATATATATATATATATATATATATCAACGCTAATTTCCTTATAAAAATATATACCTTATTTACAAACAACAATACATCTTAAAAATATATAAAATTTGAAAAAAAAAAAAAAGGGAACCGCCCCACCTCTGGGCGGTTGGCTAGAGGCAGTGGACCGCCCAGCAAAGGGGCGGTTTTCTAGCAGCAGTGGACCGCCCCACAATGGGGCGGTTAGGGCATATTTAAAAAAAAATTCAAAGTGGGGGCATATTTGATATTTTTTTTTTAGGGTATTAATAAAAATGTCGGAAGGTTTTGTGACAACTTTGGAATGAAATAAACATTGTGCAAGTATTTCATACCATTTTGTGACAACTACTGTACCTTTGCCTTCCACCTCAATTGGTTTGCCATCACCAAGCTTGACCTTTAATTTGTAGGTTTCATCTAATTCTTCAAAAAGATGTCTATCACCTGTCATGTGATTCGAACAACCACTATCCGAAAACCAGATTTCTGATGCATCTGTTTCAGTTTCACTATAAGCCATAAATACCTTGTCTTGATCCTTTTTTTCTTCGATTAAACTCGCTTGTTGCTCCTCCCTTTGCTTCTTGTAGCATTCTGCTTGATAGTGCCCGAACTTGTTGCAATAATAACATTGTACATCTTTCTTTTGCAATCTTCTAGACTGTTGGAACTGCTGGAATTGTTGTTGATTCTGTTGATGACGCTGCTGGAATTGAGGTTGAAACTCACTGCTGGTGATTCTACCTCGAGTTGACTCTCTCTTCGTGTAAAACACCCTTTCATCGCCTTTCTCCTCTGATCTGGAAATCCTAGCTTCATGGGTCTGCAGTGATCCCATTAGTTCATCAAAGGAATAGGTTGAAAGATCCATTGATTCTTCAATTGCTGCCACCATGTGATCAAATTTTGGTGTTAGACTTCTTAGCACCTTTGCCACCACGGTTTGCTCGGACATGTTATCCTTTGATTCTTCAATTGCTGCCACCACGTGATCAAGTTTTGGTGTTAGACTTCTTAGCACCTTTGCCACCACGGTTTGCTCGGACATGTTGTCTCCATATGTGCGAATTTGGTTGACACCTGCTTGTACTCTTGAAAGAAAATTCTGCACCGACTCTTCTTTGTTCATCTGCAATGTTTCAAAATCTTTGCGTAGACCTTGAAGCTTGATTGCCATAACACGAGAACTTCCTTGAAATGCTGTTTTCAAGGTTGTCCATGCCTCCTTTGCGTTGGTGGCTGCTGCTATTTTCGAGAAGATTGTGTAAACTCACCCATTATGTAGCATAGTATTAGCTGGAAGCATAATCTGCTGACCATCAGGCATAGTGTACCAAAAGGCCTCGTTTTGTTGAATGGGTTGGTTCATTACACTCTGATAATTACAAACAAAAATAAATTTATTAAAAAAGAATTCATGCAGCATTGCATAATTATTAAAAATAATCAGGAACAACCACTAAAGGTATATAGTTTCTTTTTATATTCCTTTGGATCCATCATCATATATTTGAGATTAGGAAACAACAATGGATGATATTAAATCTCCAAATATTAGCAATACTAATAATAGCTCCTAACCAAAATTAAGGAAGTGATATTGTACCTCGCCATTATAGTGTAGCTCCATAAGGTTCTTCGCACAATTTTCCTAATAAAAAAAATATTCATCAATTAACTCTAAAAGGAAAAATTTTCCCAAAAAATAAATCTTCAATTTTTGTTTTTCATAATCGGAGGACATTTTAATAAAATTGTGCTGATGAGATGTGTAAGGAATATGTAAACCTTAGAAACTTGATTATGAGTAATTAAATTGCTGATGTGATGCTCCAGTTCCACTAACATATTTATGTCTTCAATGTTATCAATATTTTCGACTTCCCTGAAAATTACAAGAATAATGCCAATCTTGTTAGTATTTTACTTTTATGTCCCAATTTTTTTAATTTTTTTAGAATTGATTGTACAAATGGAGGTGCAGTTTACTGGTCATTCTTCAATATAGAAATTTATTTCAAAAAACCTAAAAAGTTTATATTATTACGTACGCAAGTGGACCCAAGAAGTCTAGAGCTTGAGATATTTGGTCTCTATATACAATTATTCGTTGCTTCATTTCCTGCAACAGAAAATAAATTCAATATAGCTCAACAACAAATTGTATTCCATTTTCCATACAAGATTTCTTTTATATTATATATGAAAAAAAATACATTTGCGCCCTGAAGCACGTCAAAATATCTTAAAGCCTTTGTAGTGTATATAGACATAATTTATATATATTCACCTTTCTATCATATTATTTTCAAATGTTTGAACTAGTGCTAAATTTAGCTTTATTTTGCACATGCAATAATGAAAATATTTGTCTCCATGCCTTCACCCAAAGTAGTGAGTAACTTAAATGTTAAACTATTTATATATGCATTATTCGCTATGTGCTGCTTGGATATCTGACATCTTCAAATAATTACCTCAACTGAGTGGGAACTGCAAGGGAAGACAAAAAAATTATCAATAATTATCAAATAAAAATGCACTACAACATCTTCAAATATAAAAAAGTACAACATAAGTACTAGACAATTGGGTACAATAAAAATAAAACTGACCCTTGATCAGCTAATTGCTTAATGTTAACCTCATGTTCAACTTTCTTGAATGTTTTCTTCAGAGCCTGATAAGTTGAATAAAATTAGATTGATACTTCAGCAAATGGTTTGCAAAATAAAAATCCAAAGTAAATAAATAAATAACACTGACCCCACAATGCCAATCTTTTTTATCAATCGTTTGCAAATAAGCATATTATATTTATGATTTTTAACAGCAATCCCCCAATATATATTTTTATAATGATCCCAAACTAAAATATTATAATTATTAATATTTGAAATATTTGTTGTATATTTATAAATTTAGCTTGCAGCATATATACAATTTTGTAAAAATTACTGGTCACCGTAAGAAGAACAAACTGTTTTTCTTATGAGTATAAACACTAATACCTCCTGTACAGAAGCTAATTAAGTTCAGAAAATAGGACTAGAGTAGTTAAACTTACCTCAAGGCTTTCTTGTTTTCTGCCCAATCAAAATAAATAAAAAAAGAGGTTCGGTCAGCAAATTAATGTACAAGAAAAATTATATTTGATAATTTAAATAATTTAAAAGCTCTATATATACCTTTTGTTCCTTTCTTGTGGACTCAGCCCCCCATATTTTTGAATGACATCTTCAAATTTACTGAAAAATGAAAAAAAAAAAAAAAATGAAGAATTTCTGGCGGCAATCTTTTGCAAGAAATGGTCATTTCTGGCTCCGATAAATATTGGCTCGGTTGATCTGGATCAGGACCAATCTGATTTATAAGCGAGTTACGTGGTAAGCACATTTTTATTGAAAAATCGGGTGAAGCGGGCTTACTTGGCCGATTCTCAGAGTTGTGACTGAGCAGCAATTATACCGAGAAGTTTACACCGAATTTTCAAGATTAGTTTAGGTGCTCTATATTTAATTTTATTACAAGAATCAGTCTTTTTTTAAACTATCATATTAGTATTTATCTTTTTTGCTGGTTATTTGAATGCTTGTATTATATTATATAATATAATATAATTATTTGAGTGTAATTTTTTGTTTTAACATAACATTTGATAAATTATTGTGCTTTTCATGTTTTTTCCTATTTGTTTAAATACAAAACAAGCTTCTACCGAAGAAAAATAATCTGAGTTTCCAGTCCAATTTGGCCAATTCTCACACATACAATTTATATGGTCAACTAATCGATTACAATTTCAATTCCGATCACGGATTTCAGAGCCATGGTCATTTGAAAACCTTTGGTTTTTACATGTGAGATGATTTTTTTTGAAAGAGGGTAAGGTACCTCTTTTCCCCCAAGCAAAGTGAGGGTTTTCCTGATGTGGAAAAAATGAGGAGCAGCACATCCACATCGCACAAAATCGACAATTCTCTCGCCTTTTTGATGATACCCATTCGCCTTTTCGAATACGTCACATTTCGTCCATTGTTTGTCTCCAATTTCTGAATCTTTAACTTGTTTCTCCCCATTTTCTGTTCACCTTTTTTTAAAAACATTAGAATATAATTGGTAATAACCAAAACATAACCAAGAGGGTACGGTATTCATTGATCTACTGATGTAATATGCCAAATAAGAAAATTAAATGCAAATTTCTTGTGAGGCAACTCTGATGGAACTACCACAACTGATCTGATGTAATAACCAAGAGGTTTTATCACCCCTGTCACAGTTTTTGTTCAATAAAAAGATGGAACTACCACAAATTATGGTTCATCCATGCATCTGCCATGTCAGACACAGGGATTGTATTTGAAGGAAATGCTGATAAGGCAACTGAATTTAGATAAGTTGCAACAAGTCCAGTGGCTTTAGAGAGATAATTCAAAGTTCATTGATAGGATACAAAATATATCTTGAAGACAAATTTACCAAAAACAAGGAAAATATTATTACTGTCAAAAAGTTTTATTTGAATTGGTAATAAACTCGATTTCATGAAGTAGGTATAAAATGAGGACAAATCTGATTAACTAGCAATACTTAATATTAATTAGAGGATGATATCAATATTACGGAAGAAAATGAAGTAACAAGAAATTAAAATACCCAAAGGAGAAATTGAGATGAAAATCGCCTTAATAGTAAGAAAAATGATTGAACTCTTAATATGAATTAATGGCCAATTTAAGAAGTAGAGAATGGGGAGAAAAAGAAAACCTAATTAATTCATTACATGGCTCTTCTAGATAAATGAACTCCCCTGAGTCAAGCGAAGCAATCGAATGAGATATTTATGTACAGCTCATAGATCAGAGGAGAGAGAGAGAAGAGTCAGATACAGAGCTAAAAATAGAGAAAGAGAGAGAGATGAAGAGCCGAGACACTAGGAACTGATAAGGTTTGCCACATGCGTATGCTGTGTATGATTAATATTAAGCTAATACATTATTCATGTCTTGCTCATTATGTTTTTTGTTGGGAATATTATTCTTTTATAATTGAACTTGCCACAAAACTTATTATATTTAATAGTTTTTGTTTCTTAATCAATAGTGTTCTTGTTTTGTTCCTTCATGCAGGATGTATTATTTGTTCACACATGATGTATTTCCTAAATGCCATGTACGTGAGTAGTAGTCTGGTAACAAAGTATTTATCCATGGCACATGCTAACAGAGAAGTGGCCTTTAAAATGTATAGTTAAATATAATCTGTAAGTTCAAATTAATGATTGGACGTTAGTAATAGCAAAATTACTTGTATTTTGTTATTTCTTTGGTCTATGATATTGGAGGAAACTAAATGTATTATTACATATTTAATTGGACAATTTTGTTTGTTTTTAAATATGAACTTAGGTTTAAATACTGGAGAATGAATAAGCAGGAGCAGGCATGAAAGAAAGATGCTTAAGTTAACATAGGTATAAAGTGAACTAGCTCGTACTGAGAAAGCATCAGTCTATTTAAAATAGCTGAGCTCAATGATCACACAAATTATTTGTTATATAAGTATAAATATGCGATTTTTAGATGAAAATAATATTTGGTTAAATTATAAGTAATACCAGATATGGTTGAGAGATACATTATTATTTTCGAAAAAATATTTCCTTACAATTATACATCTGATGGAATATTGATAATTGTAAAAATTGACTAGTAATCAACTGACTAGTTTTGATTTTTACTGTGGTTGGACTTAAAAATGCACAGAAACCTCGCAGACGCCCCTCAAAAGAGTATCGATACTTCAACTCCTTAAATAAAGGCAAAATTGAAAATTATAAATTGGAACCTACATAATTTTTTGTTTATGCATAATTAAACTAAGTTATTTTTTCTCTTGCAAATTGTAGTCCCGGTGAATGCAATGTAGCATCCACATCCGAAGTTTAGTTTTTCAAGATCTAGCATATTCCTCAAATTTCAACAAAGAAAAATAAGCCTATTCCATTAACTCATATTCGTTAGTAGAGATTAATGTAGAAGTTAGCATAAACACATGAGTTAGCCTAGCATATTTCTTAATTTGGACTTCCAAACCACATGTGTTTGGTTCTTAGAATATGCACAATTATATACTTTGATCTGACATATATCCGCATTGTTCTAATATGCTCGGTCTTACGTTATTTTTTGAATATATATAATTTATGTTTCATTTGATAATTAGTCATGCTGATAGCAATTTTAAATTATAATTACATTTTTTATTATTTTTATTATTTATATTTCTTATAATCGTGCAAAACAATATACTATCATATTTCACAAATTCTAATTTAATAAAATATATGTGTTATAATAACTACATTGTCCGATGCATCCGGACAACACATAATTACCATATTTTGAATGTTCTTTGCATTTTGGGCTTACATGTTGTAATAAAAAACTAGACTACCATTTTTTATATGTGGCTTGGGCTTGTGATAAGCATTTAAGGCCTGAAGAGTGTGTACAAATTTTGATGGAGTAGACAATAGATGAAATTAAGGTAGAAATTTGAAAGTTCGGTCTTCCATATATTTAATTTTTAGATTCGAATTCTCAAATAGTCAAATATTAATTTTATATTTTTTTTTGATAAAAGGCAATAAAATTGCCCGTTTCAATATATTGAAACCCAGTTAAGTTACAGCATCATATAGCGATCAACAACCTACGGTCTTTTCACCGTGTAACAATATGTGATAAGCACAAAACACAAAAGCCCGGCGTTTGATTAGCCACCAAAAAACAGTAATTGTAAAACTGCTAAGAACTAAGCCACACAGAGGGCTAACTAAATTGACGTATGGTATACTGAGGCTAGCGCAAAATGAGCGAGGAAAATTCATGTGGTTTAATTCGCTGGTGCACCAGCCACCTGTCCCAACTCAGAACGATTGGCTGATCCTAGAGGCATCTCATTATCTGGGGCCTCCATGGTGTGATACGGCACAACTTGAGTGTCAGAGGGATCCCAGATGCGCAGTGGAATAGCCGTGAAATCCGTAAGGAGCCATTCGGCTGCAGCAATCTTGGTGTCTTGGTCCATATGTCCTGCCCAATATTCAAACACAGAAACAATGAGTAAAATAATAGTACGAATTGTCTTAGTGTTACCTGATCGAAAGCAGAGGTCATTCCGAACTTTCCATATTGTCCAGCATACCGCACAGAATATTACTAAAAACCCTTTTTGCTGACCTGCTGGAAATTGTGAAGAAAATGTAAAAATATCATGTATGTTATCCCAGGTATCAAACACTTCTTGTGTCCTTCCTAACCAAAACCAAATTTTTTGGGCTTGTTGACATTTAAGAAAGAGATGAGTGGTATCCTCAATCTCTGTACAAAAATGGCATTTCAAAGAGCCCGGCCATCCTCTTCGACTTAGGTTTACTTTGGTGAGGATTCTATTATGTAACAGGAGCCAAATAAAAATTCTAATTTTAGGTGGAATAGGCAATGCCCAAACAATATTATACCTAGTTTCATTAATACCCCGAAAATTCAGCAGATTATAGATGGATTTAACAGTAAACATACCGGAAGGTTCCCATCGCCAAGCCATCCTATCTACCTGATGCGTAAAACTAAACGAACTGATTAAGAGAAGAAGATCATGCCATTCAGAGAGTAAAATACCACTTAGACCCCTTCTAAATTGAAGAACTGAACCTTGTGTATGGATTACTGTTGCTAAAGACACAAATTTATTATTGCATATATTGTATAGTTGAGGGTATTGAGTAGACAATGTACAGGTACCAGACCAGATTGTATTCCAAAATTCAATGGGGGAATTAATACTTGGGTTAAATGTAACACTCATTTTGCCTAAAGTATCTAATTTCACTATTTCGACCCAAAAAGGAGAGTAAGGTATAGTGGATGTAGAATAGTAATTGCATGTAATAACATTCTTTCATAAAGCAGTATATTGATTATTATGAAACTTCCACCACCATTTTAAGAGTAAGGAAATGTTCATTTCTTGAAAATTTAGAATTCCTAAGCCACCTGAACATTTAGATAGACAAGCTTTAGACCACTTAATTAATGCATATTTTTTCCTGGAAGTGCCTGAACCTTGCCATAAAAATTTATTTCTAAGGGAATCTAGTTTTTTCACTATTTGTTTAGGAGCTCTATAAAGGGAAAGGGTATACAGTGGGATAGCTGACAAGACAGAATTAATAAGTGTTAATCTACCGCCTAAAGATAATAGTTTACCTTTCCAACTTTGTAATTTGTTTTCTAAATATTAATTTTATATAGCTAGTATTTTTTCAAAGACAAAAACTTCCTTTTTATTTTATTTGCCTTGTCTCCATTTCTAGAAAAAACTTGACATACGCCGTATGATTAATATTTAAGCAATGCATATTTTCCATGCCCCATAATTTAAGGAAAATAATATTAAAGGGGAAAATGGAGATTTGCCACACTTGCTCTATTGTCTCTTTTTTAAGTAAATGCTGTAGGTTAATTAAGCCACCCAATTATTTAATATCCACAAATAACTGTTCTTTTCATATTTCAAACTTGCGACTTTCTATAAGGAAAAGCATTATCTTTTTCCACTAAATCAATTGCTGGTTCTCAGTACTCTGTCGTCTCATTGGTCAAATGTTAGGTTTTTAAAAAATGAAGGAGCAGGTCAATAGCGTATGTGTTTTGTTCCTTCATGAGGATGCATGCATTCTTCACACACGATGCATTTTTTAAGCATCAGATACATGAGTAGTAGTCTGGTAATTGAAACATTACGTAAAAATATAGCTATGATATTAATTAATAACTGAATAAATATACAAAATCAGCACATAGGTTATTTGAAGAATATATATTATTTTGCATCATATTGATAGCAAGTATATCAGAGTAATATAGATTGAGTGAAGAAGAAACATAGTATTTTGCTAACAAGTTACACTACTACAAAACTGCAGACTACTATCAGTAAAAACTGAATCTGCTAACGAATTTTCTACCGCTAGAGAGCAACACGATAGAAGATCATCAATTTCTTTTATCAGCTCTATGCCGATAGAATATAATCATTATTCTCTCGGTAGGGAACCCATTACCGAGAGAAGGAATTTTACAATTTCGATTGATAAGGGTACCATACCGACAAAAGGAATTTTGCAATTACTATCGGTAAGGGTACCATACCGATAGATGTGAGAAGCTCTTCTTCAACCGCTCGTATGTTAATTTAGTACCGATAGAGAAAGCCTTTTTTGTAAACATAATTTAATTGATATTATTGGCTAGCCTCCTAATTTGCTAGCCATTATAACCAAAACAGTGCGTAAATAATTTAACATGCAATACTCTTTTCAAGCAACATAAATTTCAAAAAATAATCATAAACTCAAGCAAGACACGTCAATTAAGAAAGAGTATAAATATTTCTTTTACAATATAGGTTTAACATGAAAATCATGAAAGCTAGAGTAGTAGTAACAATAGGACCCATACAAATCACTGATAACAAAATCCAAAATGAACTTACTTTTCCTATCCAAGCACATTTTAATCATCATCAGAAGGTACAAAAATACCATACATGCTCCCCCCTCCTATAATATGGTAATCTGCAAGGTTGAATTCTGTTAGAGTAGCATGAGTGAAAGATACATGTTACTAATTGTAATACTCGAGTGTTTATTAAGCAATATTCATGTGTGAGTTAATACCTATGTACGGAAGTATTTATACATATGAACGCAAATATTCATACCTATAAGGTGAACAATTTTACATAAATAATTCTCTCCAACTATATGGGGGGGGGGGGGGGGGGGCACTTAAACTGCATGAGAGGGATTATACACGTTTTTAGAGGTGGATTTTTTTCTCCGTTCAATCTCGTCCACATTTCTAATGATCTATGAGGAATTTTGCGAATCTAAAACCACAAACGTCTTCTACGCAATTTTATCTTTCAAATGAGATCCATGATGATGCACTTTCGGACTCGTCGTCACATAAGTATTTATATACCTCATCATGCAAGTATTTATACCTATACTTGCAAGTATTTTTTACATATGACAGTGACTGACATATAAAAATATTAATATCAAGTATTACAAATATTTATACCTATGCACTAAAGTATTTATATTTTTGTTAGAGAAAAGTTGACGCAGGGACGATTGGAGAAGGTTGATGCGGGATGCGTGGTCCCCACTACTTTATTAGAGGAAGGTTGATGCGGAGACCATTGTGGGACTGGAAAAGGGGTAGTCATATCAAGTTACGCATGCAAGTCATATAATTAGTGGGGACCATAGTAAAAAATTTCTCTAATGTTGTTGCGGAGACAGAGGGGGGACAGGAGTGTGGGGAGTAATATAATTATTCTAATTATTTACATATAATGTTATTAAATTTTAGTCAATATAAAATTTAAATAATCTTCATCTGAAAATCATTGGTTTTTTTTACTGTTAAAGTTTTAAAATGTTTGATGAATAGTTAAATTTATTCAAACAAACCTAACTTTGAAACGTACATGTGCTTAATGAAATAAAAAAATCTATATTTTCAGTTTTTAATTGAATAATTTTTTTTAGAATGAATAATATGTGTACCTTGACTAGAACTACCTAGTAATAATGAGGCTGGCTAGTATAACATCGGTGTCATATGACACCAATTTCAAAACTTGTTCGATAGACTTCAAAATGACTAATCCAAACCGTTCAAACTGATGTACTTTATGAGTGATACATTTACATGCAAAAAAAAATCGAGTTATTTTAGTATCAAGTCAAGCGGTTAAAAATGTCGAATAATGAATGCATTAAAATTAACTTAAAAACTCTCACATTTGATTGCTTGACTTGATACTAAATAAGTTTGAAAAATTATAAATTTTGCATGTAAATGCACAACTAATGAAAAAGATCAGTTTGAACAGTTTGGATTCACTGTTTGAAGTCGATTTGATAGGTTTTAGAGTTGGTATTATATAAACTGAAATGACACTGATGTCAAGCCGCACTCGGTAATAATTATAAGGCAGAGTGACAAAGCAGGAGCTAGCTTATTTAGTACTATTCGGTCATTCAGCATTGCTTCTATCTCTGTATAATTGTACGTAATCATAAATAAATAGTCTTTTATTTACTTAGCATCAATAAATGTTGTAAAAAATAAGGGAACATAATAGTGAGTGAATCCATATTAAGGGATGAAGTATTGAAGTGCAAGGTGAATTCATATCACCTAAGGTACTGTCTGATCAAAATCCACAAGAATATTAAGAAGGCCCCATGAAATCTATCTCAGACTGAACTGGTCTGAATTTTTATCTGATGATTCGGATCTAAACAAAAATATTCCGGTTAGCTCAAAGGAGGATATTCCTGTTAGAAAAGTAGATGTCAATCTATCATGTGAGTCGAAATTACATGTATATCCACTTTATCCATTTGCTTTAGTATTCTATATGTTATTTATGGAAGTTGCAGTTTTAGTAAACTAATTTGGGCACTATCTAAAGAAAGGTGCGATTGAGATCTGTATATATTTTTAAACATTGGCATGCATTAGTGCAAACCCTAAGTTTCTGTAATAAACCTTTGGAAGAGAAGAAGAGAAGAAGAGAAGAAGAGAAGAAGAGAAGAGGGAATTCTTGGAGTTTAGAAGGGACTGCCAGCTTGTGAGGCAAACACACCAATTTGCGTAGTTCCAACTATTCGTGTGGATATTAGTAGAGCCGTCATGGTGATTATGATGACGATCTTCTCGAGGAAGGCCACACGCAAGTAAGAAGGAAGGCCTCATGCGAGTAATCATTAGACATTAGACATGAGATGCTCTATCACTTTGCTGCTTCTTGATGCTTTCAGTGGTAAAATGTTATCTCAGATCTAATTTACACATGGAACTTGTTTCTGATAGTAACTAATTTTTACTATATATTGAAATTCTAAAACCTATATGAATTATCAATAGTGATATATATGTTATATATAATGAGCCCACTAAGAAGAACCATTCGGCAATAAAGTTGAAAAAGTAATTTTCTTAAGAAAGCCTTTTAGGTGAGAAAAGTGTTGAAGCCATGTAGAACCATGACTATAAAACTTGGACAAGGTTAAAAATGTTGGCAAAAGGTAGGTTAAGAAAGTGATATTAAGCTTTATAAATAGTACTACTATAGAAATGTAGTATTCTAACGGATAAAAAAGAGCTCTCCTAATGGATACCCAACCACTAGAGACCAACACGATAGAAGAAACAAGCATTCTGCTAGCGGTTCCATAATGTTAGTAGATTAACTATCTTTTATCGGTACTAAATACATTACCGATAGGAGAACCACCCTTCGTCTATAAGTAATGTATTATGTACCAAAAGAAGATGATTTTTTTTAAATTGCAATTTATATATAATTGGCTAGCCCACCCCCATAATAGTGAAACAAATTTAGATACATAAATCAACACACAACATCATCCGAAACAAATTTTACTATTTTACTATTTACAATATTAGAAATATGAGGAGGGATCGGATGACACTATTTTTTTGTGACATCGGATGACACCTTATTTGTTAAAAAAGTACTTAATAAATAGTAAAAAAAAGATTCACTGTTTAATTTTTTTACTTTGTAAAATACTTAATAAATAGTAAAAAAATTCAAAAAAATATAAAATTTGATCTGCAGGCATATTTTGATATATCCATCATATTGAACGATTTGGATTCACTGTTTAGACATTGAAAATTTTGAAAATGCACGGTATCATCCGATGTCACTAAAAAAGGGTGTCATCTGATTCCTCCCCTAGAAATATATCTATATATAGGTTAGCTAATATCAAAACGTTTGTTCCAGAGCTATGGTACAACCAATTGGTTTTCCGATTTTCAAAGTCCAAGACGTCGATTTAAACCATTAGATGTGATATTTATATTAAAATGTGCTTGGAGCACAAAATTTATATTTTTTGTAATTTTTTTACTATTTATTAAATCAGGTTTAAAATCGCTGATTTTAATAAACAGTGAAAAATTTCTGGATCATTGAAAACAACGATTTTAAAACTAGCTTAATAATTAGTAAAAAAGTTCCAAAAAATGTAAAATTTGGTCTCCAAACACATTTTAATATAGATTGAATGTTGAACGGTTTGGATCGACTGTTTGGACTTTGAAAATGTAAAAACCGATGCGTTTGTTCCATGACCTAGAAACAAATATGTTGATATTAGCCACTCACTATATATATATATATATATGAGGAGGGTTCTAATACATCATGCCTTTCATACCTCATCATACCTCATATTTTATATCTTTGTTTTCAAGGTCTAAATTGCCGATCCGAACCGCTCAACATGACATCCATACTAAAATATACTTGGGGATGAAATTTTATAATTTTTGGAATTTTTTTACTATTTTTTAAGAAAGGTACAAAATCACTGTTTTTGAACGGTCTAAAAATAGTGATTTTGTACATATCTTAAAAAATAATAAACAATTTCCAAAAATTATAAAATTTCATCCCCAGACATATTTTAGTATGGATATCATGTTGAACGGTTCGGATCGACAATTTGGACTTTGAAAACGAAGATATAAAATATGAGGTATGATGAGTTATGAAAGGCATGAGGTATTAGAACCCTCCTCTATATATATATATATATATATATATATATATATATATAGGCTATCATGCTTTGGGAAGTAAAACGAGTGTTTTACTTCCCGCTCATATCTCCATTTTCAAAGTTTAAACAGTCGATCCGACTCAACATGATCTTCATATTGATATGTGCTTGGAGACCAAATTTTACATTTTTTTTAAAAAATTTACTATTTTTTTTAGAATTTTTTAAAATCACAGCTTTTCATTAAATAAAAAAATAATAATAAATTCATAAAAACACTGATTTTAAAAAATTCTAAAAAAATAGTAAATTTTTTTCCAAAAGATATAAAATTTGGTCTCCAAGCACATATCAATATAAAGATCATGTTGAGAAATTTAGATCGACTGTTTGAACTTCAAAAATGGAGATATGAGCGGGAAGTAAAACACCCTATTTACTTCCCAAAGGATCGTAGCATCACTATATATATATATATATATATAACTCCATTCCATTATTAAGCACGTTGGGTGTCCGATCCGACAACGGCTACGATTGAAAGATTAATTTTTGGATATAATCTCAGCTCTCCAATTACATATCTATTCTTTTTTTTATTAAATACATCAGTTTTATGTGTAGAAGTTTAAATTTAGCTATAAACATACTTACCACACATACTGCCACACGATGCGTTACAATTAAAATTACAGACTCTAAAATTTAGCGATATAATTCTTCGTTTCCTTATTTATTTGTTTCCTTATTTCTCCCTCTCCAATTGAAATTTTCTATACGGCGGATCACAATACAAATCAATTTTTTGTTCACTTCCTTATTTCTATACATATTACTGTGACAAATCTAGAATATATTTCTAATTTTGTTTTTTTATGAAAATTTGTCATTTTGTATGAGAATTTATTTTTGTTATCTTATCATATATTCCGTTGCAACGCACGGGCACGATACTAGTATATATATATATATATATATACAGAGAGAGAGAGAGAGCGAGATTGGCTAATATCAAAACATTTGTTCCGGAGCCGTGGTGCAACCAATTGGTTTTCCGATTTTCAAAGTTTGAACGGTCGATCCAAACCGTTAGATGTGATCTCTATATTAAAATGTTCTTGGAGGCCAAATTTTTCATGTTTGAAATTTTTTTACTATTTATTAAACTAGTTTTAAAATTGTTGATTTTAATAAACATTGAAAAACTTCTGGATCATTAAAAATATCGATTTCAAACTGACTTAATAAATAGTAAAAAAAATTCCAAAAAATATAAAATTTGGTTTTCAAACACATTTTAATATAGGAACAAACAGCGATTTCAACTGTTTGGACTTTGAAAATGTAAAAACCGAAGTATTTGTTCCAAGATCTCAGAAGAAACATTTTAATATGGAGAACACATTGAGCACTTAAGATCAACTATTTGAACTTTAAAATTACAAAAACTAATTGGTAATACCAAGGCCTTGGTCATACCAGTTTGATCTTAGCCAACTTATATATATATATATATATATATATATATATATATATAGCAAAGGGCATGTTTTACATCACGCTCATCATTCATCTCATCTTTAAACTTGATCTCAGGCATGGGCCGTTTAGATGCCATTAACCTAACCTAATAAACTTACTAGCTAGGATCTGCTTCGTTCTTCGATTATCAAGAATTGCCAATGACTTTACACTACGCTACTACACCCTTAGAAGGAACTCAATTTACTGGAATTTGCTTCCAAATTAAAACCCTAGCTAGGTCGGTCTCATGATCCACAACAACAAGAAAAAGTAGAGCTAGTGGCGCTGAAACCCCATGAGTGAGAGAGAAGTAAAGGGAGCTAGAAGAGATAATAGATAAATAAATTGGGAGAAGACATAGATGAGAGAGAAATTTATTTGATTTGAACGGGAAGGAGGTGAGAATTAAAGACATGGAACATGAAAAGGGGCCAAAAGACACTATATTCTGTCAGTGCAAAACCAAAAACCGTTAGATGACATAAGAAGTCGGTTAACACACAACTCAATGCCTTTCTAGAATATCAAACTTATTTAAATGAGTTAAACAATAAGTACTGTGGATACTTATACTAGTGGATAGCTTTGATTTAACAAGACTATAAAAATGATTTTGGTCCTTGAGGCCTTGAGTTGTGGAATATGAGATGCCCCCTTCACAATCAAGAGGTCCATGAGATGTAATTACGAGGTAATTGCTTGCCTAAAGAACTATGTTTCACAAAGTCATACCAAAATTAACTTAGACTTTATGAAAATTATGAAATGATTGATATTAACCAGTATCTGTTGTTAAAGAGTTTGACGAAAGACTTTCAAAACATATATAGACATTATTCTAGAATCTTGCACATTTAATTTATTTTAGAAAAATACAAAATATGTATTCTTAATTGGAACTATTTAGTTGTTTCAGGTAGGGATTAATTTGTTTTAGAAAAATTTCGAACTCCTTGGGTGTAATTTTAAAAACTGGAACCTATTGAACTTAATTTATATAAGAAATAAGCATGATTTATCACCAATCAATCACACATAATATAAGCAAACAAAACCCAATGACGAATGAACTAAATAAATATACTAACAATTATTCCTTTATTATTAGTCTTAACCAAGATTAAAACTAAATAAATAAGCAAACTCACAAAGCTTAAATAAGAAATCTGTATATGTAGTACCAGAAATTAATGAAACAAAATAAAACAAATGGACCAGCAAAAAAAGGTAGAGCAAATGATATCATGCTCTCTCTCCCTAGAATTAGAGCTAGCAAGACCTCCACATGGGAATGCATGATCAATTGCATGGGGCATGCCTTCTTCAGGTATTAGCTAGTTTACTCGCTGCTAAAATTATCAATTTAATATATCAAATTTATTATAAAAATAAAAGAAATATTTTCATCCACCACAAATTTGGTTTACAAATATTGTTCTTGTAGCCCCCCCCCCCCCCCCCCCCCCAAAACGATCGAGATATGATGGTATCAGTACACTATTTAAATCTGATTAGCTATTTAAATCCGATTCGATATTTTTTTGCCCCCCTGATGAAAATCCTTTTTCCGCCCCTGAGAAAAGCTGATATGTAAGTTAGAAGCCAGCAGAGGTCCAGTCTTGGAAGTTGGAGTCGTGCACATTCTCTTCGTGGAATAAGGCATTTTGTTCGAATAAGTTGTCAACAAAATCATTGCTTTCGTTGCTAGATCCTTCGGGAAGGTGGAGATCCACCCGTCCAAGAAAGGTCTCGCTCATGTTACTCCATACCTCCTGACCTTGGCACGTGAATTGAGTTCCGGCCATGTTTCCATTTCCATTTGCACCTCCCTCATTTTGTAGTATCTCGTTTGTCTCGCCACTTTCCATGCAAACTGTGGTCTCTCTAAGAAAAATTATTCATGGAAAATATTCTTTATTTTGTTCTTTGTTAGTTTGCTTCATTCGATATATATACTACAAAAATATGTTTTATGCACATAAAGGATCGATGTCTAATTTGAATCAAATTTATCATCTTACGTAGGTGGCATTGAATCAGTCGGTTCATCAATAAATGTCTGCGAAGTCCCACCCATTTGAGCCCAAGCGATATCTTGTGTGGGGTCATTCATCGGAACCTCATGATATCCAATGCCGAAGTCAGAGGGATCCCTGGTGCCATCGTACAAAATCACAACCAAATATCAGTAGTTATTCAAAATTGACTATATATCAAATTTTCAGATAAGAATCAGACCTAAAAAGGCAGCATACCAATGTACATACGTATAAATACTTAAAAGAGTAGATTTTATAAACTCACATATTAGGTAGCATAGAATTAGCTGGAAGCATAATCTGCTGACCATCAAGCATAGTGTACCAAAAGGCCCCATTTTGTTGAATGGGTTGGTTCATTCCACTCTGATAATTACGAATAAAAATAAATTTCTTACAAAATAATTCATCTGACAAGAGGTTGCTTCATTCCTCTCTGATAAGGAATATTCTATATATAGTCCATTTGATCCATCATCCTATTTTTTATTGCTTACAAAGTATGAGATTAGGAAACAACAATGGAGGATATTAGTTAAATCCCCAAATAATAGCAATACTAATAGTAGTTCCTATTTAACAAAACTTAGAGAAGTGTATTGTACCTCTCCATTATAGTGTAGCTCCATAAGGTTCTTTGCACAATTTTCCTAACAATAAAAAAGGATTAATCAATTAACTGTAAAAGAAAAAAATTCCAATAAAATAAATTCACAAAACAAATTTTCATAACGGAGGACTTTTTAATAAATAAAAATTATTCGAAAGGAATGTAAACCTTTGAAACTCGATTATGAGTAATTAAATTGCTGATGCAATGCTCCAGTTCCACTAACATATTTATGTCTTCAATGTTATCAATATTTTCGACTTCCCTGAAAATTACAAAAATAATGCCAATCTTGTTAGTATTTTACTTTTATGTCCCAAATATTTTTTTTTGGAGAATTGATTGTAGGTATGTTCATTAATTGGTACATAATAAAACTTAACAATTTGGAAAAAGTTTATATTATTACGCAAGGGGACCCAAAAACTCTTGAGCTTGAGATATTTGGTCTCTATATGCAATTATTCGTTGCTTCATTTCCTGCAACAAAAAAAACTTCATTTGCATCTTGAAGCAACTCAAAATATCTTAAAGCATATATACGGACATAATTTATATACATTTAACTACCTTCCTATCATCTTATTTTCAAATGTTTGAACTAGTGCTAATTTAGCTTTATTTTGCACATGGAACAATGAAAAATGTAGTCTCCATGCCGAAATAATGAGTAACCTAAATGTTAAACTCTATATATATATATATATATATATTTATATTTGCTATGTGCTTCTTTGATATCTGACATCTTCAAAAAATTACCTCAACTGAGTGGGAGCTGCAATGGGAAGAAAAAAAATATATCAATAATAATCAAATAAAAATACATTATAACATCTTAAAATATAAAAAAGTATAACATGGTACTAAATAAATCAGACCCTTGATCAGCTAATTGCTCAATGTTAACCTCATGTTCAACTTTCTTGAATGTTTTCTTCAAAGCCTGTTAAGTTCAATGAACTTAGATTGACACTTCGACATCAGCAATTACACTAACCAAATGGTTGCAAGTAAAAAAGTAAAGTAAATAAATAAGCAATTACACTTCAAAGCCTGTTAAATAACATTGACCCGGCAATGCTTATTTTTTCTATTGTTTTTAATGAACCTTTGTTGATGATGTTATATTTATGATTTGTAACCGCAATCCCCCCCAATATATATTTCTAAAATGATCACAAACTAATATATTATAATTATTATTAGCAATATTTGATGTATATACAATTTTGTAAACAATACTAGTCATGGTATAAGAAGAACAAGCACCTGTACCAGTGTGTGCCAAATTGTTTTTCTTAGGAGTATCAACACTAATACCTCCTATTACATAACCCATGTACAGAAAAAAATAAAGGACTAGTGTAGTTAAAACTTACCTCAAGGCTCTCCTGTTTTCTGCCCAATTGAAAGATAAAAAGAAAGAGCTTCAGTCAAGAAAAGTATAGGAAAAAGAATTTTGAAAATATAAACAATTTAAAAGCTATATACCTTTTGTTCCTTTCCTGTGGACTCAGCCCCCCATATTTTTGAATGACATCTTCAAATTTACTAAACAATGAAAAAAAAATGAAGATTATGTGTCACCAATTTTTCTTGCAAGAATTTGACATTTCATGGCTCTGAGAATTGGCCAATTCCCAGTGACTCAGTCGAGCCGCACCGGAATTTTTTGGGTCCGATCCCATTTATGAGCGAGTTATGCGACAAGCACTTTGTCAGTGAAGAATCGTGTGAAATGGGTTGACTTGGCCGATTCTTGAAGTTGTGACTTAGAAGCAACTAAAGCGAGAAGTTTACTCTGAATTTCAAATACAACCATTTAGGTGCTCCATATTTAATTTTATTACAATAATCAGTATCTTTTTTACAGAACACAATGATCAGTATTTTATTACAATAATCAGTATTTATCTTCTTTGCTGGTTATTTGAATGCTTGTAATAGATTATATTAGTGGTGATACGTCCTATTTCTTGAGGAGAGTAGTCCGTATGTGAGAGGTGATCGGGGTGAACTCGCCCTGCCACGAGATGGCAGTCCGAGGTATGTGGGAGTTGAGAAGTGAGGTGGTTGTAGAGAGATTCTGACTCTGACCTATGCGATATCTCTCTGTGTGTGTAAAATCTCGACCCCCGTTCAATGGGGATTTTTGTCTTATATAGGCTGAATCATAACTGCTCCATAACCGCTATCTCGGTGGTTATCTCGCCTCAAGGCGGTGGAGCGGTTATTATGACCACGTTTGGTGGTTATCCCGCGTTAAGGCGGTACAGGTTTATTTCGGGCCGAGTTGGACCTTTTCAGGGCCTTCGGCCTGTTTTACTCCTGGATCTTTTGAGTATCTCGTGCTTTGGGCCTCTTTACTTTGGCTCCAGGCTGGCTCCTGAAAGGAAGTTCGAATCCCGGGCTTTCATAGGCCTAAAGTGTCTAAGTAAAGGGCCTTGGGAACATGGCCCTATTAAGTGGATTATTAATTTGAGTGTATTTTTTTTTTGTTTTAACATAACCCTTAACAAATTAGTTTGTTTTTCAATTATTTTCCTATTTGTTTTAATACAAAGGAGGAGGGTCGTGACAGGCGTGGCAAGCCAACGATAGACCAATGGTCGAAAAACAACCATTCTCTCAAGAAATGAAACCAATAGATATGATTATGATTGGGTTGGATTTCTAGCCTACCCCAACTTGTTTTCGACTAAAGGTTTGGTTGTTGTTGTTGTAATACAAAACAAGTTTCTGCACACAAAAAAAAAAAATCCTTTCCGGTCCTCTTCGGCTAATTCTCACAAATTTTTCAATTTTACGGTCAACTTAGCACTTCCGATTTGGATCCCAATCACAGTTTTCAGAGCCATGGTCATTTGAAAACCTTTGGTTTTTAAAAGTAAGATGCAAATTTTTTAAGGGGGTAAGGTACCTCTTTTCTCCCAAGCAAAGTGAGGGTTTTCCTGTTATGGAAAAAATGAGGAGCAGCACATCCACATCGCACAAAATCGACAATTCTCTCGCCTTTTTTATGATACCAATTCTCCTTTTCGAATACGTCACTTGTCGTCCACCGGTTGTCTCCAATTTCTGAATCTTTAACTTGTTTCTCCCCATTTTCTGTTCACCTTTTAAGAAAAATATGAGAATATATATAATTCACAATGACCAAAACCTAACTAAGATGACATTCATTGATCTTAGTACCGATGTAATATGCCAAATAAAAAATGGAATGCAAATTTCTTGTGAGGTAACTCTGATTTATCCCAATCTAGATTCAGCCCCTCAACTTAGATTTATTTCTCCAAAGCCATTGTGAGTATTTTTTTCGAGGTTTTATTATTCCTGTCACAGTTTTTGTACAATAAAAAGATGGAATTACCACAAATTAGAGAGATAATTCAAATTTCAGTGACATGATACAAAATAGTTCTTTGAGAAAGAAGATAAATGATCTCCAGAAAAATTTACCAAACAGGAGGAATATAATTACTGTCAAAAAGTTCCATCACTAAATTAATAAACGAGTGGATTAATTTGCTTTTGTAATAAACTTGATTTCATGAAGTAGGTCTAAAATTAGAACAGATCTGATTAACTAGCAATAATTAACATTAATTAGAAGAAAATGAAGTAAACAAGAAATTAAAATACCGAACAAGAGAAACTGAGATGAAAATTATCTTGATAGTAAGGAAAATGATTGAACTCTCATGAATTAATAACCCATTTAAGAAGTAGAGAATGGGGAGAGAAAAAAAAACTAATTAATTCATTACATGACTCTTCTTGATAACTGTACTCACCTGTGTCAAGCAAAGCAATCAAATGATAGTAAATACAGCTCATAGAGGAGAGAGAGAGAGAGAAAAGGGTCAAAATCAAATACCTCCTAAAAATAGAGAAAGAGAGAGAGATGAAGAGCCGAGGCACTCAGAAATGATAAGGTTTGCCACAGTTTTCAGGTGAAATATCGCACGGGCCCCACATTTCAGTGGGTCAAGTGATGTACAGATCTTATGTACTCCATCGCGCTGAATATGGCACAGAAGAGGGCTGCTTTTAAACGTCATATTCTTAATTAATTTTGAGAGCAGAGAGAATATTTTTATTTGTTATATCCTTTTTACCCTTAATTATTCCTCAATAATGACCAGCTATTAAAAAACCAAATTAATTAACCAATGCACTATATCTCTGTTGGCTTCAATTATTTTCAGCACTAAATTTTTTATTTTTAGAGCAAACATAAATTTTTCATTGATTACATCAAAATTACCCTTAATTATTACTCAAATGTAAATATGACATATATTCTTTGTAATATAATTTCAAATAGTCGGACTTTTATTTAAATTGAATATTTGTTTCTTCGTGTTGTCGCATATTATCTTTCTTAATTTTAATTTTTAATTTGTCCGTAGGTACATTTTACTAATAAAAATTCAGAATTACAAGCTGAGTAAAAAAAAATTGACCTAAATTAGCTTCATATTCTATATGTAGAGAATTACCAGTAAAATATTTGAACTACTCAAATTAGAAAAGAAAAAATTCTAGCTTATTTGCTTTGATATTTAACATGTAGTTCTAGCTTATTCTAGCTTATTTGCTTTGATATTGTTGAATGATCTCTCTTTGAACTGTTGAGTCGATGATAGAATTGAATTAACTAGCAACTTCTGAACTGCTTGACAAGTATAGAATGATGTATGAACTTTTCAACTGTTTGACATGTATAGAATGATATATGTTATAAAATTCTTGAAGGTCGAATGTACTCTGTGTTGCAATCCGAAACAATTATTGTTTATTGCTTCTTTATATTTATTGATTTCTGAAATGTTTGGTGTCAAAGAAAAGATTACATTGTGCTAAACTTTATAGTTTCATTACTTAAATAATTTGTTCAATTTTAAATTAATATTCCCCTTTTTACTTTTAAACTATGCAGGATTGGTTGTTAGTCGATATTCGAAACTGTCAGACCTTAAAAAACATAAAAAGCTTGCAGCTTGGGTACTCTCTCTCTCTCTGTTTCTCTAACTTTCCCCTGACTTGTTACTCTTTATCTCATTTTCCTTATTTACTTTAGCCTGACTTATTGTGTTACTTGAATGTACATGTTCTCTAAAATAGATGGAAATTCATGATCATGAAAGTGCCGAGGAGATCGAATGTGGTGTCACTCCAAGAGTGTACGTCATGTTTTCTCCTTGGTGCACGGTATATTTTTTTTTTCTTGGGGTGAATCACATTGTCAAGAAGGATGCAGATTCATAATTTACATGCTTAGATTCAGTTCATGAGAATCAAAACAGTGCTATAATTTGCAGGGAAATGCAGGCTTTTAAGTACCAAAGTCCACAAAGGATGCATATTCTAGAGAAAAAAATAACTTTTAGTTTTATTTTGCCTTTAAAAAGATTACATTTTTCACACAAATGGGGCTCTCTTCTCCTTTTGGAATATATTTCATAGATTTCACAGAGCGACAAAATTTCATCTACAATATTTTCAAAATTAGAAATATCGTTAAATATCAAACATATCACAGCACTCAACTCATAAGCTTATTTTTAATAAAAAAAACTCATTAGCTTACTTCAATAGTCCTATTTTAAGTATTGAACGATTAACCAGGGTATCTCATAAAACTATAGCTGCAGCTGAAACTTCAAATGACCTTTACCAAGGGGTAAAAATAACGACAATATTTCATCAGAATTAGGATGCAATTAATTGCATCTCTCGTTACAAAAATTGAATTGTTATATCTTCATTTATCATGAAGGCTCATCAAACTATTTATCCATCCCATTACAACCAGACGCCTGAACGTCAGTGAATACTATACAAATCATCAAAGCTAACAACAGCTACAAATCTTTCCTTCAATCATGCTGACAAGGCGATTACGGGTAGGCCAACCACTCCATCATCTTCTCTTCAATGACACACTGACAATGGGTCGTGACACATTCATTCCCCCCACAGTTGGTGCACACCACAAACTATCCCAACTCCCCACCCAAATGCCAAATAAATACCTTCAGCCGTGAAGCCTTCTCTAGTATTTCATTGTTAATAACTAAATCCTGGTACCCACAAATATTAAGGTATTCTAACCCGGGCAATTCTTTAAGAAATGCAAGTATTGCGCGTCTCAAAAACCTGATCAGGATCTCTGGCTTTCTCAAGTTGGGTAGATAATAGCAAATGATCATGGCATGGTGATGCTCTAGACGGACTTCTTGGCCAAATAACTTGAACTCAGTCAGATAAGGTCAATGTTTTTGGAGAAGAGAAAGTATGTTAACCGATTTACCAAAATATTGATCGATCGAGGCTTGTTAGGGATTCAAATTTTGGTAGAGCAATGAAGAACTCATCTTCTTGGATCTCAGGATTTGGGAGGCTTAGGTAGTTTAAATTTGGAAGCTTGAATTAACAATGAGATAAAATATTAAGGGACTTTTACTACTGATGAATATATAAATATAAGCAATCTGACCATTTTTATACATGTATCTGCACATTTTACTACTTAAATTGCAGTTTAAAATTTTTCATTATGATATGCGTTTTCTTCTTTAAGATTCTGCCTTTTTGTATAAAATTTGAAACCACTTCACAGTTTCCTCTGTAACACTCATCAGGCTGCTAACTATGTCAAATTGATAAGGAAACTTTATATTAGGCAGATAATGGTTCCCTAATAGACTAATAAAACTATCTAAAAGAGAAACTAGAACTTGAAAGATGAGATTCACCAATCAAATCCTGCTATTTATTGATACAATAGATACAAACACGGTATGAATTTTGACGGCACAACCTTACTTCAAGTACTACATAGTTCATAATCTTGAAGTTGCATATTGAGTTGATTATTTCAAATTTCATTAAAAAATAAGGTGAGTTAAAGATGGACACAATATGGATATAGGCAATCAGTTCCAAGATTATTAACAAGAGTTAGAAAATTAAAGATGCACGGAATAATAAAAACACTCAACTCATGATGATTTTGTTCCATTATTCTTCATGATTATCAAATTCATTTTTGACCCATCCAAATTTACACTTCTAACCTCCAAAAGATTCAACCTTTTGAAAAGGCCCGCCACCTCCTCCACCTTGGCCACCTTTCTTGCCACCACTAACACCACGGCACCGCCTCTTCTCACTGTCCTCTCTAGTTCACTCACAAACCGGACCGGGTACAATGCGCCTGCCAATCCGTCACTGAACCCAAGATCAAACACGTCATCAAAAAATGGTAAGTTATGTGGGTCGGCCCTTTTGACGAGAGGTGGATAGTCGATTAGATCCACTCCGGTGACATCCATTACGCCGGAATTCTGTAGTGCATCCACCGCATGTCCCGCCCCAGCAGAAACACAAAGGACATGGGACGAGTTGGAGAGGAGATGAAGCGATCGAATATGGTCGAAAACTGAGCCAGAAAGGGAATGTACTCGGCGGAGGTAGGATCGAGACAATCGGAGCTTGGCAATGCGTGTTTCGGGAGCGGAGACCCGGCGGGAGAAAGCATCGCAAGAGGATTTGGGGAAGGGATAGCGAGAGAGGGTGAGGTGAGAGTAGGCAACGGAGGACAAGAAGCAGGAATGGGAGGAGTGGTGGAAGAGGTGGAAGAGAGAGGCAGTCGCAATGGTGGCGAACACCACAGACACACGGTTGAGGAGTCGCCGGACATTTCGATCCATTTTGAGATTATCTATTTGCGGTTGTTGAACCCTAAAAAAATGAGAAATGGGAGAATGGATAAAATAAGAATTAGAATGAAGGATAACAATAGAAATAGAATATAAAAATATATATACAAAATGTAGAAGACAATAATAACTCCATTTATGATTGAGAGGTTGCTCACGATTTTGGAACCAAATAGAGAAGCAAAATGAAGGAATTTGTTATGAATATATTATAAATGTGTAGATGTCATTTATTTTGTAACTCTCCACTGTTGTTGGAATTCATTCTTTATTTATTATTTTAGATGGCTTTTTATTTACAATTTGTAGCTTATAAATAGAGGCTTTGTAATCTTGTATTGTACACACATGAGAAATATATGAATAAAGGAACTGTCATCTTTTATGTGTTCTTTCTATCTTATTTATTATTTGTTTATCTTTATTTTATAACACGTTATCAACACGAGAGCTTTACTAGTTGAAGATTCGAGGTAACTTTGATATCTTTTATTTCAATTCCATTTAAATAAATAATACTTCTAATAAGTAATTACTAAATGGAATAAGTTATCAGTTTATGTACATTTATTTAAAAATGTTTAATATGGTTCGTATAATTTTATATGAAGTACAATTTCTTTTACAATTTTATCTTCTAGAAGAAGATATCAAGAAATTTTCCTGAAGAAGATTTATATGATGTACAAAATTAATATAAGAAGATATAAAAAAAAAAGAATATTCCTGAAGAAGATTTATATGATATACAAATTTTATATTGAGAGTATTTCAATAAATCTTCTTGAAGAAGATTTCAACAAGGTTTATATGATGCACAAAAAATAATATTTATATGTTACCTTATTATATTATATTATGTTAATGAAATGGCCTGAAGCCATATGAATAATGTGTATCAAAGTTAATATTATCTTTATATTATATTAATATTAAATCACCCGAAGCCATATGTTAATAATTACTTTTCAAATGGCCCGAAGCTATATGTTAATTATAAATTCTTAACTTCATCTAATGATCCGAAGTCATTTGTTAGTAATTTCTCGATTGTTACCAAATAACAAAAAATGTGAGGTATTAATCTGAATAAATATGGCATCATATTAATGTGTCTATTAGTTAGATAAATTCTCAATTTTATCGTATGGTCCGAAGCCATTTCTAAATCATTCAATATTAATTTGACTCATATTAATATTTTTTTTGTGTACTGTATTATTTTTGTATTGAATATTATTTTTATTTTTTTCAATAATTTAATCTTCTCAAAAAAGATTTCAAAACATATTGTCTTTTCGAAGAAGATTTCAAAAGATATTAAGAAAGTCTTCTTGAAGAAGATTTCAAGAAATTTTATATGATGCGCAAAATTTATATGATGTTCATATTAATATTATTTATCAATAATTTTAATCTTCCTGAAAAAGATTTCAAAAAATATAATTTGTTCAAGAAGATTATAAGAAATTTTCCTGAAGAAAATTTATATGATGAGCAAAATTTACATGATGTTTATATTATTTTTAGAGTGAGGCTACGGTACTATGCATAGCACGGTTTGGTCCGTGCTATGGCTCAATATTTGAGTTTTCAAAATCCTAACAGTCGATCCGAACCGTTCAATATGATTATAAAATAAATATGTACTTGCAAACCAAATTTTACATTTTTTCGAATTTTTTTACTATTTTTTTAGATAGGTAGAAAATCACTTGATCTGAAAATTCTGGACCATCCAAAAACAGTGATTTTCTACCTTTCTAAAAAATAGTAAAAAGATTCAAGAAAATGTAAAATTTGGTTTGCAAGTACATATTCATTTTATAATCATGTTGAACGGTTCGGATCGATAGTTAGAATTTTGAAAACTCAAATATTGAGCCGTAGCACGGACCAATCCGTGCTATGTACCATAGCCTCACTCTTATTTTTATCTGTAATTTAATTCTCCTGAAGAAGATTTCAATAAATATTTTGAGTAAATTTCTTGTCTCCCTATGGTTGAATAAAAATATCGAGTTGTTGAAGAAAAATCATGAATTTTGTCTAATTAATTATGCTTCATTCCCAGAAGTGAATGCATCAACACATAATAATAATTTCTTGACAAACTCGTAGATGTGGACGTGATAATGAAGAAAAGACTGTAGGGCGCAGAAAGTTGCACTGAGGGAAGGTGTGCATACGTGTACAATGTTTCAAGGTTCAATGCTCTCTGTTTTTCAGACATGGGGAGAGCATCGAACTTGAGACATTCATTTCTCTCTGCTATTCCTTCTAGTTCACTCTCGATGGGGCTACCATTCATAATGGGTCCATCGAGAGAGTTTATTGATTGTGGGGACGTTTAACTCCCGACGGGCGCAAGCTCCGCCGTTAATTACATCAGCAAACCCTTCCAAGTCAGACTGAATACCTTGTTCATTCCGAAATTTATGCCTACTTTTTTGTAAACTGAATAATAGGGCTAAAGAGGGACTCATGTACTGGTCTTTGTATTTGGTTGGTTCTCATTGCTTAGGCGTGTGTATATATATTACGATATATGTGCAATTTTATTTAGTGCAACTTTGGAGCTTGATTCTGAGCAATATAATAAGCGGAATCTTTAATATGACATATAGTTTTATAGAAGGGAATGCAATCTACAATCCTGCAAAGTTTCATAATTTTTAGGGCACTATTTCTAGGCTTAAAGGCTATGCAAAGGCAAGGGAATTAGAGGTTACGATACTTAGTCTAGAATTTAATTAAATTATGTTACGAATTACAAGTCAGCAGACCTATCTTGATCCCGATCCGTGGACCGACCCTACTGAAGGTCATACCGAAGCATACGCAGAGCACGCGGATTACACAGGCGATTAGCGCACACGTCTTCAGCTAGCCTAACAGGTGTGGGATATCTGAATTATCTTTTTTGTGGCGTACTCTTACCAGTCAACCACCTAACCTGTCATCTGTACTATTATTAGATGCATTAAAGCATGTTTAAATTTTCCGAACTGTAATTAGTATTTGCATAAGCCCTTCTAAATGAAAATTTACCGCTTTAAATAGGAGTAGAGTAATTTAATTATAGGTTGTAGATTATATAGATATTTTAGGCTATTATTTGTCCTCTTCTCGTAGAGGACAATAGTATTATTATTATATAAAGCGAGCATATGCATCAGTGAGTGTTGAGTAAAAAGACCGAGTGTCTGCGTTCCATCTCGTAGGATGGGGTGCGAGGCGGCTCGTTAGGCATTGGGCCAGGGGATCACTTGATTCCTTTGGAGGTCTTATTAGCAAAATATTATATGTATTCATTTGGAACTATATATTATTTTCCGATTCATTTTACCATTACGTGCGGACCGGACTCAAGCCCAGAGGCACGAAAATGATTCAAGCTTGGTCTCCCCTACATTAGGAGCTACATGCCTAGTACGGCTTCCGTAGTTGCAGTAGCAGATTTATTTTTATTGCACGGGGCCAGACACAAGCCCTTCCCATTGGTCTGGCCAGGCGGTGGAGTTCCGTCTTTGCTCATGAGGAAACGGATTAACAATTTTTTTACGACTTGCATTGTATGATTTCTCCTATGTTATATGTTTGGATGATGAATCGTTTTAGAGAAAGGAAAACACACGAATTTTGGATATAACCATCGGCGAGCGTGCAATGTCATGTGGGGCAATGCTTGATGTCAATAGGCATCAGGTATCATTGCACCCCCTGATCGCGGTCCTTGGATTATGTCGTGATGGAACAATGGAAATAAATTTGAACGGCATGGGGTGTTATTCTATCCGTATTACTACTTGATCAGAGTCAAAATGATGATGAATTACGTAGGGTTTTGGCTTAGGTTTTGCATATTATCTCACACTTATGTTTAATTAATTAGAGAAAAAGGCTATGTCACCCTTCTTTATGTTTTATCACAGGAAATATGTTTTGGGACTATTTCACATCAAATGGAGCAAGAATCAAGTTAATCGGATAAGCGACGCTCATCGACTAAGTCTCTGTTACGGCCCGCACTGACCGATACAGACCTAGCTGGATACCGACCAGGAGATAGCGCGATACGCATTAAACCCCTCAGTGACATGGTCTAGATACGGACCGTACCAGCCAGTACGGTCTGTAACCAAGGCGCGCTTTGGGGAATAACTGCTCCAGCTGTATCCAGATTAGGTTTCTTGGCCTCCACTCATCTCCAGACGTCCCCTCACTCCTATATAAAGCCCTCTGGACAAAAGAAGAAGACATCTTTGTAATTTTGGTTAAATTTGATTAAGTGAGAAAGAGAGGAGTGTTGTAATGATGCCGTTCCGCGGCTAAGTTCTTTTCTTAGGGGCTAGGCAGTAAACCTTGTTACTCATGATGCTTTGATATATATATTTTCTGTTGATTATGATTTCTTGTTGTTGATTGAAATGCTTTTGTGCTTTATTCTCCCTTCACCTGATTTCGATAATCTAGTTTAATCCGTTAGGGTAGTGACAGTGCTTTAATGGTAAGAGAAACTATGATGGACGAGTCAGCCTCGTTGGGAGCCATTAGATTAATGTGAAGAAAACCTTAGCGGGGAAACCATTAATCGGAACAACAAAACGCGAACCAAGTTCTGTCATTTGCGTAAGTAACTCGTAGTGTCCTATGTAGTAACTTGTGTATTTAAGAGATCCGTCATTTGCGTAAGTAACTCACAGTGTCCTATGTAGTATCTCGATGGAAGTCCCATCATTTGCGTAAGTAACTCGCAGTGTCCTATGTAGTGTCTTCCATATACAACAACATGAAATCAGACCCGACAGAAGTAGAATATCAAAGAGGATTGAGTAGCAATGGTGTGCCGAAACCCTAGGAGTTCTCATCTCTATCTTTATTTTAATTACTTTTAATTGTTGCCAAATTTACATTGATCACAACTTCAACTCTTAAATTTTCAGATTTTGTCTAGCCTTTCGAAAGATTGTGATTTGATCGCTCAAGACTCTAAACCAATATTCCCTGTGGATCGACCTCGATTATACTACTCGATAGGATTGTGCGCTTGCGATCCGAACCGATAGCATTCCCAAGTTTATAAATTTTAAAAGATAACATCGCTCATTTTTGGGTGATCACTACTGTATATTAAATTCTACACACAGTACTCTTGTACTGGACTCCGCTTTGAATATTAAAATAAAACTCTCTTTGAGATTTTGTTTCAGGAATTTTTGCATGTTGGCATGACAGGATAATCGCATCATCTCATCTACTATATTTATTTTTCGTTAAATAGTTATTAAATTAGGATTATTATATTAAATCATGTGCATTTAAAAGTTATGACATTAACCTTACGTAGATTTAGTATTAAAAGTGCTTTGACCATAAATGATACTTGAAGGGATAATTATGGGTCACATACTGGGCGATTGGTCGCTTTACCCACCTTTTGATGAGGGATTTTAGGTACAGAGACTGGGCAACTGGTGTCCCGAGACTTTTGTTTATATATCGGGGCCGTAGATCATGTATCTCCTTTCAGTAGTTTATGTTATATTATCCTGTGGGTTGTATGGACCGATATATTTATGTTTATGTTTATTTTTGGATTGTATTACTATTGCTTCATGTTATATATATGTTTTTGTTTCCACTGTGCATTTATGATATTATTTGTCATTTAGCCTTGCGTGTTTAATGGTAATTAAACACGAGGTGAGGACTGATCACAATCAGTGCAAGATGAAAGACAACTAGAAGAAGCAGAAACCAACATGTACTAGAAGAAAGACAACCAGTAGAACATGAGAAACACAACTAGTAGCACATGATATACAATAAGAAGATGATGAAAGAGAACTAGTAGAACACGTTACACATCTAGTACGATATGAAAGACAACCAGTAGACCATAAAATACAACCATTACAAGACGAGAGATAACTAGTAGAACATGAGAAACACCCAGTGTAACATGAAAGACAACTAGAAGAAGATGAAAAAAAACATGTCGTAGAAGAAAGACAACTAGTAGAACATGAGAATCACAATAAGTAGAACATGATATACAACAAGAAGATGATGAAAGACAACCAGTTGAACATGAAACACATCCCGAATAAGATGAAAGACAACCAATAGAACATGAAAGACAACTAGAAGAAGATGAAATACAACTAGAAGTAGATGAAAGACAACAAGTAGAAAATGAAATACAACTAGAAAAAGATGAAAAACAACAATTTGTAGAAGAAAGACAACCAGTACATAACGAAACACAACTTGAAGAAGATTGAAGACAACCAATAGAATATGAAAGAGAATAAGTACAAGATGAAAGACAACTAAAAGAAGATGAAAAACAACAATTAGTAGAAGAAAGACAACACGTAGAAATGGAAGACAACAAGTAAAACATGAGAAAGACAACTATCAGAACATGAAACACATTCAGTACAAGATGAAAGACAACAAGAAAAAGATGAAAAACAACCAGTACAAGATGAAAGTCAATTAGAACAAGATGAAATACAACAAGTAGTAGAAGAAAGATAACACGTAGAAATGAAATACAACCGGTTAGACATGAGAAACACAATTCGTAGAACATAAAAGACAACCAGAAGATGATGAATGACAACCACTACAACATGAAAAACAACCAGTACAGCATGAACGACAACTAGAAGAACATGAGAAACACAACAAGTAGAACATGAAATACAAAAGGAAGATGATGAGAGACAACCATTTTAACATAAAACACATCCAGTACGAGATAAAAGACAACCAGTAGAACATGAAAGACAACTAGAAGAAGATGAAATACAACAAGCAGAACATGAATGACTACTATAAGAAGATAAAAAATAACTAGTATAAGAAAGACAAACAGTAGAACATGCAAGACAACCAATACAAAATGAAACACAACTAGAAAATGATTAAAGACGACCAATAGAATATGAAAGACAATCCATACAAGCTGAAAGACAACAAGTAGTAGAAGAAAGACAACACTTAGAAATGAATGACAACTAGTAGAACATGAGAAAGACGACTAGCAGAACATTTCACACATTCAGTACAAGATGAAAGACAACAAGAAGAAGACGAAACACATCTAAAAGATGATGAAAGACAACTAGTACATGATGAAAGACAACCAGTACAACATTAAAGACAATTAGAAGAAGATTAAATACAACAACTAGTAGAATAAAGATAACACGTAGAAATGAAATAAAACCAGTAGAACATGAGAAAATAAACTACTAGAACATGAAAAGACAACCAGTACAATATGAAACACAAGTAGAAAACATGAAAACAACAAGTAGTAGAAGAAAGACAACCAGTAGAACATGAGAATCACAACTAGTAGAACATGATTTACAATAACAAGATGATGAAAGACAACCAGTAGAACATGAAGGACAACCAGTACAAGATGGAAAACAACTTGAAGAAGATGAAAACAACAAGTAGTAGAAATGAAAGACAACAAGTAGAACATGAGAAACACAACTAGTAGAACATGAAACACAACTACAAGATGATGAAAGACAACTAGTAGAACATGAGAAACACAACTAGTAGAACATGAAACACAACTAAAAGATGATGAAAGACAACCAGTAGAACATGAAAGACAACCAGTGCAAGATGAAAGACAACTAGAAGAAGCTGAAAAACGACATGCAGTAGAAGAAAGACAACCAGTAGAACATGAGAAACACAACTAGTAGAACATGATATACAATAAGAAGATGATGAAAGAGAACTAGTAGCGCAGGTAACACATCCAGTACAAGATGAAAAAGAACCAGTAGATCATGAAATACAACATACAACTAGAAGAAGATGAAAAAAAAATGTAGTAGAAGAAAGACCACTAGTAGAACATGAGAAACACAACAAGTAGAACATGATATACAACAAAAAGATGATGAAAGACTACCAGTTGAACATGAAACACATCCCGAATAAGATGAAAGACAACCAATAGAACATGAAAGACAATTAGAAGAAGATGAAATACAACTGGAAGTAGATGAAAGACAACAAGTAGAACCTGAAATACAACTAGAAGAAGATGAAAAACAACAATTTTTAGAAGAAAGACAAACAGTAGAACATGACAGACAACCAGTACAAAACGAAACACAGCTAGAAGAAGATTGAAGACAACCAATTGAATATGAATGAGAACAAGTACAAGATGAAAGACAACTAGAAGAAGATCAAAAACAACAAGTAGTAGAAGAAAGACAACACATAGAAATGGAAGACAACCAGTAGAACATGAGAAAGACAACTATCAGAACATGAAACACATTCAGTGCAAGATGAAAGACCACAAGAAGAAGATAATAGACAACCAGTACAAGATGAAAGTCAATTAGAACAAGATGAAATACAACTAGTAGTAGAAGAAAAATAACACGTAGAAATGAAATACAACCGGTAAAACATGAGAAACACAATTAGAAGAACATCAAAGACAACTAGAAGATGATGAATGACAACCAGTACAACCTGAAAGACAACCGGTACAACATGAAAGACAACTAGAAGAACATGAGAAACACAACAAGTAGAACATGAAATACAAAAGGAAGATGATGGCAGACAACCATTTGAACATGAAACACATCATGTACAAGATGAAAGAGTAGAACATGAAAGAAGTAGATGAAAGACAACAAGTAGAACATGAATGACAACTAGAAGAAGATAAAAAATAACTAGTACAAGAAAGACAACCAGTAGAACATGCAAGACAACCAGTACAAAACGAAACACAACGAGAAGATGATTAAAGACGACCAATAGAATATAAAAGACAATCAATCAGTACATGCTGAAAAACAACAAGAAGAAGATGAAAGACAACAAGTAGTAGAAGAAAGACAATACATCGAAATGAATGACAACTAGTAGAACATGAGAAAGTCACTAGCAGAACATGAAACACATTCAGTACAAGTTGAAAAAAGAAGAAGACGAAACACATCTAAAAGATGATGAAAGACAACCAGTACTAGATGAAAGACAACAAGAAGAAGATGAAAGACAACCAGTACAACATGAAAGACAATTAGAAGAAGATAAAATATAACAAGTAGTGGACGAAAGATAACACGTAGAAATGAAATAAAACCAGTAGAACATGAGAAAAAAAACTAGTAGAACATGAAAGACAACCAGTACAACATGAAAGACAAGTAGAAAAGATGAAAACAACAAGTAGTAGAAGAAAGACAACCAGTAGAACATGAGAAACACAACTAGTAGAACATGATGTACAATAAGAAGATGATGAAAGACAACCAGTAGAACACGTAACACATCTACTACAAGATGTAGATGATGAATAACAACATGTGAACAAGAGTAAAACACAACTAGTAGAACATGAAAATAACTAGAAGATGATGAAAGACAACCATTAAAACATGAAAGACAACCAATACAAGATGGAAAACAACTTGAAGAAGATGAAAACAACAAGTAGTTGAAATGGAAGACAACAAGTAGAACGTGAGAAACACAACTAGTAGAACATGAAACACAACTAGAAGATGATGAAAGACAGCCAGTAGAACATGAAAGACAACCAGTGGAAGATGAAAGACAACCAGTAGAAGAAAGACAACCAGTTGAACATTTGAAACACAAATAATAGAACATGATATACAATAAGAAAATGATGAAAGACAACCAGTAGAATACGTAACACATCCAGTACAGTACAAAATGAAAGACAACTAGAAGAAGATGAAAACAACTAGTAGAAGAAAAACAACCCGCAGAACACTAGAAACACAACTAGTAGAACATGAAAGACAACTAGAAGATGATGAAAAACAACCAGTAGAACATGAAAGACAACCGACAGAACATGAAACACATCCAGTACAAGATGAAAGACAACCAGTAGAACACGTAACACATCTAGTACAAGATGAAAGACAACTAGAAGAAGATGAATGACAACTAGAAGAAGATGAAATACAATTAGTTGTAGATGAAAGACAACAAGTAGAACATGACAGACAATCAGTACAAGATGAAAGACAACTAGCATAATATGAAAAACAACAAGTAGTATACGAAAAACAACACATAGAACATGAGTAAAACACAACTAGTAGAACATGAAAGACAACTAGAAGATGATGAAAGACAACCAGTAGAACATGAAAGACAATCAGTACAAGATGAAAGACAACTTTGAAGAAGCTGAAAACAACATGTAGTAGAAGAAAGACAACAAGTTCAAGATGAAAGACAACTTGATGAAGATCAAGACAAAAAGTGGTAGAAATGAAAGACAACAAGTAGAACATGAAAGACAACCAGTACAAGATGAAAGACAACTAGAAGAAGATGAGAAACACAACAAGTAGAACATGAAATACAAAAGGAAGATGATGAAAGACAACCATTTGAACATGAAACACATCCAATACAAGATGAAAGACAGCCAGTAGAACATGAAAGACAACTAGAAGAAGATGAAATACAACTAGAAGTAGATGAAAGACAACAAGTAGAACATGAATGACAACTAGAAGAAGATAAAAAATAACTAGTACAAGAAAGACAACATGTAGAACATGCTAGACAAGCAGTACAAAATGAAACACAACTAGAAGATAATTAAAGATGACCAACAGAATATGAAAGACAATCAGTACATGCTGAATGACAACAAAATGAAGATGAAAGACAACATGCAATAGAAGAAAGACAACACATCGACATGAATGACAACTAGTAGAACATGAGAAAGACGACTAGTAGAAACACATTCAGTACAAGATGAAAGACAACAAGAAGAAGACGAAACACATCTAAAAGATGATGAAAGACAACAAGTACAAGATGAAAGACAACCAGTACAACCTAAAAGACAATTAGAAAAGATGAAATACAACAAGTAGTTGACGAAAGATAACACGCAGAAATGAAATAAACCAGTAGAACATGAGAAAAAAAAACTAGTAGAACATGAAAGACAACCAGTACAACATGAAACACAAGGAGAAAAGATGAAAATAACAAATAGAAGAAGAAACACAACCAGTAGAACCTGAGAAACACAACTAGTAGAACATGATGTACAACCAGTACAAGATGAAAGACAACTTGAAGAAGATGAAAACAACTAGTAGAAATGAAGGACAACAAGTAGAACATGAGAAACAGTAAACAATAAGTAAAACATGAAAGAAAACCAGAGGAAGATGAAATACAACTAGAAGTAGAAGAAAGACAATAAGTAGGACATGAATGACAACAAGAAAAATATGAATAACAACATGTAGTAGAAGAAAAACAACCAGTAGAACATGAGAAATACAACAAGTAGAACATGAAATACAACAAGAAGGTGAAGAACGACAACCAGTAGAACATGAAACACTACCAGTACAAAACAAAACACAACTAGAAGAAGATTAAAAACAACCAATAGAATATGAAACAAAATACAACAAGTAGTAGAAGAAAGATAACACGTAGAAACGAAATACAACCAGTAGAACATGAGAAACAACTAAAAGATGATGAATGACAACCAGCACAACATGAAACACAAGTAGAAAACGATGAAAACAACAAGTAGAAAAAAGACAACCAGTTGAACATGATATACAATAAGAAGATGATGAAAGAGAACCAGTAGAACATGTAACACATCTAGTAAAAGATGAAAGACAACTAGTAGAACATCAAAGACAACCAGTGCAAGATGAAAAACAACAAGTACAACACGAGAAACACGACTAGTAGAACATGAAAGACAACTAGAAGATAATAAAAAACAACCAGTAGAACATGAAGTACAACCAGTGCAAGATGAAACACACCTAGAAAAAGATCAAAAAACAACAAGTAGTAGAAGAAAGAAAACCAGTAGAATATGAGAAACACAACATAGAACATGAAATACAACAAGAAGATGAAGAAAGACAACCAGTTGAACACGAAACACATCCAGTACAAGATGAAAGACAACTAGTAGAACATCAAATATAACAAGAAGAAGATGAAATACAACTAGATGTAGATGAAAGACAACAAGTAGAACATGAAGGACAACTAGAAGAATATTAACAACAACAAGTACTAGAAGAAAGACAACTAGTAGAACATGAAAGACTACGAGCACAAATTGAAACACAACTAGAAGAAGATGAAGAAGATGAAAGACAACCAGCAGAACTTCAAACACATCCAGTACAAGATGAAAGACAACTAGCAGAATATGCAAGACAACCAATACAAGATTAAAAACAATTAGAAGAAGATGAAATGCAACAAGTAGTAGAAGAAAGACAATACGTAGAAATGAAATACAACTAGTAGAACATGAGAAACAAAACTAGTAGAACATGAAAGACAAAAAAAAGATGATGAAAGACAACCTGTAGAAATAAAACACAACTAGTACAATATGAAGGATAACCAGAAGAAGATGAAAACAACAAGTAGAAGAAGAAAGACAACCAGTAGAACATGATATACCATAAGAAGATGATGAAAGGCAATCAGTAGATCATGAAACACAACCAGTACAAGATGAAATACAACTAGAAGAATATGAAAAACATCCAGTAGTAGAAGATAGGCAACACATAGAACACGAGTAAAACACAACTAGTAGAACATGAGAGACAACTAGAAGGTGATGAAAGAGAACTAGTAGAACACATAACACATCTAGTACATGATGAAAGACAACCGGTACATCATGAAATACAACCATTACTGATGAAAGACAACTAGAAGAAGATGAAAACAACCAGTAGAACACAAGAAACACAACTAGTAGAACATGAAAGACAACTAGAAGATGATGAAAAACAACTAGTAGAACATGAAATACAACCAGTGCAAGATGAAAGACACCTAGAAAAAGATAAAAAACAACAAGTAGTAGAAGAAACACTTATAGTACAACACGAGAAACACAACAAGTAGACCATAAAATACAACAAGAAGATGAAGAATGACAACCAGTTGAACATGAAACACAACAAGTAGAACATGGAATACAACAAGAAGATGAAGAAAGACAACCAGTTGAACATGAAACACATCCAGTACCAGATGAAATACTAGTAGAACATGAAATACAACAAGAAGAAGATTAAGTACAACTAGAAGTTGGTAAAAGACAACAAGTAGAACATGAAAGACAACTAGAAGAATATTAAAAACAGCAAGTAGTAGAAGAAAGACAACTAGTAGAACATGAAAGACTACGAGTACAAAATGAAACACAACTAGAAGAAGATTAAAGACAACCACTATTATATGACAGTACAAGATGAAAGACAAGAAGTAGAAGATGAAAGACACAAGATGAAAGAAAATTAGAAGAAGATGAAATACAACAAGTAGTAGAAGAAAGATAACACGTAGAAATGAAATACAACCAGTAGAACATGAGAAGCAAAACTAGTAGAACATGAAAGACAACTAGAAGATGATGAATGACAACCAGTACAACATGAAAGACAACCAGTACAACGTGAAACACAACTAGAAGAAAATGAAAACAACAAGTAGTAAAAGAAAGATAACCAGTAGAACATGATATACAATAAGAAGATAATGAAAGAGAACCAGTAGAACACGTTACACATCTAGTACAAGATGAAAAACAACAAGTAGACCATGAAAGACAACCAGTACAAGATGAAAGACAACTAGAAGAAGAAGAAAACAACAACTAGTTGAAGAAAAACAACCAACAGAACACGAGAAACACAACTAGTAGAACTTGAAAGACAACTAGAAGATGAAGAAAGACAACCAGTAGAACATGAAAGACAACCAGCGCAAGATGAAAGACACCTACAAGAAGATGAAAAACAACAAGTAGAAGAAGAAAGACAAGCAGTAGAACATGAGAAACACAACAAGTCGAACATGAAATACAACAAGAAGATGATGAAATACAACTGGAAGTAGATGAAAGACAACCAGTAGAACATGAAAGACAACTAGAAGAATATGAAAGACAACAAGTAGAACATGAAAGACTACCAGTACAAAATGAAACACTACGAGAAGAAGATTAAAGACAACCAAAAGAAAATGAAAGACGACCAGTACAAGAGGAAAGACAACAAGAAAAAAATGAAAGACAACCAGAAGAAGGTGAAATACAACAAGTAGTAGAAGAAAGATAACACGTAGAAATGAAATACAACAAGTAGAACATGACAAAGAAAACTAGTAGAACATGAAAGACAACCAGTAGAACATAAAGCACAACCAGTACAAGATGAAGGACATCCAGAAGAAGATGGAAACAACAATTAGAAGAAGAAAGACAACCAGTATAACATGATATACAATAAGAAGATGATGAAAGACAATCAGTAGAACATGAAACACAACTAGTTTAAGATGAAAGACAACTAGAAAAGGATGAAAAACAACAAGTAGTAGAAGATAAACAACCAGTAGAACACGAGAAACACAACTAGTAGAATATGAAAGACAACTAGAAGATTATGAAAAACAACCAGTAGAACATGAAATACAACCAGTGCAAGATGAAAGACAAGAAGATGAAAAACAACAAGTAGAAGAAGAAAGATAAGCAGTAGAACATGAGAAACACAACAAGTAGAACATGAAATACAACAAGAAGATGCTGAAATACAACTAGAAGTAGATGAAAGACAACAAGTAGACATGAAAGACTAGAAGAATATGAAAGACAACAAGTAGAACATGAAAAGACTACCAGTACAAAACGAAACACTAAAGACAACCAATAGAATATTAAAGACAACTAGTAGAACATGAAAGACAAATAGAAGATGATGAAAAACAACCAGTAGAAAATGAAATACAACCAGTGCAAGATGACAGACACCTAGAAAAAGATAAAAAAAAAAACAACAAGTAGTACAGGAAAGACAACCAGTAGAACATGGGAAACACAACAAGTTGAACATGAAATACAACAAGAAGATGAAGAAAGACAACCTGTTGATCATGAAACACATCTAGTACAAGATGAAAGACAACTAGTAAAACACGAAAGACAACTAGAAGAAAATGAAATATAACTAGAAGAAGATGAAAGACAACAAGTAGAACATGGAAGACAACTAGAATAATATTAAAAACAATAAGTAGCAGAAGAAAGACAACTAGTAGAACATGAAAGACTGTACAAAATGAAACACAACTAGAAGAAGATTAAAGACAACCAATAGAATATGAAAGGCAACCAGTACAAGATGAAAGACAACCACTACAAGATGAAAGACAACCAATACAAGATGAAAGACAATTAGAAGAAGATGAAATACAACAAGTAGTTGAAGATAACACATAGAAATGAAATACAACCAGTAGAACATGAGAAACAAAACTAATAAAACATGAAAGACAACAAGAAGATGATGAAAGACGTAGAACATAAAACACAACCAGTACAAGATGAAGGACAACCAGAAGAAGATGAAAACAACAAGTAAAGACATCCAGTAGAACATGATATACAATAAGAAGATGATGAAAGACAATCAGTAGAACATGAAACACAACCAGTACAAGATGAAAGACAACTAGAAGAAGATGAAAAACAACATGTAATAGGAGTGAGGTGACACTTAGAACACGAGTAAAACACAACTAGTAGAACATGAGAGACAACTGGAAGGTCATGAAAGAGAACCTGTAGAATACATAACACATCTAGTACATGATGAAAGACAACCAGTTCATCATGAAATACAACCATTACAAGATGAAATACAACTAGAAGAAGATGAAAACAACAAGTAGTAGAAGAAAAACAACCAGTAGAACACGAGAAATACAACTAGTAGAACATGAAAGGCAACTAGAAGATGATGAAAAACAACCAGTAGAACATGAAATACAATCAGTGCAAGATGAAAGACACCTAGGTGAAGATAAAAAAACAACAAGTAGTAAAAGAAAAACAACAAGTAGAACATGAAATACAACAAGAAGATTAAGAAAGACAACCAGTTGAACATGAAACACATCTAGTACAAGATGAAAGACAATTAGTATAAGATGAAAGACAACTAGTAGAACATGAAAGACAACTAGAAAAACATGAGATACAACTAGAAGTAGATGAAAGACAACAAGTACAACATGAAAGACAACTAGAATAATATTAAAAACAACAAGTAGTAGAAGAAAGACAACTAGTACAACATGAAAGACTACCAGAAGAAGATTAAAGACAACCAATAGAATATGAAAGACAACCAGTACAAGATGAAAGACAACTAGAAGAAGATGCAAGACAACCAATACTAGATTAAAGACAATTAGAAGAAGATGAAATACAACAAGTAGTAGAAGAAATATTACACGTAGAAATGAAATACAACTAGTAGAACATGAGAAACAAAACTAGTAGAACATGAAAGACAAAAAAAAAGATGATGAAAGACAACCTGTAGAAATAAAACACAACTAGTACAATATGAAGGATAACCAGAAGAAGATGAAAACAACAAGTAGAAGAAGAAAGACAACCAGTAGAACATGATATACCATAAGAAGATGATGAAAGGCAATCAGTAGATCATGAAACACAACCAGTACAAGATGAAATACAACTAGAAGAATATGAAAAACATCCAGTAGTAGAAGATAGGCAACACATAGAACACGAGTAAAACACAACTAGTAGAACATGAGAGACAACTAGAAGGTGATGAAAGAGAACTAGTAGAACACATAACACATCTAGTACATGATGAAAGACAACCGGTACATCATGAAATACAACCATTACAAGATGAAAGACAACTAGAAGAAGATGAAAACAACAAGTAGTAGAAGAAAAACAACCAGTAGAACACAAGAAACACAACTAGTAGAACATGAAAGACAACTAGAAAATGATGAAAAACAACTAGTAGAACATGAAATACAACCAGTGCAAGATGAAAGACACCTAGAAAAAGATAAAAAACAACAAGTAGTAGAAGAAAGACAACTAGTAGAACATGAGAAACACAAGAAGTAGAACATGAAGTACAACAAGAAGATGAAGAAAGACGACAAGTTGAACATGAAACACAACCAGTACAAGATGAAAGACAACTAGTAGAACATGAAAGACAACTAGAAGAAGATGAAATACAACTAGAAGTAGATGAAAGACAACAAGTAGAACATGAAAGACAACTAGAATAATATTAAAAACAACAAGTAGTAGAAGAAAGACAACTAGTACAACATGAAAGACTACGAGTACAAAATGAAACACAACTATTAGAATATGAAAGACAACCAGTACAAGATGAAAGACAACAAGAAGAAGATGAAAGACAACCAATACAAGATGAAAGACAATTAGAAGAAGATGAAATACAACAAGTAGTTGAAGAAAGATAACACGTAGAAATGAAATACAACTAGTAGAACATGAGAAACAAAACTAGTAGAACTTGAAAGACAACTAGAAGATGATGAATGACAACCAGTACAACATGAAACACAACTAGAAGATGAAAACAACAAGTAGTAGAAGAAAGACCAGTAGAACATGATATACAATAATAAGATAATGAAAGAGAACCTGTATAACACGTTACACATCTAGTACAAGATTTAAAACAACAAGTAGATCATGAAAGACAACCAGTACAAGATGAAAGACAACTAGAAAATGAAGAAAACAACAAATAGTAGAAGAAAAACAACTAGCAGAACACGAGAAACACTAGTAGAACATGAAAGACAACTAGAAGAAGAAGAAAGACAACCAGTAGAACATGAAAGACAACTAGTGCAAGATGAAAGACACCTAGAAGAAGATGAAAAACAACAAGTAGTAGAAGAAAGACAACTAGTAGAACATGAGAAACACAACAAGTAGAACATGAAATACAACAAGAAGATGATGAAATACAACTGGAAGTAGATGAAAGACAACAAGTAGAACAAGAAAGACAACTAGTAAAACATGAAAGACTACCAGTACAAAACGAAACACTACTAGAAGAAGATTAAAGACAGCCAATATAATATGAAAGACAACCTGTACAAGATGAAAGACAACTAGAAGAAAATGAAAGACAACCAATACAAGATTAAAGACAATTAGAAGAACGATTTGAAAGGTTTTCCGATCTTGCGATTGGTTTTTGGACTATCAAGACTGAAGTTTTTTAGGTACGCAATTATATTCTTTTCCTATACTACCCCGTAGTTGAAATATCCCAAAGACCCAGTACAATTTACGTTATCCTGCCATGGGAGCCCACTTGGTTCTAACCCTAGTTTTTGAATCGCTGCCAAGCCTCGTTAGCCGAAGTGTTTGGAGTACTTACATGCTTTATCCTTCTCACACAAGGATACAATAACTTAACACCTATTGGTATGTAGAGGGTCATTGGCATATAATAGACAGAACTATGTATGCAATGACATAATGAAAAAGAATTTAAAATAATAAAGGAAACTCAAATCATCATAAACAAAACATAAACATATATTAAAACATAATTAAGAATTCAAGTACAACCCTCACCCTAGATATGAGAAGTTTTCTCATGGCCATGGCAAAATAAAAGAGGAGAACATGAATTACAACCCAATTGAAGATGGAAGAAGTTGCCTCCTTAGATGACGCCTTCTTCTCTTGCTTGGCTTCCGATGGCTACCCTTCTCTCTCTAAGTAACTCTCTAACTTAACCTAGCAATGAGGATTTCTAGTCTACTATACTGGACTTGACACAATTAAACACGCACACTAAATCCTATTACAAGAGGGGTATTTATAGCCTTGCTAAATGAGAGGTGAAGTAGTGGAAGTAGTGGAGGTGGTGTAAACTTGGAGTGCACTCAAAGTTGGATAGATAAAGCCAAAAATAGCTATGATAGCTTGGCTCTGAAGCAAACGCATCCTTCTAGAAGGCCCATCAGGAATTTGTCTTTCTGGAAGGCCCATTTAGAGAAATTGCCTATTTTTAGGACAGTCCACAGATCGTGCAGTATCAGGGTATGACGCATGCGACATAGAGGAGGCCGCACGACTTCCTAACTTAGCGGTTTTTCTTGTGAGGTGTTGCATGCTCCATGTAGTGTCCCATTTTGACGCCTTATTCAAAAATCGCCTAAATATAATACTTTTGTTCTGTTTTTGCCCTAAATGCGCAACTTTCTCAAAAACCTGCCAAAAACACCTAAAAACACATTTGCGGTAAATAAATAAGGAAAATGGCCATTTTGCATTCGCTTTTCACCATTTTCCGAAAGAAAAGATAGTGATTTTCGCTATATGTTTTGACTTCATCATCAACTCACAAAGGATCAAAATTGCGTTGTGCTTATGTCCCCTGACCATTGTATATTCCAGGATATTCTCACGAAAAGGATCCTTGGCCATAGTACTAGATGAGATGGGTTGTATTACTTGGATGAACCCAAAACTGGCAGCAATTACGTAGTAGGAGGAGATCATATATCTACTAAGAATAAAATTTGGGTATGGCATAAAAGACTAGGTCATCCATCATTTGGGTACAGAGCCCCAGTACGGATAAATGAAGGCCAAATACGCATTAACTCCTAGAGCGACATAGGGGGAGTATGATCCGTATTAGCCAATACGGATCGTACCCAAGGCGCCCTTTGGTGAAATCTTTGACAGCTGTATCCAGATCAGATAACTTGGGCTCCACTCATCTCCAGGAGCCCCTTCACTCCTATATAAGACCTCTGGACTAAACAGAAACATATCTTTGTATCTTTTGTGTTTTCTATTTTCTTAAGTGAGAAGTAAGAAATGTGTAGAGGTTAAGTATGAGAGTATTTCATGTATGGTTGTATCTTTCTCTTATCTCTTTGTAAACATGTCGTTCAGTGGCAAAATTTTGATTCTTAGGGTTGGAAGTAAACCTTGTTACTCATGATGCTTTGATATATAATTTTATTTGATCATTGTTTAGTATTTTATTGTTCGATTACTTTTGCGCTTTATGTTCGATCTTACTTGATTTTGTTTATTAGTCTAGACCGTCATGTGATGGCCACACATGGAAGTTAGTCACCATTGGGCTAATCGAATAAGGATAAGGGAGAATAAAAATACTAGATTAGTGGTGGAGACCTCAGTCGGAGATACCATGGGGACACCCAATATAACTAAGATAGTAGGGTGACGTACCCAGTAAGTGAAGTCTGAATTTTTTTAGGTTAGTCACAGATCTCGTTGCACCAATCGAGACAAGCTTTAACATGATCTCTTGATTGGTAGGGTAATTTTTAGACAAAAGCGACAATCACTAAATTGGATTAGAAACCCTTATACAACAACTGAAAACCAACATCAAATAAGATAAGAATCAAAGCGGATTGAAGTAACAACAGTGTGCCAAAACCCTAGGAATTCACATCTCTATCTTATTTATTTTATTTACTTTTAATTTTCACCAAATACATTGATAAAAAACAACAACTCCTGAATTTCTTATTTTGCTTAGCCTTTCGAAAGATTGTGATTAAATCGCTCAAGACCTTAAATCTTATTCCCTACAGATCGACACTCGTTTATACTACTCGATAGGATTATGCGCTTGTAATATGACTCGATAGCAAATCGGGTTATAAATTTTATTAGCCTGATCACGATTACACCCATCAATGTTGTAACAGCCTATCTATATGGTTCACTTGATAATGACATATATATGAAAGCCCCTAAAGGATTGAAAATGCCTGAAACATATAAGTTAAAACTTAGAGAAAAGTACTCTATAAAATTAAAAATATCTTTCTACAGAACAAAACAATCAGGTCGAATGAGGTATACAATTGAGTGAGTATATCAATGGAGACCGAACTAAACATATTGCGCCAAAGTTCTTTTCAACACATGAACTACAAAAGGAGAGTGTAATAGATGTTAGCCAAATTGGATCAATTGATAATTTGCTAGACCTATTCACAAAATCTTTTTCGACAAGAGTTTTTGAATAACTCACAAAGAAGATTGGTCTACATCAATTGAAGAATAATCAATAATATCAAAAGGACAGAGTCGTTATACATGTTGTATTGTTTTTCTCTTAACTAAGTTTTTATTCCAAATGGATTTTTAATGAGGTAGTTTAAATGGTCCAGGAGTATCATTTTAATATTGATTCTAATCTATCATATTAATAGCGTATAATGAAATATGAACATCCAAGCAGAATTGTTATAAACCAAATTCATTATGGTTTATGTAGATGTTCATTCATCTTCATCTCCCCACTACCCATTTATTCCCACTACTCCCACTATCTATTTATTTGTGGAATTAATTGATATGTCTTTTCATATACAATTTATAGCCTATAAATAGAGACTATATAAACTTGTATGAAATGTTAGACATACACAAAAAATAAATCTACTATTCCTCTCTCTATATTTCTCTTGTTATTTATTTTACTTGTTGTAACTTTATTCAATTTTACAACATACATTTATATATATATATATATATATATATATATATATATATATATATATAGGGAGCGGCTAAGTTGCTGCCGGCAGCATTTCGGCGAGGTGCTTACGGAGGCATATCTTGCAATTTGATGTTCAAACAACAAATTCAAACCGTTAGATGTTCAATCTATATTAAAATCTACTTGGAGACCAAATTTTACATTTTTTGGAATTTTTTTACTATTTTTTAAGCTGGTTTGAAAACCGCTGTTTTTATTAAATTTCTGAAGCATTGAAAACAGCGGTTTTCAAACCAGCTTAAAAAATAGTAAAAAAATTTCAAAAAATGTAAAATTTGGTCTCCAAGTAGATTTAATAATAAAAATCTAACGTTATCCGATCGAATGTTGTGAGAGAGAGAGAGAGATACGTGGAAGAAACTAAGGAGGCCTCGATCTTCGGCTGATCAACTAGCTAGCAAAACACGAACCTTATAATGGAGTATAAGTTGCGTGCATAAGCAAACAAATTAAGTTTCTGATGTTACGACACGAAGGGAGAAAAATGCATATATAATTGGAATAAATACACATTCACACACGATTCACATAAAATCAAACGTGCACAATAAAAGAAACAGATTTTTTGCCGAAAAACCCTAGACAATAACCACACATGATTAAATTAAAGAAACCAAGTAAGAAAGTTTACCATTATATACACAGTTCAGTTAAACAAAACCATGTACAATTGTTCAGAATCATACACGATTTCTTATTAAAAAAGAATTGTGTGCAAATATAGGAGTTTTTCGTACACAGTTGCATTTATATGGACCGAGTGTGTATGATTGAGCTCATTTTCGCACGAGCGTCTCCTTCATGTACACATTGTTTATTTAGAATTTTCTCACATCCGTGTATGATATGTCATGTATCGTTAACGATCGTCTACAACTAATGATTGTCTGTCTGATCGTCTGTTATTTAGAATTTTCTCACATCCGTGTATATATGTCATGTATTTTTTAAGATAGGTACAAAATCATTGTTTTTAGATGGTCCACAATTTCATGAAAAACAGTGATTTTGTACCTATCTTAAAATAGTAAAAAAATTTCAAAAAATATAAAATTTGGTCTCCAATCATATTTTAACGTGAATATCATATTGAGCAGTTTGAATCGTCTATTTAAACTTTAAAATTGAAAATAAAGATGTTGGGGTACGTACGATTGGAGAATGAAGCAATAGGCATTTATGCCAATTAATGTTCAACTAACATTGCATAACAAATTTTATAATTCCAATGTACACATGAAAACGTAAAAATGAAAACCATTCACGATTCATATATATAAGCAAAACTACTATAGCTAATGATAATAGTAGCAGCATACTCCTATAGGAGAAACCAGTCAGAATCATTCCTGAAGAAGTGCCCGACGACAATAAAGGTGATAGAGCAAGTAGCCGGAAACAAGCACGGTGATTGCTACCTTTGACATCGTCAATGACATTTGGGCTGGTGCTGGTGTATATGCCTTCATAAGAAGTGGCCGAAAACAAGCACAAAAATAGACCAAGTTGCAAAAAACAAACATGGTGATTGCTACATCTAACATCATCAACGACATTGGGCCTGGAACACTTCCGATGGCCATTAACATCATGGCAGCGAACATCATACATTGTATTAAAAATCGATCCATCACGGCTTCTGTTCTCTCTCTTTTTGTTGTCTGTAGCAAGGTAAAAATGCTTTATGAAATTGTCTCAATGAAAACTGGGAGACAAATGGTGGAATTTATAGGTAAGGTTTTTATAGGATGAATTTCAAATAAAGCCATAATACATACATAAAAATAGTTATATATAATCTATAAAAGACAATTTTAAATGCAAAGCACGGAGTGTCTGTTTTTATATTTCTCAATTTAATTATTATTTACTTTTATTTAAATTTCTTTTATTTGAAGGTTTAATTTTCAATTGTTATGTATTCCTAATTAAGGTTTTAGCTGAACAACTTCAGAGTTCAGTTATGTAGTTAATAAAGAAATAGAGAAGTTAAAAACAGTAATTGCATAAATATATTTTTTTTTCTTCTAAAAATATCTTGAGAAATGTGACGTTTATAACTCACTTAAAATTTAAATTGTAAATTAAATCAGGCTAATATTACTGACACCGGCATGCATGTCCGGTAATAGAACTCCAATAGAACTTAATTGAGGATTTCATTCGATCAGAAGATAATTATGTCTACAAGTTTAATTGCATAAAATAATTGTAAATTAAGTCTTAATTCAACGAAATTGATGTGACCAAATTGTAAAATATTCTTTTGATGAAAAGAAAAAAATAAAATGTTTGACCAACTAGAAACCAAGCTAGCTATGAGAATGTATGTATTTTAAATAAAAATATCAGTTGAATTCTGTACTAAATCCAAAATGCTTTGTCCCTAAACGACAATTAATGGGAAGAGAAAAATTTCAATTTATTTGCTACAAAATATACTTCATATATTTCTTTCAAAAAAAGAAGAAGAAGAGATATACTTCATATTTGACAAACTCTTAACCTTAGTCTCTTATATATTAATTGTGATCTACATATATTATCGAATATGATACGGGTCGGGTAAATGGCTAAAAAGGTACCATTGACACCCCTAGTTCCCTGGTTCATCAGATTGCCATTTAGGGGTCCCGGATGGTTCATCGCCGCCTGGTATTACAATTAGAAGTCAAATTTATTATGCGCACAAAATTATAATGAAATTGAGTTGGTTCTGTGGTGCGATTTTCTATCAAAAGTAGGATGTATATAGTCTTTATTAACAAAATTTAGTCTCAATTTAGCTAGAATGCTAAATTATGCAGTACACCAACCAGATACTAAAATTGTCAAATGGTTGATTAATATAACGAGAGCTCCAAATTGGTTGGTCACACACAAGTACTAGACCATACACAAACGTTACCAAAATCTGTTAAGGTAATTGTTCTGGTAAAAAGAAGAAAATTATACTACTCGCTAAAGGGACAGTTTCAGACCAAAAACTTATTAGAGTAGGAGGAGAGTTTTTTTTTATTTTATTTTTATATTTTATAACAAAAATGAATGTTTAAAGGATAAAGGAGGTGCTGTCTCTCTCATTTCACATTATCCTTCCCTATTCAAACTATGGAGCAAGGTTAGATCTCCACCTTGTTTCACCTACTCCTTTTTCTAAGCATGAGATGAGAATCAAATTTTTTAAATCATGTCGTTTATTTTATTCTTGAAGATTTTTCTTATTCATGATTAAATAATGAATGATCTCTTAACATCTCAATTATCTCCTATATATATCTCAGTAGTTAAAGTTTATTATTTAACCATCTCTTTAAAAGTTCATTTAATGAAGAAATTATCAATCGCTTATGGGGCATCCAATTATTCCAAGGGGAACAGCTAAACAACTGTTCAGGACAGTTTTACTCTGGACTTCAAGATTTTGTAACAGTTAGTAATTTAATTCATCAATTTTATGAAATTATTATATTGGTACAGGGAATTTGAACACTATAATTATTACCATTCTCTTGAATTGTTTTTATTTTCAGACTAAAGAAGTCTATAATTCATCCTTTTTTCCCAGCACGAAATTAGCCCTAGTTAATATATGATTCTTACCACACTAGTTCAAAATTTACACTATTATAGAACAATGTAATTATAGGTCTAAATTCAAACAATAAAACTTAATACTTGAGAACATGGAAACTAATAATAATCAATGGCTTTTATTTATTTTTTATTTTTTTTTTCCTTTGTAAATCTGATGATTTTGCCTTTCTTTTTTATAAATGCAATCACCATGACTTTATTAGATGTTATCAGTGTAAAAGCCAGTCACCTGATCTGTATACAACGAGATTGTGCTGCATGCATTTAGGTACTTGTTATTTCATTACATTTTCATGAAAAAATTAAGTATCTCAATTTGTGTAAAGATTAAGAAAAAATAAATACACAGGCAGGTACAGAAAGATATATAATAAATCCAAGTCCTATAATTAATAAAAAGCAAATAAATATCCAATTGTCTCTTACAACAATGACATGCATTCCTACGCAGCTTAGTAGGAAATAATTAGAGAAGAAAAATGGTTGAGTGTATGACATTCAGTCATACCAGTACTCAAACAACCATTTTAATTCATGCAAAATCAGCTATAAAATAACAACAACCACACCTATGATAATTGGTGGAAATATTGTCTCGGCATAGAAAGTCGCATGCTCAATACTCAATACGAAGTGTTTGCATTGAGGATGATTTGACGACCTCGAGACAAATTTCATGCATAATTAAAATTACAGAAAATGAATAATAAAGCAGTAAAAAGTAGTTTTTCTTTTTGCATCAGAAATTGAAGTCCCTACACATAATTAGATTCCTCACCAGTTGACATCCTAGAGCTGCAATGAGAGAGAGTATATATAATTATGTTTTCATAATGTTGTAACGATTGAGGTTTACTATATATATATGTTTTTTGTAGATAACATGGACATGTTCACAAGGTCCAAGAGGAATTGAAACATGAACCAGCCCCAAATCACCCCCCACAAACCCCACAAACAACCAAATGTCTAACAAAGGGAACCTGCTAAGGAAAAAGGTCTGACATGGAATGGACCAATCAAGATGTGATGCATACCCAACCTACGTTAAGTTTGACCGACAAAACCGAACCTGAAACCAAATTGGATACAACCTCCCTGTTTCTTTCATTTTACCTCAACTGCTTTGCAAGGGAAGCTTGAGGTTTCAACTTTTGCAAGGACAGATAAATTATATCCAAGCAAGAAAAATGCAGAAACTGAGCTTAATTACCAGGTTGCCGGGCACATCAATGATATCATCCAGAGGTGAGAATATATCTTCCGGGGGCTCTTCCGGGGGCGCTGCCATTAGGAGGCCAGAGAGTGGGTCAGAGTTGCTACTCGAATTCCTATGTAACACCATTTAATAAAAGAAATTTTGTTAGAACACATGTAATAAACTATTTTTACTTGCTAGCCTAGCCCTGTGATTGTCATATCTGGTACCGGTTCATGAAAAGTGGCACAAGTATCCAGCATATCCAGGACTTTGGGAGTTTAATTTACCCATTGGGATATAGTGTTAAATTTAAGCATGAGCAAAGGAGTATTGAAGAAGGGCCCATTTGCATATTTGGGGCAAGAAGTACAGCTAGGTTTCTTTTTGTAGACAAAAGAACTACTTGTTTTGTAGACAAAAGAAATAAAGAAGGAAAGAAATGAAAAAATAAGTACATGTTTGGCTGAAGCAAGTTGGTTCCCTGGTTCATCAGATTGCCATTTAGGGGTCCCGGATGGTTCATCGCCGCCTGGTATTACAATTAGAAGTCAGATATATTATGCGCAAAAAATTATAATGAAATTAAGTTGGTTCCATGGTGCGATTTTCTATCAAAAGTAGGATGTAGTCTTTACTAACAAAATTTACTCTCAATTTAGCTTGAATGCTAAATTATGCACACAAACCAGACACTAAAATTGTCAAATGGTTGATTAATATAATGAGAGTTCCAAATTGGTTGGTCACACACAAGTACTACACCATAACCAAACTTTACCTAAATCTGATAAGGTAATTGTTCTGAAAACAAGAAGAAAATTTATAGTACTCGCTAGAGGGACAGTTTCAGACTGACCTGGTTAGTTGAATGTTGAACGGAACTGGCACTGGCACTGGCTCTCTCTCTGAGACTAGACATCTCCATCTGATTGGCCAAAAAAAGAACAAAGAATCAATCTCTAGTGTAGCTTAGTAGCTCCAATTATAGAAAGAAAAGTCGATTTGTGTAACTTCATTTAAAATGTATGCACCTTCTTTTTTGCGATCAGCTTGATTGAAGTTTTGAAGGCAATTTGCAGGATCTTCAATTGTTCTATGTTTCTGTACATACAGATAATTAGGCCTAGTTTTTCTCAAGTTTAGAAAGTAATGCTATAAAAATATTCCAATTTCAAAAACTAAACCTAATTTGCTCAACTGAACCTCCATTAAGATGATTTGTCTTAGCCGCAATTTGTTATTAGGCTATACTAATGCACACACAGAAATAATTAGTTAAGGTACTAGTTCAACTTCTTACTAAAAAGTGCACTCCATTGCTGACAAAAATAATAATAAAGAGAATCCAGTGTTCTACCAAATTACCTTAACCACAGATTATTCCATTAAAATGTAAAGCTACAAGACAATCCTATGTTCTACAAACTAATCCTAATTTGTTCAACTGAACCTCAAATAAAATGATCTGTCTTAACCCAAATTTTTTAATAGGCTATACTAATACACAGTGAACAGGAAAAACAAATAATTAGTTAAACTACTGGTTCAACTGCTTATAATAAAGTGCACTCGATTAATTGCGGTCAAAAGGAAATATAAAAAATAAAATGAAACCATGAGTTGAACTTATGTGTTTGGTGAAATTATTACCCAAGCTCAGCAAACTTTTTGTCCTGGCCCTGTAAAGAAAAAATACAGTCAACAATTACAAAGAGAACCATTAAACATACATATTATGGATCGATCCGTGCTATTTATTCATATCTCTATTTTTAAAGTTCAAGCAGTAAATCGGAACAATTAAACATGATATTGAGCATTAATTTCTTATCTTCGACAATTATGCATTTTCTTTTAGATGAAATCGAAACAGACCTTTTAAGAAAATTTATTGGCGGTCATTCAACAAATTAATTTATTTTATTATTATTTTCTTATATATTTTAAGTAAAATTGTTTGTTGTCAATAAATAGCAATAATAATAATTATAACAATATTAAATTTTAACATATATTAACTTTTATTAGGATTTTTAATATAAAACACAATAAATTGTACAAAATATCGTGGGATCAATGCGGCAGCTAATAAAGGATTGAACCAAAAAACAGTCCCTTCAATGGGTGGAACTAAAATATAATCAATTTGTATTCAACATATTGTATTTTATATTTCTATAAATAATTTTTTTCAGGAATGTCTTTTGGCAAAAGATAAGAAAAAGCAGTAGATCATAATACCTGCATGATTTCATCAAAAATTCCGTATCCCCTGAAAAAGACCATTAAAGAAAAGGTGTTTGAGTTCTATGTTTCAATTGACATAGAAATTAACAGAATTCTCAATTTTGGTTAACAGCTAGTAGACCAAGATGTAAAATGAAATGAAGAAAAACATTTCTCAATTGTGGGCTAGAACATTAGAGAAAATTAAACTGGTATCAAACTGGTACCAAATATGGGGCATTTGTTGTCAGCTAAAAATAATAAAGGATAAAATTAATTACCCTTGATGCATGAGCTCTTGAACATCAATTTTATGGTCCTTGTCTTTTTGGAAAGCTTTTTCTAAAGCCTATTTATGTAAAGTAAGAATTTTTATATCAGATTGATATTAGTTATAGCCAAACTTATTGGAAATTTTTTTTAAATAAATAAAATATTAAAAGAACTAGAGTTTATATTATTGTCTACCTTAATACCTTCCTTCTTACTGCTCATCCATATATATAAGAACACACCAATAATATGAAAAGAAAAAAAATATGTTAATAGAAAAAGAAGTAACTAGCAACAACTGAAAAAACAAATAAACTATCATACCTCTCATATCTCTCTTTTGGACTCGCTTTAACAAACTTGTTTACTATATCCTCAAAATTGCTGAAAACACAATACAAAAATAATAAGACAATTTTATTGGCATTAAGGACTAAGCATTGCAAAATCAAAGACAAGAGATAAGGAATTAGTGGTTACGTATTCGGTCCTAAGACAAGCTCTGCCTTCCCATAAGGATTAAATAAGAGAATAAAAAGTGGGGTATCACATAAAATGGACAATTCTTTCCCCTTCTTTTTTACACCATTTGCCCTCTTGCTATAGCTTGACTTTCGTTTCAAGCGTTCCAACCGCTCGATTGTCAACTTGTTTCGACCCATCCTATTAATTTTCAAAAAACAAAAAAATCCTGGATTACTCTAACCTAGAAGTACACTTTCCCATAAGTAAACATCTTTAGTATCAACAAGGAATACAGATATTATAAAAGCACAAGTTATTATTTGTCAAAGCAATCAAATTAGCATAACAAATAAATGTTTTCTTATTTCTCTTATGAAAAATTAAGTTCTTTCATAGAAATAAACCGAAAACAAGGTTAATTAAATCCGGCGGTAATTTCATTATTCCTTGTAAATGAGAATTTTGAACAAGAACAACACATATATAGGTCTAACTTCACCATCTAGAATACAATAGGATATATTTTCGATGGTTTTTGCAGTAAAGTTTAGGGTCAAGCCACCCAATTGTGTTTTAATATCTATTATGAATTCTCCATCTAGGTTTCAAACCTGCTACCTTCCAAATAAAGAACATTGCCTTTGTCACTAGACTAAAGACTGATTATTTATTAATTTCAGTTCTATGCAAATAATTAAGCAAAAGAAAGGTTAAATACAGTTCTTACATCAAAATCCTAAAAAACTTGCAAACCTTTGAAGCAAACCAAATAATAAACAATAATCATCTTTAGAACAGTACAACTAAACCCTGGTTTAAACCCTAAACCAAGGTGAATAAAAGGATATATGACAAACCTCTCACAAGCGCACTAACTGGAGCAACTCTTAATTGGTAGAGATAATTAACATAAGGGTTTATATATATCCATGCCAGTGTTTAAAAAGGACGGTCCGGAAATATTACTTTTTCAAAAGGTGCGTCCATTATATTTTGAGTACTCCAATCTATTTTTTTAATGGACCCCCTTTTAGATTCGTGCAAAATTAGATTTGTTAATTGCGCCTGATTTTTCGCCCATTGTGATATTATATATATTCAGTTGGTCCGTATATATCATGCTATATTTATCGTCACAAGGGTATTTTTGTTATTTATACAGTTTAAAATTACATCACATTTTTGGTATGTCCAAATTATCTTCTTATCAAAATTAAAAAAATAATAATAATTTAGACATACTTTTCGTACATGATGTTATATATTTGACTCTTTATAGTTTAGTGATTTAATCATTCTACCAAAACTTTCTTTTAATATTTTTTGGATTTTTCATCTTACATGTAAATTTGTACTTTTATATATATTATCGGAATGCATTTTGTTGATGGACAATGGTCAACCGACCTTAGAAAATAATGACTAAGCCCAAATTAAGTTTGTTCTAATTTAATTTAATTTGGTGAATTGCAAAAGTTATTTTTGCGATGTAAGTATGTTATTGTATGATTTTAGTGAATCATATCAGGGTTCTACATATATAGCTAGCTATAGCGTATGATTTTATTGAATCATATCAAGGATCTAAATAGCTAGCTATAGCTACGCTATAGATTTTTCGGACCACTAAAGCTAAGCTATGGAATAAAAGTGCGCTAATTCAACTATCACCGCTATAGCTGTAATAGTTGTCCGCTATTACTGTTACGCGCTATTGTGCACCGCTATGCTACATGGACTTTTTTTATTATTTATTTTTGCAATTTACATGGGTTTTTGTGCCTATTTGTGATGCTACGTGGTTCGTTATGCTAGGTATGCTAAATCGAACTCTGTGCTTATGTTCCTATTTGTGATTTAGTTTCTCCTTCTATATTGGAAAATATTCAAATATTAAATCTTCATTTTGCTTGCTCTCCGTTTAATATTCACTTGTAAAATTATTATCATTTATTTCAATCGAAAGCTGATTTCGATTATATAATTTGTAAAATGATCAAATAGTAATAGACTTCATTTCACTTGTAAAATTAATTGCTCTTCGTTTGTTATAATCTGTCATACTATGAAGTATGAAATGTTAAAGAATGTTACCTTGTCGATCCTTTTCTTTTTTCTTATTTGCATGATTGAAGAAAGTATAGACTTAGATTAGTTGTCATTTGGTTGTTACTCTAATTCCCCATTGTTGATAATGTTGACAATTAGTAAAAATATAGAATATAATTTTTGAAAAGAAAAAAAAAATGCTATGTATAATAGCTTCCTCTATAGCTACGCTATTCGTGATAGTTTTTTTTTAGCATCTCCGCGATGATGCGATAATCACAATTTAAAACCTTGAATCATACAAAATATATTTGAGCTTTTTATTTCAGAGTAAAAACAAATTTTTTTTATTAGTTAACTATTCAAATAAACATAATTTAAACAAAAAAAAGGGACAGAGAGAATGGTGCTCTCATACTATCATAAAAGCAAAAAGGATATTTTATTAGAGTTTGTATCGGCTCATGTACCGGACTAAGTATGATACTCCAGTCGGACCACATATCTCTCTTCTTTGTTGTTGTGCTACGTCTCATGTATTTTCTTTTATTGTTGATTTACCCATGAGAGGCTAAACAACGCTTTTCTAGAGTGATGGCTTGTAATATTGAATTCTTATAAGTTTAGTCTAGTTATTTCTTTTAATTATCTTATGCACTTGATTTGATTTACTACTGCAAGCTTATCTTTGTATTAGTATCTAGTATGGTGCGTTCTAACCTTGTTCGTATGGTGATGGCCACACCATAGTGTGTAGGCAATTTCGGGTTATCCAATTAGGGTTAGAATACAATAACTTAGACCATATAGATTAATGGGGGAATTTCACGTATACCCCTCAAAAGCTTCAAAATTACATATTCCCCCCTCTAAATTTGGAAATTATGTATTTCCCCCTCTAAACATAAAAAAATCACATATTTACCCATTTTATTGTTTTTATATTAAAACACATTCTAAATTCATAAAATACCCATTTTACCCTTTTTATTAAAAAACATAAAACGTCCATCTGACTCCAATCACGGATCAAAATTACTTTAAGATCCGTGCACACTAGATTAGCACGAATCTTGAAACGAACACGCACATATCTTATTGCGATGCGCGCGGATCGGACGGTAGAGGAACCCTTTAGATTCAAATTTGAGTTCGATGGGGGTTTCATACTTTTAATAAAGGGTAAAATGGGTATTTTATAAATTTAGAATGTGCTTTAATATAAAAGACAATAAAATGGGTAAATATGTGAGTTTTTGAAGTTTAGAGGGTGAAATACGTAATTTTAAAATTTAGAGGGAGAAATACGTAATTTTGAAGCTTCTAAGGGGTATACATGAAATTACCCCTAGATTAATAGACCGAAAGGGTGAGATCTAAAGGTACGATCTTAGTAGTAATTACATAGCAATCTCTAGATCTACAAACAAACATCACATTTTATTGATTCCTAGTGGGGCAATTTCGATTATTGCAACTACGGAAAGAAATAAGAAAGGACGTAACATGAACGACTTAAATCCTCCTAGACTTGGTAATTGAAACTTATCATACAACTCCATACAATTGATTAGCGCAAAGTCTGGGTACCATCCCCATACTAGTCATTTTCGATTAGGTTTTGCAACACGAGAGTGAGCAGTACTATTTCATGATTAGTAGCCCTCATATTTGCATTCGGTACCAGTTATGAAGTGGTTCTGATTAAACCGCACGCAATACGAATGATTGGTAGAAATAACAACATAATACTGATTTTCATACGGTTCTATGACAAACCGCATGCAAACAACTTGAGTCCAGAAACTAAATGAAATAATTAAGAATGATAGAAATCCTGATCCCTAAAACCCTTTACTACTTGTAATAATATGTACTTTAATACTGATTGTTCACTCGCAACTATCAACTAAACACCTATATAAACAAACACACGTCGAATTAGTGAATGGTTTAACCTTAATACACTATCCCTGTTGATCGACACCCCGAATTATTCTATACGATAGGTCCATGCGCTTGTGAACCGATTATAAAGTGGACAATATATATCAAAGCGGGAGGAAATTTTAGGCATGTACTGGGAGTGAAGAAAACAATTAGGCATACTTGCCATCTCCATTTAAAATGAAAAGATATATTTGTCAATTTATTTTTAAATAACTGAAATAAATATATAGAGATAGAAAAAAATATTAAGTTTTGTGTAGATAACTGAAATAAACACACGCCGCTACGCTCAACAACGCAAGACAGTTAAATCATCATACACAATCATATATACATACATTACCAATGACATAGACAAGAGTCACAATACATGAAGACATGTTCTTTTGAGTTTCATAATATACATATATAAGCAAATAGAAAATAAACCTATTACGGTATAACTAAATACATAGAAATACTGTAACAAATTTATTTGAAAGAAACATATACTTTTTTTTGTTGCAACTTCTGCACCTTTCAAGTTCGACCTCTGGTTTTCATGCCTTTCGCTGTAACATCTTAGTTTTCTAATACTGGCAAAATTATATAACTTCAAGTGAAGTGTTTTTTTTTAAATAACAACTTGGATAATTTCCATGTGTATTTATAAATGAGAAAAAACAGGTAATTGATTAATAAATTTCATAAGTGTTGAGATTAGAAAATTTTAAAATATCGTAACATAATTGATTTGCATTTTAATATATGGTAAAATAATAGTAGATGTTAATTAATTAAATTTCATTTTCTTGTAAAGTCATAATGATTAGAAAAGTTTTGTAGGGATATCATGACATTTAGACGGGTAAAAACAATTTCATCCCTTTTAATCGTCTAAAACAGATTCTCTTTTTTGCTAATAGTCATACTCCATATTTTGATCATTCAAAGCGTGATTATAACATCATCATCGTACTTTTCCTTGTCCCATCAACTTACGTAGCCAACAAAAAGAAAACAAAAATAACAAAACAGAGTAAAATACAAAGCTTAGTAACCAGTGATTTAACGACACATTTCTCTATAGTTGGCTTAATCTAATAACCATTCAAACATGCTTGATTAATCCACACAGAGACATATCAAACTATGCATGCAATAATTTTAAATTTCCCACTTTTTAAATTACAATCATGTTAATTTGCCAAAGTCTAGCAATAAAAACATATTTTTTTTTTAAATAACTGATATAAATATATGAAGATAGAAAAAAATATTAAGTTTTGTGTAGATATTGAATATTATGGTGTATTCATAAAAAAAATGGACTAGTTTAAAAAATTTATATCAACACACTAGGAATTATCCATTTATATTAAAGCATGGTACTAATAATATTCTATTTTCTATTTATAAATAAAAGAAAGTTCTAGTTTGCGAGCCTTAATTTGGTACGGAACCAAATTCGAAGTGTTATATTATTATTAACACCATATTGTTGTACACAAATACTCACAAGAAAAATGCGCCAAGAAATCTCACAAGATTATGAACATAGCCAACTAATATATCTTTTCACTATAATAGTTGGTTAACAATGCTATTTGAAAGTATTCCTTTTTCAAACACAGTTTAATTAAGGAAATAGAGGATATCTATTATTGTTCACTAATCACTAGACCGAGAGTGGATATGATACACATTGTGATTGATTGATTAACTTAGGCATGAAGTAACTAACGATGTAAATATGATACCTTTTTTTGAAAAATGAGACGTATATAGATAAAATTACTAGGACAGATTAGGAATGTACCTTTTTTTGAAAAAATCACACACCAAAAATATAAACTGTACTGCACCGCCTTTCTAAATTTCATTAAAGCAACCCCCTCTCCCTTCCTATATAAGGATTCATTTGTTTTTCTTTGTCTCCCACCTCTCTCCTCCCTATAATCTCTCTTTCTCATAGAAACAAACTCCTCTTCTTTGCTTGAAGAATCATAATCCAACCACAACAAAGAAGAATAATTAATTATGGGAAGGAACAAGATAGATATTAAGAAGTTGGAGCCAGCAAGTCAGAGGAGAGATACATTTAAGAAGAGATCAGAAGGCATCAAGAAGAAAGCAAAGGAGCTTTGCATCATATCTGATGCTCAGGTGCTTCTTCTGATGCGTGATCCCAAGGGGCAATACCATCTATGCCATGGAAATAACAGGTACTTAAATCAATAGTTCACTTAAAATTTATATCTTATTAAATCATTGCATAATTGATTGTTCTAGATGATCCTCTTACATGTTTGCTAGCAATTGATTCATAATAGCTTGCACCCCGACCCTACATTGCGACGCCATCTTATTTTTTATTTCAAAAATAAGACAACTGATGTCGTTTACGATTTTAAACAGATTTGTTTTACTTTTCTTATCTCAGCACTTTCGATGGAGTTGTGCAGAAATATCTTTCCGAATCTCAAGAGAACCTCAAAGACTCGTACGTCCATTGTCAAATGTTTACTTTTCAAATCAATTTATTATTTTCTAGATATCTTTCATTTTTATTATCTTTCTAATACTATGATCTACTCTCTCTTTTTTAATTTACAGAAGGCGGAGCGGCATGAAAGTAAGATCTTGAATTCTGCTCTTTTTATATGTTAAATCACCGATATCTATTTTAACTATGAATTATTTACTATGTGCAATACGCTTCTGCATTTGTTTTTAAAGTTAATGATAAATCTTAAATATTGTTGTTTGTTTTTGTAGCTTCTGAAATATGAAAAAGACAGTCATGCAATCAATGCTATCTCTCTTTTGGATCATGGGTCTGCTTATCTTAATCTTTCTTTCCTGTTTTTAAATACTAAAGTACCAAAACCTAATTTACAACTCCAAAGATCCAAAGGCATAAATCATAAAAATAGATTGTCATGCGTTCTTATTTCTTGATTTCTTGATTTCTTTCCAGTTATTTTTGTTAAACGTTTAATATCTGATTTCTTGATTTGTTTTCTTGGGTACAGCATGAAGCCTATTAATAACAAGAGTGGCTCTCAGGTAAATTGCAAGGCTTAATATCTCGTTGTCATTCTATTTCTAATTTGTTTAATATTTCTATGAGCACAAAATAATGATTGATTGCTTGTTAATTTGACAGGAGATGGATCCTGAGCATATAAAGCAAGAAATATCTAAATTGGAGAGTCAAATGGGGCCTTTACGGTAATATAGATAATTTTTCTTAAATTTTAGTCAAGGTTTTAAGCTATGCAAATAGATCAAAAGCAGCAATTAATTATCAGATATAGGAACAATTAATACGGTAAAACTTGTACTCGGCATCTGTTTCTGAAATAACGAAGTCATATATCAGATATGTCATTATGGATCAATATATACCCACCTTACAGTTTCTGTACATAACACAACAATATGGACCCGAGAACCAGTTTCATACAAAGCCCTTTCTAGATATCATTATTTTCAGTTATATTAATTAGTTTCCATATATATATTTAACCTTCTTTTGTATATTTTCAGAAACATCGATGAAATTGATGCCATAGAGAGGTTTGATGAACTCTCAGCGATGGAATGTTCTATCATGGAGTTACTGACAAAAAATGAACAGGAGATGGTAATGTATCATGTTTTTTCTGAAAATTCCTTCTCCCCTTTTCTCAATTACATATCAATAGGAGTTCACATGTTAAAAAAAGAAGATAAAGATTTACAAACCCATAAGATTACATACAGAAATTGACTGTGCATGCAGTACTTGTATGATTATCATTTTTAACTAATTCAAATATGTTCGAGGTCAGGACTACGTATTACACAAGACCAGATTTCTTAAGTACTGAATGAATACTGTATCTAAGGATGACCAACAAGACTACTGCAGTGTTAAGTGATACCAAAATGTACTCTCTGATATGCATTTGCCTTTATTTTTTTTCTAGATACAAATTGTGGAGCAACAAAAGTCTGGTTGTTCTGATCACTCCATGATTATTCCATATCATCGGTAAAATTTAGAAGTATTTAATATTTTGAATTATGTCACTATTTAGTACATATGGCTATATTTATTATATATGGTTATCTGCAGGGATAATTTACAGGGCTTTGCAAACACAAGTGTACCGGCAACAAATTATGGTGACAATTATCAGATGGACCAACAATATGTCACAATGTTCAATCCCACCCCTTTTTCATATCAGAGGTTAGATAACAAAAAGCTTAGATAGTTAAGAAAATAGGAATCAAAATGTATATAACCTCAGCTTAAGTTTCAAACATGTGTAATACGTACTGTCAACTAATAGTGCATGTAATTAAGGAAAAGCAAATATATTAATAAGAAAAAGGCTGTTAGTTTATACTAATTAAAGAGGTAATTAATAAATAGCACAGAAGTGCAATTAACAATTTAATTGTTGATGTAATCATGGTTTCATTCAGGGATTCAATGGCCTCCACGAGCACGGCACTGCCATTGCTCCCTGTTCCTTCCATGGGTGGAATGGAGCAGCTAGCAAGAGTCGAGTCGATACCTACTGCTATGTATAATAGGTTGGATAACAAACTAATAATTAAAATTAAGATATTAACTTAAACAATAAGCTGCGTAGAATCATTATTGTTGGCTAGTAAATACATATCAAAGTAAAAACGAAGATATTAACAGTTAAAAAAAGGTGGAAAAAAAATGTTATTATATTTTGTTACAAATGCAGCTAGTTCATATTGCATTAGTAAACAATTGATATATTGGTACAATAAATGGAGTGCAATTGATGTGGTGATTATAAATTTGTACAGTGGTGATACTAGGTGTTCAACAAGCTCCAAATCTTAGAAAACAAACCAAGAACCAGCTTTTGACTTTCTTTAAATAAATCAAAATGTAAATCAAGATTTACCGTCTGAACACCAGACATTGAAACATAAACAGATTTTCGTGCAATGTATAAATAGCATATGTACACCATCAAATAGTCCATAAATATACATATGATTTGTTATTCGAAATAATCATGAAATATGTAACTGCGTTATACAGGGATGAGCTGAGAGAGGATTCATCATTCCAGCTCTCTGAAAGTGATTGTAACATGCTATGTGAATGGAACAGGACACAGGTGATGCAGGAGAATCCGACTAAGATGATTAATTTTAGCAAGCAAAATCAGAAAATTATTTACTAAGTTTAGCTTTATGGTGATCTTTTCTATTTAGATTTTTATATCTGAATTTATCTTCTTGACAGCAGCTCCCTGCTGTCTAATTTCTGTTTTAGTAATTTGAATTATTTCTATAATATGTTATCAAATATTAGTAGCTTTTCTAATTATTTTCTGCATTGAGTAATAGATATAACCCGGCTTGTGGGTGAGAAAAGAAGACAGATGTTTTTCTGGATATTATTTCTATAAAATTAAGGAGAGACGTTTCTCCCCTTTAATTATTTTGGTGTTCTCTCAATTTTATTCTTTGCATATTATTGGTATTGTACGGCTTAAGAACAATCATCTGTTCTACACGGCGTCAACAGGGATGACGGACTCTTTAGTTGGGCCGATATTTGGGCCCAGCCGCATGCCCACATGTTCCCCTTTTGTTATATATGCATTAATTTGTTTGCTATTTGTTATCCATGTGTATCACTCTATTCCTTGTTTGCGATTGTAACACTCTTTAACACTTCGGATCAATAAAAGCATATGGCCGCTATTTCCAGGTACGTTATATAAAAAAAAGGTTTATACATGTGTATCACTAGCTAGATCAAACGCTGTTTATAATTTTCATTTGTTAAATTTAGAAATAGGTTTGTATAAAGCGCAATGAATAAAGCTTCATAACTGTTTGGAATGGCATTGTAAATATCATGAAATAATAATTTGTTTAATTAAGTTGTTGCATCTGAAGATGCATCAGTTCCTTTGGAATTGTTTTGTTGTTCTTTAATTTCATAAAATCATGCAACATTAATTTGCTATTTTTTTATTGCAATGTAATGAGGAACTCTCTGTGACTATATTTGTCACACCCCGACAATAGGACCGACACTCCACCGCGCTCAACAACACAAGACAGTTAAATCATCATACACAATCATATATACATACATTACCAATGACATAGACAAGAGCCACAATTCATGAAGACATTTTCTTTTGAGTTTCATAATTTACATATAAGCAAATAGAAAATAAACCTATTACAGTATAACTAAATACAAGAGCAATACTAACAAATTTATTTGAAGCAAACATGTACTTTTTTTGTTGCAACTTCCGCAACTTTCATGTTCGACCTCTGGTTTTCATGCATTGCGCTGTTACATCTTAGTTTTTTAACACTTGGAAAATTATATAACTTCAAGTGAAGTGTTTTTTTTAAATAACAACTTGGATAATTTCCATGTGTATTTATAAACCTTTGTATTTCGTAATTTGAAACTTATATATACACTGCAAATATATAGGTAAAATTTAAATCAGAAAAAAAGGTAATTGATTAATAATTTCGTAAGTGTTGAGATTAGAAAACTTTGAAATATCGTAACATAATTGAATTGCATTTTAATATAAGGTAAAATAATAGTAGATGTTAATTAATTAAATTTCATTTGCTTGTAAAGTCATAATGATTGGAAAAGTTTTGTTGGGATATTATGACATTTAGAGGGGTAAAAAAAATTTCATCCCTTTTAATCGTTTAAAATAAATTCTCTTTTATGCTAACATTTCTACTCTATATATTGATCATCCAGAATGTGATTATAATATCATCATCGTACTTTTCCTTGTCCCGTCAACTTATGTAGCCAACAGAAAGAAAACAAAAATAACAAAACAGAGTCAACTACAAAGCTTAGTAACCAGTTATTTAACAACACATGTCTCTATAATTGGCTTAATTTAATAATCATTCAAGCAGGCCTGATTAATCCACACAAAGACATATCAAACTATGCATGCAATAATTTATATTTCCCACTTTTTAAATTACAACCATGTTAATTAGCCAAAGTCTAGCAATAAAAAGATATATTTGCCAAAAAAAAAATTTTAAATAACTGATATAAACATATGAGGATTAAGTTTTGTGTAGATATTGAATATTATGGTGTATTCATAAAAAATGGACTAGTTTAAAATTTTATATGAACATACTAGGAATTCTCCATTTATATTAAAGCATGGTACTAATAATATTCTATTTTCTATTTATAAATAAAAGAAAGTTGTTGTTTGTGAGTCTTTGGTATAGAACCGAATTCGAAGTGTTATATTATTATTAACACCATATTGTACCCAGTTTGTACCCATCTGTTATAGATAAGGTTTCAACTACTTTTAACCATTGGTCTCCAACTTTTGCTTATTTAAGAATCTTCCTTTGTATCCAATCCCAGATTTCCTTATCTCTAAAACACCGATCGATTATCTATTCCTCTCTAAAATTTCAGCACCGTCGCCACCTCAGTGTCCATTTTCCTCCTTGCCAAAATCAATCGTCATCATCAGATCAGCCAATGCTTCTGTCAGGTCGTCATTGTCATTGTCGGATCTCACATCTACATCGAGATTGACCGCCTCCCATTGGAAGGAGAGACCATCTCCACCTAGTTAGGCCGCACGTTTCCTCCTCAACGGTTTGACGAAACAGATCTTTTTGTTTTTGTGCCTGCGTTCTTTCTTCTTCTCTTGTTGTTCCATCTATCTACCCGATCTCTCTGATCAAGGTGACTTTATGCAGAAAGTTGCAATCAATCGGAGCTTGTGCTGTACATAGATGATTTACTTATATCTGTGGTGAAATTCTAAGTTCCAATATCATGTTTGACTTTTGGTAGGATTGTTGTTAACAAGGGTTGCAATTTTGGCATTTTCAATCTTGTAACTCATCTGTTTAGCTGTTCACATGTTATTTCGCAACATCTCATTGATTCGACATATCCACAAAGCAACAAAAAGAAAAAAAATGATCGTTGGATCATGTCTGGTACATATCCTGGTATGACTGGGCTACCGGTGTACTTAAAGCAAAGGGTTTATGGGTAATTTGACTGATCTGTTTGTATTTTCTGAGATTTGAGGTGAATTTTGATCTTGTTGATTGAATTTTCAGGTTGCGTGCAAATGCAGACAGAGAGTTTAGATTCAGATGATTTCAACTCTTATATATAAAATTACTGATACATGCTTTATTCTACTAGCACTCGATCTGAGAATCACGCTACTAGCTTCTGATCCCCAATCATGATATGAGAATTCTGAATAGAAAGAAATTTACATGATCTATTTAAGAGGTTTACAGGATCTATACAATATTTTATATAATCTATCTAGTTGATTTACATGATATATACAATATTTTACAGGATGTATCTAATAGGTTTACATGATATATGCAATAATTTACAGGATCTGTGCAATAGTTTTTAGTTCTTTATTTTACATATATGGATTGGTTCATGCAGATTGTTGAGTTACTACTACAGCTGATGCAATATGAGACACATATTAAGCATCCGTGGATATATCAAAGAAATGTCTTGTTCTAGTGATGTGACTTCTGCAAACTTATCTTTGTATTATCTAGTATAGTGTGTTCTAACCTTGTCCATATGGTGATGGCCACAACATAGTGTGTAGGTGACGCAGTGCATCTCGAAGACGTGTCCGACTCTGATTCGGGCACACAAGAAGGCCACAGTAAAACCAAACCAGTCAAGGAATTATATATTCAACTTGAAATTTGAACCATACATTCAATGAATCTCGGTGGCTGCATGGGTGGTCTTCTAAAGGGCTTGGTCTCCTAAATAATTAAAATGACATGGTCCTCAAGAGTCTTAGTCAATTTTAATTAGTTTGATTCAACTTTTTGTTGGTTTACTAAAAATTAGTATTTAATTATTTACATTTCCTAAGTTAGCTTTAAATTTCATTTCTCTTTAAATATGTATGGAACCTCCCAGTTGAGGCAGCGAATATTGAAATAGAAAAGTGTTTGTTTGTTTGTTATAGTTCCTTGTGTTTCTTTTATTCTTCTCTATTACCATACAACCGAGTACTTGAGCTTATCGGGCATGACAGAATAGGGACCGCCTTGCATCAGTAGGCAATTTTGGGTTAGCAAATTAGGGTTAGAATACAAGAACTTAGACCATATAGATTAATAGACCGAAAGGGTGAGATCTAAAGGTCCGATCTTAGTAGTAATTACCGAACTTCACGTTCTATTGATTCCTAGTGGGGCAATTTCGATTATTCCAACTACAAAAAGAAATAAGAAAGGAATTAACATGAACGACTTAAATCCTCCTAGACTTGGTAATTGAAACTTATCATAGAACTCCATGCAATTGATTAGGGTGAAGTCTGGGTACCATCCCCATACTAGTCATTTTCGATTAGGTTTTGTAACACGAGAGTGAGCAGTACTATTTCATGATTAGCAGCCCTCATATTTGCATTCGGTACCAATTATGAAGCGGTTCTGATCAAACCGCACGCGATACGAATGGATGGTAGAAATAACAACTTAATACTGATTCTCATATGGTTCTATGACAAACCGAATGCAGTCAACTTGAGTCCAGAAACTAAACAAAATAAGTAAGAATGATAGAAATCTTGATCCCTAAAACCCTCGACTACTTGTAATATCTACTTTAATACTGATTGATCACTCACAACCATCAACTAAACACCTATATAAACAAACACATGTCGAATTAGTGAATGGTTTAACCTTAATACACTATCCCTGTGGATCGACACCCCGATTTTAACCTATCAAGCTTTTTAGCAACATTGCCGGGGATGGTGCAAGAATTCCAACAATTTCTTGCATTGTCATTAAGGTGTCTAAATTTATTAATTAAATCTATGTCTATAATTTAGGATTTATTTTATGTTATTTACTTCAAATATAAAAAATCAAAAATCCAAAAATATTAGTATAGTCATTAATTTACTTACATTGTCATTAAGGTATCGAAATAAGTAAGAATGATAGAAATCTTGATCCCTAGAAACTTTTACTATGTGTAATCTCTACTTCAATACTAATTGATCGCTCGCAATCATTAACTAAACACCTATATATATAAACAAACCCACCAAGAATTATTGAATGGTTTAACCTTAATACACTATCCCTGTGGATCGACACTCTGAACTATCCTATACAATTGGATGACCCAGATCGTGTGAGGGAGAACCTGGCCTAAAAAGGTTTATATATACCTTAGGAAATTCTCCAAATAAATCAAAGCGAGGAAATTTTAGGCAAGAAGTACTGGGAGTGAAGAAAACGATTAGACATACTTGCAATCTCCATTTAATTAAATGAAAAGATATATTTGTCAATTTTTTTTTAAAATAACTGAAATAAATATATGGAGATAGAAAAAAATATTAAGTTTTGTGGACATATTCAATATTATAGTGTTTTCATAAAAAAATGGACGAGTTTAAAATTTTTATATGAACACACCATAAATTCTCCATTTATATTTAAGCATGGTACTAAGAATAATCTTTTTTCTATTTATAAATAAAAGAAAGTTCCTGTTTGTGAGCCTTAATTTTGTACGGGCCCGAATTCGAAGTGTTATATTATTATTAACACCTTTTTGTTGTAAACAAATACTCACAAGAAAAATGCGCCAAGAAATCTCACAAGATTATAAACATAGCCAACTAATATATCTTTTCACTATAATAGTTGGTTAACAATGCTATTTTTAAAGTATTCCTTATTCAAACACAGTTTAATTAAGGAAATAAAGGATATCTATTATTGTTCACTAATCACTAGACCGAGAGTGGATATGATATACATTGTGATTACTTGATTAACTTAGGCATGAAGTAACTATGTAAATTTGATTACTTAGATTCATAAATTGTATGGCGACCCAGAATGTACCTTTTTTTTGAAAAATGAGACGTATATAGATAAAATTACTTGCACAGATTAGGAATGCACCTTTTTTTGAAAAAATCACACACTAAAAATATAAACTGTACTGCACCGCCTTTCTAAATTTCATTGAACCATCCCCCCTCTCCCTGCCTATATAAGGATTCATTTGTTTTTCTTTGTCTCCCATCCTCTCTCCTCTCTATAATCTCTCTTTCTCACAAAAACAAACTCCTCTTCTTTGATTGAAGAATCATAATCCAACAACAACAAAGAAGAATAATTAATTATGGGAAGGAACAAGATAGATATTAAGAAGCTGGAGCCAGCAAGTCACAGGAGAGATACATTTAAGAAGAGATCAGAAGGCATCAAGAAGAAAGCAAAGGAGCTTTCCATCATATCTGATGCTCAGGTGCTTCTTCTGATGCGTGATCCCAAGGGGCAATACCATCTATGCCATGGAAATAACAGGTACTTGAACTAATAGCTCACTTAAAATATATATCTTATTATATCCATGCAAAATTTATATATTATTATATCTACATGTTTCATGCAATTGATTCATGCACAAATTTTTTTTTTCAACTGATTTGTTTACCTTTTTTTATCTCAGCACTTTCGATGGAGTTGTGCAGAAATTTCTTTCTGAATCTCAAGAGAACCTTAATGACTCGTATGTCTATTGTCAAATGTTTACTTTTAAAATCAATTTATTATTTTCTAGATATCTTCACCTTTATTATCTTTCTAATACTATGATCTACTCTTTTTTTTAAAAATTACAGAAGGCGGAGCGGCATGAAAGTAAGATCTTGAATTCTGCTCTTTTTATATGTTAAATCACCGATATCTATTTTAACTATAAATTATTTGCTATGTGCAATACGCTACTGCATTTGTTTTTAAAGTTAATGATAAATCTTAAATATTGTTGTTTGTTTTTGTAGCTTCTGAAATATGAAAAAGACAGTCATGCAATCAATGCTATCTCTCTTCTGGATCATGGGTCTGCTTATCTTAATCTTTCTTTCCAGTTCTCAAACACGAAAGTACCAAAACCTAATTTACAACTCCAAAGATCCAAAGGCATAAATCATAAAAATAGATTGTCATGCGTTCTTATTTCTTGATTTCTTGATTTCTTTCCAGTTATTTTTGTTAAACGTTTAATATCTGATTTCTTGATTTGTTTTTTTGGGTGCAGCATGAAGCCTATTAATAACAAGAGTGGCTCTCAGGTAAATTCCAAGGCTTAATATCTCGTTGTCATTCTAGTTCTAATTTGTTTAATATTTCTAAGAGCACAAAATATTGATTGATTGCTTGTTAATTTGACAGGAGATGGATCCTGAGCATATAAAGCAAGAAATATCTAAACTAGAGAGTCAACTGGGGCCTTTACGGTAATATAGATCATTTTTCTTAAATTTTAGTCAAGGTTTTAAGCTATGCAAATAGATCAAAAGCAGCAATTAATTATCAGATATAGGAACAATTAATACGGTAAAACTGGTACTTGGTATCTGTTTCTGAAATAACAAAGGCATATATCAACTATGTCATTATGGATCAATACCCACCTTACAGTTTCTGTACATAACATAACAATATGGACTCGAGAACCAGTTTCATACAAAGCCCTTTCTAGATATCATTATTTTCAGTTATATTAGTTAGTTTCCATATATATATAACCTTCATTTGTATATTTTCAGAAACATCGATGAAATTGATGCCATAGAGCAGTATGATGAACTCACAGCGATGGAATGTTCTATCATGGAGTTACTGACAAAAAATGAACAGGAGATGGTAATGTATCATGTTTTTTGTGAAAATTCCTTCTCCCCATTTCTCAATTACATATTAATAGGACTTCACATGCTAAAAACAAAAGATAAAGATTTACAAACCCATAGGATTACATACAGAAATTGACTGTGCATGCAGTACTCATAGGATTATCGTTTTTAATTATTTCAAATATGTTCGAGGTCAGGACTACGTATTACATAAGAACAGATTTATTAAGTACTGAATGAGTACTGTATATAAGGATGAGCAACAAGACTACTGCAGTGTTAAGTAATACCAAAATGTACTCTCTGATATGCATTTGCTTTTATTTTTTTTCTAGATACAAATTGTGGAGCAACAAAAATCTGGTTGCTCTGATCACTCCATGATTATTCCATATCATCGGTAAAATTTAGAAATATTTAATATTTTGAATTATGTCACTATTTAGTACATATGGTTATATTTATTATATATGGTTATCTGCAGGGATAATTTACAGGGTTTTGCAAACACAAGTGTACCGGCAACAAATTATGGTGACAATTATCAGATGGACCAACAATATGTCACAATGTTCAATCCCGCCCCTTTTTCATATCAGAGGTTAGATAACAAAACACTTACATAGTTAAGAAAATATGAATCATAATGTATATAACCTCAGCTTAAGTTTCAAACATGTGTAATACGTACCGTCAACTAATAGTGCATGTAATTAAGGAAAAGCAAATATATTAGTAAGAAAAAGGCTGTTGGTTTATACTAATTAAAGAGGTAATTAACAAATAGCACAGAAGTGCAATTAACGATTTAATTGTTGATGTAATCATGGTTTCATGCAGGGATTCAATGGCCTCCACGAGCACGGCACCGCCGTTGCTCCCTTTTCCTTGCATGGGTGGAATGGAGCAGCTAGCAAGAGTCGAGTCGATTCCTACTGCTAGGTATAACAAACTAATAATTAAAATTAAGATATTAACTTAAACTCTAAGCTGCATAGAATCATTATTGTTGGTTAGTAAGTGCATATCAATGTAAAAACGAAGATATTAACAGTTAAAAAAAGGTGGAAAAAAGATGTTATTATATTTTGTTACAATTGCAGCCAGTTCATATTGCATTAGTAAACAATTGATATATTGGAACAATAAATGGAGTGCAATTGATGTGGTGATTATAAATTTGTACAGTGGGGATACTAGGTGTTCAACAAGCTCCAAATGTTAGAAACCAAATCAAGAAACAGCTTTTGGCTTTTCTTTAAATAAATCAAAATGTAAATCAAGATTTACCGTCTGAACACCAGACATCGAAACATAAATATTTCAGCGTGCATCCTTTAGTACATAAACAGATACTCGTGCAATGTAGAAATAGCATATGTACACCATCTAATAGACCATAAATATACATATGATATGTTATTCGAAATAATGATGAAATATGTAACTGCGTTATACAGGGATGAGCTGAGAGAGGATTCCTCATTCCTGCTCTCAGAAAGTGATCGTAACATGCTATGTGAATGGAACAGGACACAGGTGATGCAGGAGAACCCGATTAACACGATTAATTTCAGCCAGCAAAATCAGAAAATTATTTACTAAGTTTAGCTTTATGGTGATCTTTTCTATTTAGATTTTTATATCTGAATTTATCTTCTTGACAGCAGCTCCCTGTTGTCTAATTTATGTTTTAGTAATTTGAATTGTTTCTATAATATGTTATCATATATTAGTAGCTTTTCTAATTATTTTCTGCATTGAGTAATAGCTATATAACCCGGCTTGTGGGTGAGAAAAGAAGACAATTTTTTTTCTGGATATTATTTATATAAATTAAGGAGAGACGTTTCTCCCCTTTAATTATTTTTGTGTTTTCTCAATTTTATTCTTTGAAGATTATTGGTATCGTACGCCTTAAGAACAATCATCTGTTCTGCACTGCGTCAACAGGGATGACGGACTCTTTTGTTCGGCAGATATTTGGGCCCAGCCGCATGCCCGCATGTTTCCCAATTGTTATATATGCATTAATTTTTTTGTTATTTGTTAATTATGTTTATCCATGTGTATCACTCTATTCCTTGTTATTGCGATTGTAACACTTTTTAACACTCTTTGGATGAATAAAAAGCATATGGCCGCTATTGCCAGGTACGTTATATATATAAAAAAAAGGTTTATACATGTGTATCACTAACTAGATCAAACGCTGTTAATTTTCATTTGTTAAATTTAGAAATAGGTTTGTATAAAGCGCAGTGAATAAAGCTTCATAACTGTTTGGAATGGCATTGTAAATATCATGAAATAATAATTTGTTTAATTAAGTTGTTGCATCTGAAGATGCATCAGTTCCTTTGGAATTGTTTTGTTGTTCTTTAATTTCATAAAATCATGCAACATTAATTTGCTATTTTTTATTGCAATGTAATGAGGAACTCTCTGTGATTATATTTGTCACACCCCGACAATAGGACCGACACTCCACTGCGCTCAACAATGCAAGACGGTTAAATCATCATACACAATCATATATACATACATTACCAATGACATAGACAAGAGCCACAATGCATGAAGACATTTTCTTTTGAGTTTCATAATATACATATATAAGCAAATAGAAAATAAACCTATTACGGTATAACTAAATACAATAGCAATACTAACAAATTTATTTGAAACAAACATATACTTTTTTTGTTGCAACTTCCACAACTTTCAAGTTCGACCTTCATGCGTTGCACTGTAACATCTTAGTTTTCTAACACTTGGAAAATTATATAACTTCAAGTGAAGTGTGTTTATTTTTAAATAACAACTTGGATAATTTTCATTTGTATTTATAAACCTTTGTAATTCATTAATTTGAAACTTATACACTGCAAATACATAACAAAAATAACAAAACAGAGTCAACTACAAAGCTTAGTAACCAGTTATTTAACAACGCATTTCTCTATAATTGGCTTAATTTAATAATCATTCAAACAGGCCTGATTAATCCACAAAAAGACATATCAAACTATGCATGCAATAATTTATATTTCCCACTTTTTAAATTTCAACCATGTTAATTTGCCAAAGTCTAGCAATAAAAATATATATTTGCCAATTATTTTTTTAAAATAATTGATATAAATATATGAGGATAGAAAAAAAATTAAGCTTTGCGTAGATATTGAATATTATGGTGTATTCATAAAAAAAATGGACTAGTTCAAAATTTTATATGAACACGCTAGGAATTCTCCATTTATATTAAAGCATGGTACTAATAATATTCTATTTTCTATTTATAAATAAAAGAAAGTTGCTGTTTGCGAGCCTTTGGTACGGAACCGAATTCGAAGTGTTATATTATTATTAACACCATATTGTTGTACACAAATACTCAGAAGAAAAACAGAAAAGGTTTATATACCCAGCTCTTTGTACCCATTTTGTACCCAACCGTTAAGATAAGGTTTCAACTACTTTTAACCGTTGGTCTCCAACTTTCGCTTATTAAGAATCTTCCTTCCTATCCAATCCCATATCTCCTTATCTCTAAAACACGGGGGCGGACCCAAGTGTATCCAAGGGGGGGGGGCAGCTGCCCCCTCCTGGATTTTGAGTTTTAGTGGAGATTTATCGGTTCCGATCGACTCTACCCCCCCTGGAATTTTTTTTGCCCCCCTCTGGACGTTTGATTTATAATTTGGGTTAAATTTAGGGTTAAAATTGAAATAAATTTGTTGAATTTTGATTGATAATTAGAATTATAAGTCAAAGCATCAGAAATTACAAGTCAAAGCATTGGAAAGTACAAGTTAAAGCATTGATTTTTATCGAGTACCCAATTGGTTAATGGATTTAAACCTGATTAGGTATTTAAACCGAATTCGAAATTTTTTTTGCCCCCCCCCCCGACGAAAATCCTCAATCCACCCCTGAAAACACCGATCGATTATCTATTCCTCTAAAATTTCAGCACCGTCGCCACCTCAGTGTCCATTTTCCTCCTCGCCAAAATCAATCATCATCGTCAGATCAGCCAATGCTTCGGTGAAGACATTTCCGCCCGATCAGATCATCATTGTCATCGTCAGATCTCAGATCTACGTCGAGATCAACCGCCTCCCATTGGAAAAAGAGACCATCTCCGCCCGGTCAGGCCACACCCTTCCTCCTCAACGGTTCGACGAAACAGATCTGTTTGTTTTTGTGCCTGCGTTCTTTCTTCTTCTCCTGTTGTTCCTCTCCGATCAAGGTGACGTTATTAAGAAAGTTGCAATCAATCGGAGCTTGTGCCGTACATAGATACTTATATTTGTGGTGAAATTCTTAGTTAATTCCAATATCATGTTTGAGTTTTGGTAGGATTGTTGTTAACAAGGGTTGCAATTTTGGCATTTTCAAGCTTGTAACTCATCTGTTTAGCTGTTCACATGTTATTTCGCTATTTTGCTACATCTCATTGATTCGACATATCCACTAAGCAACAAAAAGAAAAAAATAATCGTTGGATCATATCTAGTACATATCCTGGTATGACTGGGCTAACGGTGTACTTAAATCAAAGGGTTTAAGCGTAATTTGACTGATTTGTTTGTTTTCTATGAGATTAGAGGTGAATTTTGATCTTTTCGATTGAATTTTCAAGTCGCGTGCAAATGCATACAGAGAGTTTAGATTCAGATGATTTCAACTCTTATATATAATATTACTGATACATGCTTTATTCTACTAGCGCTCGATCTAAGAATCACGCTTCTAGCTTCTGATCCCCAATCATGATCTACAAATTCTGAACAGAAAGAAATTTACAAGATCTATTTAAGAGGTTTACAGGATCCATACAATATTTTATATAATATATCTAGTAGGTTTACATGATCTATACAATATTTCACATGATATATCTAATAGGTTTACATGATATATGCAATAATTTACAGGATCTATGCAATAGTTTTCAGTTCTTTATTTTACATATCTGAATTGATTCATGCATATTATTGAGTTAGTACAACAGCTGATGCAATATGAGACACCTATTAATTATCCGTGGATACACTAGTACAAAAAACCCCTACACCGACTGTTAAAATACCCCTACACTGACTGTTATTGAGGCGTCAGTGATGGCGTCGACAGTATAGGTATCTCTATACTGACGGGTAAATAACAGTCAGTGTAAATATCCAGCACTGACTGTTTCAAAAAACCGTCAGTGTAGGTACCCAACACTGATGGTTCTCTTGAAAAAACAGTCAGTGTAGAGACTCAACACCGACGGTTTTATTGAATAAACAGTCGGTGTTGGTCACCAACACTGACGGTTTTATTGAAAAAACAGTCGGTGTTGGACACCAACACCGACGGTTTTCTTGAAAAAACAGTCGGTGTTGGTCACCAACAGCGACGGTTGTATTGAAAAAACAGTCGGTGTTGGTCACCAACAGTGACGGTTTTCTTGAAAAAACAGTCGGTGTTGGTCACCAACAGCGACGGTTTTCTTGAAAAAACAGTCGGTGTTGGTCACCAACAGTGACGGTTTTCTTGAAAAAACAGTCAGTGTTGGTCACCAACAGCGACGGTTTTTTTGAAAAAACAGTCGGTGTTGTTCACCAACAGCGACGGTTTTATTGAAAAAACAGTCGGTGTTGGTCACCAACAGTGACGGTTTTATTGAAAAAACAGTCGGTGTTGGTCACCAACAGCGACTGTTTTATTGAATAAACAGTCTGTGTAGGTCTTAAAAACAGTTCTAAAATCAGTCAGTGTTGGTTTTATAACCGTCGGTGTTGATATAAAATTTTGGCGTAATTCTATTTATATCGGGGCTAGCCTCCATATTTTTGCTAGCTATATATTACTATTTGAACATGCAATAATTTGAATAACAAACAAAAGACAAGAGTACAATATAAACAACATAACATATTCACAAAAAAGATAACACACTTTAACAAAATTTACATAACACATACAAAATTTACAAAATATACAAAATATGTATCTTAACTTAACAAAATTGCATTTCTTATAAATAGTTTAGAAGTTGTCCAAGAAAAATGTACACCATTGTCGTGTTATTGCATGAAGTTGTGTCGAGTTGATCCTCTCTTCCCTGGCCTTTCCGATGCCAAATGGAGCTTTTCCCATCTTGACCTATTGACATTTTCTGTTATTTAAGATTTTTCATAAATCAAATGTGAAATGCAATCAAATTTGCAATCTCAAGTTTTGGACAATTGCAGTCAGCTATGGTACTGGTGTATACCACACCAATTTTGTTTTACTAATAGCTTGGGCGCATCTTACATCACAATTTAAGGAAAAAAATCTGCCTTCAAATTTTTCGTAAGTCACAGTACCATCTCTACACCTGGCCACTAAATAAAAAGTGCTAACTCTCTGACTGGTAAAAACTTTGATATAGAATATTTAAGAACATTGAACACAACAAGAAAAATTCAATACCTGAATCTGAATGTCGTGGCTTGCCTCATGGGCTATATGTTTAAACCATAAATAATCTCTGATTGATGCATAAATACTCATTTTGGTTTGAATTGAATGGTAAAGCATCACCCTGACAATGTTCATTTAAATTTAACAATTTAAAACTATTAATTCAAAGTAAAGAAAAATAATTAAAATTATGGGCACTTGAAGGTTAATTATACCTAGTGAATATAAGTTTTTTGTCAGAGATGAACCAAAGCTTGCATGACAGATTTGCTTCTTGCCTTACTTTATTGCAGTCTCAGATGCCAAATCCATCATATCACTGCAATTTTAGAGGACATTTTTAATTCATATTTTTTTTTAGGTCAATAACAAATTCTCAATACTAGCCAACTCATACACTTTTCCTTTACTAATTGAGGTATATCTATGATATACCTATCTGCAGCTGAACTCATGACAAGGTTCTTGGATCCATTTTTCGCAATGACTTGCACAATTCCTTCAGCAATATCATCTGCTATGTGGACCAATGCCTCAGCTTGAAACTGTGAACAAATGGAAAAGCAAAGTTTGTCTATTATTATTATTATGCTTCTCAAATCTCAATTTCCATGGAAAACAAAAGACGAAAAGAAGTTGTACACAAGTTAAAAGCAATATCGTCTAGTAGAGGACGGATTAAGTTAAAAAGAAAAATCATGGAAAACAAAATTAGGAAGGTTCAACATATGCACCCTGGATGTAGCACACTGCGAAAGGTACTTGTTCAGAACCAAATTCATCTCATCCATCTTATTTAGACAAAGCCTAGAGTCATATGATCCTGTTTGACATAATTTGTTCACAATCAGAATAGCAGTATAAAACAATTTGAAATCTCTGTACCTTCGACAAGATTACTTAAAACGAAAATAGTCTGTACAGTACAAATTGAAGGCCTAAGTTTTGAAAGATGGGTTGCAAAAGATCCAAACAACATTGGATCTTTGTCGCAAATATACAAACAACGATGGTAGTATTTTTCAAATCAGAAAATACTTGGGATACAAAATTTAGAGTGAAACATTCATAAACACAAGAAAGGCACGCACTTCAAATGAGACCTTGAGCGAAATTGAGACCTTGAGTAATGCAGTCTCCACCTGGAGTCTCTTTATCATGTTTCTTAGCATTCGACCTCTCTAGTGAAGGAGAGCACAACCCTTGAGCGAAATTCCTAAATCAAATTCAAGGCAAAAAAAATCTGGATCACCCAATCACGATTTGGAGAAATAAAAACCAACAAAAAATAAAAGATGCTGAGAATTAGAAAGGAAATGTAGAGAGAAGTACCTAAGAGGAGAGGACGCCTGCCTTCGTCTCTGCCAGAGGGTCTGAAAGAGGCGCATCTGAAAGCGACTGGGCAGAGAGCAAGATAGGCGAGGAGAAACCGCACCGGATAGCTTCTCAACACGCGTGTGAGGAGAGGAGAGGCAGAGACTTGGCCAAGGCAGGGTGCGCCGGTGCGGAGAGGGGCGGCGCGTGCGCGGAGGCAGAGAGTGGAGAAGCGGGAGGGTTTGGGTCTGGCGCGCGTGTGAGAAGGGGGATTTGGGAGGGTTTGTCTTTGAGAGGGATTTGGGATTTGTGAGGGTTTGTCTCTCAGAGAAGGGGGAAAATCGAGAGAGGGAAATGAAATTTTCCTGGCGGCTCATCGAAAGAGATGGAGGGAAATTAAAATTTTCGGGAATGGAATGCAACTAACTATCACTGACGGTTCAGATAAAAGAAGTCAATATAGGATATCAACACTGACTGTTTCATAATAAAAACAGTCAGTGAAAGACTTCAATACTGACGGTTTTTAATTAAAAACAATCAGTATAGTATATCAATACTAACGGTTCCGAAATAAGAACAATCAATAAAGGTATCAACACTGACAGTTCTGTAATAAAACAGTCAGTGAATCTAAAATTAAAAAAAAATTGACAATAAAATCAACACAAAAGGAAGTTTGGAATCGGACCGTTCATTTTTACTCGGGAAATCAACGGTCGATTTGCAGTCAAATCATTTCAAATCTATTTTAAAATGATCAAGGGAGAACATTGAACGTAACCAACATAAAAGTTTGGAAGTTTTATTATATATGAGCTTCGATCCAACACGAAATGTTTATGGCCATACGATGCTTCAATTTTCAGTAAACTAGATGGATGGGTAAATAAAAACAAATTTTGATCAAACTTGGATGCAAGACAATAAATGCAGTGCTCTTTAATGTAATCGGTTTCGATCGACCCACGGACGACATATTCCCGTGCATCTTCATTAACTCATGAAACAAGAGTTTATGTTTCATGTTCATGCATAGAAGATGTGAGTCATATATGCAACATGCATGTAATGCTATATAATTTAATGTGTTCAAATTATTTAATTAAGCAATAAACATGTTATAACATTAATTATTGTATAAATATTACTAATAGAATTTTCATTACAAAATATTTTCTAAAATTAAAGTCAAAATTTGATGTTAATTGTCTAAATTTCACTAATCACATAAATTACTAATCATACTTATTAAATAGAATATGTTCATTCAAATAAACAAGCATTGCAATTTTTCGATGGAACAATAAATTAGTAATTTATTGTTTTAGGTTTTCCATTCCATCAGTAACAAACTTTTAAACACTATACAACGAACATCTTACCATGTATAATTTCAATTATATTTTATGAATAACAACGATAAAATACTTATTGCATCTATAAATTCAATTTAAACAAATAAACTTAATTATTAAATATCTTACAAAATATACACAATGCATAAATTTTTATTCTCAAATATTTATACATTTTTATTTTCAAATAAACTTAATTATTACTCAACACTGACTGTTTTCTTAAAAAAAGGGTCGGTGTAGGTATAAGCAACAGTGATTGTTTTCTTAAAAAAAGGGTCGGTGTTGGTACACTGCTCAACACTGACGGTTTTATCAATAAAAGGGTCGGTGTAGGTTTGAGCAACACTGACTGTTTTTATAAAAAAAAGGGTCGGTGTAGGGTATGTGCAACAGTGACTGTTTTCTTAAAAAAAGGGTCGGTGTAGGTATGAGCAACAGTGACTGTTTTCTTAAAAAAAGGGTCGGTGTTGGTACACTGCTCAACACTGACGGTTTTATCAATAAAAGGGTCAGTGTAGGTATGAGCAACACTGACTGTTTTTATAAAAAAAGGGTCGGTGTAGGGTATGTGCAACAGTGACTGTTTTCTTAAAAAAAGGGTCGGTGTAGGTATGAGCAACAATGACTGTTTTCTTAAAAAAAGGGTCGGTGTTGGTACACTGCTCAACACTGACGGTTTTTTCAATAAAAGGGTCGGTGTAGGTATGAGCAACACTGACTGTTTTTATAAAAAAAAGGTCGGTGTAGGGTATGTGCAACACTGACTGTTTTCTTAAAAAAAGAGTCGGTGTAGGTATGAGCAACAGTGACTGTTTTCTTAAAAAAAGGGTCGGTGTTGGTACACTGCTCAATACTGACGGTTTTATCAATAAAAGGGTCAGTGTTGCTCATACCCTACACCGACCCTTTTATTAAGAAAACAGTCAGTGTTGATTCACTGACGGTTGTTTACAATTGAACCGTCAGTGTTGAAGTTCTTCTTAATCACGATTTTGCCACGCAGTCTCTACACTGACTGTTACATATTAAAACAGTCAGTGATTGGGGGTCAGTGTAGGGGTTTTTTGTACTAGTGATATATCAAAGGAATGTCTTGTTCCAGTGATGTGACTTCTGCAAACTTATCTTTGTACTATCTAGTATAGTGTGTTCTAACCTTGTCCATATGGTGATGGCCACAACATAGTGTGTAGGCAATTTTGGGTTAGCCAATTAGGGTTAGAATACAAGAACTTAGACCATATAGATTAATAGACCGAAAGGGTGAGATGTAAAGGTCCGATCTTAGTAGTAATTACCGAACTACACGTTTTATTGATTCCTAGTGGGGTAATTTCGATTATTGCAACTACGGAAAGAAATAAGAAAGGACATAACATGAACGACTTAAATCCTGCTAGACTTGGTAATTGAAACTTATCATAGAACTCCATGCAATTGATTAGGGTAATGTCTGGGTACCATCCCCATACTAGTCATTTTCAATTAGGTTTTGTAAGACGAGAGTGAGCAGTACTATTTCATGATCAGCAGCCCTCATATTTGGATTCGGTACCAGTTATGAAGCGGTTCTGATCAAACCGCACGCGAGATGAATGGATGGTAGAAATAACAACTTAATACTGATTCTCATACGGTTCTATTACAAACCGCATGTAGTCAACTTGAGTCCAGAAACTAAACGAAATATGTAAGAATGATAGAAATCTTGATCCCTAAAACCCTTTACTACTTGTAATATCTACTTTAATACTGATTGATCACTCGCAACCATCAACTAAACACCAATATAAACAAACACTCGTCGAATTAGTGAATGGTTTAACCTTAATACACTATTCCTATGGATCGACACCCCGAACTATTGTATACGATATGTTCATGTGCGTGAACCGATTGTAAAGTGAACAATTAGGGTTATAAATATTATTTGCTCTTATTTTAACCTATCAAGCTTTTTAGCAACATTGCCGAGGATGGTGTAAGAATTCCAACGATTTCGTGCATTGTCATTAAGGTGTCTAAATTTAGTAATTGAATCTATGTCTATAATTTAGGATTTATTTTCTGTTATTTACTTCAAATATAAAAACTCAAAAATCCAAAAATATTAGTATAGTCATTTACTTACATTGTCATTAAGGTATAGAAATAAGTAAGAATGATGGAAATCCTGACCCCTAGAAACTTTTACTATCTGTAATCTCTACTTCAATACTGATTGATCATTCGCAATCATTAATTAAAAACCTATATAAACAAACACACCTAGAATTAGTGAACGGTTTAACATTAAAATACTATCCCTGTGGATCGACACCCTGAGCTATCCTATACTATTGGGTGGCCCGGATCATGTGAGGGAGATCCTGGGCTAAAAAATTAAAGTTTATATACCTTAGGAAATTCTCCTAATAAATCAAAGCGAGGAAATTTTAGGCATGAAGTACTGGGAGTGAAGAAAACGATTAGACATACTTGTCATCTCCATTTAATTAAATGAAAAGATCTATTTGTCAAATTTTTTTTAAATAACTGAAATAAATATATGGAGATAGAAAAAAATATTATGTTTTGTGGACATATTGAATATTATGGTGTTTTCATAAAAAAATGGACTAGTTTAAAATTTTTATATGAACACACCATAAATTCTCCATTTATATTTAAGCATGGTACTAATAATATTCAATTTTTTATTTATAAATAAAAGAAAGTTCCTGTTTGCGAGTCTTAATTTGGTATGGAACCGAATTCGAAGTGTTATATTACTATGAACACCATATTGTTGTACACAAATACTCACAAGAAAAATGCGCCAAGAAATCTCACAAGATTATAAACATTGCCAGCTAATATATCTTTTCACTATAATAGTTAGTTACCAATGCTATTTTTAAAGTATTCCTTATTCTAACACAGTTTAATTAAGGAAATAAAGGATATCTATTATTGTTCACTAATCACTAGACCGAGAGTGGATATGATATACATTGTGATTACTTGATTAACTTAGGCATGAAGTAACTAACGATGAAAATTTGATTACTTAGATTCATAAATTGTACGGCGACCCAGAATGTACCTTTTTTTTGAAAAATGAGACGTACATAGATAAAATTACTAGCACATATTAGGAATGTACCTTCTTTTGAAAAAATCACACACTAAAAATATAAACTGTACTGCACCGCCTTTCTAAATTTCATTAAAGCAACCCCCTCTCCCTGCCTATATAAGGATTCATTTGTTTTTCTTGGTCACTCATCCTCTCTCCTCCCTATAATCTCTCTTTCTCATAGAAACAAACTCCTCTTCTTTGCTTGAAGAATCATAATCCAACCACAACAAAGAAGAATAATTAATTATGGGAAGGAACAAGATAGATATTAAGAAGTTGGAGCCAGCAAGTCACAGGAGAGATACATTTAATAAGAGATCAGTAGGCATCAAGAAGAAAGCAAAGGAGCTTTCCATCATATCTGAGGCTCAGGTGCTTCTTCTGATGCGTGATCCCAAGGGGCAATACCATCTATGCCATGGAAACAACAGGTACTTAAATCAATAGTTCACTTAAAATTTATATCTTATTAAATCATTGCATAATTGATTGTTCTAGCTGATCATCTTACATGTTTGCAAGCAATTGATTCATAATAGCTTGCACCCCAACCCTACTTTGCGATGCAATTTTTTTTTTTTATTTCAGAAATAAGACAAGTTATGTCATTTACGATTTTAAACTCATTTGTTTTCCCTTTCTTACCTCAGCACTTTCGATGGAGTCGTGCAGAAATTTCTTTCTGAATCTCAAGAGAACCTCAAAGACTCGTACGTCTATTGTCAAATGTTTACTTTTAAACTCAATTTATTATTTTCTAGATATCTTTCACCTTTATTATCTTTCTAATACTATGATCTACTCTTTTTTTTTTAATTTACAGAAGGCGGAGCGGCATGAAAGTAAGATCTTGAAATCTGCTCTTTTTATATGTTAAATCACCGATATCTATTTTAACTATAAATTATTTACTATGTGCAATACGCTTCTGCATTTGTTTTTAAAGTTAATGATAAATCTTAAATATTGTTGTTTGTTTTTGTAGCTTCTGAAATATGAAAAAGACAGTCATGCAATCCATGCTATCTCTCTTTTGGATCATGGGTCTGCTTATCTTAATCTTTCTTTCCTGTTTTTAAATACTAAAGTACCAAAACCTAATTTACAACTCCAAAGATCCAAAGGCATAAATCATAAAAATAGATTGTCCTGCGTTCATATTTCTTGATTTCTTGATTTCTTTCCAGTTATTTTTGTTAAACGTTTAATATCTGATTTCTTGATTTGTTTTCTTGGGTGCAGCATGAAGCCTATTAATAACAAGAGTGGCTCTCAGGTAAGTTCCAAGGCTTAATATCTCGTTGTCATTCTATTTCTAATTTGTTTAATATTTCTAAGAGCACAAAATATTGATTGATTGCTTGTTAATTTGACAGGAGATGGATCCTGAGCATATAAAGCAAGAAATATCTAAATTGGAGAGTCAAATGGGGCCTTTACGGTAATATAGATTATTTTTCTCAAATTTTAGTCAAGGTTTTAAGCTATGCAAATCGATCAAAAGCAGCATTAATTATCGGATATAGGAACAATTAATACGGTAAAACTGGTACTCGGCATCTGTTTCCGAAATAACGAATGCATATATGAGATATGTCATTATGGATCAATACCCACCTTCCAGTTTCTGTACATAACATAACAATATGGACTCGAGAACCAATTTCATACAAAGCCATTTCTAGATATCATTATTTTCAGTAATATTAATTAGTTTCCATATATATATAACCTTCATTTGTATATTTTCAGAAACATCGATGAAATTGATGCCATAGAGCGGTATGATGAACTCACAGCGATGGAATGTTCTATCATGGAGTTACTGACAAAAAATGAACAGGAGATGGTAATGTATCATGTTTTTTGTGAAAATTCCTTCTCCCCTTTTCTCAATTACATATCAATAGGAGTTCACGTGTTAAAAACAAAAGATAAAGATTTACAAACCCATAGGATTACATACAGAAATTGACTGTGCATGCAGTACTCATAGGATTATTGTTTTTAATTAATTCAAATATGTTCGAGGTCAGGACTACGTATTACACAAGAACAGATTTATTAAGTACTGAATGAGTACTGTATATAAGGATGAGCAACAAGACTACTGCAGTGTTAAGTGATACCAAAATGTACTCTCTGATATGCATTTGCTTTTATTTTTTTTTCTAGATACAACTTGTGGAGCAACAAAAGTCTGATTGTTCTGATCACTCCATGATTATTCCATATCATCGGTAAAATTTAGAAATATTTAATATTTTGAATTATGTCACTATCTAATACATATGGTTATATTTATTATATATGGTTATCTGCAGGGATAATTTACAGGGCTTTGCAAACACAAGTGTACCGGCAACAAATTATGGTGACAATTATCAGATGGACCAACAATATGTCACAATGTTCAATCCCACCCCTTTTTCATATCAGAGGTTAGATAACAAAAAGCTTACATAGTTAAGAAAATAGGAATCAAAATGTATATAACCTCAGCTTAAGTTTCAAACATGTGTAATACGTACTGTCAACTAATAGTGCATGTAATTAAGGAAAAGCAAATATATTAGTAAGAAAAAGGCTGTTGGTTTATACTAATTGAAGAGGTAATTAACAAATAGCACAGAAGTGCAATTAACGATTTAATTGTTGATGTAATCATGGTTTCATGCAGGGATTCAATGGCCTCCACGAGCACGGCACCGCCGTTGCTCCCTTTTCCTTGCATGGGTGGAATGGAGCAGCTAGCAAGAGTCGAGTCGATTCCTACTGCTAGGTATAACAAACTAATAATTAAAATTAAGATATTAACTTAAACTCTAAGCTGCATAGAATCATTATTGTTGGTTAGTAAGTGCATATCAATGTAAAAACGAAGATATTAACAGTTAAAAAAAGGTGGAAAAGAGATGTTATTATATTTTGTTACAATTGCAGCCAGTTCATATTGCATTAGTAAACGATTGATATATTGGAACAATAAATGGAGTGCAATTGATGTGGTGATTATAAATTTGTACAGTGGGGATACTAGGTGTTCAACAAGCTCCAAATGTTAGAAACCAAATCAAGAAACAGCTTTTGGCTTTCTTTAAATAAATCAAAATGTAAATCAAGATTTACCGTCAGAAGACCTGACATTGAAACATAAATATTTCAGCGTGCATCCTTTAGTATATAAACAGATTTTCGTGCAATGTAGAAATAGCATATGTACACCATCTAATAGACCATAAAAATACATATGATATGTTATTTGAAATAATGACGAAATATGTAACTGCGTTATACAGGGATGAACTGAGAGAGGATTCCTCTTTCCAGCTCTCAGAAAGTGATCAAAAGATGCTATGTGAATGGAACAGGACACAGGTGATGCAGGAGAACCCGATTAACACGATTAATTTCAGCCAGCAAAATCAGAAAATTATTTACTAAGTTTAGCTTTATGGTGATCTTTTCTATTTAGATTTTTATATCTGAATTTATCTTCTTGACAGCAGCTCCCTGTTGTCTAATTTATGTTTTAGTAATTTGAATTGTTTCTATAATATGTTATCAAATATAACCCGGCTTGTGGGTGAGGAAAGAAGACAATTTTTTTCTGGATATTATTTCTATAAAATTAAGGAGAGACGTTTCTCCCCTTTATTTTGGTGTTCTCTCAATTTTATTCTTTGAAGATTATTGGTATGGTACGCCTTAAGAACAATCATCTGTTCAGCACGGCGTCAACAGGGATGACGGACTCATTGGTTCGGCCGATATTTGGGCCCAGCTGCATGCCCGCATGTTTCCCTTTTGTTATATATGCATTAATTTGTTTGTTATTTGTTAATTAAGTTTATCCATGTGTATCACTATATTCCTTGTTATTGCGATTGTAACACTCTTAAAAATAAAAGCATATGGCCGCTCCTGCCAGCTGGTACGTTATATAAAAAAAAGGATTATACATGTGTATCACTACCTAGATCAAACGTTGTTTATAATTTTCATTTGTTAAATTTAGAATTAGGTTTGTATAAAGCGCAATGAATAAAGCTTCATAACTGTTTGGAATGACATTGTAAATATCATGAAATAATAATTTGTTTAATTAAGTTGTTGCATCTGAAGATGCATCAGTTCCTTTGGAATTGTTTTGTTGTTCTTTAATTTCATAAAATCATGCAACATTAATTTGTTATTTTTTTTATTGCAATGTAATGAGGAACTCTCTGTGACTATATTTGTCACACCCCGACAATAGGACCGACACTCCACCGCGCTCAACAACGCAAGACGGTTAAATCGTCATACACAATCATATATACATACATTACCAACGACATAGACAAGAGCCACAATGCATGAAGACATTTTCTCTTGAGTTTCATAATATACATATATAAGCAAATAGAAAATAAACCTATTACGGTATAACTAAATACAATAGCAATACTAACAAATTTATTTGAAACAAACATATACTTTTTTTGTTGCAACTTCCACAACTTTCAAGTTCGACCTTCATGCGTTGCACTGTAACGTCTTAGTTTTCTAACACTTGGAAAATTATATTACTTCAAGTGAAGTGTTTTTTTTTTAAATAACAACTTGGAAAATTTCCATGTGTATTTATACACTGCAAATATATAGGTAAAATTTAATTCAGAAAAACCAGGAGATTGATTAATAAATTTTGTAAGTGTTGAGATTAGAAAATTTTGAAATATCGTAACATAATTGATTTGCATTTTAATATATGGTAAAATAATAGTAGATGTTAATTAATTAAATTTCATTTGCTTGTAAAGTCATAATGATTAGAAAAGTTTTGTAGGGATATCATGACATTTAGAGGGGTAAAAAAAATTTCATCCCTTTTAATCGTCTAAAATAAATTGTCTCTTTTATGCTAACAGTTCTACTCTATATATTGATCATCCAGAGCGTGATTATAATATTATCATCGCACTTTTCCTTATCCCGTCAACTTTTGTAGCTAACAGAAAGAAAACAAAAATAACGAAACAGAGTCAACTACAAAACTTAGTAACCAGTTATTTAACAACGCATTTCTCTATAATTTGCTTAATTTCAAAATCGTTCAAACAGGCCTGATTAATCCACACAAAGACGTATCAAACTATGCATGCAATCATTTATATTTCCCACTTTTTAAATTACAACCATGTTAATTTTCCAAAGTCTAGCAATAAAAAGATATATTGCCAAAAAAAAAATTAAAAATGGACTAGTTTAAAAAAATTATATGAACACACTAGGAATTCTCCATTTATATTAAAACATGGTATAATAATATTCTATTTTCCATTTATAAATAAAAGAAAGTTGTTGTTTGCGAGCCTTTGGTACAGAACCGAATTTGAAGTGTTATATTATTATTAACACCACATTGTTGTACACAAATACTCACAAGAAAATTGCGCCAAGAAATCTCACAAGATTATAAACATAGCCAACTAATATATCTTTTCATTATAATAGTTGCTTAACAATGCTATTTTAAAGTATTCCTTATTCAAACACAGTTTAATTAAGGAAATAGAGGATATCTATTATTGTTCACTAATCACTAGACCGAGAGTGGATATGATATACATTGTGATTACTTGATTAACTTGGGCATGAAGTAACTAACTATGTAAATTTGATTACGTAGATTCATAAATTGTACGGCTAATATATTATTTAGGTAAGTGTATTGAGCTGTGTTTACTATATTCTGATATTACAGTGCTATAAATTATTTACTACAAATTAATTTTCTTGCGAGGTTTATAGACTTTGATAGTGTCAGATCTAAGAAATTCTAATATACTCTTACTAATTTTCTTGGCAATCTCCATTTTAAAAACCAACTATTCTTATTTTAAATTTTCGATAATATAAAAATTGTAATATAATTGTTAATATGGATTATTACTTTTATATCCATCTCAAGGGATGCAATGTTTAAATTAGGAAGGTACTTTTTTTTTAAAATAATTGCACACTAAAAAGCACAGATTAGGATGATACTATTTTTTATAAAAAATCACACACTAAAAATATAAACTGTACTGCACCGCCTTTCTAAATTTCATTGAACCAACCCCCTCTCCCCACCTATATAAGGATTCATTTGTTTTTCTTTGTCACGCATCCTCTCCTCTCTATAACCTCTGTTTCTCACAAAAACAAACTCCTCTTCTTTACTTGAAGAATCATAATCCAACCACAACAAAGAAGAATAATTAATTATGGGAAGGAACAAGATAGATATTAAGAAGTTGGAGCCAGCAAGTCAGAGGAGAGATACATTTAAGAAGAGATCAGAAGGCATCAAGAAGAAAGCAAAGGAGCTTTGCATCATATCTGATGCTCAGGTGCTTCTTCTGATGCGTGATCCCAAGGGGCAATACCATCTATGCCATGGAAATAACAGGTACTTAAATCAATAGTTCACTTAAAATTTATATCTTATTAAATCATTGCATAATTGATTGTTCTAGCTGATCATCTTACATGTTTGCAAGCAATTGATTCATAATAGCTTGCAACCCGACCCTACATTGCGACGCCATCTTATTTTTTATTTCAAAAATAAGACAAGTGATGTCGTTTACGATTTTAAACAGATTTGTTTTACTTTTCTTATCTCAGCACTTTCGATGGAGTTGTGCAGAAATTTCTTTCTGAATCTCAAGAGAACCTCAAAGACTCGTACGTCCATTGTCAAATGTTTACTTTTCAAATCAATTTATTATTTTCTAGATATCTTTCATCTTTATTATCTTTCTAATACTATGATCTACTCTCTTTTTTTTAATTTACAGAAGGCAGAGCAGCATGAAAGTAAGATCTTGAACTCTGCTCTTTTTATATGTTAAATCACCGATATCTATTTTAACTATAAATTATTTACTATGTGCAATACGCTTCTGCATTTGTTTTTAAAGTTAATGATAAATCTTAAATATTGTTGTTTGTTTTTGTAGCTTCTGAAATATGAAAAAGACAGTCATGCAATCCATGCTATCTCTCTTTTGGATCATGGGTCTGCTTATCTTAATCTTTCTTTCCTGTTTTTAAATACTAAAGTACCAAAACCTAATTTACAACTCCAAAGATCCAAAGGCATAAATCATAAAAATAGATTGTCATGCGTTCTTATTTCTTGATTTCTTGATTTCTTTCCAGTTATTTTTGTTAAACGTTTAATATCTGATTTCTTGATTTGTTTTCTTGGGTACAGCATGAAGCCTATTAATAACAAGAGTGGCTCTCAGGTAAATTGCAAGGCTTAATATCTCGTTGTCATTCTATTTCTAATTTGTTTAATATTTCTATGAGCACAAAATAATGATTGATTGCTTGTTAATTTGACAGGAGATGGATCCTGAGCATATAAAGCAAGAAATATCTAAATTGGAGAGTCAAATGGGGCCTTTACGGTAATATAGATAATTTTTCTTAAATTTTAGTCAAGGTTTTAAGCTATGCAAATAGATCAAAAGCAGCAATTAATTATCAGATATAGGAACAATTAATACGGTAAAACTTGTACTCGGCATCTGTTTCCGAAATAACGAAGGCATATATCAGATATGTCATTATGGATCAATACCCACCTTACAGTTTCTGTACATAACACAACAATATGGACCCGAGAACCAGTTTCATACAAAGCCCTTTCTAGATATCATTATTTTCAGTAATATTAATTAGTTTCCATATATATATAACCTTCATTTGTATATTTTCAGAAACATCGATGAAATTGATGCCATAGAGCAGTATGATGAACTCACAGCGATGGAATGTTCTATCATGGAGTTACTGACAAAAAATGAACAGGAGATGGTAATGTATCATGTTTTTTGTGAAAATTCCTTCTCCCCTTTTCTCAATTACATATCAATAGGAGTTCACGTGTTAAAAACAAAAGATAAAGATTTACAAACCCATAGGATTACATACAGAAATTGACTGTGCATGCAGTACTCATAGGATTATTGTTTTGAATTAATTCAAATATGTTCGAGGTCAGGACTACGTATTACACAAGAACAGATTTATTAAGTACTGAATGAGTACTGTATATAAGGATGAGCAAGAAGACTACTGCAGTGTTAAGTGATACCAAAATGTACTCTCTGATATGCATTTGCTTTTTTTTTTTTTTCTAGATACAAATTGTGGAGCAACAAAAGTCTGATTGTTCTGATCACTCCATGATTATTCCATATCATCGGTAAAATTTAGAAATATTTAATATTTTGAATTATGTCACTATCTAATACATATGGTTATATTTATTATATATGGTTATCTGCAGGGATAATTTACAGGGCTTTGCAAACACAAGTGTACCGGCAACAAATTATGCTGACAATTATCAGATGGACCAACAATATGTCACAATGTTCAATCCCACCCCTTTTTCATATCAGAGGTTAGATAACAAAAAGCTTACATAGTTAGGAAAATAGGTATCCAAATGTATATAACCTCAGCTGAAGATTCAAACATGTGTAATATGTACTGTCAACTAATTAATAGTGCCTGTAATTAAGGAAAAGCAAATATATTAGTAAGAAAAAGGCTGTTGGTTTAAACTAATTAAAGAGGTAATTAAAAAATAGCACAGAAGTGCAATAAACGATTTAATTGCAGACGTAATCATGGTTTCATGCAGGGATTCAATGGCCTCCACGAGCACGGCAGTGCCATTGCTCCCCTTTCCTTCCATGGGTGGAATGGAGCAGCTAGCAAGAGTCGAGTCGATTCCTACTGCTAGGTATAACAAACTAATAATTAAAATTAAGATATTAACTTAAACTCTAAGCTGCATAGAATCATTATTGTTGGTTTGTTAATGCATATCAAAGTAAAAACGAGGATATTAACAGTTAGGAAAAGGTGGAAAAAAAATGTTATTATATTTTGTTACAATTGCAGCCAGTTCATATTGCATTAGTAAAAATTGATATATTGCAACAATAAATGGAGTGCAATTGATGTGGTGATTATAAATTTGTACAGTTGTGATACTAGGTGTTCAACAAGCTCCAAATGTTAGAAAACAAATCAAGAACCAGCTTTTGACTTTCTTTAAATAAATCAAAATGTAAATCAAGATTTACCATCTGAACACCAGACATTGAAACATAAATATTTCAGCGTGCATCCTTTAGTATATAAACAGATACTCGTGCAATGTAGAAATATACATATGATATGTTATTCGAAAAAATGATGAAATATGTAACTGCGTTATACAGGGATGAGCTGAGAGAGGATTCCTCATTCCAGCTCTCAGAAAGTGATCGTAATATGCTATGTGAATGGAACAGGAGACAGGTGATGCAGGAGCATCCGATTTAGATGATTAATTTCACCAAGCAAAATCAGAATTTTTTTTACTAAGTTTAGCTTTTTGGTGATCTTTTCTATTTAGATTTTTATTTCTGAATTTATCTTCTTGACAGCAGCTCCCTGTTGTCTAATTTATGTTTTAGTAATTTGAATTATTTCTATAATATGTTATCAATTATTTGTAGCTTTCCTAATTATTTTCTGCATTGAGTAATAGCTATATAACCCAGCTTGTGGGTGAGAAAAGAAGACAAATTTTTTTCTGGATGTTATTTCTATAAAATTAAGGAGAGACGTTTCTCCCCTTTATTTTGGTGTTCTCTCAATTTTTTTTCTTTGAACATTATTGGTATCGGACGTCTATAAAGAACAATCATCCGTTCTGCACGGCATCAATAGGGATGACGGGCTTTTTGGTTCGGCCAATATTTGTGCCCAGCCGCATGTTTCCCTTTTGTTATATATGCTTTAATTTGTTTGTTATTTGTTAATTAAGTTTATCCATGTGTATCACTCTATTCCTTGTTATTGTGATTGTAACACTCTTTGGTTCAATAAAAGCACATGGCAGGTACTGCAAGATTATATTAAAATAGAAAATAAACCTATTACGGTAATACTAAATACAATAGCAATACTAACAAATTTGTTTGAAACAAACATATACTTTTTTTGTTGCAACTTCCTCAACTTTCAAGTTCGACCTCTGGTTTTCATGCGTTGCGCTGTAACATCTTAGTTTTGTAACACTTGTAAAATTATATAACTTCAAGTGAAGTGTTTATTTTTAAATAACAACTTGGATAATTTCCATGTGTATTTATAAACCTTTGTATTTCAGTAATTTGAAACTTATGCACTGCAAATATATAAATAATATTTAAATCAGAAAAACTGGTAATTGATTAATAAATTAAAATATCGTAACATAATTGATTTGCATTTTAATATATGGTAAAATAATAGTAGATGTTAATTAATTAAATTTCATTTGCTTGTAAAGTCATAATGATTAGAAAAGTTTTGTTGGGATATCATGACATTTAGAGGGGTAAAAAAAAAAATCATCCCTTTTAATCGTCCAAAACAAATTGTCTCTTTTATGCTAACTGTCCTACTCCATATATTGATCATTCAGAGTGTGATTGTAATATCATCATCGCACTTTTCTTTGTCCCGTCAACTTATGTAGCCAACAGATCAGAGAAAACAAAAAGAACAAAACAGAGTCAACTACAAAGCTTAGTAACCAGTCATTTCTCTATAATTGGCTTAATTTAATAACCATTCAAACAGGCTTGAATAATCCACACAAAGACATATCAAACTATGCATTAAATAATTTATATTTCCCACTTTTTAAATTACAACCATGTTAATTTGCCAAAGTCTAGCAATAAAAAGATAAGTGCGAAGAAAGACAACCAGTAGAACATGAGAAGCACATCAAGTAGAACATGAAATACAACAAGAAGATGAAGAAAGACAACCAGTTGAACATGAAACACATCTAATACAAGATGAAAGACAACGAGTAGAAGATGAAAACAACAAGTAGTAGAAGAAAGACAACCAGTAGAACATGATATACAATAAAAAGATGACGAAAGCCAATCAGTAGAACATGAAACACAACCAGTACAAGATGAAAGAGAACTAGAAGAGTATGAAAAACAACAAGTAGTAGAAGATAGGCAATACTTAGAACACGAGTAAAACACAACTAGTAGAACATGAGAGACAACTAGAAGGTGATGAAAGAGAACCAGTAGAACATGTAACACATCTAGTACATGATGAAAGACAACCAGTACATTATGAAATACAATCATTACAAGTTGAAAGACAACTAGAAAAAGATGAAAACAACAAGTAGTAGAAGAAAAATAACCAGTAGAACACGTGAAACACAACTAGTAGAACATGAAAGACTACTAGAAGATGATGAAAAACAACTAGTAGAACATGAAATACAACCAATGCAAGATGAAAGACACCTAGAAAAAGATAAAAAAACAACAAGTAGTAGAAGAAAGATAACTAGTTGAACTTGAGAAACACAACATGTAGAACATGAAATACATCAAGAAGATGAAGAAAGACAACCAGTTGAACATGAAACACATCCAGTACAAGATGAAAGACAACTAGTAGAACATGAAAGACAACTAGAATAAGATGAAATACAACTACAATAATATTAAAAAAAACAAGTAGTAGAAGAAATACAACTAGTAGAACATGAAATACTATAGAAGAAGATTAAAGACAACTAATAGAATATGAAAGGCAAGTAGTACAAGATGAAAGACAACCAATACAAGATGAAAGACAATAGAAGAAGATGAAAGATTGAAAGATATAAAGCCAGGTTAGTAGCAAAAGGGTATACACAAACGTATGGGATTGACTGTCGGGAAACTTTTTCCCATGTTGCAAAACTAACTTCAGTTCCAGTTTTATTGTCCCTTACAGCTAATTTTGACTGGTCATTACATCAATTCGATGTCAAAATGTGTTTCTTCATGGAGACTTGGAAGAGAAATCTATATGGACCTACCCCCTAGTTACGAACACATTGGATTAGCAAACAAGGTATGTAAGCTGGAGAAGGCGTTGTATGGCTTGAAACAATCGCCAAGAGCATGGTTTGGAAGGTTCTGCAGGGCCATGAAAAACTTTGGGTATAATTAAGGAGATTCTGATCACACCATGTTCTTTAAAAGGAGTGAAGGTAAAATTGCAATTCTTATCATCTATGTTGATGACATGAATATTACAGGTGATGATAGGGCTGAGATTAAAAAGCTTGAAACAAAACTCTCGAAAGAATTGGAAATGAAAAATCTGGGAAGTCTAAATTTTTTTTTGGGAATTGAAGTGTCACGAACTTGGAAAGGTATATTTCTCTATCAAAGAAAGTATGTTCTTCACCTCTTGGCTGAAACCGGGATGATGAATTGTAAACCAATTAGTACTCCAATGGAACAAAATGTGAAATTTGAAATATAACCTGAACAATGCTCCACGAACAAAGAAAAATACTAGAGGTTAGTCGATAAATTAATATACCTGTCGCACACTCGACTAGACATAGCGTATGCAGTAGGGGTAGTGAGTCAATTTATGCACAACCCGAGTGAAGATCACATGGGAGCTGTCATAAGAATATTGCGATACCTCAAAGGGACACCTGGTAAAGGAATCAAGTTTGAAAAAAATAAACATATAAATATCAAAGGGTATACAGATGCAGATTGGGCAGGAAACATCATGGATAGAAAGTCAACTTCTGGTTACTTTACATTTGTTGGGGGTAACTTGGTAACATGGAGAAGTAAAAAACAGAATATAGTAGCCTTATCCAGTGCTGAAGCTAAATTCAGGGGGGTGGTGAAAGGAATTTGTGAGCTACTATGCTTAAGAAAAATGATCACTAAGTTAGGAGTAGAATACGAAGATGAGATGAAATTGTATTGTGATAACAAGGCTGCCATTAACATCTCACACAATCCAGTACAACACTACAAGACGAAGCACATAGATGTAGATCGACACTTTATTAAAGAAAAACTTGACTCTAAAATTATATCTCTACCATTTGTTAGATCTAGGCGGATATCTTAACTAAGGCGGTGGCAACTAAACCTTTCAAAGAGATGCTAGAAAAAATTGGAATGGTGGATATTTACTTGTCTTCGTAAGGGGGAGTGTTGAAAACACATTTGGCAGCTGAAGATTTGGAAATCAAACAAGATATGCTAGGATCCATATCAATTCAAAAAAGGAAACAAGATATGAATAAAGGAAGATGAATATGCCCAGCATATATATTCTTTCATATATAGATAGTAGTTGATTTCCTTCTAATGTTAGATTGAGTATTCTACGTTTAACATATGTAATTGATTTACTAGAATATCTAGCTGAGTTGATAAATAGGAAGAGCAACAGCCGTGTAATTCGATTGAGACATAAAGAAATAAAAATCTGGTAGGGAAGGGAGATTCTTGGGAGTCTTATGTTTGAGTTTTCTCTATTATTTTGACTTGATGTAGCCGTACCCTTACCCGCCTCTTGGGTAGTGCACCTGACAATGCTGTATCGGAGATTTGGTTTTGGCTTTCCATTGGAGAGGAATGGAGAGCGAGATAAAGGACCTGCATGCGAGATAGAGGCCGATTTAGATCGAGAGAGAGAGACAGTGAGAGAAGAGAGAGGACCGCCTCCGCCGCCGCCGATTGAGAGAATAATGTTTTGCGTCTAACGGAGAGATAGAGGAGGTACCGATCTAGGGTTTTGGGTCTAATGAAGAGGAGAAAGGCGGGGGAGGGATGGGACGGGCGCGTGTTTTAATTATTTCACGAAAACTTTCTGCGACCGGTGTTATCGCCAGTTGCTGATACGGTAACTAATATTCTTGGTGGTCTGTTCGCCAAAAGTCCGTCATTTTTATTTTGCAGAAAAAACATCTTCAGCGACCGACGACAGCGCCGGTCATTGATATCGATCGCTATGTTTAATAGTCTTGTAACTAATTACTAAGTATCACATTGGATTACCTCTCATCTGTATATAAACCAGATGTCAAATTACTAATAGCATTAATTTATATCACACTGTATTTAGATCATATAAACCATGAAATACAAACTATATACTGAACTAATCAGTCATGTATTTAGATCATATAAACCATGAAACACAAACTATATACTGAACTAATCAGTCATGTTTTTCTGAATATTGTTAAAATGATATGAGTAAGGAAAATATTAGGCACCTAATATTTACTTAGAATTAGATAGTTAAATTATATTATAATTAGTTATGTTCATGATATTTACAGCGAATTTGTAAATTACTCATATTTTTGTACATAAGTGCTATAAATAGAGTAGAACTAGGGTGTGATGTGCTCACCAAAATGTTTGGTGAGCATACCTTCAAAATATATCAGATTGATTTCAAATGAGACGAATCCATACTGTTGAAACCGATCTACTTCACGAGTGATGTGTGTACATGCAAAGTTTTGAAATTTCCGAATTCATTTAGTCCAAAATCAAGCGGTCAAAATTGATGAAAAATGAATGCACCATAATGAAGTTTTAGAAGTTATTTTAATGCATTCATTTTTCATCAATTTTGGCCGCTTGACTTTATACTAAATGAATGCGAAAATTTGAAATTTTTTCATGTACACGCATCACTCATGAAGTAGATTGGTTTCAACGGTTTGGATTCGTCTCGTTTGAAGTCAATCCTATAGATTATGGAGTTCTGCTCAAAAATATTTTGGTGAGCACATCACACCCAAACTTTACAAGAAAGTCGCTATGTTTATTTTAATTTTTTTATAAAATGTGTCAAAAATGCAAAATAACAAACAAAGCTATATGTTAAGGCGTTTAGGGTCCCTATGTTTTTCCAATTAATTAGCACGTACCATTTGGACTTCAATTGAGTGTCCATTCTGTAGTAGTGTAGTGTTGCCACTTCGATTCACTCTGCAACAGGGTGGTTAATTTAGATATTCAGCCCAATTTGATCTTCAAAGTTTCTCTTCTAAATTTGTTTGGGCCCATCTTAATTTCAAGCCCATTGAATTTCTCTAGCCTATTCCTCCGGATTTCTTCATTTCTTAACCCGCTCTAGCAAATTACAACAGTATAATTAAAAGTATTACCTTAAATTCAAGGCAACCCATTCCCCATACTACGTGAAACCAAAACTACCATCCCATCTCTCCTCAATTATAATTTATACTAACTAATTCGGAGATATCTCTGTTAGGCCGATCATGGATCAGGAACTCATTGAGATGCTACTGAGTGTGGTACAGGAAGCCATTGCTATTGGCCGGCGAAATGGGTTTCTCAACCCCCAAAACAACGCCTTAGACTTAGCCTTGGTCAACGCAATGGTCACCAGTGTCTATGTGGCGTGGGCGGCGGGAAGAGCGATACCCGATGAAGTCATAACCATCATTATTCGAACCATCTTCCTTGTCATTTTTACGGCGATAGCAGAGCGTATCAGAAGGTTGCTAGAAGCTGCTGCAGTGGAGGTGCAGGAGGAGGTGCCGGAGGAGGCAGAGCTGGAGCTGGAGGTGGAGCCCGCTGAACCGGCCGATCACACGGGTTTTGAGTCTTCTTGATTTTTTGATGTTGACCTTCTTGATTTTCTTTTCCTTTGAACTGACAGCCATCACTAATTTTCTTGTTATTTAGTTAGCTTCTTGTATTTCTTGATGTATGAAAGTTTCTGGAATCCTCTTCGATCTTATATGAACTGTATGTCTACTTAGTTATGTTTCTTTACTTGCTACAAGATGATGACTTTGGTTAAGTTAATAATCTACTTTGGATCTTGTTATAGTTTATGCGTACATGACCACTGTTAGAATGTCCAGAACATTAACTCTTGTAGTCATGGGTCAGGTCAAAGAATTTGCAAACTCAGCAGCCTTATTTCTTATTTCTTATTTTTAATTTGCAAACTCATCAGCCTTGATTTTCTTTTCCTTAATTTGAACCGACAGCCATCACTAATTTTCTTGTTATTTAGCTAGATTCTTTTATTTCTTGATGTATGAAAGTTTCTTAACCACTGAGTTCATGGATTAGCTTCACTATGTGTATAAATGTATAACATTTAATTTATTACGTACCTTATATTGGTTATGATGGTTAAATTATGCGTACTTTATCTTTGTCTCATGTAGTTTATTATACTGAAACTAATTATCAAAATTCACACAAAACAAAACTAATTGATATCAACATGATTGAAAACATAGTCCGAATTAATAGATAAAATTATTACTTACAAAACATAAATTAATATGACTATTTTATACAAAAGGTCCAGATATGTTTTTAGTGAAATATGCAACATTTTAAGAGAAATATTATTTTATTGAACAAATTGATAAGGTAAATAAGTTATTTTAGAGTGAATTACTACCAAACTGATTGAATATTCAGAAACTTTTTATAAACTTTGAGTTAATAGCATATTTTATATTAGTCAAAAGTAGATACAAGAGATAAATTAAAACCAAGTAGGAAAGTACGGTTGAGGACTGATTTTCAAAATTAAAAATGGAAATGTTAGTTTGTAAAAACTAAATAAAAAATAAAAAAATAAAATTACCAACGTGGCACTAAGGCCACGCTTCCAATACTGGGTGAAACACTTGACCTCATAATTCTCCCTTTATTGGAGGACATCTCTCTCTCTCTCTCTCTCACACCTAAATAAAGCAAAGTAAGAAACAAAAATAAACCAAATAAAATCGTAGAAAGTAAAGGAAAAGAAATGAAAAAAATCAGAGGTGTATTCTTCTCTCTCTGGTAAAACTAGTGTGAAATCATTGGATTGTGTGATGCTTTTCCTCAACATCTAGCGCAGCTAGGATATCTCTTTTTCCTGTCCCTTTTTAATCACATTTAAAGATATGTAAGCTGCTAAACAACTCAAGTGCATAGTTATAAATTATGTTGTGATTGAAATACAAATAAAACTTGTTTAATAATTACAAATTGTGCACTACAATTGATACTACCCTTTTTCTCCACCTTTAATTGAATCTGACAGTAATAACCATTGATGGATTGTTTCTCCTTGTTTGTTATATTGGTTTGGATTGAAATTGTTAGATGTCAGATTAATTGCATGCTTGATTCCTAATGTAACGGTCCAACTTAAGTTGTGTCTATCGGTACCAAGCTTAGACCAGCCAGAACATATGCATTGCTAATTTTTTCCTTCCGAGTAAATATCTTTCTTGTGTTTCAGAGACTGATTGGTTGGGTTGAGTGTTCTGATTGCTGGTACTCGTCCATACCAGTTTCTTTTCTATTATGGCACGCTAAAAAAAATAAGTGTAGAGACCTATTTGGTTGTTTGTAAGGAAAAGAAGAATAGGGAGGTCCAATCTATTAAATTCACATGAGATGGTTAAATCCCTGCCAAAAGGACTAAGGTGCAAAATGGCTGATCATTAAATCTTTAAATCTCTGCTGAAAAATGATTTTAAATTGGATCTGTTATATTGGGCATTCAGGCTTTTAGACTTGAGAAAACTAAAGAGAGGATGAAATGGAATTGGGTTTGTCTTGTTCTAGGCTGAAAATAAATGAAGTAAAAAGGAAACGAACTGGATTCAGACTGATAGATTAGAACCTTAATTATATGAACTTGATGATTAGACTGAAAAGCTAACAATTTGAATTAATGATTAAGGAATAATGAATAGGCATTGTGAAGCAAGATTTGAATGGACTATCAAGAACAATTCAAATGTACTGATTTATCACTCCATTTTTCCTACGATATCAGTTACGAGGTTATTGGACTGGTCTGAGGTTAATGACTAGGAATTAAATCGTAACTCGCTGTGCATTTTGAATGATTGATTGACTGTATTGTTGAACTAATGCATCATATGCATAACACAATATAACTGAAACTGAATTGTAATTCTGCTGACCTATCATTTTTGTATAGTTTATCGATTGTCTGTTCTTGTTCTATTGATTGATTGAGACCACAGTGACTGAATTGATTCAATATTGAATACTTTTATCCTTGAACCTCCATATAGTGAAGAAAAAGAATTAATATATTGCAAAGTCTAGTTCAATGCTAGACTTTGATCTGGGATCGTTATGCACATTTGGTAAATGGCCCCAACTGAATCCAGTACTGGTTGGGTAGGCGATATTCAGTAAATGTTAGTTTTGACTGTAAGACAAAAGAATTGTGGTAACTATCTTATGATTTATTCTTTCTGATAATGATGGCATAGTAATGTTTATTTTGTATTGTTTCCATTAACAAACTTTTAGGATAGTTGGAACTGTATAAGCCAAACACGACATATATGTGTTATGTGAAAATGTAGACGTGGGTTGTTGGTTGCGCCTGCACGGCAAGTCGGATGGTATTTGTTCCTGTTATCATATTAGAAATTGTAAAGTTAGGAAATCAACCGTTGCCAGACTTTATGGTTTAAAAGATTTAGACCCAAACAATTTATTAGATGAGATCCTAAGATTTCTGATTTATTTATGTAATTTTTGTTATTCATTGGATATTGTTATTGAGCATTTGCATTCGTCATTCTGAATATGGATTTCCTTCCAGTCTAATAAATATGAGTTGAAATTAAAAATAGAAAATAATTTATTATTTCTCATCCATATTAGCCAATACGGATCAGAGCCCCAGTATGGACAAATGAAGGCCAAATACACATTAACTCCTAGAGCGACACAGGGGGGTACGATCCGTATTAGCCAATACGAATGGTACCCAAGGCGTCCTTTGGTGAAATCTTTGTCAGCTGTATCAGATCAGATAACTTGGGCTCAACTCGTCTCCAGGCGCCCCTTCACTCCTATATAAGACCTCTGAACTAAACATAAACATATATTTGTATCTTTGGTGTTTTCTATTTTCTTAAGTGAGAAGTAAGGAGTGTGTAGAGGTTAAGTATGAGGATATTTCACGTATGGTTGTATATTTCTCTTATCTCTTTGTAAACATGTCATTCAGTGGCAAAATTTTGATTCTTAGGGTTGGAAGTAAACGTTGTCACACATGATGCTTTGATATATAATTTTATTTGATCATTGTTTAGTATTTTATTGTTCAATTGCTTTTGCGCTTTATGTTCGATCTTACTTGATTTTGTTTATTAGTCTAGACCGTCATGTGATGGCCACACATGGAAGTTAGTAACCATTGGGCTAATCGAATAAGGATAAGGAAGCATAAAAATACTAGATTAGTGGTGGAGACCTCAATCGGAGATACCATGGGGACACCCAATATAACTAAGATAGTAGGGCGACGTACCCAGTAAGTGAAGTCTGAATTTTTTTAGGTTAGTCACGTATCTCGTTGCACCAATCAAGACAAGCTTTAACATGATCTCTTGATTGGTAGGGTGATTTTTAGACAAAAGCGACAATCACTAAATTGGATTAGAAACCCTCATACAACAACTGAAAACCAACATCAAATAAGGTAAGAATTAAAGCGGATTGAAGTAACAACGGTGTGGCAAAACCCTAGGAATTCACATCTCTATCTTATTTATTTTATTTACTTTTAATTTTCACCAAATACATTGATAAAAACAACAACTCTTGAATTTCATATTTTGCCTAGCCTTTCGAAAGATTGTGATTAAATCACTCAAGACCTTAAATCTTATTCTACAGATCGACACTCGTTTATACTACTCGATAGGATTATGCGCTTGTAATCTAACTCGATAGCAAACCGAGTTATAAATTTTATTAGCCTGCTCACGATTACATCCATCAATGTTGTAACAGCCTATCTATATGGTTCACTTGATAATGACATATATATGAAAGCCCCTAAAGGATTGAAAATGCCTGAAACATACAAGTTAAAACTTAGAGAAATGTACTCTATAAAATTAAAAAGATCTTTATACAAAACAAAACAATCAGGTCGAATTAGGTATACAATTGATTGAGTGAGTATATCAATGGAGACCGAACTAAACATATTGCGCCAAAGTTCTTTTCAACACATGAACTACAAAAGGAGAGTGTAATAGATGTTAGCCAAATTGGATCAATTGATAATTTGCCAGACCTATTCACAAAATCTTTATCGACAAGAGTTTTTGAACAACTCACAAAGAAGATTGGTCCACATCAATTGAAGAATAATCAATAATATCAAAAGGACGGAGTCGTTATACACGTTGTACTGTTTTTCTCTGAACTAAGTTTTTATTCCAATGGATTTTTAATGAGGTAGTATAAATGGTCCAGGAGTATCATTTTAATATTGATTCTAATGTATCATATTAATAGCGCATAATGAAATATGAACATCCAAGCATAAGTGTTATAAACCAAATTCTATATGGTTTATGTAGATGTTCATTCATCTTCATCTCCCCACTACCCATTTATTCCCACTACTCCCACTATCTATTTATTTGTGGAATTAATTGATATGTCTTTTCATATACAATTTATAGCCTATAAATGGAGACTATATAAACTTGTATGAAATGAAAGACATACACAAAAAAAAAATCTACTATTCCTCTCTCTATATTTCTCTTGTTATTTATTTTACTTATGTTGTAACTTTATTCAATTTTACAACATACAGTTATATATATATATATATATATATATATATATATATATATATATCTAGTATAGTGCCCGTGCGTTGCAACGGAGACATTATAAAAGAACAAAAAAAAATATTCTCATACAAAATGATATATTTTAATAAAAAAATAGACTAATAAAAAATAATAATTCAATAATATCTATAAATAATATTAAAATAGATTCGTTCTTAATCCAAATTATAAAAAAAGACAGAAAATGAGAACAATTTTTCTTTGCTTTGGCCGAAGTTAAAAGGACCAGCAACAAGAAAGACCAAAAATTAAAAAAATAAAGATTAGAACAATAATCACCCCGATCAAACCAATATTGCATAGTATTATTACCCAGGTAAACTCTCTATAAGTATCTAACATTCTTTGGACAATAAAAATCTTTTAATTTCAATAGATGAAGGAAAATAGCCTTGGCAAAAAATCAAAGATAACAACTTGCAACAGAGTTGAAGTACCCCATATACCAGCGAAGAATCAAACATTTAACAGCAGCTTTATGTTCTTCCGTCCAATCCACCAGCTGCTCAAACCGTTCTTCACATGATACTTCTTCTATCGCCTCCTTTGCCAAACTCACCCCATATACCAGCGACTGTTTCTTAATCTCATATACACGTGCTTCTCTCGAAATGTAGGATATGACATTACCTAGGTAACCTTGTATGGCTTGTCATATTTTAAGTTGGGATTTAACATCCCTATGGATGACAGGCCGGTGATTGCCATGACCACGCAGATAATTCAATGCACTGGCTACACCTAGCTCAACCTTATATCTCTCATTCCAACCAAATGTATCCTCATATTCTTTTCTGTCTGACAAATAATAAGTACAAGTAAATAAAAATCATTTTGATGTAAATTAAAGGGAGCTGCCAACTTAAAAATAATTCCTTCCCATAAAAAGATAGCTACATGTTTCAAGACATACAATTTAATAAATTGAAAGGTATCAATAAAAATTTAAGACTCACCATGCATAATTTCTTCTAGACTACCTCTTGGCAAATACTCATAGAAATTTTGGAAACTCCAACAATAAAATTCTTGTGATAAAGCATTTCAAATGATAAAACTAACTCCAATTGAGAATAATAGAATATTACCTTTGGATTTGGTATGTGATACTGTATCTCTCCTGAAAATAATTTTGCCATTGCTCACTTCAAGAATAGAGCAAGTAGCTGGCAATCTCTTTCCACATGCTTGGCCATAGAAGCCGATGGTGAACTATTTCAAAATCAAATTGCAACTGTTAGTAAGAACATATCATTATCTATACCCTCAGAGTGGGTCAAAATCTCAATATACTTGCAAGATGAAATATTTCATATATACCCTACAAAACATATTAAATTTACAAAAGTATATCTGTGAACATCTAACTACAATATACAAAAGAATCACTCCTGTTCTACTCATAAAAAATTCATATACAAAACTATTCTATATGTAATTATGTTGCAGTACTCTATTTAGTACAAGTATATTCTAACACAGGGTTCATACATGAATTAATTAAATTTTACAAATAATGAATATTGGAATAAGAAAGTTTTTGTTCATATTGAATACCAATACTCCGAAGACAGTGAAGACACAAATTTAGAACCGCTTTAGACGGAATTCCTGCAAAACAAATGTAGAAGATAAATTAATATAACATTTTACTGTAGATCTTTTACCGGACTGTAATACTTAAAGCACCAAGTGGGGTCACAAGTACGGATGGAGCAAAAACAATGGCCACAAAATTTGCCACCTCACCGAGCAACATTGTACATTAATCAGTAGCACGTGAAATTTCTAATCAAGCATTTAAAAGTGGTGTACTGTGTTTCTTGCTGTGAACTGCTAAAAGAAATTAAGATGTGAAGCAGCGTACTTGTAATAATTCCAGCCCACCATAGAGGCTCTAGCAAGTATGTGTATCCTCCTATACCTACAATACAAGCAATAAATCTAAGGAATAAGACTTAATATATGTTCGGTATAAGGGATCTTACTTTATGAAGGTCTGGTATAGCCAACAAATTTGACCGATGAAATCAAACGAACCGAGAAAAAATGTAAAAGTGAAAATGAAAAGAGGGTGAAATTAATAAGAAAGTCTAAATATATAACCATTTAACAACAACAATGTTTAGTTATTCTGGTGGTCAATAAAAACACCTACAAATTTCAAAGCTTTCACTATTGTCTAATGCCAGTTAATGTTAAACAAAAATGAGAGAGAATCAATCTGGCAGTTCATACGTCTAAACATTACCTTCCTCTTGAACCATTTCTTTCAAAACAAGTCGCATCTCCTTAAACCTCCGCTCCAGCGCCAACCGACGGGACGCCTCTAGTCGCAAAAACCAAATTCGACGCCTTCCCCTCACGCCCACCATCACTACGGCTCAAGCCCCCCACACCAACCTTTTCTCACCTCCAGTTTCTGAAAGGCCCTTCTTCCTCCCACTTTCCACACCGATTAGGAGCGGAGCACGGGTACTCCACGACGGCTGTCAAAAAGGAGGAGAGCGGCGATGCCAAAGTGCAGCGAGAAAGATAAAAGATATGAGAAGCGGCTAATCGTCGAAAACTCGGTCGGAGGAGCATTTAGGGTTTAAACTTTAAACTCTCATGGCAGAGAAAAGGAGCATCGTTAGGGATGGGAAGATCAGAGAAAAAAGAGGCGTCGGCACGATATTAGTTGACGATATTATTTTTGTAGTAATACGTGTAGCGGGTATATTTTTAATTAAATTTAGACTTCTACATATATAAAAGATACATTCAATCAAAAGAAGACAGATTATTTGATTGGATAGCTCATATTAAATCCGAATTTTCATCAATCAATCGTAGCCATTGACGGATTAGAACATCAACATGCTTAATAATGGAATGAAGATATATATATATATATATATAGAGAGAGAGAGAGAGAGAGAGAGAGAATGGCTAATATCAAAACGTTTGTTCCTGGGCTCAGGAACAAACGATTCCGTTCTCCAATTTCCAAAGTTCAAACAACAAATTCAAACCGTTAGATGTTCAATCTATATTAAAATGTGCTTGGAGACCAAATTTTACATTTTTTGGAATTTTTTTACTATTTATTAAGCTGGTTTGAAACCGCTGTTTTTCAATGCTGCAGAAATTTCTTAAAAACAACGATTTTCAAACCAGCTTAATAAATAGTAAAAAAAATTCCAAAAAATGTAAAATTTGGTCTCCAAGCACATTTTAATATAGATTGAACATCTAACGTTTGAATTTGTTGTTTGAACTTTGGAAATTGGAGAACGGAATGGTTTGTTCCTGAGCCCAGGAACAAACGTTTTGATATTAGCCATTCTCTAAATGTGTGTATATATATATAAATAGAGGAGGGATTGGATTACACCCTTTTTTTTTACACACTTTGACACTTACCATTTTCGAAGTCCAAAAAGTCGATCCAAACCATTCAACATGATGGATATCTTAAAATGTGCTTGGAGATCAAATTTTACATTTTTTTGAATTTTTTTACTATTTATTAAGATGGTTACAAAATCGTTGTTTTCAGACCATTGAAAAACAACAATTTTGTAACCATCTTAATAAATAGTAAAAAAATTCATAAAAATGTAAAATTTGATCTCCAAGCACATTTAAATATGGTGATCATGTTGAACGGTTCGGATCGACTATTTGGATTTTAAAATCGCAAAGTTGGCCTATAAAAAAATAATGTCAAGATGTGTCAAAAAAAAGGGTGTAATTGGATCCCTCCTCATATAAATAAGGAAGCTGATATGAGTACCCACGCTACAGTACCCGCACTGTACCCACACCTAAACTGCCATAACTGCTTGCCGGGGACCGCAACTATTCCAAAACTGTAATTTTGTTTTACAAATTTTAATAGTAATACTGTGAAGTATATAGCTCAAATAGGGCAAATATTTATACTTATACAATGAACTAAACCTGATATATGAATTTTCCTAAAATAACTGTACCCGCACCTTTTTTTGAAAAATTCTCGTGTTGTACCCGCATTAGGGGACCACTCAAACGGCATGTGGGGACCGCAACTGTTCCAAAACTGTAAAAAAAAAAAATTTAATTTTAATAGTAATACTGTGAAGTATATAGCTCAAACAAGGCAAGTATTTATACTTATACAATGAACTAAACCTGATATATGAATTTTCCTAAAATAACTGTACCCGCACCTTTTTTTGAAAAATTCTCGTGTTGTACCCGCATTAGGGGACCACTCAAACGGCATGTGGGGACCGCAACTGTTCCAAAACTGTAAAAAAAAAAAAATTAAATTTTAATAGTAATACTGTGAAGTATATAGCTCAAACAAGGCAAGTATTTATACCTATACAATGAACTACACCTGATATATGAATTTTTCTAAAATAACTGTACCCGCACCTTTTTTTCAAAAATTCTCGTGTTGTACCCGCATTAGGGGACCACTCAAACGGCATGTGGGGACCACAACAGTTCCAAAACTGTAATTTTGTTTTTTTTTTAATTTTAATAGTAACACTGTGAAGTATATAGCTCAAACAGTGCAAGTATTTATAGCTATACAATGAACTACATATGATATATGAATTTTCCTAAAATAACTGTACTCGCACCTTTTCTTGAAAAAATCTCGTGTTGTACCCGCATTAGGGGACCACTCAAATGGCATGTGGGGACCGCAACTGTTCCAAAACTGTAATTTTGTTTTACAAATTTTAATAGTAACAGTGTGAAGTATATAGCTCAAACAGGGCAAGTATTTATACCTATACAATGAACTACATATGATATATGAATTTTCCTAAAATAACAGTGCGGGTACTGTAGCGCATACAGTGCGGTACTGTAGCGTGGGTACTAAAATAATTATTCTATAAATAAACCTTTATCATAAAAAAAGTAAATTATATATGTAAAATTTAATAATAAAAATCTAACGTTATCCGATCGAATGTTTTGAGAGAGAGAGAGAGTACGTGGAAGAAACTAAGGAGGCCTCGATCTTCGGCTGATCAACTAGCTAGCAAAATATGAACCTTATAACGGAGTACAAGTTGCGTGCATAAGCAAACAAATTAAGTTTCTGATGTTACGACACGAAGGGAGAAAAATGCTTATATAATTGGAATAAATACACATTCACACACGATTCACATAAAAGCAAACGTGTACAATAAAAGAAACAGATTTTTTGCCGAAAAACCCTAGACAATAACCATACATGATTAAATTAAAGAAACCAAGTAAGAAAGTTTACCATTATATACACAGTTCAGTTAAACAAAACCATGTACAATTGTTCAGAATCATACACGATTTCTTATTAAAAAGAATTGTGTGCAAATATAGGAGTTTTTCGTACACAGTTGCATTTATATGGACCGAGTGTGTATGACTGAGCTCATTTTCGCACGAGCGTCTCCTTCATGTACACATTATTTATTTAGAATTTTCTCACATCCGTGTATGATATGTCATGTATCGTTAACGATCGTCTACAACTAATGATTGTTTGTCTGATCGTCTGTTATTTAGAATTTTCTCACATCCGTGTATATATGTCATGTATTTTTTAAGATACACTACTACAGAAATGGTCATTGTACACGGACATAAACAGGGGAGCTACATGGATTTCCTGCCGTGTGGAGTGCGAGGGTGTATAATCCCCTGAATAAATTATACACGGATATTTACCCGTGTGCAATTCCTGAGAGCTACACGATCATTATATAAACAACCGTGGTCAATTCCTTGCCAAGTGGCGTTCTCCAAACCCGAGCTACACGGATCAGTACATAACTAACCGTGTCCAATTCCTTGCCAAGTGACGCTCTCCAAAGCCGAGCTACACGGATCACTACATAAACAACCGTGTCCAATTCCTTGCCAAGTGGCAATCTCCAAAGCCGAGCTACACGGATCACTACATAAACAACCGTGTAGATTACTATGTCTACACGGCCTTTCTAGGTTACTATCCGTGTAGAAATAGTTATTCTGCACGGCTTATTACTTGAATAACCGTGTCCAATTCCTTGCCAAGTGGCGCTCTCCAAAGCCGAGTTACACGGATTGGAACATAAACAGCCGTGTAGGATTACTCTTTCTACACAGACTTTGTAGGGTAATATCCGTGTAGAAATAGTTAAACCACACGGCTTATTACATAAACAACCGTGTCCAATTCCTGGATATCTACACGGATATTTAACTAAACGGTCGTGTACAATCATTTTTCTGCACGGACGTATATCTAAATATCCGTGTAGAGTAACCTTTCTACACGGATTATTACATAAGCAGCCGTGTAGCTATCTTATATTTTTATTTTGCTTTTTGTCTGGCTTTCATACACGGACTTTTGTGAAATATCCAATTAGAATGGTAATATATTTTTTTTAATTTTAAATTTATGTTTTGGCTAGCCTCCCGTTTGCTAGCCATTAAAAATCAATTCCATAACAAAGAATTTCCAATATATCAGCATACAACCCCTAAACTAAATTCATGTTACACTAAATTATATCAAAAATTATACAAAAATTCATGTACGCTAAATTATATCAAAAATTCATGCACACTAAATTATACAAATCCATACTCTGGTTTACAATATTCCTGTTGAAACCACCTTGCCCACATACATCTAAAAAAATCTATCTGCTCCATGTCGTAATGCCCTGCCAGTTTCGTCGTTTTATACTACCAAAAATTCAAAATATGTAGGTTATTAGAAAAATACAATCTAACAACTACATCTCTGTTTTGCTTTAGAAAAAAAAATATTGCAATTATAACAATGCAACTAATACAACAAATTTAGTAGAATAAAAATATTAGAGGAAAATCAATATTGATTATACGGACAAGTCAAGGCAAACATATGAATTACATACCGGATATCGTGGCCATTCGAATTGCATGTGTTCGACAAAGTGAAACATATAAATCATCGTATAATAACCGCATTCCCAACCCTGAAACTGTTGCGGGCACTGAAATTTTAATTTAGCGGCCTATGTTAGAATGACAATAAATTTTGAACAAAAAATATGAAATTATAAAAATTATAGTGTGCTCACCGGCTGCCACCTGAAACACAACTTATTTTTATGCTTCGGATTCGTGCTTTGCATTCCTCCATCTTTAATATATTGCAGAAAAGCCCTTACAAAATTGAGTGAATGTAATTAGCAATTCCACAATTTGTTATATATAATTGGGGAAAATTCAAACCAAGTGAATTACTATTGCTTACTTTTTTATTGGAGTGCAGATCCTTTTGGAGTCCTGAGGAGTGATGCCCTGTTCGGGCTATGAAGAATCCATGACGAAAACCAAATTTTCAAGTGACACAATCACAATCAAACACCAGTGGGCACTCTGGTGGTATGGCAGGAGCAAAAATCTCTTCTTCCCCGAACGAGCCTTATGCATCGCTGAACACAAGTACTCGACAGTACCTTTCAGCTGAAATTCCACCATCGTAGCATTAGCTTTGCCGGGGTCCAAGAATGCACATTTGTTCACCTTATCTTTCCCACAATCCACAGATTTTCTTTGTTGTAACATCCTGAAAAATCATCATTTCACATTAGAATATATATTTGAGTGCTATACAAAAAATATAGCGGCTGGCGCAGGAGGAGATTCATGCGCATCAGCCCCGAGAAATCCTCGTCGTACCGGTGACAAAGCTTCGTCCGCAGCGTTGGAAACGCCTCTTCGGGTCTGTATCAAATTTTGAATCTTTTTTCAAGTATTTCAAAATAATCATTTGAATGTAACATAAGATATCCGTGTTTTATTTAGAGATTACCTGATCCAAAATAATCTGACACTTGGGCCATTGGATAATCTGTCTACGGGCATCATCAAGCACCACCATGCCGCCGGTAGGGACAGAAGAGGTATGCGGGCAGCCCATTCGGCCACAATCATGTCAACCGTTACGGGGAGATGGTTGGGCCTTAGCTGAGAACCGGCTGGAGGATGTGCAATGCCCTTAGCAAGGGTCAGAGGAGTTTTATCGTGCCACATGACGATGTCGCATGATGTGGCCTCCTGCAATAATTATCAGCAAATTAATAGTTAATGAACAAGTCAAAATTACGGGTAGATTATGAACAAGTAGTGATTACCTGTAGATTGTCCAACACGCCCAGAACTTCGGTCCCGGATGCTTGACTGCTTCGCCGAAATCCCGGCGAAACGGGAGGTTGTTGGTCGGATTGCTGCGTAAGAGATGTAATTTGGTTGATCCACCTTGATTCGAATTCAGCCATCCTTCCATCGTACTCCGATATGATCTCCTCGCGTACCTCCTGGCGTACCTGCGCCAACCTTGATTTCATCTCTTCCGTGCTAACTTTGGCACGCGGTCTTCTTTTTGGTTTTGGTCCGCCGTATACATCCTTCCAGCCACTGTATACCGAGACACCCCTAACTCGACCCGTGTGTTCTTTACTCCCGAGCGCTGCGGACAAGGAATCATCCACTCTTTCGACAGTAATGGAGCCCGAATTTACCTCCTCCTCCACCTCCAACTGTGTTAAAAAAAAATTAGTTATAGCAAAAGACAAAGTAATGTACACAAAGTTACCACAAAGACTCTTACCATTTTCTGAGCCACGGGTTGCACGTCACTTGGGAGTACTATCTTCCCGTCAGCGGTTACCTCGGATCTTCCCATGAGCCAGTGTTGGCCCCTAGATTTTGGATCCTAACCACAGGTGAGTCAGAATCTTTGTTGTTCGCCAGTACTGCTGCCCATTCGGCCGACTTACCCTCATAACCACCTGACCCTAATTTGTGCGGGTACTTGTTCAATTTCGCGATCCTCCTGCCCTCGTCACTTTTTTTCTTCACACATCAAGGTAAATCAATCAGCTAGTTTAAGGAAGATAAGTACATATCGAAAAAGAACAAAGACTAAGTTGGCTAAATTGATATACCTTGAACTCTGCTGTGGACTTCAAAGCTTGAAACTCCTCCCAGTCCTCTTGTTTCAGCCATTTATAGTAGCCTACCGGATTTCTCCCTTCCTCCATGAAATCCGTCTTCAACGTGCTCTTGAATTGCTTCCAAGCTTCATTCATTTTCCTCAGAGTCTTTTTCTTTTTCGCGGACTTTGGGTCGTCATCCTGGATGTTCCAATGAGACTACATGATTGACAACAAAATTACTACATGTAAGTTCATTCAAGTTTTCAGGTCAGGTATAGACATATATAACTTGCAGGAAGACAACTACATGATGCATAGCAATTTAAACAAGTTATTATTTACTTATAAAAGCAAATTCCAACTATGCTAAGGTTAAGACATGCTAGAAAACTTGTATCCAACAAAAAAAAGAAATAACAAACAGATAGAGAATAGGAAAAATGAATAAATAATCCATGTACGGTTTTTTTTTTACCTTCACAATGTTCCACCATTCGTTCTTTTCTTCATCATCAAATTTGTCCCACCTCTCAACCAATATAGATGCCTTCTGCTTCACCAAACTGTTACACCAATTTGTGTACTCTGCCCTACATGGACCCTTCGGACATCCGATTTTGTTGAACTCGATTTGCAAATCCTTCGTCTCTGAGGTCTTCGTGCATATTGTCGGACCTCTTTTCCTCTTTTCTGTCTGAGCCTGCTGGTCCTCTTCTTCCACTATCATATCTACCTGCGGTTCCACTGTTTCCAAAATCATATCTGCATTCTCATCTGGCTGTGACATGGTTCTTTCTACAAAAAAGAAACATTATTACAAATGCTATGAAATGTAAAATTTAGGTCTAACTTATGTGTTATTGGGTCCTTTGTTCAATCATAGTGTTGGTTTTGCAATTTAGTCCCTGTAACATTAGGTGTCCATGTCACCAGAATAGGTCAGTTGAGGAAACTTTTCACTTAACCAAAATACAATCAGAGATAAGGGTTTTGATTTAACCAAGATACAGGGAGCATTGCAACTTAGAGAGAGAGAGAGAGAGAGAACCTTTCAAGGAGAGAACAGCAACCGCGCGAGAGGAGCATGGAGATTCAATTGGCGAGTTCAGAGGAGAGCGACAGAGGAGACCGAGCTAGCACCGAGAGAGAGAGCGATGGCAGCACCACAGAAAGAGATAGGAGACTAGGGGGTTTAGGTTTTAGGGGAGACGAGGAGATTTTGAAAAGATATCGAGCGACAGAGACGAGGCGCGCACTTTATTTTGCGTAAACTAAATCTACACGGACATTTAACTAACCACCCGTGTAGAAACGTAAGAGAGCTACACGTTTAATTAAACACCCGTGTATAATTAGTTTACGCGAATTTATGAAATGCGCGCCTACATTTCTAGATTAATTTTTTCAAATTCCAAATTTTCATATTTTTCAAATTCCATATTTTTCAAAATGGAAAACTTAAAAATAAAAAGGAACCTGATTTCAGTTTTGTTTAGCTTGAAAACTATTTTATCCATGTATCTTCGATTATCTGGCGGAACTTAATGCAAATAAATATTTCAATTTCTACACGGGCGTTTAATTAAACGCCCGTGTAGATATCCTTTCGTACACGGATTTGTCATTAAACGCCCGTGTACGTTGCTTAGAAGGCGAAACAACTCTTGATAATTAAACGGTTGTGTACAAAGCCTTTTGTGCACGTATTTTTAAGTCAACGACCGTGTATGATTCTTATAAGACGAAATTCAAAATTAAATGACCTTCAAAAGCCCTTTGTACACGGAATTCGAGAAGTTGCCTTATCTTTCTAAATAAGAAGACGAAACGACTCTTCAAAATTCAATATAATCTGAGAAACTCCCCCTTTTCGATTACTTTTTCTCTGAGAATTTGGAAGAAGAAATGGCCGCTTCGGTTAAACAGGAAGACGCAAATGTGCCATGGCCATGGCCCCCCGGCTATGTCCCTCCCGAAGATGCTCCCGAAGTCCCTCCCGGCTATGAAATGCCTCCCCCCAACTACAGGAGGACATTTCTATGGCCGCTCTCAAATGTGCCACGACAAAGCCCAAGGGAGCACCCACCACCAAAGCTCTACAAAAGGAGGGGCAATCCCTGGATCCGGCCAAAGAGACCCTGGATTAGAAGGAGGGCCAAGGAGGAATCCAGCCAGGCCAGTGAAGGAGTGTTTAATTAAGTTAATTAGCTTTTTTTTTCGTTTTGTTTTGATGTAATATATTTTTGTTATTAATTTAATCAGCATTTTGTTTTCTATCCGTTTAACTATTTTGTTAAATACTTCATGCTATCTAAATAAATACTGTTAGAGATATAAATTAGCAGTACAAAACAACCAACAAATTATTCATTTATGGATAATCACAAAAAAGTAAATTATTTTAAAAAAAATTATTTAAAATTAAATTAAATAATCTGTCTAAATAATATCATAGAATGAACATAAATGAACACTTTACTTGATATGACCTTATCTGGGTTTACAAATTTATAAAACAACCATATAATAATTTTTCGGAAAAAAAAATACCTTCTGTTCAAGTAATTATTTCAAAATATTTAAAAAAATATATATTTCAAAATAGCAGGGACGTTGTTGTAACATGCAATTTAGTCCCTGTTGTTCAAGTAAAGTATTTTCAAGAATAATGTAATTTGAATATTTCCATTCTACACGGGCGTTAAATTAAATATCCGTGTAGAACACCTTTTGTACACGGATTTTCATTAGACGTCCGTGTACGTTTCTTAGAAGGCGAAAACTCTTGAAAATTAAACGACCGTGTATAAAACGTTTCTTACACGGATTTTTAGTTAAACGTCCGTGTCCAATTTTAAGTTAAAACGTTTAATTCCAACAAGTTAAAACGTTTAATCACTCCCCCGTTTCGATTACTTCCTCTGAGAATAATTTAAGGGGAAAAAATACCTTTCTTCACATATTAAACAATATGTAGAAATGTATTTGTACACGGATGTTTAATTAAATGTCCGTGTGGCTCCCTTTGAACACACTATTTAATGAAACGTATAAATGTATTTGTACACGGATGTTTAATTAAATGTCCGTGTAGCTCCCTTTGAATTTCTAATGAAATTAAAAATTATTCTTAGAAAGATGGATTTTTTTTATTTAAACAAATAAAATATAAATTTCACGTACTAATTAAATTATATCAGAAATTATACAAAAATTAATGTCTAGATTATATCAAAAATTAATACAAAAAATCCTACACTAAATTATACAAATCCATATTTCTAGTTTACAAAAATTACTGTTGAAACCACTCTGCCCACATATCTAAAAAAGAAATATTAGAAACGAAATAAAAATATTACAATGAGACAGAAATATCCAGAGATTGTAAACCGGCCTTGAGTCTTTAGCTTCATTGGGCTCTCTGAAATATTATAAAAAAATAAATTATACATTGAATTTTTTTTCCAAATAAGAAATATTAAAATTTTCAAGTTTAAAAGGAGTAAACATTATACATTGGTTTTTTTTTTCCTTTTTCTCTTTTTTTTTTCCACTGTTTGAACATCTTCCCATAATCCTTCATTGTGGTCAGATCTCATGTAATTTGCTTCGTCTTGTTCTGCAATTGTTGCTATCTCAGCTTGCACATCAGTACAAAATTGAGGTATCTCTTCGAACTGGTCATACTCTTCTTCGTCGGTGACGTTTTCTACCCCAACAATCCTTCTTTTTCCGGATAGGACGACACTCCACCTATCATCACTTGGGTCAGTGACATAAAAGACATGGGTGGCTTGCTTGGCAAGTATGAACGGATCATCAACATACCCGACTTTGTCAAAATCAACGAGGGTGAACCCGTCATTATCAACTTTAAAACCCCGGTCTTCGACCCATTGGCACCGAAACAAGGGAATGCTAAGGTGAGGATTGTAAACGAGCTCCCAAATTTCTTCGATAACGCCGTAATAAGACTTTGAAGCTATTACAGGCCGGGCATCCCCCAATCTACTGAATTCTTCGGACGTCGCCACCAACGTCACCCCACTATTTTGCATCGTGCTCTTATCACACTGTAATTTAATGTAAAATGTATATCCGTTAATCTCGTATCCTTGGAATGTTCTAACAACCATTTGGGGTCCTTCGCCCAGCAATCTAACAGTTTCATTTACGGGGGACATTTCGGGGTATGATTTCACTCTGTCTTTCATCTATCCTATAAAAGAACGGTTATGCTCGTCAGTAAGCCACTTCTGACTTCTCGTGTAGTTATGTTGTCGAAGGATTGTCATGTGCTCATCTATATATGGAGCAACATCTGCCATGTGCTGCAGTACAATAAAATATGCCTTTCCCAGGTCATCGTTATCAGCAACTATGGCTTTCAACCCTATTGTCCCTACTCCTTGTAGCCTTCCCTCGTATCGAGATTTTGGAACGCCAATAGGACCCACACCGGTCATGTAGTTGGTGCAAAACTCAATTACCTCTTCTGTGGAATATCCCTCCACAATGCTACCTTCGGGACGATGTCGGTTCCTTACGTAATTTTTCAAAATACCCATGAATCTCTCGAATGGATACATATACCGCAGGAACGTGGGACCACAGATCTGAATTTCCCTCACGAGATGAACAACAAGGTGAACCATAACATCGAAAAAAGATGGCGGAAAATACATCTCAAGATGGCAAAGGGTAACGACGACCTCCTTCTGCAAAGCGTCCAATTTGAGCGGGTCTATCACTTTGGAATTAATTGCATTGAAGAAAAAACAAAGCTTCGTAATGGTTTGCCGCACGAGCTTCGGTAAAATTCCCCGAATTGCAACAGGAATCATATGTGTCATTAAAACATGACAGTCGTGGGATTTCGGACCAATCAATTTCAGGTCCTTCATCGACACCAGCTTCTTAATATTCGAAGAATACCCTGATGGGACTTTAATACTATGAAAGCACTTACAAAAGCTCGTTTTCTCGATCTTCGACATTGTGCACATTGCGGGGGATAGGTATGCCTTTTGCTTCCCTTTATCCTGCGGTGCAAGCTCGGGTTGTATTCCCATTAATTTCATGTCTTCTCGAACTTTAAGACCGTCTTTGGTCTTCCCCGAAATGTTCAATAATGTGCCAATCAAACTGTCACAGACATTTTTTTCAACATGCATGACATCTAGGCAATGTCTCACTTCTAAATATTCCCAGTATGGTAGCTCCCAGAATATGGACTTCTTTTTCCAAATATCTTTCGGTGGTGGTTTGGCACGTTTTCCAAAAATAACAGCAAGGTGCTTAACCCGCATGAAGACATTCTTCCCATCTAACGGACGACGTGCCACTCCAAGCTCAATTTTCCCGTTGAATACCTTCTTCTTCTTACGGTACGGGTGATTAACAGGAAGAAACCTACGGTGCCCCATAAAAACATTCTTTTTATAATTTTTCAACCTCAGCACCTGCGTGTCATCTTCACAGATGGGGCACGCTTTTGCTCCTTTACAAGTGTAACCCGATAAATTCCCGTACGCGGGGAAATCATTCATGGTGCAGAATACCATGGCCCGCAAATTAAATTGCTCTTTGTCGTACGCATCCCAGACCGGGACGCCATCACGCCACAATTTCTGGAGGTCCTCGATTAATGGTGCGAGGTACACATCTATGTCATTTCCGGGTTGTCTGGGTCCTTGGATTAGTAATGACATTATTATATACCTGCGTTTCATGCACAACCAAGGAGGAAGATTGTAGATGCATATAAGAACTGGCCAAGTGCCGTGCTGACTGCTCATGCTTCCAAACGGACTCATTCCGTCTGTGCTCACCCCTAACTTAAGGTTCCGTGATTCGCCACCAAATCCTTCGAAATGTCTATCAATGTTTCTCCATTGAATTGAATCAGCAGGGTGTCTTAGTTTACCATCTCTTTTGCGCTCTTCTTCATGCCAACGCAACAATTTCGCATCTTTGGGATTTGCAAATAACCGTCTGAATCTCGGTATTATCGGGAAATACCACACCGCCTTAGCCGGAGGCCTTGCCTTCTTTCCTTCATCACAATCGTCGGTGTCCTGGTCCTTGCGTTTATACCGTGAAACACCGCATTTAGGACAAACATGCATGGCCTCGTACTCTCCACGGTACAATACACAGTCATTCGGACATGCATGTATTTTTTCAATCTTCAAACCCATTGGACAGATCATCTTCTTCGCCTGATATATTGTACAGGGTAACTCGTTGTTATCTGGGAGCATATCTCGTAAAAGCTTTAATAAGGACGTGAAACTCTTATCGCTCCAACCGTTGTCTGCTTTTAAGTTCAATAATTTCAACACAGCTGATAGTTTTGTAAATTTGGTACACCCGGGGTATAACGGCTTTTTAGATTCACTAGACAGATACTGAAATTTTTTAAAGTTTTTATCACTAATTTCATCTTCCACAGCACATAACATGTCCTCTAGATTCTCAGTAAAATTGTATTCTGCATTTTCATCAATCTCCGCCTCATCATCCTCGTTGCAATCAAGCCCAGCATTATCGAAATTTTCGAGATCCTCAAATTCATCGTTGCATTCAAATTCAAAATTATCAACAGTTTCTACATTGTCATCATTCTCGTCCAAAACAAAATTTCTATTGGTTCCACTACATTCCCCAATTTTCTCACCATGCATAAACCAACATGTATATCTTTTCTTAAATCCCCGACAAATCAAATGAGCTCTAATTTCTTATGAATCCCCAAATCTTATAAAATTTTTACAATCTCTACAAGGACACAAGATGTCGTTATCTTTTGTGTCCACTCTATAACTCTCAGCAAATTTTAGGAACTCATCAACGCGAGCCAAGTATTCTGCACTATCACGTCGCAATTTGTACATCCAACTTCGATCCATCTGTAAATTAAAGTAAACAAAAAAAATTCCAATTAAACATATATGGTGGTCAGCATATATATTGTTCCAAATTCTTGGCTTATAAAGGGCCGGTTTACAATCCTAACCCACTCTTTGAATATTATGCCTCATATGTGAACACATATTAGCGGGATTTAATTAGTATTTGAGAAAAATTCGGCAGCATTTCTCCTTAACTCCCCAAGTATGCGTAAAAACCACATACTCGTAGGAGCAATAAGGAGAAATACTGTTGAACTTTTCTCAAATACTAATTAAATCCCGCTAATATGTGTTCACATCCTAAATGAGACACAATATTCAAAGAGCAGTCCCAAACGGGGGACTATCCAAAATTAATCCCTATTGGATTAATTTTGAACGGGCATGGACCTAAAAGCATCAGTAGGTCGGTTATTGGACCACAATACACTAATTATTTACATTATCTTAACAAATCAAGCACGCATGCATTAAATAATAATTGACAGATCAAATAATTAAGAGGGAAATATATATATGTATGACTAACCTTGGCAATAGAGAGGAGAATGCGAATTAACTTCCAAGCTAGATCTCAGATCCGACCTCGTTCCTTGTGCGCATAAATCAGACCAGTTCAATACAGAGAGAGAGAGAAGTATTAATTGATCAAAACGGCGTCGGAAGAAGGCCTTTTATATAGTTCCAAACCCTAAAATAACCTTTCTACACGGATGATAATCTATAAATCCGTGTAAAAAAAGCATTACGAGAGCTACACGGACTTTTATATAGGTAGCCGTTTATAAAAGATAACCTTTCTACACGGACATTTATATAAACAGCCGTGTGTAATATAAAAGATAAACTTTCTTCACAGACATTTAGAATTCTTTTTTTTTTTCCTAATTTTTGTTTTATTTTTTTTGGTTTAGCCTTCCATTATTTCGAGCAAGTATCTTTGTTTTCAGTTAATAACCTTTGTGCACGGATATTTAGCTATAAATCCGTGTAGAAAGACTCACAGACTTTTATATAAACAGCCGTGTAAATTTTTTTTTTATCACTGTTAATTAAACAAAAATCCGTGTACTATTTCTCGTTTCACACGGCTCTTTATTAAACGTCCGTGTAGCATTTTTTTTTTTTTGGGCTGTCAACTAGTTTTTTTCCCTATGTTATTCAGATAGCAAAACAAAGTTGGAATAAAATCCAGAATTACAAAACATAGCAATTTAAACTAAAAATTCATGTACCCTAAATTATACAAAATTAAAGCATTACAAAAGTTGGAATAAAAAGTCATATTGTAAACTAAACATTTCCATTAAGGACTAGAATAGGGGGTGATATGAAGATATGTTTTACTAAAGAGTTAAGTTAAAAGTTAGATGAAGGACCTTCAAAAAAAATGGAAGAGGTCGATGAAGGACCTTCAAAGCCGGATGAAGAGACGAATGAAGACTCGGATGATCTCCGACTTCATTCGACTCTTCACCCGGCTCTGAAGGTCACATTCACCTCTTCATCCGGGTCACATTCACCTCTTTCTGAAGGTCTTTCACCCAACTCTTTCCGGCCAACTCTTCGTCCAGTAAAATTGATCAGAAGAGAGATAATTTCTCCTCTGGATCTTGCTTGCCCGAATTAGTTAGGACATGCAAGGAACTAACCAAAGTAAGGACTACTAGTTACATTAATCTAAGGACTAAACACCTTAGCAAGATATAGAGGGAGAAATACAAATTAACTTCCAAGATCTCAGATCCGGCCTCCAGTTATAACATCTCGAAAAAATTGTGGAAATGAAGCACTTCGCATGGAAATTCGAGATGTAGGTTATCAATTATATCGGACCGCTCATCTGTGAGCTCCCAAAACAGTAGCTCATATTGATTTTGCGGTCCGAAACAATTGACAAACCTACATCTCAACCCAATTGTTAACTGTGAGAGGGGAGAGTATAAATTGATCAAAACGGGGGGAGAAGGCCTTTTATATAACAAAAAACCTAAAATATCCTTTCTACACAGCTCTTTATTAAACGTCCGTGTAGCTCGCTCAAGGCTTTCTACTCTGTCATTTAAACAAAAAACCGTGTACAAAATCGACATTTCTACACGGCTCTTTATTAAACATTCGTGTAGCTCCCACAGGTTATCTACACTGTCATTTAAACATTCATCCGTGTACAATTCTTGCCTTTCTTCACGGTTCTTTAATTAAGAATCCGTGTAGCTCTCTCAAGGCTTTCTCCACTGTTATTTAAACAATAAGCCGTGTACAGTTCCTGGTAAACGTCCGTGTAGCTCTCTCACGTCTTTCTACACTGCTTATTTGGTAAATATCCTTGTAGAAACAATACAGATATTTCAGGCATCCAAAAAATTACAACTTCTACACGGTTTTTTATATAAAATTGCCAAATCCGTGTACAATGTGCTGTGTACAATGACCATTTCTGTAGTAGTGATAGGTACAAAATCATTGTTTTTAGATGGTCCACAATTTTATGAAAAACAGTGATTTTGTACCTATCTTAAAATAGTAAAAAAAATTAAAAAAATATAAAATTTGGTCTCCAATCATATTTTAACGTGAATATCATATTGAGCAGTTTGGATCGTCTGTTTAAACTTTAAAATTGAAAATAAAGATGTTGGGGTACGTACGATTGGAGAATGAAGCAATAGGGCATTTATGTCAATTAATGTTCAACTAACATTGCATAACAAATTTTATAATTCCAACGTACACATGAAAAAGTAAAATTGAAAACCATTCACGATTCATATCTATAAGCAAAACTACTATAGCTAATGATAATAGTAGCAGCATACTCCTATAGGAGAAACCAGTCAGAATCATTCCTGAAGAAGTGCCCGACGACAATAAAGGTGATAGAGCAAGTAGCCGGAAACAAGCACGGTGATTGCTACCTTTGACATCGTCAATGACATTTGGGCTGGTGCTGGTGTATTTGCCTTCATAAGAAGTGGCCGAAAACAAGCATAAAAATAGACCAAGTTGCAAAAAACAAACATGGTGATTGCTACATCTAACATCATCAACGACATTGGGCCTGGAACACTTCCGATGGCCATTAACATCATGGCAGCGAACATCATACATTGTATTAAAAATCGATCCATCACGGCTTCTGTTCTCTCTCTTTTTGTTGTCTGTAGCAAGGTAAAAATGCTTTATGAAATTGGCTCAATGAAAACTGGGAGACAAATGGTGGAATTTATAGGTAAGGTTTTTCTAGGATGGATTTCAAATAAAGCCACAATACATATATAAAAATAGTTATATAATCAATAAAAGACAATTTTAAATGCAAAACACGGAGTGTCTGTTTTTATATTTCTCAATTTATTATTTACTTTTATTTGAAGGTTTAATTTTCAATTGTTATGTATATATTCCTAATTAAGGTTTTAGCTGAACAACTCAGAGTTCAGTTATGTAGTTAATAAAGAAATAGAGAAGTTAAAAACAGTAATTGCATAAATATATATATATATATATATATTTTTCTTCTATATTCGACCGGGCAATGCTTTATTCTAAAAATATCTTGAGAAATGTGACGTTTATAACTCACTTAAAATGTGTTAAATTGTAAATTAAATCAGGCTAATATTACTGACACCGGCATGCATGTCCGGTAATAGAACTCCAATAGAACAATTGAGGATTTCGTTCGATCAGAAGATAATTATGTCTATAAGTTTAATTGCATAAAATAATTGTAAATTAAGTCTTAATTCAACGAATTTGATGCGACCAAATTGTAAAATGTTCTTTTGATGAAAAGAAAAAGTAAAAGGTTTGACCAACTAGAAACCAAGCTAGCTATGAGAATGTATGTATTTTAAATAAAAATATCAGTTGAATTCTGTACTAATTAAATCTAAAATGCTTTGTCCCTAAACGACAATTAATGGGAAGAGAAAAATTTCAATTTATTTGCTACAAAATATACTTCATATATTTCTTTCAAAAAAAGAAGAAGAAGAGATATACTTCATATTTGACAAACTCTTAACCTTTGTCTCGTATTAATTGTGATCTACATATATTATCGAATACGATACGGGTCGGGTCGGGTATACATAAATTGGTTGGTCACACACAAGTACTAGACCATACACAAACGTTACCAAAATCTGTTAAGGTAATTGTTCTGATAAAAAGAAGAAAATTATACTACTCGCTAAAGGGACAGTTTCAGACTTACCTGGTTAGTTGAATGTTGCACGACACTTTTAGACCAAAAACTAATTAGAGTACTCGCTAAAGGGACAGTTTCTGATAAAAAAAACTATTAGAGTAGGAGGAGAGTGATTTTTTATTTTATTTTTATATTTTATAACAAAAATGAATGTTTAAAGGATAAAGGAGGTGCTGTCTCTCTCATTTCACATTATCCTTCCCTATTCAAACTATGGAGCAAGGTTAGATCTCCACCTTGTTTCACCTACTCCTTTTTCTAAGCATGAGATGAGAATCAAATTTTTTAAATCATGTCGTTTATTTTATTCTTGTAGATTTTTCTTATTCATGATTAAATAATGAATGATTTAAATAATGAATGATCTCTTAACATCTCAATTATCTCCTATATCTCAGTAGTTAAAGTTTATTATTTAACCATCTCTTTAAAAGTTCATTTAATGAAGAAATTATCAATCGCTTATGGGGCATCCAATTATTCCAAGGGGAACAGCTAAACAACTGTTCAGGACAGTTTTACTCTGGACTTCAAGATTTTGTAACAGTTAGTAATTTAATTCTTCAATTTTATGAAATTATTATATTGGTACAGGGAATTTGAACACTATAATTATTACCATTCTCTTGAATTGTTTTTATTTTCAGACTAAAGAAGTCTATAATTCATCCTAGCTTTTTTCCCAGCTCGAAATTAGCCCTAGTTAATATATGATTCTTACCACACTAGTTCAAAATTTACACTATTATAGAACAATGTAATTATAGGTCTAAATTCAAACAATAAAACTTAATACTTGAGAACATGGAAATTAATAATAATCAATGCCTTTTATTTTATTTTTATTTTTTTTCCTTGTAAATCTGATGATTTTGCCTTTCTTTTTTATAAATGCAATCACCATGACTTTATTATTAGATGTTATCAGTGTAAAAGCCTGTCATCTGATCTGTATACAAGAAGTACGTGTTGCATGCATTTAGGTACTTGTTATTTTATTACATTTTCATGAAAAAATTAAGTATGCAGGTACAGAAAGATATATAATAAATCCAAGTCCTATAATTAATAAAAAGCAAATAAATATCCAATTGTCTCTTACAACAATGACATGCATTTCCTACGCAGCTTAGTAGGAAATAATTAGAGAAGAAAAATGGTTGTGTATGACATCCAGTCATACCAGTACTCAAATAACCATTTTAATTCATGCCAAATTAGCTAAAATAAGAACAACCACACCTATGATAATTGGTGGAAATATTGACTCGGCATAGAAAGTCGCATGCTCAATACTCAATACGAAGTGTTTGCATTGAGGATGATTTGACGACCTCGAGACAAATTTCATGCGTAATTAAAATTACAGAAATGAATAATAAAGCAGTAAATTGTAGTTTTTTGTTGCATCAGAAATTGAAGTCCCTGCACATAATTAGATTCCTCACCAGTGGTTTTCATCCAGGAGCTGCAATGAGAGAGAAAGTATATATAATTATGTTTTCATAATGTTGTAACGATTGAGGTTTACTATATATATGTTGAGCGGCTCGGATCGACTGTTCGGACTTTGAAAATGGAGATAAATATATATATAATGTGGGTGCATTGGAGCACAAAAAAGAGGGTGCATTGGAACCCTCCTCATATATATATATATATGTTTTCTGGAGATAACATGGACATGTTCACAAGGTCCAACAGGAATTGAAACACATGAACCAGCCCCACTAGCCCCAAATCACAATCCCCCCCCCCCCCTAACAACCAAAATTTCTAACAAAGGGAACCTGCTAAGTAAAAAGGTCTGACATGGAATGGACCAATCCAAGATGTGATGCATACCCAACCTACGTTAAGTTCGACTGACAAAACCGAACCTGAAACCAAATTGGATACAACCTCCCTGTTTCTTTCATTTTATCTCAACTACTTTGCAAGGGAAGCTTGAGGTTTCAACTTTTGCAACGACAGATAAATTATATCCAAGCAAGAAAAATGCAGATCGAAACTGAGTTATTACCAGGTTGACGGGCACATCAATGATATCATCCAGAGGTGAGAATATATCTTCCGGGGGCGCTGCCATTAGGAGGCCAGAGAGTGGGTCAGAGTTGCTACCCGAATTCCTATGTAGCACCATTAAATAAAAAAAAATTGTTAGAACACATGTAATAAACTATTTTTACTTGCTAGCCTAGCCCTGTGATTGTCATATCTGGTACCGGTTCATGCAAAGTGGCACAAGTATCCAGCATGTCCAGGACTTGGGAGTTTAATTTACCCATTGGAATATAGTGTTAAATTGTCATTGGAATATAGGAGTATTGAAAAAGGGCCCATTTGCATATTTGGGGCAAGAAGTACAGCTAGGTTTCTTTTTGTAGACAAAAGAACTACTTGTTTTGTAGACAAAAGAAATAAAGAAGGAAAGAAATGCAAAAATAAGTACATGTTTGGCTGAAGCAAGTTGGTTCCCTGGTTCATCAGATTGCCATTTAGGGGTCCCGGATGGTTCATCGCCGCCTGGTATTACAATTAGAAGTCAGATATATTATGTGCACAAAATTATAATGAAATTAAGTTGGTTTCCTGGTGCGATTTTCTATCAAAAGTAGGATGTAGTCTTTACTAACAAAATTTACTCTCAATTTAGTATGCACACAAACCAGATACTAAAATTGTCAAATGGTTGATTAATATAATGAGAGCTCCAAATTGGTA